>CM077181.1:32529458-33729458 GCA_039654105.1 Coreius guichenoti
CGGCCAATGAAAGCTGCAATGGAGTCCAGACCTTCTGCCGTCAGTCTGAAGGTCTGGCTACATGAGACTAGTTTTACTGTATCAATTGTAGCCTGAGTTCTCGTCTTTTGGAAGCGCATGCAAAGTGGATTAGCTTTCGGAGAGCAGAAAACCGTGCCTTCTCGACATGTCAGTAACACAAACCAAACTCTTCCAGGCCTCAGTTACAACTACAGTGTTTGAGGGTGGGTAAAATTAGACGTTGTTCTCAGTAGGCTGGCATTATGCAAATTTATTACAAACTTACATAGGCTCGTAAAACTGGAATTAGTGACGACTCGTTTCAGGCAGTTCAGAATCAGCTCTTTCTTTTGGGAGACAATAATAACCTCATTTATCGTGCACTTTGATCTTTAAAACTTTGCAGAACTTTTACATTCACAAACAGCTATTCTACACACCACATGAAAGATAATGTTCAGAAAAGCATAAAAGGAGCACCTTAAGCTTTGCTCTTGAAGTCAACATGAAATCAAAACTGACCCTGTTTATTTTCTTAAAAATTTAAATTATGCTATCATACCCTCATATTGTTCCAAGAATTTGTGCTGTTAATTAAACGGATGGCCACAGCACTTGTTGAGAGCTCTTGTCTAAAGGAAATAAACCTATGGGGAAATGCATGAAAACTCTGCATGAAACCCTAAGTTTTCTTATCTAAAATGTGGTTTCAGCTAAAACTACCTTTCTAGGCGGATCAACGTCTGGTTATGTGTTGGTCATGTAATGATCCAGTTACGTAAGAATGTCACTGATCATAGAAGGTCTTTATCACTCTCTTGACTGTTTTACAGGGGAACTAAAGGAGATAAAGCAGGACATCTCAAGTTTACGCTTTGAGCTCCTGGAGGAGAAGTCCCGTCAGACGGAGGAGCTAGCAGAACTGGTCAGGAGACTGGGAGAGAGGCTGGCCAGTCAACAGAAACTGTAGTTTTTCTCAACAGGAGCACTCCTTTCATTTTTCTCAATGGTGATTCTCATTAGAGTCAATAGTGTAATACAAAACAAATTCTATGATTTTCAATTTAAAATATCATGGATTAAAGGTAGTGCAACAAATACTATGACATAAATACTTGAAAAATACAGTTAAATAAATATATATGTAAAAACATATCAGAGCTGGGGTGCTAAATTCATGAAAATATCATATTGTAAAAGTTTTAATAGTTTTAAAAAGTTATGACTAGACTAGAAAAAAATCATAAAAAAGTAAATGTACTAGTCTAAGCAGATCATGCAACTGACCCCAGGACATATTTTTAACAGGGTTTGTAAAAATTACTTTCAAAAGTTACATTCTTCTTTCCTCTGAACCATATTTGCTTGTTTTATAAGCAACATTTCCTCTGGAAAGCACTAATTCTTCAGGAAAAAAAAGCTGAAATTAGTTTAAATAAATATTTTATTACATATCAATTTTTAAAGTCATGTTTTTGCTTCTGAAAATGCTGCTGTTTGCCATTGTGTTGCCATGTTGTGTTATATTCTGAATATGTTACAAATATAAAACATAGTAACAGCAAGACTAAGAAAAAAGCTTCAAAGTTTTCAGTGAAGCTGAGCACAGAGGAGCCAAACTTATGTCACAGAGCAGAACACAGTCTGAGACCAAATGTTTCTAATTTTTGACCACTGTAAATGTGTAGTTACTGTGTTTTGCATGGTGGTATTAATGTTAATGAATGTGGAAATGTGTCTCATTTTATGAATCAGGGTACACTATTTGTTGAAACCCCCTCAAACATGCTTTATTAACCCTAATTATTAATTATACATTTTGTGAAAGTCTGACAGTTAAACTACAAAGTCAGTGGTATATTTATAATACAAAATGTAAATGTAAAAATAAATGTTTCTTTGACACAAGGGGTAAATTGTGCTTTCAACTCATTTGCGCCCTCTTTTGCATTCTCTCTTTTATGTTCACACATGCACATATACACTATAAAGCCCTATAAGTTCACTACACTCAGTTACTTTTAGGCAATGAATCTACTGAGATTCTCAGTAATCCCTCACATAGTCCGTTTATCATAATTTGGAAACAAGATTTTATTAGACAGTTTAAGTTGTTGAGAGAATAATCCCTGATCCACTTATTAATTATAGGTCCCAGACTTATTAAAAGAACTAAATCTGTTCTTCTGAAAGTTGCATTTACAAACTGCCCAATGATGAGCAAGACCTCCCTGGTGAAAAAGTGAACTTAACTGAATTGAATGTGGACTTGTAGTGTACTTCAAACTTGCAAAAACAAAAAAACACATTTTGATGTGTTGACAAACATACTACAAACCACATGTAAATAATTATAATTTTAACTGCAGTGCATTATTTGATATTACAATATTTTAAATTATTATGTTTTAAATGTACTAAATTGCAACTTTTTCATTACAAATGTGTAATTAAAAATATTTAAATGCATGATAATATTAAAATACACAACATATGTTTCAATAGAAATGACATTAAAATATATTTTAGTTTAACAAATACTTGTTAGTACATTCAGCAGTAGGCCTACACTTTAACCATATTTATAAGACAATACAAATTATAATGGAATTACATACAGTGGGGAGAACAAGTATTTGATACACTGCCGATTTTGCAGGTTTTCCTACTTACAAAGCATGTAGAGGTCTGTAATTTTTATCATAGGTACTCTTCAACTGTGAGAGACGGAATCTAAAAAAAAAATCCAGAAAATCACATTGTATGATTTTTAAATAATTAATTTGCATTTTATTGCATGACATAAGTATTTGATCACCTACCAACCAGTAAGAATTCAGGCTCTCACAGACCCGTTAGTTTTTCTTAAAGAAGCCCTCCTGTTCTTCACTCATTACCTGTATTAACTGCACCTGTTTGAACTCGTTACCTGTATAAAAGACACCTGTCCACACGCTCAATCAAACAGACTCCAACCTCTCCACAATGGCCAAGACCAGAGAGCTGTGTAAGGACATTGGGGATAAAATTGTAGACCTGCACAAGGCTGGGATGGGCTACAGGACAATAGGCAAGCAGCTTGGTGAGAAGACAACAACTGTTGCACAATTATTAGAAAATGGAAGAAGTTCAAGATGACGGTCAATCTCCCTCGGTCTGGGGCACCATGCAAGATCTCACCTCGTGGGGCATCAATTATTATGAGGAAGGTGAGGGATCAGCCCAGAACTACACGGCAGGACCTGGTCAATGACCTGAAGAGAGCTGGGACCACAGTCTCAAAGAAAACCATTAGTAACACACTACGCCGTCATGGATTAAAATCCTGCAGCGCACGCAAGGTCCCCCTGCTCAAGCCAGCGCATGTCCAGGCCCGTCTGAAGTTTGCCAATGACCATCTGGATGATCCAGAGGAGGAATGGGAGAAGGTCATGTGGTCTGATGAGACAAAAATAGAGCTTTTTGGTCTAAACTCCACTCGCCGTGTTTGGAGGAAGAAGAAGGATGAGTACTACCCCAAGAACACCATCCCAACCGTGAAGCATGGAGGTGGAAACATTTTTTTGGGGATGCTTTTCTGCAAAGGGGACAGGATGACTGCACCGTATTGAGGGGAGGATGGATGGGGCCATGTATCGCGAGATCTTGGCCAACAATCTCCTTCCCTCAGTAAGAGCATTGAAGATGGGTCGTGGCTGGGTCTTCCAGCATGACAACGACCTGAAACACACAGCCAGGGCAACTAAGGAGTGGCTCCGTAAGAAGCATCTCAAGGTCCTGGAGTGGCCTAGCCAGTCTCCAGATCTGAACCCAATAGAAAATCTTTGGAGGGAGCTGAAAGTCCGTATTGCCCAGCGACAGCCCCGAAACCTGAAGGATCTGGAGAAGGTCTGTATGGAGGAGTGGGCCAAAATCCCTGCTGCAGTGTGTGCAAACCTGGTCAAGAACTACAGGAAACGTATGATCTCTGTAATTGCAAACAAAGGTTTCTGTACCAAATATTAAGTTCTGCTTTTCTGATGTATCAAATACTTATGTCATGCAATAAAATGTAAATTAATTACTTAAAAATCATACAATATGATTTTCTGGATTTTTGTTTTAGATTCCGTCACTCACAGTTGAAGAGTACCTATGATAAAAATTACAGACTTCTACATGCTTTGTAAGTGGGCTAACCTGCAAAATCGGCAGTGTATCAAATACTTGTTCTCCCCACTGTATAAAGATGTCTGTCAGAAATGCACTCAACCAAATGCATTTAATATAAATATAGTATATATTTAGTATAATATATATATATACTAATATATTTTAAATTAATTGTAAATAACATCCAAAATAATTCCATTCAGTTCACACTTAAGTATATTCTTTTTTAAAATAGTATTACCTTAATACGCACTCTTTTTAAAATGTAGAATGTCTACAAAAGTTTTGGGACGTCTGCCTTTACATGCACATGAACTTTAATGACATCCCATTCTTAATCCATAGGGCTTAATATGGATAATATAATAAACCCTATAATAATATAATATTATATATAATATTATATTATATTAATATAATATAATATAATATAAGCTTTCCAGTGCTGGAAAGACCTAAGTGAGAAGGCCTGAAAACAGACACCAAGGATGCGCTGTTTCTGCTCCATGTGAGTAACACTGGTTTTGAATGTGTGGTGCTGGCGACTAACAATGAACTCTTGCTTGTATATACTCTTGTGTACTATGTGTTCATTTTTTTTTCTTCCTTGTCATTTGTCAACTTAGCTTTATTTTTCGCGAAGCTTTATTTTGCTTCGCTTCTGCTATGATCCGCTCTTGCACTGCATGTTCGTGCATTTTGGGGGGCGGAGCAATGAAGGGAGGAGTGTTTGTTTGGGTTGATTTCAAAGATCAACAGTGTTCAACAATGATTTTCAGAAATCGCTTACTGCACCTTTAAATAGAAAGTTGAAACAAGAATTAACAGAACACAGGTGAGTAACTAATCAAAAAACATGGCAACAAATGATGAGCGGGAACATAGGGAACAAAGAAAACAGCAGAACAAAATAAAGCAAACCAAAAGTCCATGAAACCGTGACTGTTTCCTGCACCGCTTTTCAGTGGAGGTGCTCTACAAGGTACACTGTTAAAAATATATTTATTGTTAATCTACAACATTACAGCAACGTATATTCTGTTTGATTTGTTAGCTTACAGTCTGAAATGAAAGTGAAGAGACAAAAAGTGTACCCCAAAATAAAGATGTATTTCTGACTTTTCATCGCTGGGTGCTACACTGGTCTGCAGCCAGACTGCATGCAAATCCAGTGCAGTTTGATTCACAAATGAATGACAATTATTAACCAGTTCTCACTGAATTGTTCAAAAAAATAATAACTCACAAACCCGATTTATTGATTTGTATCAGTCTGATATTCGCCCTTTTCTTTAATAATGGTATTGATTTGTATGCTTGGATTTATTGTATTATTTTGTGATATTTTGTTTTGGAGTTGGTATATTTTCTTTTGCATTCAGATATTCTTTGATATGTTTATTGTTTTCAGTTAATTGATGTTTTCACTTTTATTCTAGTTATGTGATTTGTTCGTTGCCCTTGTTTTGCTGATGGGTTTTTTTGTCATGTGGTTGATCACGTGATGTACAGTAGTTCTGTGGTGAAGGTGTATATAACCTATTTTGTTTTAAAGCATACTGCATCATATTTGATACACAGATGTCTAAGGCCTATAAATGATTAACATAATCAAAACTTTTATTTGTAGAAAAGATGATCCAAGCCACTTCTGGTTCAAAAAGTTAAAAAGCCTTTATTCAATATGGCTTACTATAGAAATAATAAAAAATAACTAAAACACTGCACACTGATGCATTTCGGCCATTCAGCCTTCCTCAGAGTGTATCAGGTACGATCAAAACTTTGCTAAAAAAACTGTTGTACACAATCTCCTACATTCCTTCTGTAATCTGATTGATACTTTATACTTTTTAGCAAGTAAAAGGCCTTTCAGTATAATTTTAGTATAAAAACATCCCCTTTAGGTCATAGTGCAAATGCCTTTTTGCTATGAAATACTGATTTTTATAAAGTAAATGTAAGACTTTTATATTGTTAGTAACTGGACTGAAGCAACTTGATTATTAATACATCATGTTTTAGAAAAATCATATTACATGTATCAAATATGATAAAACAGGCTTTTGAGGAACATTTATTTGTACGCAGGGGCGCAGGAGACATTTTCAAAGTGGGGGGGACCAAACTGTAAGCCAAAGCCCAGATAGTAAAATCAGATTTCCAGATATCGGACCACCACTTAAGGCTCACTGTCGGACCACCATCATATATTAAACTTGCCTGATCATTAATAGAATAACATTGCTTATTATTACAATACGAAGTAAATGAAATAAGAAGTACATAAGAATGATCAAAACTTAGGGATGAGCAAACTGTCTGCAGAATGCCAAATCTGTCCCCTGTAGACCAGCCTTTTATGTGGGATGTCTCGACTTTTAACCTTGCACAATTCTACTTTGATAAATTTTGATTAGGGGTGTGCGCGATATATTGACAAAAAATGATCTCGATATTTTCTAGAATTTTATTGATAACGATAATTAAACGATATTTTGCTGAGTGTGTTATTGTGGTGGTACCTTGGCAGTTTAGGACTGCCGTGGACAGCTGACTCCTAAAGTTTTTGATATTCTTCATATTCTGTGTGGTGGTCAGTTCACAGTAGTGACAAATCATTTTTTCCAATACGTTTCAATTGATTTTTTACCTTTTTATGGGAATTTAACATTTTTAATTTTATTTTTTAAACCTAATTGTTTGCATGCATCATCTTTTGTGTCAATTTCATAATTTAATACACTTTTATTATAATAATAAGACACAATAGGGCTGTTAGCAATCAAATTAAACAAAATTCATCTTTGCAATGGAGAGGAAACACAGAAGCTGCATCTGTTTAATGCAGCTCAGAGGTGACAAATGAATAACCTGCAGTTACAAATGCATAAATAATTTTTTGATGTTTTAAACATAAAACGCTGAATATTGATATTTGAAATTATTTAAAACATGAAAAGATACTTTAAATGTGAATTTAAAACCGCCAGTAGGTGGCAGCAAGTCACTGTTAATGAGTGAGTCATTGAGATTCAACCGATTCATTCAAACGGCTGATTCATTCAGGAAAGAAGCATTTGACTGTCTTATCTATCTTAGTCATTGAATCATTGATTCAACCGATTCGTTCAAAAAGCGGATTCATTCATTAAGGAAACACCTCCGTGTGTTGCTCAGAGACGCACAACAGTGCTGTGGCTTTGTTTTTGAACTATTTCCGTTGGCGAAATAGAGCAAAAACAGGCAATATGGTACCTAAATTGTAAGTCACTTATTAACTTCTTGTTTAGTAAACTTGTATAAAATCAATATCACATTTGTTAAGCTGATGCCTGGAGAAAAACTGCACTCTTCGTGTGAAATGTATTATATTAAATTATATAATAGAGTAAATCACGCAGTGAAAGTGTGCACTGTAAATGCGCACCCGCACCAGTCTAATCTACAAAACAGACTACATCAAGTAACGTTAGTGTATGCGTGCGCTCTCTGTGTGTGTGTGAGGGATTGCCTATACTCGATAATGTCAGATCGTACATCGTTAAAACAACAATTACGATATTATCGCAGACGATATATATCGCATGGCTTGAATTACTTACAATGAATTTGATGTTCGTTGTCGGAAGTTTTAGTTAGCGAATCGCGCAGGCTATTTTCCCTTATCAAAACTGCGGGGGTCACGACCCCCTGTCCCCCGTGTCAACGGCGCGCCTGTTTGTACATCTCTCAGTCAGAAGCAACTGATATTTATATGCATTTCAATACTGTTATAAAATCTCATGGATTTACATTACAAGCTATCAGAATTTCATCTTTCTTTTTGGCCATATACTGTAAATATCAGCAAAACTGCATATTTTTACTCAGTTGGGGCCTCTTAATAAAAATGAGCTCAATATTATCATATTATATGAGTCATAAAAGCATCAAATGCATACAAATAAACAGCAGAAGGAGAATCAGCAAAAAAAAAAAAAATTTTAATTGTGGCTATTTTTTTTATATGTCAGGCTTTATAGGGTTAGAGTTCCTCAGAACTTTACTATTTATTTAAAACGCAAAAATTTACAAAGTAAAAAATTCACAGATCAAATTACTGATTATTTATTCGATACAGTGGCTAAATTAACCAAAGATAAAGCTTCACCTTCTGATGTTTGTAAACAGCACAGCAGTAATGACTTTATGAACTTCTTTACTTGTAAGATTGATAATATTAGGAAAAAAATTATAACCATGCAGCCGTCTACTACAGTATCACATCAGACAGTGCATTGTAGTGTCACTGAGGAAAAATTACGTTCATTCACTGCTATAGGAAAAGAAGAATTGGCTAAACTCGTTAAATCATCAAAATCAACAACATGTATGCTCGACCCCATACCGACTAAACTACTAAAAGAGATGCTTCCAGAGGTCATAGATCCTCTCCTTAATATCATTAATTCATCCTTGACATTAGGATATGTACCAAAAACTTTTAAGTTGGCTATTATTAAACCACTTATTAAAAAAACGCAACTTGATCCTACAAAATTAGTCAATTACAGGCCAATCTCAAATCTACCCTTTCTGTCAAAAATACTAGAAAAGGCAGTGTCCTCACAATTATGCTCCTTTTTAGAAAGAAATGGTATCTGTGAGGATTTCCAGTCAGGATTTAGACCGTATCATAGTACTGAGACTGCTCTCATTAGAGTTACAAATGATTTACTCTTATCATCCGATCGTGGTTGTATATCTCTATTAGTGTTACTCGATCTTAGCGCTGCATTCGATACTATCGACCACAACATTCTTTTGAATAGACTCGAAAATTATGTTGGCATTAGTGGAACTTCATTGGCATGGTTTAAATCATACTTATCTGACCGTTATCAGTTTGTAGCAGTAAATGAAGTTCAGTATGGAGTACCGCAGGGCTCAGTGCTAGGACCGTTGCTTTTCACCCTGTACATGCTACCCCTGGGAGATATTTTTAGGAAGCATGGCGTTAATTTTCATTGTTATGCTGACGATACTCAGCTCTATATTTCTTCACGCCCTGACAAAACTTACCAATTCACAAGATTAACAGAATGCATAGCTGATATAAAAAATTGGATGACTAGTAATTTCCTGCAACTTAATTCAGAAAAAACTGAATTTTTAATCATTGGACAAAAAAACTCCACAAGTAGTAACCTAGAATACTTGTCTAACACTCGATGGCTGCTCTGTCAAGTCCTCGTCGTCAGTTAGGAACCTGGGTGTGCTCTTTGATACCAATCTCTCATTTGAAAGCCACGTTTCTAGCATCTGTAAAACTGCATTCCACCATCTTAAAAATATATCTAAATTACGGCACATGCTTTCAATGCAAAATACTGAACAGTTAGTTCATGCGTTCATTACTTCAAGGCTAGATTATTGTAATGCTCTACTGGGTGGTTGCCCTGCTCGCTTAATAAATAAACTGCAGCTGGTCCAAAACGCAGCAGCTAGAGTTCTTACTAGAACCAGGAAGTATGACCATATTAGCCCGGTTCTGGCAACACTACATTGGCTCCCTTTTAAACATCGTATACATTTTAAAATCTTGCTGATTACTTACAAAGCACTAAATGGTTTAGCGCCCCAGTACTTGAGCGAGCTCTTAACGCATTATACTCCATCACGTCTAGTGCGGTCTCAAAATTCTGGCCAGCTGATAATACCTAGAATATCAAAATCAACTGCAGGCGGTCGATCCTTTTCCTATTTAGCACCTAAACTCTGGAACAGTCTTCCTAGCATTGTTCGGGAAGCAGACACACTCTGTCAGTTTAAATCTAGACTAAAAACACATCTCTTTACTATGGCATACACATAAAACATTTTTAATTTCTATTATTCAAATCAGTTAAATGATTGTTTTAGGCTGCATTAACTAGGTCAGCCGGAACCGGGAACACTTCCCATAACACCTGATGTACTCGTTACATCATAAGAAGAATGGCATCTACGCTAATGTTAGTCTCTCTGTTTATCCCGAGGTTTACTGCAGTCGGCCGGATCCGGGCCGTATCCGGACCAGATGGTGGACCTTAGCCTGGACATGATGACCATATCCCTGAAGTGTCTGTAGAGACAATAGTGTCAATTAAACTCCTCCCTGTAAATGCCGCATCGGCACGACATCCTCATTAAACCCGTCCCCGGCGTGACAACTCCAATCTTTCGAATAATCCTACGAATATCTATTGATCTAATATGACTTCTGACCTGTAATGTTGCCAGAATCATAATCATACACTATTTGTTCGTCGGCCAGAGGAGAACTGGCACCCCGACTGAGCCTGGTTTCTCCCAAGGTTTTTTTTCTCCATTCTGGCCCTGAAGGAGTTTTGGTTCCTTGGCACCGTCGCCTTTGGCTTTTGGCTTGCTCAGTTGGGGACACCTAAATTTCAACTATATTACTGATCTGCCCGCATTGACACTATATGATAATTGAAATGAGCTGGATGACATCACCGTTTTCACCAGAGCGGCTGTACAGCCAAATCAAATTCCGTTGCATTATTTTCCTGTTGCCACTGTGAAGCTGCTTTGAAACAATTGCCATTGTAAAAAGCGCTATATAAATAAAGGTGATTTGATTTGATTTTGATTTGTTCTTCCCTGTTCAGTTCAGAGGTGCAGGTAGTTTCTACGCAAAACAATTCTGTTGTGCTAACCTCATCCTAGAGCTTTCTGAAATAGACGTCTAACATGACAGCATATTTTAAACTCAGGTCTCACAGTAACAGGCAGGGATGTTTCTTCCATAGTTCAACCTGACCTTTTAGGAGACTCAGGACGCCTTTTCCCCACCACCTGCGTGCTGAGTGCGGCCCATACAGATATAATTTACCAGGTGCCTGGAAATGAGTCAGAAATAGAGAGCTGAGGAGAAAAGCTTTTATCAGCATTGGTTGACTTGACTACCAGTGCTCTGACCTCAGTAACAGCCTGTTTAGCTACATCCATTAAATGATATCCCAACATGAAGCACAGGGGTTTTGCATAATTGTTTTTTTTTAATGCATAATGAGTTTTCTTTTTCCATTAAAAACCATCTCATTGTACATTATCCAGCTTATTATTACACTGCTACTTAACCAAAACATAAATACAAATATTGATTGGATTTGACATTTTTATTCAGTTACATTTCGATAGTCCACTTTAGACTATAAGTAGCTGTGCAACTACATGTCAATAAACTCATTAATTTGCAACGAAATATCAACTAACTCTAATTGGGCCCTATCATACACCCGGCGCAATGCGATGCCAGGCGCGACGCAAGTGTTTTTTGCTAGTTTCAGCCCGACGCAGTTATCATTTTCACATCCAGTGCCACGTTGTTTAAATAGCAAATGCACTCGAGCCCATCTGTTCACCCATGGGCGTGCTGGTCTGAAAACGAGGTGTGTTCAGGTGCATTGTTGGCGCGTTGCTATTTTGAGGCAACTGAAAACGACTGCGCCATTGACCAACAAAAACCTGGTCTAAAGTCAATAGCGCAGTATTTTTTGTTTTATTTAAAGGGCGCGTTAGTAATATGCGCCTATAGGCGGGTGCACAACACGTGTATGTTTGTGTGCTGCCCACACACAGCAGCACACAAACATTTTTAAATATTAAAAATAAAAGGATTCCTCTCTGGAGAAGCGTTCAGTGTTTCCGCTCACAAATTCCGCCATGTAAATAGCAAATCCACCATGGTGCAAGGACAACTGGCTTTTAAAGGGAATGGGAGATGAGACTCTGATTGGTTTATTGCACGTTACGCCCAAAACACACCCATGACTCATTAAGAGACTAGATACAACCCTTTTGGACCAAGCGCCTGGCACGCAGACTGTTTTTTCCGTCCCTAAACTAGCAAAAGTGGATTCGGACACGCCCTAAGTACACCTGCACCATGCACTTCAGAAAATGAGCTCAGATCATTAAAATAGGGCCCATAATATTAGAGTATTATTAGACTGTTAGGTTAGGGTTCGGGTTAGTAGAATAAGTTGACATGTACTTGAAAAGCTACTTGTAGTTAGTAGAATGTCTATAGTGGACCATTGAAGTAGTGTTACCAGTTATTGACCAGTCAGAGTCAATTGTTCCAGTTATTGCATATCATTCTGGAATACTTGATTTTGAATGGCCAATCACAGCATTGAACAGACAAATATTTTTGTATAATAACCAAATATGTACATAAATGTGGACATGAAATGTTGATTTGATTTAAAATGATTTTGTAAGAAAAAACAACAAAAATTAGCAAAATTAGAAAATTAGTAGATCGATAGCCAGTGACAATTTTTTCACATTCATTATGCAAAAATGTTGATCAGAATGAAGTATACCAGAGATCCAATAAATTATTATTCTCTAAATATTCTAATAATGTATGAATATTCTGGAATGCTTGATTTTGATTGGCCAATCACAGCATTGAGCAGTAAAATATGTGTGTGTAATGACCAAATAAGTTAATAAAAAGACATGAAATACTGATTTTGAATAAAAAAATTATTTTGTAAGAAAAGCGACACAACATTAGCATATAAATATAAGCCAATCATTATGCAAAAAGATTCATCAATCAGAAAGAAGTATTCGAGAGATGCATGTAATAAATTATTATACTCTAATTATTCTAACACCAAATTTTGGTGTTTTTAAGGGCGAGTTTGTGGGATCGCACGACTGTCACAGCTCACTGAAGCATGGTTGCCAAGGTGATCAAAAATAATGCCTGGAAGATGCAGGAAAGGGAACAATAGAACCAGCTTGGTCACTTTGACCCTCTCAGCCGAGAACTCTGACGTAAGAAGTGTGTGAGAAAAGGGCTTTGAATTAGATTCGGAGAACATGAAAGTTTTATCTAGATCGGACTGTCGCTATTAGAAATCTTCAGTTATTGTGTCTGCCAGCCATAGTGATTGTTAGTGACTTTACTTGTGACGTGGGTGATATCATACAGCCAAGGCTATGCGACTGTTATCAGTGACAGCTGAAAAACATCAGTTCAAAACCTATGGAACATGGTTTAAGTGGTGTTTACAATTGTGAAAAAGTCAGCATGAAATGGAAGGGTAACACATTAGTTAACTACATTAGTTAACATGAACTAACAATGGACTGCACTTCTACAGCATTTATTAATCTTTGTTAACCCTTAAACGCACACCTCGGGTCATTAGTGACCCTATACAATTTTCTACAAAAAAAACAGGCATTCTTTTATAATTGTATATAATTGTTTTATAATTGTATTTCTTTCTGTAAGTTATATTGTTTATAATGGATTGATTGAGGAATACTAAGAAGGCAGTATCAACCTAAAGAAGATGTCTTTAGGTTGATAACTTAAAAAAATGAATGAGGAGGAGGGTAGTAAATGACCTGAGGTATGCGTTTAAGGGTTAATGTCAATTTCAACATTTAGTAATACATTATTAAAATCGAAAGTTGTATTTGTTAACGCTAGTTAATGTACTGTGAACGAACATGAACAAACAATGAACAGCTGGATTTTTATTAACTAACCATAACAAAGGTTAACAAATACAGTAACAAATGTATTGCTCATGGTTAGTTCATACATTAACTAATGTTAACAAATGAGACCTTATTGTAAAGTGTTACCAATGGGGGTTGTGATAGTATTTTCTCCCCTATTGTGACGTGTATCCGAGTGAAACAGCTTCTCGAACAAGACAAAATATAGGGTGGGACTTGATTTTGTTCATCAGGATCTGATTGGATCGTTGTGGTTTGCTATTGGTCAATCTCATGTGAGTGACAGTTTGCCCTGCCCTTGCACCAGTAAACACATCATAAGAGAAGAGATCTCGCTGCAAGAGGGAGGGGAAGTTATTTTGATTAAAGATTATGAGGGTGCATTAATTAAAAAAAAAATAATAATGATGATGTGCACGGATAAATCATTTATAATAATAAATACTGCAATATTCCATAAAAAGTAGGAATAGTCCATTTTGATTTCATGGTGACTTTAAGGTTAAGGATTTGAAGGATTTGATGTGTTTGGCACTTGTCAATTATTGGTTCAAGTAAATCGAAAACCAGGATGTCACAGAACATTGTTTTTATTCCTCGCAGCATTAGGCACCTGGACTAAATAATGCTTTAGTGGAAAATCATTTGGTAAAAGAGCTTCAAAGAGGGCTCTTAACCGGCCTTCAGGAGCCAAGCACACAAGTACAGGATGTTCACATCACATTAATGAGTGACCTCAAACAAAGATGATTTACAAAATAAAACCAGCCTATATTCCTAGTCAGTTTTTTCTTATGAAGTTCAGCCATCACAGACAGTTTCAGATGAATTATGAAGCAGACAGATACATAGTTTGCATATTCAGTCTGGAAACAAATCGCTTGTCAAGCCCACTTCATGTGTAACTTCTGCGTAGATAAATTAGAAGGACATCTTTCTTCCCATTCGTGCTGAACACATTCTGTGGAGCATGTATCTGGAGCATATTGGATAATATTTCAGCATTTTATTTCATTACGTCACCCATGACTACCAGGTCACTACCATGATTGATACCAAACTTTTACATGAGACTGTTTATTTTATGTCACTGACTTGTAAGGTAAGAAATTAACTTCTGATTCAATTTAATATAGTTTGTCTTTACTCAAAAACTCTTATAAATAATAAATGAGGCAGCAGTTCAAGGGCACTTTGTGAACATAGGAAATGTTTAATTATATATAGCTAGTATGATTTCTATATCAAGGATAGCATATATTTAATATTATAGATATAAACATTATAATTAATAAATCATATATCTTACAGTGGTTGTTTTATATTTAGGAATAAGTCGCTGGGACACTTATGTACTGCCTCTCACCACAAGGAGGAATACAAAGAGACGGTTATACGCCACAGATCACAACTTCCAACCAAACAGAGAGGACGTATCTCGCCAGATTTGTGATTATGGAAACCAAAACTAACAGTAGAATGGAAAATGTTAACACTTCTCACGCTGATTCCACAGAGATGAGGACGGGAGTAAGTAATTTAATGGAGAAATATATGGACGGGAGTTCTGGGCACGGCAGGATCTCCGTGCGTAATTTTGGACACGCGGGATCTTTACGCAGTAGCGCGCCTGGATCAAGCAGCGACGCTCTGGACCAGCTATCTCTGCTTGACTTACCTCTCGGTACCAAAACGTATACTGATCACATGGATGAATTTCTGAAAGTCGAAACCGGACAGTGGAGCACAAAAGGGCTTCTGCCCAAGGAGACAGATGTTCCGGAGAGTGCGTGTATTAAAGATGAGAAAGAACAGTGTCTCATTATGGAGCCACCCAACACTGATTTCGACGTCGGCTTAAACATCAGCGGCTTGGAAAGCTGCTACGACCCTACCGAAAGGAAACAGCAGTGTGGGTTTATCGAAGAGGCTTCAGCTTTGCTCTCATCTCAAGCTGCCCAACAGGTAGTTGTGGACAGTTCCTCTAACTTTCAGCTGGACATGAATCAATCTACATTGGTTTTGCCACCTACGAGAAGAGTATCACCTTCTCTAGGCAGAGGTATGTTGAATTTCGATGGAACGAGCGCAGTTCCCATGATGTCCAAAACGGACATTTCTAAATGGGTGTCCACCGCGGACTCCCCGTTCTGGTATCAGTCCACTAATGTGAATGAAGAGCACGCTGGATACTCTTCACCAGATGGCTTCATCCCGCGCTCACGTACAGTCTACACGGCTTTCCCAGGGTAAGAACGGCGCCATGCTGTGCGCTATTCAGAGTTGAAATTAAGCAACATGACGCAGAATTGAAATAGTGTGTGTAGTTTTAATTTTATTATTATTAATTAATAATTGATGACAAAAAGTTATACAAAATTTGGGGTAGTAATGATAATAATAATAATAATAATACATTTTTGGCATTGTCACCTATAGAAATGTGTATTTATATATATTTCATTATGTTTATGGAACAATATGTCCCAGAATGCCCCCAAAGTCTTTAAAATGGAGTCGAACATGAAGCAGATTTACAAGATGGAGACAAAAGATTTAAGAAGTCATCTGTCCATTTTTTTATGTGGAGTGAGGCCAATTCACTTTGAATCCCCCTTATGAATTGAATGGGAACCAATTAAAAAAATATGGTTTTAGTTATTCTCTAATCAGGCATCTAAATCAAGGGTGCTTAAAGGGTTAGTTCACCCAAAAACCAAAAATGTATTTCAGCCAAACACAATCGGAGTTATATTAAAAAAATCCTGGCTCTTCCAAGCTTTATAATGGGAGTGAACAGTACCTGAAATTTTGAAGACCAAAAAAGTGCATCCATTCATCATAAAAGTAATCCATACGGCTCCAGGGGGTTAATAAATGCCTTCTGAAGCGAAGCGATTCGTTTTGTAAGAAAAATATCCATATTTATAACTTTATAAACTTTATAATCACTGGCTTCCAGTAACGGCCATATACAAGTGGAGTTCCGGCGGAAAAGTGACCTCTGACTCGACGCATGACGTATGATGTAGGAGTAGCGTAAGCTTAGGTGAGAGTAGACGCCTCTCGTGGTGGGCTGGGCAACAAACTCAAGCTCCTCTTCTCATTTTTCGAAATCCTCCAACATTTTTCTTTAAAAATTCTTGTTTCAGAATTCTAATTTGTGACCAATGTTTTGTTTTGCTCTATTCTCTGCGCTTCCGCGTTCGTCAATACGTCATGCGTTGGGTCAGAGGTCACTCTTCCGCCGGAAATTGACTCGCGTCTGGCCGTTACCGTAAGCCAGTGATTATAGTTTATAAAGTTATAAATATGGATATTTTTCATACAAAAATGCATCACTTTGCTTCAGAAGGCCTTTATGAACCTCCTGGAGCCGTATGGATTACTTTTATGATGGATGGATTCGCTTTTTTGAGCTTCAAAAATCTTGGGTACCATTCACTCCGATTATAAAGCTTGGAAGAGCCAGGATATTTTATAATATAACTCTGATTGTGTTTGGCCGAAAGAAGAAAGTCATATACACCTAGGATGGCTTAAGGGTGAGTAAATTGTATGATAATTTTCATTTTTGGGTGAACTAACCCTTTGATTCTGCTCATTTTGCATCACATCAGAACCAGCACATCAATGTTTTGGGATCCAAATTGTTTCCAAGAGTAATACTGAGCACATCTAGTTTAGCACTGAATGAGCGAACCATTAGAGATCATTAATCAGAAGGTCAAAGGTCAGAACATACTGTACAGTGGCCTTTCTTAGTATGTGGACACGTGATTGTGGAAAAGTGATTGTATTAAGGCCAATTCACACTGCACAGACAAACACCAATTTTGTTGGATCAGTGTTATCCCAGTCGGCGTCTGTTGCCGTTGGTCAGGGTTTGTTTTCACCTGAGTGAACATGTTCAATGTGTCTGTTGGGGCAGTGTGAACATGAGTTATTTTTCATAAAATTGTTCAACTTGTTTGTTGGCGTTTATCTGTGCGGTGTGAATTGGCCTTTAGACAAAATATCAAACAAATCTACAGATATTTGCGATTGCATTTGGAATTATTTTAAACCATCTAGCTCAAATACTATCATTTAGGATGTGTTTTGGTTATACCATCCAAAGAACATTGTGTCTTGCTTATTTTCAGGGTTCCATCTCAAAGACTGTGTGTTATATGTGGAGACGAGGCTTCGGGTTGTCACTATGGAGTTCTTACCTGTGGAAGCTGCAAGGTGTTTTTCAAGAGAGCTGTTGAGGGTGAGCAACATTGTGCTAAAACTACTGTAATCATTTTGTCTTAGAGTATATTGAAGACCCCATGAACTCTGCAGACTGTAGTTTCTCTCCTGTGTTGATGTATTTTGTAAACAGGAAGTTGGAGTAGCATCTGCCTGCAAACCCGGAGGCTGCATTTTCAGGACCGCATTTCTAGGACCGCAGTTCTAGGACCCTAGTTTAGTTGTTTAATTGATTAAGTTTAACTGATATATTGTCCTAACAAACCCATACCCTAAACCTACCCATTGGTAACCCTGTTGAAATATTTAAACTAATTTAAGTAGTTAAGTTTAAAATGGCCGTGCTGCTGTTTTGTTAAAAATAAGGTGAATCAGGTCTCCTCTGTTGGAGTACAGTTGGCTAGATGGGGCTGTCACAAAATAAACTAGGGTCCTAGAAATGCAGTCCTGAAACCGCGGCGGTCCTAAAAGTGCAGCCTCCGGTATTGCAGGCAGATAATATTGGGAGGTTTGGGCGGAACATAAGGGCCAGCCAATAGGTTTTAGTTATGTCACAGCCATGAGCACGACTTGCTAGTTGACAGCAGATGGTATCAGGACAATCTCATTCCTGAGAGCATTTTTGATTGAATAAAAACCTGTATTTTAGCAAGACTGAATTTCTTTTAAATGTGCACATGTTCTAAATGTTAGTTTTGGCAACTTTAAGGCATGATCAGTGTTATTTTGCCAAGTAAAACATATTTTGTTGATCCTGGAACAACATTTCTGTCCGAAAAGTTTGTACTAAACGAATCCCTAATTCATATTGATTGAGCCTATCCATATATTATCCATAAAATGATAGGTGAATAACAGATGTAGAAGCACTTAACCCTGGTTGTAAGCCTACACTTGACATAAATCTGATTGGTTGATTGGAATGTTGTCCTAGGATCAATAAAAATGTTAATCCAGGAACATGTTCTTGGTGAAATCACATTCACATTTAAGGCATACACTAGCATATAGTAGATGGCCTGGAAGTAACCAGATGTAGACTACAAACCACAAAACAACCACAAAAAAAGTTTTTAATATTTTCAGTATTTTGTAAAGTCATGGTGTAGTGTCTCAGAAGATGGTAATTATCATTTGGACCAATGTTCACAGTGTTCTTTCTTGTTATTCTTATCACTGAGGACAGATATGTAAGAGCCACTATGTCTGACCATGGCCGTGTCACTATGCCCTGTCAGCCTTGCTTCAAACCAATTCGCTCTGTGCCTTTTTCTTTTTTCTCTCTCGCCGTGCTCTCCAAATCATCTTCCTTAAAATAAAATAAAAAAATCACACAGTCATTCATAAGTTTAATAATTTTTTCCCTCTTGTCTAGGTCACCATAACTACCTGTGTGCGGGACGAAATGACTGCATTGTTGATAAAATCAGGAGAAAAAATTGTCCCGCATGTCGTCTTAGAAAGTGCTGTCAGGCAGGGATGATGCTTGGAGGTATCACTTTTTATATGAGTATATTAGGCTTTGTGTTTATATATTAAATATATGTAATTTCTCAAGCTTCTTGGGCTTAATGGACATCAATGGACAGTCACTATACGTTACAATGTTGAATATTTGGCCAATCTTAAGTATAGTTGGTAACACTGCAATAAGGTGTCATTTGTGAACATTAGTTAATTACATTACTTAACATGAATTAACAATGTAAATACTTATTTTATTAATCTTAGTTAATGTAATGTTAACTAAGCATTTACTAATACATTACTAAAATCAGAAGTTGTGTCTTTTAATATTAGGTAATGGACCTGAGCTAACATGAACTAACAATGAACAGTTAAATGTAACATTAACATTATGTAACATAATGTAACATTAGTAATAAATAGTGTATCAATGTTAGTAAATGCATTAACAAATATTAACTAATGGGACTTTATTGTAAAAAGGTTACCATAGTTCACCAAAAAATGAAAGTTCTGAAGTAATTTATTCACCCTCATGCTGTTCTAAACACAAATGACTTTCTTTCTTCAGTGAAACACAAATGGAGATGTTTAGCACAATGTCCAAGCTGCTTATTTATGTACAGTGAAAGTCAATGGGGACTTCAAAATCAAAACGTGCCATACAAAATATCATAAAAGTTGTTTATATGACCCGTGTGCATTTTAAAAGTCATATAATATTTTTTGGCAGTGGCTATTTACAAATAGCGATAGATGCTAATTACACTAAGTGTAAATAGCAACAAAAGTATTTTCTTTGCGCTGTGTGTAAATAGTTATTACAATAGTTGAGTAATTCTGTCTGCTCAATCAGAAAATGGTGGGGTGAAGAAGAAGCAGAAACAAGTGATAGAAGACTAATAATGTGTAAAATAACGCAATCATCAAACATTAAACAGCATATAAGTTCAAAACTTATAGAAGCGTTAATGACTTTGAAGCTTTGGGAGTGTTGATGGACTCGATCTACTCCATCTATGTTTTGATCATCATTCTGAATCCGATCCGGACGTAGTCTTCAACAAAAATGCAATTTTCTCATCTTTTTGTTTAAAATGTTGCTTTTTTTTAATGAAACTTGCCCACATTCAGGTGTTAATAAAAAAGGACGCATGAAGCTAGAATAAAATGTTTTTAAAATGGAAAGAGTTAAAGTACAGTTAAAGGTATATTTCAAGTATAAAAAATTAATACCTAAATAAAAACATAGTAGTATACCTAAAGTGCAAAATATATAAATAGTAAACTGTAAGTATTAAGTAGGATGTTATGTTCACTTCAAAAGAACTTGCAGTATAAAACTACTAAACTAGTAGTTTACTGAGAATATCAAAGTGTACTTTCATAAACTAAACAATGTGCTAAAAGTATTTGACCAGTAAACAGTATACCTATAAGTTCACTTGTAGTATATTTGCAGTACAATCGAAAAACTTAGTTTACTACTGTCACCCTTAAAGTATACTTAAATAGTATACATTTTATACACTAATTTAGTCCCAAGTACTATTGAAACAGTACACTTACAAGTATACTACTAGTACATTGATATTAGTATACTTACTGCATTAAGTATACATAAAATAAACCTTACGTATAGTTATTTTTGTAAGGGGAGTTAGTGTAAATAGCCTCTGCAAACAAGGCGGGCTATTTGCACTATGCGTAATTTTTTTGTGAGGAACAGACAGAAATCTTCTCAAATCTCTTTGATGCTTGATGAGCCCCACTCCCTATTCACTTGAATTGCTTGTAAACAGCAGCCTGGACATTCTGCTAAATTTTTCCTTTTGTGTTCTGCATAAAAAAGGAATGCATGAGGAAGAGTAAAGGATACCTTTTAGGTAAACTGTTCCTTAATTTGAAGAGAAATAAATTGAAATTGTGACTGTCTTAAAGATCATTAAGCAAGACTCAGGCTTCCACCCTAAAGAATCACAACAAGTAATTAATATTCTAATGTGCAGTAGCATATCAAAGTTCAATAAGAGTGACAAGATGATCAAGATGAACCCTCATTAAAGTGCATTTGTGTGTTTCAGGGCGTAAGATGAAGCGGTTTGCGGGTTTGAAGGTCATGGGGTTGAGTCCATCGCTGATGTTCCAGGGTCCGTTACCCATGCTGGCTGATGGTCAAACTGTGTCCTCCCTGCCCTGTATGCCAGCCATCCGTGAGCTGCAGCTGTCCCCGCAGATGATCAGCATTCTGGAGAGCATTGAACCACAGGTGGTCTATTCTGGCTACGACAGCTCGCAACCAGAGCAACCCCACCTTCTCCTCAACAGTCTCAACAGACTCTGCGAGAGGCAGCTGCTCTGGATTGTCAGATGGTCCAAGTCTCTTCCAGGTAACACCATTACAATCAGTCTAACATTTTAGGCTAAGAGAGACTAGCGTTCTTGCTCTTGATAATCGTACAATGATTCAATGAGTTCTGTCTTGTACATCTGTGTTTAAAAGGTTTTCGCAATTTGCACATCAACGACCAGATGACGCTAATCCAGTATTCCTGGATGGGTTTAATGTTGTTCTCGCTGGGTTGGAGAACATTCCAGAATGTCACCACTGATTACCTGTACTTTGCACCCGATCTTGTCTTGAGCCAGTAAGTAACAGTAAAAACTATTAATTTTTTTTTTTTTTTTTTTTTCAAATGCTAAGGCCCTGATATACTTTAAGCAAAATTGATGAAAGAACTGTAGTGACATCATTTTGAACAAAATCATGCCAAGACAAAGCTTGACAATTGGTCCGTGGCGATTACGTAATAGGTAGGTGTGGCTCTGGGGCTCCGCCTTCTTTAACATGGAAATCTTCTCCGGTTCATTTCTGTTCAGTCTGTCGAGGTCAGATGTCTATGAGTAAAAACATGAACACACTGAAATATAAGTTGTAATTCTAATTGAAAGTGACTGACATTTACATGTTAATACTGTAAATCTAATCTGCAATCTATTGCATAAAGGGCTATATATACATAAATAAACGTGACGTGACTGGAGTGCCGAACTGCAGAGCTTGTGCAAACATATCCACATCGCTTCCATACATTTTTTGTTTTTTTTTTCACTACTGTCATTGTGTTGGGTGTATTGTGTTATATAAAGCACAAGGAACTAGATGAATATTTGAATGCTACCAATCCTGATCTGAATTCTGACGTGATGCAGGCTGAATCATAATCACACCGTATTTGTTCGTTGGCCAGAGGAGAACTGCCCCCCCTAGCCTGGTTTCTCCCATGGTTTTTTTTCTCCATTCTGTCACCTGATGGAGTTTGGGTTCCTTCCCAGATAGCATACATATCCGGGCCTTATCTGGGCCAACTATGGCACTTATGGCTCAGTTCTGGCAGCGGCAAAGGTCATATCAGGGCCGTATCTGGCCCACACACAGCAAGCTGGTTTTAGTGTGAGTTGTGGCTTGCTGTGTGTGGCCCAGATGTGGCCCATGTGACCTTTGCCGCTGCCAGCACTGAGCCATTTATCCCATATTTGGCCCAAATGAGGCCCGGATATGTATGCTTTTGCCAGCCACACTCAGGATGCAGTATGTAGGCCAGAAGAATGTGGGAGATGTGGGCCACAACTGGGCCAGATGTCATTTGCTATCTGGGTTGCCACTGTCGCCTCTGGCTTGATTAGTTGGGGCTTCATTGATGAAATTAACAAATTTAATAAGTGATGATCTTTACAGCGGAACTAAATCAACACTGAACTGACTTCAGCTGAACAGCAGCAGAAATGCATCATTTTCCTGTTATCACTGTAAAGCTGCTTTGAAACGATCTGTATTGTATAAAGTGCTATATAAATAAAGGTGACGACTTGAATTAAGAGGATAGCACACAGTACATACTGTATATTTACATATAATGTTCGCAAACAGTATACCGCTGCTCAGGTATTTCGAACTTCTTTTTGCCTCTAAGCAAAAAACAATAAAGAACTTTGCTGTAAGTATATCAGGGGCTTTATTACCTAACTTTACACATAACAACATATAACATTTTCAGATGGTTATGTACCTCCTTTCACTGACAAAAAAAGAGAACTAATTCATATCCTGTTTCATACAACTAATTCATATCCTGAAAGTGCCTGGCATTTATATCTTAACTCTTTCCCTGCCATTGATGGAAATTACCGTTATTTATGAGACAACTCTTCCCTGCCATTGACGGAAATTTCCAGCTTTCTGTGTTTTCCATGTTGTAGGGGGCGCTATGCATCTTCTGAAAGAGTACAGGATCAAAACACAGGAAAAAAGAAGCAGAAACAAGCGACAGCTTATGTAAACAGATGCATATGTAAAGTAACACAATCATCAACATTGAACAGCATATAAATCAAAACTGCCTAATGTTACTGAATGAAATGTCGACCCAGGACGAGCTACAGGACTGTGAAGCTTTGGGGGTGTTGATGATCTACTCCATCTACACTCACCTAAAGGATTATTAGGAACACCTGTTCAATTTCTCATTAATGCAATTATCTAATCAACCAATCACATGGCAGTTGCTTCAATGCATTTAGGGGTGTGGTCCTGGTCAAGACAATCTCCTGAACTCCAAACTGAATGTCAGAATGGGAAAGAAAGGTGATTTAAGCAATTTTGAGCGTGGCATGGTTGTTGGTGCCAGACGGGCCGGTCTGAGTATTTCACAATCTGCTCAGTTACTGGGATTTTCACGCACAACCATTTCTAGAGTTTACAAAGAATGGTGTGAAAAGGGAAAAACATCCAGTATGCGGCAGTCCTGTGTTGGCGAAAATGCCTTGTTGATGCTAGAGGTCAGAGGAGAATGGGCCGACTGATTCAAGCTGATAGAAGAGCAACTTTGACTGAAATAACCACTCGTTACAACCGAGGTATGCAGCAAAGCATTTGTGAAGCCACAACACGCACAACCTTGAGGCGGATGGGCTACAACAGCAGAAACCCCACCGGGTACCACTCATCTCCACTACAAATAGGAAAAAGAGGCTACAATTTGCACGAGCTCACCAAAATTGGACAGTTGAAGACTGGAAAAATGTTGCCTGGTCTGATGAGTCTCGATTTCTGTTGAGACATTCAGATGGTAGAGTCAGAATTTGGCGTAAACAGAATGAGAACATGGATCCATCATGCCTTGTTACCACTGTGCAGGCTGGTGGTGGTGGTGTAATGGTGTGGGGGATGTTTTCTTGGCACACTTTAGGCCCCTTAGTGCCAATTGGGCATCGTTTAAATGCCACGGCCTACCTGAGCATTGTTTCTGACCATGTCCATCCCTTTATGACCACCATGTACCCATCCTCTGATGGCTACTTCCAGCAGGATAATGCACCATGTCACGAAGCTCGAATCATTTCAAATTGGTTTCTTGAACATGACAATGAGTTCACTGTACTAAAATGGCCCCCACAGTCACCAGATCTCAACCCAATAGAGCATCTTTGGGATGTGGTGGAACGGGAGCTTCGTGCCCTGGATGTGCATCCCACAAATCTCCATCAACTGCAAGATGCTATCCTATCAATATGGGCCAACATTTCTAAAGAATGCTTTCAGCACCTTGTTGAATCAATGCCACGTAGAATTAAGGCAGTTCTGAAGGCGAAAGGGGGTCAAACACAGTATTAGTATGGTGTTCCTAATAATCCTTTAGGTGAGTGTATGTTTTGATCATCGTTCTGAATCCAGTATGGATGTAGTCTTTGACAAAAATGTGATTTTTCTCAGCTTTTTTCTCAGAATGTAGCTTTTTTATGAAACATATACCCACATTCAAGTGTTGATAAAAAATAATGCATTAAGCTTTTTTTGTTGTTTAAAGGCAGAGGGTCTGTTCTTTCTTTTGATACAAACCCGATTCCAAAAAAGTTGGGACACTGTACAAATTGTGAATAAAAAAGGAATGCAATAATTTACAAATCTCATAAACTTATATTTTATTCACAGTAGAATATAGATAACATATCAAATGTTGAAAGTGAGACATTTTGAAATGCCATGCCAAATATTGGCTCATTTTGGATTTCATGAGAGCTACACATTCCAGAAAAGTTGGGACAGGTAGCAATAAGAGGCCAGAAAAGTTAAATGTACATATAAGGAACAGCTGGAGGACCAATTTGCAACTTATTAGGTCAGTTGGCAACATGATTGAGTATAAAAAGAGCCTCTCAGAGTGGCAGTGTCTCTCAGAAGTCAAGATGGGCAGAGGATCACCAATTCCCCCAATGCTGCGGCGAAACATAGTGGAGCAATATCAGAAAGGAGTTTCTCAGAGAAAAATTGCAAAGAGTTTGAAGTTATCATCATCTACAGTGCATAATATCATCCAAAGATTCAGAGAATCTGGAACAATCTCTGTGCGTAAGGGTCAAGGCCGGAAAACCATACTGGATGCCCGTGATCTTCGGGCCCTTAGACGGCACTGCATCACATACAGGAATGCTACTGTAATGGAAATCACAACATGGGCTCAGGAATACTTCCAGAAAACATTGTCGGTGAACACAATCCACCGTGCCATTCGCCGTTGCCGGCTAAAACTCTATAGGTCAAAAAAGAAGCCATATCTAAACATGATCCAGAAGCGCACGCGTTTTCTCTGGGCCAAGGCTCATTTAAAATGGACTGTGGCAAAGTGGAAAACTTTTCTGTGGTCAGATGAATCAAAATTTGAAGTTCTTTTTGGAAAACTGGGACGCCATGTCATCCGGACTAAAGAGGACAATGACAACCCAAGTTGTTATCAGCGCACAGTTCAGAAGCCTGCATCTCTGATGGTATGGGGTTGCATGAGTGCGTGTGGCATGGGCAGCTTACACATCTGGAAAGGCACCATCAATGCTGAAAGGTATATCCAAGTTCTAGAACAACATATGCTCCCATCCAGACGTCATCTCTTTCAGGGAAGACCTTGCATTTTCCACCAGACCACATACTGCATCAATTACAACATCATGGCTGCGTAGAAGAAGGATCCGGGTACTGAAATGGCCAGCCTGCAGTCCAGATCTTTCACCCATAGAAAACATTTGGCGGATCATAAAGAGGAAGATGCGACAAAGAAGACCTAAGACAGTTGAGCAACTAGAAGCCTGTATTAGACAAGAATGGGACAACATTCCTATTCCTAAACTTGAGCAACTTGTCTCCTCAGTCCCCAGACGTTTGCAGACTGTTATAAAAAGAAGAGGGGATGCCACACAGTGGTAAACATGGCCTTGTCCCAACTTTTTTGAGATGTGTTGATGCCATGAAATTTAAAATCAACTTATTTTCCCCTTAAAATGATACATTTTCTCAGTTTAAACATTTGTACATGTTGTATTCTGAATAAAATATTGAAATTTGAAACTTCCACATCATTGCATTCTGTTTTTATTCACAATTTGTACAGTGCCCCAACTTTTTTGGAATCGGGTTTGTATATTGCATGTTCAGATACTCATACAACAAATTATTTTGGAGGCCATTCAAATTTTGTAAAAATTATCAAGAATGGCAACTTTTAAAAAAAAAACACTGGCGGGGAAAGAGTTAATAGCTACATACATTCCATAAACAGGTAAATGCATTAACTGACAGACATATATGTATACTCAGAAGAGCTCTTTAAATTTTAGAGATCAACTGAGGAGGTCTCCGATCTACGACTTGTGCTTGGCTATGCAGTTTGTTCCACAGGAATTCGCCAACTTGCAAGTGACCAAGGAAGAGTTTCTGTGTATGAAGGCTTTGATACTCCTCAACACTGGTAATAAATCCTCTGTTTTCTCTCGGACCCATAAAACTCTTACTGTCTGACCCTCTACAGGTCAGATCGGTGTTCCAGAATGGAATATTAAAAATCTGGACAATTTTAAACCAATGGCTTCATGCAAGTCCGCGTGGATAGACAAGAGATACGTGTTTGGCAGACTGTGAGACCTTGAAAATCCAAACTGTTTCAATTCAAAGCTAACATTTTTTTAAATTAGCCCAACATTAATGCCAAAGAAACCTTTCAATTGTGCTGACTACAACATTATTGTATTGATAGAACACTGTAAAACTGGCATGATTCACAAATGCAGGCTGTCATCTGTGAAGAGATTTTCTATCGTTTACAGAGCTGTCATCATTTTAGTGATTTATAGAAGGAACATTTTACGCACTGTGAAATAGCTCACAGAAGCTTTAATTTATCCGTGACACTAATGCTGTGGTAAATTCTAATATGACCCTTGGTATATCGGTAATGTTTCAACATTGATGTGTTTGTGACAGTTCCTCTGGAGGGCCTGAAGAGTCAATCTCAGTTTGATGAAATGAGACAGAACTACATCTGTGAGTTGACGAAAGCCATCCAGCTGAAGGAGAAAGGAGTGGTGGCCAGCTCACAGAGATTCTACCACCTGACCAAACTCATGGACGCCATGCACGAGGTACAGCAGGAGCTATAAGCTTAATATACATGGGTCATACTCAGGAAATGCTCGACAGTTTCAGGATTAAAAAAATAATAATAATCATTTGAAAAGGTAGCTGCTGAGCTTTCTCACAAAATCCTATTGTCCTATTTTTCGAAACTTAACCCTTCACAAGTGTTTTTTGCTAGTTTCAGCCCGACACAGTTATCATTTTCACGTCCAGCACCACATTGTTTAAATAGCAAATGCACTCGAGCCCATCTGTTCACCCATGGGCGTGCTGGTCTGAAATGAGGTGTGTTCAGGCGCATTGTTGGCACGTTGCTATTTTGAGGCAACTGAAAACGACTGCGCCATTGACCAACAAAAACCTGGTCTAAAGTCAATAGCGCAGTATTTTTTGTGTTATTTAAAGGGCGCGTTAGTAATATGCACCTATAGGCGGGTGCACAACGCACGTACACTCTGCTTATTACACACACAGGGACGCGCAGAAGCACACAAACATTTTTAAATATTAAAAATAAAAGGATTCCTCTCTGGAGAAGCGTTCAGTCTTTCCGCTCGCAAATTCCGCCATGTAAATAGCGAATCCGCCATGGTGCAAACGCAACTGACTTTTAAAGGGAATGGGAGATGAGACTCTGATTGGTTTTTCGCACGTTAAGCCCAAAACACACCCATGACTCATTAAGAGACTAGGTACAACCCTTTTAGAATATGCGCCTGGCGCCGACCGTTTTTTCCGTCGTTAAACTAGCAAAAGTGGATTCGGACACGCCAACTTCACCTGCGCCATGCGCTTCAAACCATGCGCTCAGATCATTAAAATAGGGCCCTTTAAAGCCTGACATTAATTTTTTTTCATTCTACTGTCTAATGAACCTTTAGACAAAATCATAAAACAAAAAAAAAGTCTGCATATGCGTTTTTGGTGCCACTTTATATTAGGTGGCCTTAACTACTATGTACTTACATCAAAAAATAAGCACAATGTACTTATTGTGTTCATATTGTATTGCAAAACACTTTTGCTGATATTGAGGTGGGATACGGGTAAAGTTAGGGACAGGTGTGGTGGTATGGGTAAGTTTAAGTGTTAGGGTTAAGTGTAAGGGAAGTGTCAACAGTGTAATTATAAATGTAACTACAGAAATTAATTACAGATGTAATTACATGCAGGTAATTTTTTAAAATGTAAGTACAATGTAAAAACATGTATGTACACAATAAGTGCATTGTATCAAATTATTAATTTAAATGTTAGTACATAGTAGTTAAGGCCACATAATATAAAGTGGGTCCATGTTTTTTGTTGCATATCATATTTTATATATCTTTTATGGCTCACATAGTTCTCAAGGAGGGAAAAACTTTTCAAAATTTTATTCAGAGGCCCAAATGCAATTTGGGGCATTTGCTGATATTTATATGGCCAAAAAGATGAAATTCTGATTCTATAAATTGCATATAAATATAATTTGTCACTCTGTATCTCCCAATAATAGATAACAATAGTGTATATATATAATTATGATTGAGATATGTACAATTAAAGGTCGGATAAAGCCTGATTTGAACTTTTTTCATTTTAACACAATTTTTCTAAGAAATGATGTATGGATAATCAAGTAAACCCAAGTTTCTTCAGTCCAGTAAGTGTTCATCTTGAAATATTACCAACACTATAAAAGTAATTCTTATGTTTACTTTATAAAAATTAGTAAAGATTTCACAGCAAAAAGGCAAGACCCGAAGTGAGACGTTTTTAGAATTAAACTAAAAGGCTAAATAAGTTAACTATCAATCAGATGACAGAAGGCATATAAAAGATTCTGTACAACAGATTGTTCAGAGCAGTTTCAATCATGTTGATAATTTCGAGGCCTTAGACATTTGTACAGTAGGCTTCATAGGGTTAATCTGTTGTTTCAGAACACACAGTGCTAAACTGTGTGATATCAGTGCGTAAAATACATCATAGATGTGTAAAACACAATATAAAATAGGTCACAAATAATGAAGCTTTATTAACACCACCACTTGTTATATACCAGAATGTGCAAAACATGATAGGGGAGCTTGAAGTGTGACATTGCCTTTATCTTTATCTGTGTAGATTGTAAAGAAGGTCAATCTCTACTGTCTGACCACATACATCCAGGCGGACGCCATGAAGGTGGAGTTTCCAGAGATGATGTCAGAGGTCATTGCATCACAGCTGCCGAAAGTGCTTGCGGGCATGGTCAGACCCCTCCTGTTCCACAACAAGTGAAGCCATGTGATCCAGACAGTATGCTTGGGTCTGGGACTCCTTGTGTCTCTGGTGTACGTGTATCACATATAGTTCATCTTTCCATATACAATTCCTTCCCTTTTAATAGTTACAAGTTGTGATCTGATGTGTTAGTTGAACATCCACAATTTTTCAATAGGAGAAAAAAAAATCTTTCACATTCCAATGATAAAGAGAAAATATAATCTGCTATGTTATTAAACCTGCTATTGCATTTTACAAGACATGACAATCTTTGGGCATTTTTATGATAACTTAAGACAGTCTGTTCACATTTGGCATGTTTGGTTTGATTAAAATGTACTCTGGTGCGATTGCTCTGTTAGTGCAGTTCATTTGAATAATTGTGAACGCTGCCATTCGAACCTTGGTGCGCACCAAAACAAGCGGGCCGAGACATACAGCATACTTAGACAAACAAACTCTGGTGCGGTTTGACTGAAATATGTCCACAAGACAAAAAATACCTGAATTTATAAAAATGACCCTGTTTAAAAGTTTATATACACTGTAAACCCTGACGCTCAAAATTATAAAATCTTCAAATTAATTCAATCAAATGAACTTTTATGAGTATTTAGAACTTTATTTTTCTTCTGAGTTCGCCAAACTGACACATTTTAAGTAATCTGAATTGTTCCATCGTTTTGAGTTCTATGAATGTGTTTCTTTTAATTTAGAAAAACTTAAATTTATCCGAAACTGGGCTGGGATTTCTATTTCCCAGCATGCTTTGCCATGACACTCAAAAGGGAGAGTAAATGCTAAAATGAAGTGTTATATAATGTTTTATTTTGTCCAAGATTAACGTTAAGTGGGAGATTTAGTACTGTTTAATGTTTTGTTATGCTAGTTTAGAAGAATTTCTGTTATGATGGTTTTTTTTGGGGGGGGGGTTACCATCATGGTGACGAGTGGAGCATGAGCTTAGTTTGAGAACAGATATACAATACGTTACATTTTCTAGATTGCTGTACTCAATCAGCAAGTGCTATGCTTTTTGTCTCTTAGCAAGTGCTATTTTTTTGAGTTTTGCCAACTTATTCGGGTTTACAGTGTACCCTTGTTTCTTAATACTGTGTCGTTACCTGGATGATCCACAGCTGTTTTATTTTTGTGATGGTTGCTTCCCTTGTTTGTCCTGAGCAGTTAAACTGCCCAATGTTCTTCAGAAAAATCCTCCAGGTCCTGCACATTCTTCAGGTTTCCAGCATCTTTTGCATATTTGAACCCTTTCCAGAAACACGATGCATTAAGAGCTTTTACGTTTAAGTTAAAAACTTTTGAACAGGATAAGGATGTCCAAATTTTTCTTATTTTGTTTAAATATAAAATGTTTTCGTTTAAATATAAAATGTTTTCGTTTAATACTGCCCTTTGGAAGCAACAGAAGATACTTACATGTTTCCTGGAAGACAATTAATTACAATTTACCTTGATCTTCAAATTCAAAAAGTTTCCCCCCCTCTTAAATGTTCAGTGTGTAGTATTTATGATCTATTGACAGAAATGCAATATAATATACATAACTATGTTTTCAGTGGAGTATAAAGACCTTACATAATGAACCGTTATGTTTTTATTACCTTAGAATGAGCCATTTCTATCTCCATACACCGCGGTTCCCCTTCAGTGAAGTCGCCATTTTGCGCTGCCATGTTTCTACAGTAGCCCTAAATGGACAAACTTCTATACAGAGCGCTAGCTACTCTCTGCTCTCTCAGACTTTGTCCTGTGTCGGCCACCGTAGCTTCCCTATGCACTTCGAAAGGGAGGGGTGAGCGGTTGCAATTCGCAACCTCACTGCTAGATGCCGCTAAAAGTTTCACAGTGCACGTTTAATGCATTGTTTCTATTTTTTGTCTTGTGGATTATATGTAAACATATTTTATGTAAAATATCTTATTCAGGACAGTACTAAATTAACATGCATTTTGTATAATCCCTCTTATTTTGTTAAAATAATTAACATTTTGCAAATTATGCAAGGTGTGTGTAAACTTTTGAGCATGACTGTATAGCACATTTAGCCCAGCTCACAGCATTGTTTTCAATGTTCGGTAAGTTTCGTCACATAGTATACATCATAAAAGCTGGTGTTTTGTGTTAAAAATAAGGACTAAATGTATCATTTTCTTTTTTGGACCGGACAAAAAGAACCAAAAGAAACAAACTACAAGTGTGCGCACACAACTGTGCAAAAATGTGATGCTTGGATTTAACTATTTTTCTAACTTTTTTATTTATTTATTTTTTTTTATTAAAAATGAATTCTTGAATTATTGAAACCTATTAGACTGTGGTTAAATTATACCTTTTTTCAGTTTTCTTTTTATTTTACATCCTAGATGTTCAGGAAAATGTGTTTGAGTGTGATGAAAAGGAAATACTTATGTTTCACGCTGATAAGCGTCAAAAGGACAGTTTTCATGGTCATATCGCACAATACCAGCCACCACTGATTGTACTTACATTTATACAGTAACCGCTCACGTCACTTTAAATGAAAAGTACATGTGAATGATCTAATAAAAAACATTAATTGCATACAATAACAATGCTTGAAAGACAAAGAGCTCAATTGTACATTGACCAGGAGATCACAGTGTATATTTAAGGGAATACTCTACAATTTGATCCAGCCTGTTTTTTTTTAAGCAGAATATTAAATTTATTATCAGAAGGCAAGAGCATAAATTTGAAAAACATTTCTCAGAGCTCCTATCATTTCCTCCCTGTGACCTTGATGGCCTATCTGAAGGGAGTATCAGTCCAGCATCATCAGTCAAGGGCACGGAGCATTCTCATGTATTTAACTGGGAAAGAACACTGGGATCTTGGCAGTCGCCTCCTTTCCAAAGATTTCTGGCACTGTTTCTCCTCAGATCTCTGCAGGAAGGAAGTCAATGATGTCTGAGATTTACTTCTGATGATTTAGCTTGTGCATGGAAGACAAGAAGTGGGAATTTTGACGAAGAATTTTGTAAACAAATTTATTGACGGAACAAAAATGAATTAAGAAAACAAATACTGTATATGATTTGCAAAACAATCATCCATATATAAATTTCTATCATCTAGATTTTCATCAGTTATCATCATTATACAAGTTTCATTATGGGGACAATAAGATAGCATGTTGACACTAGGGATGGAACGATTACCGGTTTCACGATAAAATGTACTGACGGTTAGTAATATCGTTTAAAATTTAATTATCATTAAAACTGTGTTTGATTATCACGATTTTGAAAACTCGCGGTAAATCCTGTCGACCCAGCATCATTCTGGCGCAGGCGCAGCGTTGTTTTTTGAACGAGAAGAAATGGCGGAAGGCAGTGACAGCACCGGGAGAATTTTCAGCCCTCTAAGAGGACCAAATCTGAGGTGTGGTTATATTTTGGCTTTTACAAAAGTCCTGAGGGAAACTTAATCGAGTATGGTCACCCTGTCTGCAGAACATGCAAAAATAAAGTCGCTGCTATAGGGGCAAAGACTTCAAATCTGCCGAGTCGTCTTAATGACCATCACCCACTGTTGTATAGCGAACGCAAGGCAAGTGTACTTTGACCTCAATACTAAAACTACGTCTGGGAAATAATTAGACACAAAGTTTTGAGTTTAAATATTTTATCTCACTCACTTGAAATTAACGTGACGCTTGCACGAAGAAAAGTTCGCAGCAAGTGGCTTTGAGCCAAAGACGAACGAACAAGTTCAGACAAGACTAGGGTGACATTTAAGGGATAATAATGTATATTTATTGTACAGTTATTACACAGATTTGCTTTACCACATGACATATTGAATTGAGATTAATGTTTTAAATCTTACCTGTTTATGAATCCATTTTGTACAGTGTACAAAACAATCGTCCAGACAAGATGATCACAAGAAGTTATAGTAATAATTATAGTAGTATTAATAGTAAAGTCCTCTGATTTCATTTTCAATACAATCAAAAACAGACGCAAGACGCAAGTTGCATTTGAATGAAAGGAGAGAGCGCGTCCGTTGTGATATGCGGATGTACGCTGTGTTATAATGCGTTGCTATTGACGACGGCCATTATAATGCCACAGAATATAATCTTGTTTAAAAAAGTGTATAGAGCTGCTTGTTTTATTTGTTGTTTGTTGATTTTCAAATATAAAACTTGTTGAAATGTTTTCAGTGTGCGCATCTGTTCTTTTTTTGAACACTTTCATCTCATTTGAACAAAACCGTGATAATATTGATAATCGTGATAATTTGGGTCACTATAATCGTGATATGAAATTTTCATACCGTTCCATCCCTAGTTGACACGGACAATTGGTGTCATTTTAAACTTCAGAAGGAATAATGCAGCCAAAACATCTTCAATGAAGTTATTACAGATGGACTTGTTTCATTAGTATTTGTAAAGACCTGGATGCCAAACTGAGACACTGCTATCCCAAGCAATTGGTTTCCAAACTTTTCAGAAATAGGAATAATTTAGTGTGTATCAGATGCTATTAGACATTTCAATTTTCAATTATACACACACACATATTTTCAATTATAAATAACTGGAACACTTAGTTCAGTTCCTCTAATGTGATAAAATAAGCAGTCTTCCAAAGATGCTGATAATTCAGCACAGAATTTGAACATTTCACTGTTCTGAAAAAACAATTTGTGCTTGAATGGCTGATTTCAGTACTGCAATTAGAATTCTATTCTGTCAATAACACAGTGAGCTCCAAAAGTCTGAGACCACTAGTAAAAATGTATTTATTCCTTTTTATTTTCAAAAATTATATGAACAGCATAATGTGATAAATGATTATGAATATTATAACTGAAAAGAAAATTCCTGAACTTATGTCTTGAGCTACATAAAACCTGATGATCACGTTCTCCGGCATGATTTGAAAATGTTCTAAAGAAAATCTTGAGCTTGGTCAAGGTCACAAATTTACTTAATTGATTAGTCAGCTATTTCAGAGATATTTCATGTTCATTTTGTTATAGTTTCTCTTTGTTAAAAATATTTAAAATCTTAAAAATGTGGTATCAGACTTTTGAACATTTATGGCGATAAAAGTAAGTTATTTTATAATGAGAAACCACACACACACACAGTACAGTCTGCTGAATTGAGTTAAATATGACAATGATTCACAGCTCAAATAGTTACCGGTGAGGTTTACCCTTCTTCCCCTTCATTTCAAAACTATTATAATTGAGCTAAAATAAAAGAAAGCCTGTCTCTTAGACCTATACGCTGATCTTTCATGACAGAACTGCAGTATTCCACCACACAGTAGACCTAAAAGGACCATTTAGTGCAGTACATCGCACCTCCTGACCTCAGTGTATGTAAATTTGTGCATCTACTCTCAATGATTTCAGTTCGTCTTCCACCAGAAGCACATCATGTCCATTTCAACATCTCTGCCTCCAGCTTTATCTAGAATTACAGCTGTGATTCAGGCTTTAAAATCACCCTTGTGCTGTATCATTGAGGTTTGTGTACCGTACATGATCTCTTAATATTCAGTGTCATATAATGTCATATCCATACAAATCAATTACAAATCATTTAATGCTGGATATATACTTTAAGCTCTTGGTCTAAAATTCATGTTACCATGGATACCATGAAATGCTTGGCCTCTCCTGGTTGGGCGGTGTCAGAAGAACACCACGTAATTTTCAGGAACGAGTCCTGTTTTGCCCTCAAATGTTCCCTGGAGCCAGCCTGGTTCCACTGAAGGATACACTACAAAGAAGAAAAGGAGAAGGTTTAAGCTGTGGAGAAGACTTCTATAATATAAAAAGTATTATTGCTTATGCTTAGGGGGTTGACTAAACTTGGGCACAATAACGGATATGTGACTTGAAACCAGTGTGAGAGTTTTGGAACAAATGACAGAACCATCACTGGGTCAATGCAGCTTATATTTGTTGATCTTGTATTATGCATTGCAAATTTAAATCAATTATTCAATATTACATTGTATGTTGTATGCTGATTTTATCTTACCAATTTAACGAATAATGACCGTCAATAAGACCACTCTTGATAAAAAAGGTTCAATGGGGTTCCATATAGACCCCTAGGGTTCTTGACCCAGTTTTAAAGAACCCTTTACGCCCAAAAGCTTCTATATAAGGAGAAATGTCTTAAATGATTGCATAATACTTTAATGTTTAGCAGGTTATTTCAATTTTTCTATTGATAAAGAATGTTTATTAGCTGTTTAATTCATAAAATTGAATCAAAATAAAAAATGAATTAAAATAAATTAAAACTACATGCTCAGTTTGCCATGTTTCATTGTGTTATTGACTCCAAGCACAACTACATAAAATCATTACAAAATCGTAAAAAAAATAAAGGGTGGAGATTTTCCTAGGCCGGACATCGCTTTTGGACACTACTGTCTGAAAAAATGTTTGTAGAATAAATAATTTTTTTTAATTTTACTCAACCAGAGACACATAAATCCAGAGAAACTGCTAATTTTGCAGTGGTCTCTTAATTTTTCCAGAGCTGTATATATATATATATGCACATATACACATATTATATACAGTGTATACTGTGTGTGTGTGTGTGTGTGTATATATATATAAATAATTATATGTACACATATATTATATAAATACAAATATGTATGTCTCTTATGCTCATCAAGCCTGCATTTATTTGATTAAAAATACAGAGTAAAAATAAACAGTAATATTGTGAAATATTATTACAATTTAAAATAATGTTTTTCTTTAGAATATAATTCATTTCTGCATATTAGTATGATTTTTGAAGGATCATGTGACACTAAAGACTGGAGTAATGACTGATGAAAATTCAGGTTTGCCATCAGAGGAATAAATTATATTTTAAAGTATATTAAAATAGAAAACCATTATTTTAAATTGTAATAATATTTCACAATATTACTGTTTTTTTCTGTATTTTTGATCAATTATAATTTACTTTATAATTTATTAAGTTTGATGAGCATAAGAGACTTCTTTCAAAAACATTAAAAATAGTAATGTTTCCAAGCTTTAGACCAATACTGTATATATATTTATATTTGTAAAGAAAACACCATTTTATGAAAAATTAAATCTACAATTTATACGCAATTTAAAAGTCATTGTTTTGGCATCTTTTGTGGTGGGGTTAATGAAAATTTTGCCAAGACAAGCCAAAGAACTACTGAAATACAGGCCAACAGGGTCAGTAGAAAAAAGAATCCTTATTGTTGAGCCTTGCAAACCCTCCAACCCTAGTTCACACTGCCCGATTCTAGCCCCGATTTTGACTCGCCGACAGGTTTTTACGAAATCGCAGACAAATGGCTGAAATCATAGGCAAATCGGTGCATGTTCACGCGAGTGACAATCACGCAATGTGAATTATCAAAGATGTGATCTGAGAGAATCGGGAGATATTTAGCATTCTAAATATCTGGACCTGTCGGCGATTCAAAATCCTGCTGTGTGAAATGTGTTCTGACTGAAAATCACATCAGCGATGACCTACAGCCAATGAGAGAGCAAGATACAGGGCAGCGGGAGGTTCGGGGAGGAGTTACAGACCAGAATATCAGTATTTTAATAGATGTATTTACAATTATATCAAACAGAAACAAAGCACATTTTCTTGACCAGCCGCAACAGCAGCACATTGCAAAATTATTTATTTACCTCCAACTCTCTTTGCAGAACACAATCCTTGCTCCCTGGGTCTCCCAAACCATTTTCTCCGCCATAATCTTTTTTCTTTACTCCATCATTTTTAATAACAATTAAATCCTGCGCGAGAACTCCGGTCCGACGCATGTGTAATCTCGCTTTGTTTCCTTGTCACTTCTCATGTGTGTTTGGTTGTGAAACGTAGTTTGCTCAGCGGAGAGAGTTGTCGGCGATTCTTCCTCTTGTACAGTCATGCAATGTGAATCCCCCTGTCGCTGATCCATCGTGCAGTGTGAACACAGCAGCAACTGAATGCTACCCCAGAAGTCATGCAGTGTGAAAAGAACTGTGATCCGACGAGTTTGAAAATCGTGCAGTCTGAACTCGGCATAAGCATCCTGCATTTTTGATAGAGACTCGAATGTTACCTCTAATCATTGGTTTACTGAGGTGTGCTATTATTTTTATACTTTCAAGTTATCAGATTTTCACTTGGTGGATAAAACAGCTGAAAAAAAACTTGTCTAGAGACCAAAATAAGCAAACACTTCTAAAGTCTCACTTTTATTTAGTTTTGTTTCTTCAGCCTCAAATTAAATTGACCATTCATAAAGTGATTTGTTTGACCATTATCTTCACAAAACAGTAGTAGCCTCAGGAAAGGGAGGCACAAGTGAACCGCATATGCAGGTCATGTCATTTTGCATCGAGAAATTACCCCCATAAAGCTTTCAAAATGACTGGCCACATAATGACTCATATCAGCATACTCTGAACTATCAAAGCCTCTGTTTAGATTAAAGCATTAGGCAGATGGGATTGCAAAATAAAGAGTTTGTAAATCGTTTTTATAAGCAGAACTCTCAAATGTCAACAGTGAGAACTGAGGTTGATGGGTAAGAGGAGGTTTATGTTGTGCTAAGTGTTTACTGAGCTTTAGAGAGAGGAAGACCTGCCTTCACCAGGTTACTGTGACCCGTTTCAATGCCCTGGTGCCCAGCCAAGTTTATTCCTTGTGGAAAATATATCCAGCAATAAAATCCTAGTCCTGAAATGTACAAGGAACAACAACAGATGGCTGTTCCACAGAGCAGACAGAGAAACACATTATTTTCTATCAATATTAATTAGGGCTGGGTATTGACACAAATTTCACGATTCGATTTCGATTCACAAGTTTGCAATTCGATTCGATTCCGATTCGATTCAATATCGATTATTTTGGATATATATCAGGTACAATATATGGCAAATTTTCTCAAGGAAAACAAATCTCTTAACTAATGCTGTAAACTATGGGAGTCAGTCGGTGCTACATATTGAAGGTAAAAATTAACTGAATTGTATACAAACACTTAAATTACACTCAATTATGTTTTTTTTTTATAATAATAAAGTTATTATATTAACTTTACAATCACAATCATATTTCTACTCCAATTCGTTTTTTGAAATATATACATTTAAATGGTGGCTGTCATAAAAACTTGCCAGATTAATTCAAACATGCATTAAATATTGAAGAACATTAAAAATTATAATGAATATGTAATGTGGTGCATATATTTATCAAAATGCTCCTCTCTAGAGTTAATTATTCTAGCTGACTAACGAGTTTATGGACACTGGATATGGGTTTTCAAGGGAAATGTGAAGTTACGTGACATTGTTAACAAGCTGCTTTATTGACGTCTTTCCGCGGTTGAAACACTGATTGAGCGATTTCATGTGACATGATAAGGATTTCGGTACGTTGTACTGTATCTTTTAACACTCATTCATGTTTATTTCGCGCTGTGACTGGTATTAAAGCGGATGAGTTCATGTGCGCTCCGCGCTACCGCTTCTCTTGAGCTGAGCTACGCCAGAGAGATCTCACGCCACAGCGCCAAAGCGGTATTTATTTTTTTGAATTTCGTAATAAAATGAACATAATTTGAAATCTGAGACTTGTTTCATATCAAAGCACAAAGATTATTGCGACTCATTGGATGGGAGGCGCGCTACAATGTTTCGTTCATTAATCAACTGAAAATAGGATGACTAATCGATTTTTGGAATTTAAGAATCAATATCGGTTGGTGAAAATGAGAATCCATTAAAATCGAGAAATCGATATTTTTTACCCAGCCCTAATATTAATGCCCTGGTATGCAGCAAATTGCATCAGTTCAGTCATAGTTCATTTTCTTTTATTTTTGTAACTGTCACTGCAAGTCACAAAAGACGTACATATTTTAACATCCACCAATACAGAATTCCCAGCATACACTACATTCCCAATACAGCAATACACCTCCCACAGTTGATATAAGATTCATGGTCATCACTGCTGCATGTTTCTTGGTGTATATTGCAGTCGCAGTTCATAAAAAGTCACTCAAGAACTGAAGTTCTAGATCACTTGATGAATTGTGTGAGCCAGATACAACAATGGAATGAGATAAAACAGATAAAACAATGGAAGGAGAGAACGATAGAACAATGGAACGATAGATTCCAGCCAGATGATCTGACGGTAGCTGCTCGCATCTCGGCCTGCCTGACATTTCTTGCAGGATGAAGGACCACCACCTTCAACTCAACCTTGCGAAGACAGAACTGCTTGTGATCTCAGCCAACCCAACACTTCCTCACAACTTCTACATTCAGCTAGGTTCATCAACCATAACTCCATCCAGGACAGCCAGGAACTTTGGAGTTGTGATTGATGATAAGTTAAAGGCACAATATGTAATTTTTGCCACTAGAGGTCGCTTATTCAAAACAAAGGCGTAGCTTGGATGATGCCTTGATTTCACTGAATCATGGGAGTTTTTGTCTTCACCTCTACATTTATTTATTTTTATGAAGCAGGGTGGGGCTGAAAGCCGTTAGAGCGGAACGAGGCCGCTGGAGCGATTGCTAATGAGAGACAAGCGCGACACACGGCTTGAGAGCAGTGGAGCTTTTATTATGCCACAGACGACCACTTCCGCTTCTTCCGCTCATACGTATGTGGGGTAATGCAGCAGTGTTTTATCATATTACATACATTTGAGTGTGTTGAAAGTTTGGTTATAATGCTACTCTGTGCGTTCGCTCGGCAGCTACGAGACACTTGTTGCACACTGCAGTAAGCTAGATCGATATTAGGCATGGTAAAACATGGTACTCGAGATTTAAACAATAAGACTAACTGTGTTGAGCTATATAACAATGATAAGTTTTCTGTCTATGAATGTATCCAAACAGTTGCTCACCTGTCTAATAAAACACATAATATATTAAAGCGTTTGGTGTTTGTCTTTGGTGTGGAACTCGAGGGTAATGCGGGTATGATGTCATTGATAAGCGACGCACGGACACGGTCCATGTCCTGGTAAAACTGCTTATTTCTCTGGATTTAAACATTCTTGGAAAAAATATAACACTGTTCTAGTGGTTTTTGGATATTTTAATCCAAAAATCTTACATATTGTGCCTTTAAACTTCACAGACCAAATTGTTAGAACTGCCCGGTCCTGCAGATTTGCCTTATACAACATTAGGAGGATCAGGCGCTTCCCATCGGAGCATGCTACAAAACTCCTTGCCCAAGCTCTTGTTCTATCCAGACTGGACTATTGTAATGCTCTCTTGGAGGCCTTCCAGCATGCACTATCAAACCTCTGCAGCTGATCCAGAATGCTGCAGCAAGAGTGGTCTTTAATGAGCTGAAGAGAGCGCACGTCACACCTCTCCTCATAAAATTGCACTGGTTGCCGATTGCTGCTCGCATCAAATTCAAGGCACTGATGTTTGCCTACAGAACAACCACTGGCTCTGCACCCCCTATACCAAAACTCACTACTTCAGACCTACATGCCCTCCAGAAGTTGGCGTTCTGCAAGTGAACGGCGCCTTGTGGTGTCAACCCAAAGAGGCACAAAATCACTTTCACGGCCCTTTACCCTTGATTGTTCTAAGCTGGCGGAATGACCTGCCTATCTCAACCCAAGCTCTTTACCCATGTTCAGGAAACGGCTGAAGACGCACCTTTTTCATCAACACGTACTTACTATACTAACACTTACTATTCTATCTATTTAATAAAAAAAAACTACAGATGTGGCCTTTAAGAATGCAAGTTTTTTTTTTACCGCGGCAGCACGCAATTTGTCACGCATGATGACGGAGCGCCCTGCAGGCAGTGGCAGAGCCAGAGGGGTGTCCAGGGTGGCACTTGACACCCCTCTGACATCTGACTGGCCACCCTGGGTGCCACCCCAAAATTTAGATCGCTACTTTCATTTCACCTCCTATCGAAAAAAGCATTTATTTTGACGTGCGGCAGCATGGCACATTGTTCACATATTAACACTGAATATTAAGAGAATATTAACGTTAGTTGCCAAACAGATGATTAAGAATAAAGGGGGTCGCACATAAGCGCAGAGTTGTTCAAAATCCTGTCGCGCCATTCACATAGTTTTCCATTTTCTCAAAACGTTGTTAATGTATAAAGACTTCACCCTAGGCTGGATGAGTGTGTATAGACATTTTTCAGTATTTTTCTTTCTGTGTAAAGTCTGTGCTTGTGGAAAGATATAATATAGATTGCCCTTTCTGTTTCCGTTGTGCAGTTCTTACAGCAAAACACATCGACGCCACTTTTTTTCATTCTTGAAGTGAACTTTTTTGCCTATATGGTGATTAGATTTACTGTTTTGCATTGCCTCCTTGAACATGAGAACGCGATGAGTCTGTGCGCGGCATATGGCGCTTCATCAAAAGCGCGAACACAATACGCATAAAGGTATGCCAAAAATAGCAACTATCATAGTAAACACAGTCAGCTAGTGGATTGTCTATTGGATTCAATATTGTGCATTTGGTCTTAAAGTGACAGCAGCCTATAGCCTACCTCCTGCTGTCTGTCATTAAAGTTAATCAAAGAACAAAAATCACCCACTGATTTTGACTGAATAACTTTTGTAGCTAGTTTTAACATGCATTAATCTATATTTAATTTATACAGTGAAGATTATGCAATGTTTTGCAATTTTACGTTTGATTCAGTTTCTGTACCTGAATTACTGTCAGACCTGAAACTTAATTCTTAGCACTGTTCTTACTTTATTGCTGACTGTTCACTTGTATTCAATAATATTTTAAATTTATATTATTAGGCTTATATTAGTAGTTTTTGCTGTGGAATATCAGTTGGAATCGAGAATTGTGAAATTTTCACTGGTATCTACAATTTTGGTAGCTTATTAGAATACAATGTTACATCGGTCAAAACAATGAAAAGAAATAAGTATTACACATGATATTCTTTCACGGTCTATGGACCCCCGAAAGTAGCCTTGGCCACCCCCCGGCCACCCCATGTATAAAAGTCTAGTTCTGCCACTGCCTGCAGGCACGCTTTTAGAATTTAAATACGTTTGTTGTGCTTCACACAATATCCACCAGGTAGGCCAGATCTGACTGCTGTTGTTATGAATGATTAGTTTTAAATCAATCTTTAAGTATGCCTTATTAAAAAATAATAATTGACAAATATTTAGTAAAAAGGACTTGAAAAATCCATTTACGCTTTCAGTATTTGTAAACGCACATGTAATTGTGCTTTCCGGAGGCATTCACGATAATACTATGCACAAAATATTACTCAATTCAGCACGCTGATTTAATATTAGCTTACTAAAAATAGGCTAATACTAAATTACAACGACTTGAGTAATGCAACAGTTGTCCTATTCATATGGATGGATGGATGGATGGATGGATATGGATAGACTCACCGTTGGAGAAGTGAGCCCCCTGTGGGAAACTCAGCTCATTGCTATGTTCGGCTTCACAGGAATATATGGCTTTGGCATCTCTGTGAATTAAAATCATAAAATGATAAAATTCAAGGATGTGCTCATACACTGTTTTTAAAGACACTTTGTTGGTTTTATAAAGATGTTTGCCATCAAATATATATTAAACAGTTGTTTTTATGGAGTGTGCCTATTTTTACCTTCCCAAGGGAGGAGGTTTTACAGCTGATGGGTTCTCAAAAAGCAACGCTCTGGCAGCCACCCTGGAACATACAACCATGCCAAATGTCAGGATGATTACTGACAACATGATTTGACATCACAAGAATTAGGATGGCTAAGCAAACCATTTTAACAAAGCAGGTGGCAACAGTTTGATTTACATAAAAAGTAAAAAAAAAAAAATGTTGGTGAGAGCCAAAATTCTACATTCAGCACAGGTAGATTTGGAGTTCAACTCAAAAGAAGAATAAGGACATGCACATAATGCTTAGTACAACGATGTGTGCATCAACTCTATAGCAGTGATTCATGTACAATTTATAACTGTTAAAGTAACTTACACAATCTCAGGGCAAACATTTTTCAAACCAACATGTTGCTAAAACAAAAAAGGGTATTTGAATTGAGTCCACTTAAGTGACATGATGTTTCTTTTCTTCCTCTGTCATGATAACTCAAACGAAACGATATATCCTTCACTGCAGAGAGAATTTGAAAACCAGTGCTGGGTCACATCAACCCTTTCAAGAGTGTAATTAAAACTCGTGCCAACAAAAAACAACTGCAATCAATCTCCATTCAGCAGCTTCCACCCCAGCCAGCAACTACACTATAAAATACTGCACTATGTAATTGCAAATGTAAATATATAATTTTTCCTCACTATGTACTTTTAATAAATGTTTTTACATTTCTCATGGTGTAGTGTTTTTCTAAAACCTGACAAACATATAAAAGCTGTCAATGAAGTAATGGAAGTGTCAAACCATCCTTTAATGAAGAGATTTTCACATAAAAATGAAAATTCTGTCATCATTTACTCACCCACATGTCATTCCAAACCTGTATGACTTTCTTTCTTCTGTGAAGAATTTTTGTTGTGTTTTGGTCACCAACATTCCTCAAATATCTACTTCCGTTGTGTTTGCAGAAAGTCCTTCAGGTTTGGACCCACTTGAAGGTGAGTAAATTGTATAATTTTCATTTTCAAGTGAACTATCCCTTTCCTAACAATAAATCAACTGTACAGATTGTAATGAAGAAAAAAATAGAATGGAATTCTTGAAAAATAACCATAGTGTGCCATCATTTTTTATTTATTTTGTTTTAAAGGGGTCATGAACTGAGAAATCAAATTTTCTTTTGACATATAAGAGGTCATCATACTTATAAGAACATCCTGTAAGTTTCAGAACTGAAAACTTCCTTGTTAGTCCAAAAACAGCTTTTATTGCAACCGAGCCCAGCGGACTCATGGTGGAATGTGCCTATCTAGGTGAAAGACCGCCTCTGCAGAAGAAAATCAATGCCTACTTCATCATCGCAACTTTGACCCCGCCCACTGGCATGTTAGTGAGATGATGAGGAGAGAAGAGCAATAGTACAGGATCACTGGACTAAAAATAACATTACCTTCCAAAGAATCCTAACGCTAGGAATGGTTATTTATTTACAACAATGTGAATGTCTCAGTTGAGCATAATTTATTTGTATGCGGTATATATTTTACTGTGGATTCTTTGGTAAATCAGTTGCAATTTCGGTGCAGGCTTTGCAAACAGATCTGTGATCAGTGATTTCTGATATGTAATGATTCGTGTACAGTCAGATGTTCTTTGTCTCAAAATCTGTTTGTGTCAGTAAATCAAACCAGTGACTAAATGGTTTGACAGTGACAATTTCACATAGTTGTTCACATAGTTTTTTATAATCAACACTTTTCACAATTAGTTAACCTTGAGAGCTGTAATAGTAAAAACGTGCTAAAGTTTTGAGAGAGTTCCACATGTAATACTTGGCTATTTCATATCCAAAGATGCTAGCCAATCACAGCAGCGTTTACACTGAACTCTCACAGCAGACACGCCCCTTCAAACAGAGCATTCAAATCAGAGGCTAAAATCAGGGTAGGAAAAAATTTAATTTTATTTTTATAAATTATGACAATTTTTGATGTAAAAATCATACTAACATTATAAGTGCACCCCAGGAAACATAAAACAATAAAACAATGCAGTTCATGACCCCTTTAAATAATTATTAACAGAAATGCTATTTTGTTATATTGGATCCGGTGCATTCGGTCTTAAAGTGACAGCAGACTAATATTCTTGCTGCTGTCTTTTTTATTTATTTCATTTATACAGTGAAGACTATGCAATGTTATTTTACATTCAATTATTCAATTTCTGTACCTGAATACTGTTAGACTTACCTGGAAAACATACAGTGGGGAGAACAAGTATTTGATACACTGCCGATTTTGCAGGTTTTCCTACTTACAAAGCATGTAGAGGTCTGTAATTTTTATCATAGGTACTCTTCAACTGTGAGAGACGGAAAATCCAGAAAATCACATTGTATGATTTTTAAATAATTAATTTGCATTTTATTGCATGACATAAGTATTTGATCACCTACCAACCAGTAAGAATTCCGGCTCTCACAGACCTGTTAGTTTTTCTTTAAGAAGCACTCCTGTTCTCCACTCATTACCTGTATTAACTGCACCTGTTTGAACTCGTTACCTGTATAAAAGACACCTGTCCACACACTCAATCAAACAGACTCCAACCTCTCCACAATGGCCAAGACCAGAGAGCTGTGTAAGGACATCAGGGATAAAATTGTAGACCTGCACAAGGCTGGGATGGGCTACAGGACAATAGGCAAGCAGCTTGGTGAGAAGGCAACAACTGTTGGAGCAATTATTAGAAAATGGAAGAAGTTCAAGATGACGGTCAATCTCCCTCGGTCTGGGGCACCATGCAAGATCTCACCTCGTTGGGGCATCAATGATCATGAGGAAGGTGAGGGATCATCCCAGAACTACACGGCAGGACCTGGTCAATGACCTGAAGAGAGCTGGGACCACAGTCTCAAAGAAAACCATTAGTAACCCACTACGCCGTCATAGATTAAAATCCTGCAGCGTACGCAAGGTCCCCCTGCTAAAGCCAGCGCATGTCCAGGCCCGTCTGAAGTTTGCCAATGACCATCTGGATGATCCAGAGGAGGAATGGGAGAAGGTCATGTGGTTTGATGAGACAAAAATAGAGCTTTTTTGTCTAAACTCCACTCGCCGTGTTTGGAGGAAGAAGAAGGATGAGTACAACCCCAAGAACACCATCCCAACCGTGAAGCATGGAGGTGGAAACATTATTCTTTGGGGATGCTTTTCTGCAAAGGGGACAGGACGATTGCACCGTATTGAGGGGAGGATGGATGGGGCCATGTATCGCGAGATCTTGGCCAACAACCTCCTTCCCTCAGTAAGAGCATTGAAGATGGGTCGTGGCTGGGTCTTCCAGCATGACAACGACCCGAAACACACAGCCAGGGCAACTAAGGAGAGGCTCCGTAAGAAGCATCTCAAGGTCCTGGAGTGGCCTAGCCAGTCTCCAGACCTGAACCCAATAGAAAATCTTTGGAGGGAGCTGAAAGTCCGTATTGCCCAGCGACAGCCCCGAAACCTGAAGGATCTGGAGAAGGTCTGTATGGAGGAGTGGGCCAAAATCCCTGCTGCAGTGTGTGCAAACCTGGTCAAGAACTACAGGAAACGTATGATCTCTGTAATTGCAAACAAAGGTTTCTGTACCAAATATTAAGTTCTGCTTTTCTGATGTATCAAATACTTATGTCATGCAATAAAATGCAAATTAATTACTTAAAAATCATACAATGTGATTTTCAGGATTTTTTTAGATTCCGTCACTCACAGCTGAAGAGTACTTATGATAAAAATTACAGACTTCTACATGCTTTGTAAGTGGGCAAACCTGCAAAATCGGCAGTGTATCAAATGCTTGTTCTCCCCACTGTAAAGCACTGTTTTTTTATTTGTATCTTTGTTCTACTGTATTTATCTATGCTTGTAATTTGTTTTCTATGCAGATTCACTCCCATACAAAATAACCCCAATCATTCTAGAATAATTAATTCTTTCTAAATAGAGCTATTCAAGTCATCTGATGATTTTTTTTAAATTTTACAATAGATATAGCAGAAAAGCAAAATATTGCAATGCCAGTTTTTTTTTCTAATACTGTGCAACTATAGTTAACAACATAAATAAGAAGATTCAATTCATTTCAAAGCCATTTTCAAAAAAATTAATTTTCAAATGTTTCCTGGGATCTGTCACTGAACCATAAACTTTTGATTCACTCACAGGGTGATGTTTAATGTCAGTGGGTTAGATACTGATAAAGAGTTCCCTTATCAGTCAGTCACGTTCGACGTTACGTCTCAATTCGTCAGTTCAGTTCTGACGTAACATCTCTGTTCTCTCCTTCAGGGAAAGGGGGTTACATTAGTAACTTCAATGTTTCACTTACACTGATCCTGGTCTCTGATAGCCGTTGGTAGAGCTGCTGTTGTCCAGCTTTCGTCGCAGGATCGTTTTAGGTGGCAGATCGTGGTAGGTGGTGGATCTGCCGTCTTTATGCTCCACACATGCTAAACTCTGTACAGACCCCACACAGCTCTTATGACCTCCAGAGAGCCCGAAACAGAAAAGTACAAAATTACTAAATGTTGTTTTCTTTTGTCTAGATCAGAGGGATTCAGACTGGTGTATACACGTATCCTCAGATATAAAATAAATAAACATCTTTACAGTTTAGGACACACACTACCGGTTAACAGTTTGGATTAATTCTGAGATTCTCAAAAAAGTGTCTTATGCTCACCAAGTCTGCATTATTTGATAAAAAAATACAGTATAAAAACTAACATTGTGAAATATTATTGCAATTTAAAATAAATGTTTTCTAACTGAAAATATTTTAAAATGTAATCTATTCCTGTGATTGCAGAGCTGAATTTTCATGAAGCATCATTACTCCAGTGTCAAATAATCCTTCAGAAGTCATTCTAATATGCTGATTTGGTGCTCAAGTACTGATAATAGTTATTATTATCAATGTTGGAAATAGTTTTAGTGTCACAGTGATGTTCTGATTAGTTTCATTATCATGGACTTTCAGTTTGTTTTCATATGTCACGTTTCTTTGTTCAGTTTCCCGCCACTCGTCTGTCTCCCTGGTTACCATCATTAAGTTAATTTAGTTCAGCTGTGTCTGTTTAATTATCTCGTTTCTGTTTGCTATTTAAGTTCTTCCCTGTTCACTCAGTCTTTGTCCGGTCACCGTTATGATAGATGTGTTGTGCTTTTGCCTGTCTTTAGTTTATTTGAGATTAAACTACTATTTGAACTGTATCTGCCTGTCTTCGTCTTCCTGCCTACACAAACCCGTGACATTTAGCTGGTTAATATTTTTGATACTGTTTAAAACATTGATTCATTTTTTTCAGGATTATTTGATGAATAGGAAGTAAAAAAAACAGTATTTAATTGAAATAGAAATCTTCTTAACATTATAAATGCCAATTTAATGTGTCCTTGCTGAATGAAAGTATTAATTTCTCAAAAATAATAGTTTGCTTACCACAAACTTTTGAATGGTAGGGATCGCACATTTCCACAAAACTATTAAGCTGCAAAAACTGTATTTACCATTGAGAATAATAAGAAATGTTTCTTGAGCAGAAAATCAGTATATTAGAATGATTTCTGAAGGATCATGTGACACTGAAGACTGCAGTAATGAAGCTGAAATTTAAGCTTTGCATCACAGGAGTAAATAACATTTTAAAACATATTACAATAGAAAACAATTATTTGAAATTGTAATATTTCACAATATTACAGATTTACTGTATTTTGATCAAATAAATGCAGCCTTAGTGAATATAAGAAACTTGAAAATTCTTCATTAGTCCATGCTGCACGTGTTTGGCTCCTACCCTCTGTGATGTGTAAAGATCCTAGAGATGGGGCGTTGGAGCGGTTAAGCTGTGCTGATCTGATTCCTACTCTTGAGTGAGGAGCCTTTGCAGGTGCTGGTGAAGATCTGGCAGCAGAGCTCACACCACAGGAGTCCAATTCCACACGGGCCGTGTCCTCTCTGGAGCTGGAGTCTGGACTGCTGGTGCAGGTGGGGCCCTGCGGCTCGCTGGAGGACAGGGAGGAAGGGGTCTGCCGCAGGCCGGGGAAGGGGGCCTTGTCTTTGGGCTGTGGAGAGGAGCAGGTTTTGGAGGAGCTGTTCTGCTCTGAGGAGTGGGAGGAGAGGGAGTCCATGCTGCCGATTGGAGTGCTGCCTGGACTACTGCTGAACGTATCGCCTACAGGGGCAGTAAGAAGACATACAGCAGCTCAAAACTACATAGTATCTTAAACTGATAAAATGTGATTTATTTATACAGCGACTAGGTGAAACATGAAAATGTTATAATGTCCAGGTCACAGTCCACTTCAAAATGAAAATAAAATAAATATGAGCCTATTTTCTTTTCTTTTTTTGCATAGTGTGATTTTCATGACAATTAGGCAGATTTTCCCCCAAAATTTCTCATTACTGCATGTATCTGGGTGTTTTACTTTTTACTAATTCCCATTGATCTTATTAATAGCAATTAGATTCTCACCACTTTATATTTTAACCAGCATAAATAAGGAAGTAAAATAAATGCTAACACAAAGTCTAAACAATAATAAAATAATAATAATAAAAAATATATTTTTTCCACATAAAATATAAGTAAATATAAATTATTATTTCTTTCTTTTGATTTTAGGTTAAATATGACCTAGATATGTTCCTAACATTTAAAGGGTTAGTTCACCCAAAAATAAAAAATTCTGTCATTAATGGCAGAATGTTCATTTTGGGGTGAACTAACCCTTTAATGAAATTTCATGAATTAAAAAACGGGGACAATACATTTAACAATGTAAATTACAAAACAATTATTATTTGTTGTTATTATAAATAATAATTATTATGATGCCTGTATTAAAACCCTATCTGCACCAAAAATGACACTATGAAAAAACAGACCAAAGAAGTATTATATTGTAACAAAATTATGACTTTACAAATAATAATATAATAAAACTAACCCTAACAAACAATTAACAATTTAACAAATAAGTTAAACTTTTTCTATTTGCAATTAATATTGTACAACCTGTGAATACACTGTTTTCAGTAATTACAACTTTTCAAATGTTATTTTATGTTTAATTGGGCTTATTATTTTGCATTCTAGAGAACAGTTTAGTTGATTCTTTTTTTGTTTCATACATATCGGGGTGTACATTCACCCATGTGTTATAAGACGTGTGTGTGGCAATTACTGTGTTGTGGTGTTGGAACTTTTTGCAACGTTTTAAATTGTGCAATTATGTGCACACCCTGTTCAGGCCCTGTTATACAGTACACACAAACAGTATTACTTTAATTTAACAAGCAGGTTAACCAGCAGAGTATATATTGGTTGGGGCTTTTTTGCTGTGTATTTGTAGGCAGTGAAATGGATATTTCCGTGGACAGTTCTAGTTGGGGAAAAGACACCAGAAACTGAACTGTTCACCCTATGCTGACTGGCACAAGTAAGTTGCTGACTGGCACAAGTAAGATAAAAGTCTCTATAATATTCTGGTCACTATAGGATTTTGGTTCCTACTTTTAATGCAAGTATATGGGATTTTTTTCCACCTGTTTTATCGATCCTTAGCTAACACCACTAAAGTAAGTAAATGTGTTAATGGTGTTAAATAATGTACTGGTGTAAAAATATAAAATTAATTTCTCATGTAATCATGAAAAACAGTACAGAGTGGATGCACTATCAACAGAGAATGTGAAATGTGAGGATTACTGGTAGTGTGAGACTCACTGTCCGCGTCAGCCAGGCACAGTGAGGGTGCGTAGAGGCTCTTGGGTTTGCGCGGTCCAGATGAGAGGCAGATGGCTCTGCTCCTGCGAGACTCTGACCGAGACTGAGGCTGCGGCAGGGGAACATTAGGGTCTGGCGCTTGATGAAATATCTGTGAAGATATACTCAATTAACTATGAAAGATGATAACCAATGAGAAAAGCGTTTCTGTTTTATGTGGGATGTAAGCTCCTAAAAGCATTTGGACACTGAAGTAATTCATATTACAATATGCATTTACTTGGTGTGTGTGCGTGTGTGTGTGTGTGTGTGTATATATATATATATATATATATATACACACACACATACACACACACCGATTAGGCATAACATTATGACCATATATTGCGTATAAGTTGTATATAAAATTTTTCATACAATTGTGTTTCTTTACAAATATAAATATATATACAGTATCAGTCAAAAGCTTGGAAACATTACTACTTTTAACTAACTAATATGCTGATTTGCATCACAGAAATAAATTCTATTTTAAAGTATATTAAAATAGAAAAAACATTTTATATTGTAATAATATTTCACAATATTACTGTTTTTTCTCTGTATTTTTGATCAAATGAATGCAGGCTTGATGAGCATAAGATACTTCTTTCAAAAACATTACAAATTGTAATTTTTTATTTTTATTTTTTTTATATAATATATGTGTGTGTGTGTGTATATATATATTATATTTTGGACACGTGTGTGTGTAAATGTATACCGATCAGGCATAACATTATGACCTATTCCTAATATTGTGTCGGTCCCCCTTTTGCTGCCAAAACAGCCCTGACCTGTCGAGGCATGGACTCCACTAGACCCCTGAAGGTGTGCTGTGGTATCTGGCACCAAGATGTTAGCAGCAGATCCTTTAAGTCCTGTAAGTTGCGAGGTGGGCCTCCATGGATCGGACTTGTTTGTTCAGCACATCCCACAGATGCTCGACTGGATTGAGATCTGGGGAATTTGGAGGCCAAGTCAACACCTCAAACTCGTTGTTGTGCTCCTCAAACCATTCCTGAACCATTTTTGCTTTGTGGCAGGGCGCATTATCCTGCTGAAAGAGGCCACAGCCACCAGGGAATACTGTTTCCATGAAAGGGTGTACACGGTCTGCAACAATGCTTTGGTAAGTGTCAAAGTAACATCCACATGGATGGCAGGACCCAAGGTTTCCCAGCAGAACATTGTCCAAAGCATCACACTGCCTCTGCCGGCATGCCTTCTTCCCATAGTGCATCCTGGTGCCATGTGTTCCCCAGGTAAGCAACGCACACGCACCCGGCCATCCATGTGATGTAAAAGAAAATGTGTTTCATCAGACCAGGCCACCTTCTTCCATCGCTCCGTGGTCCAGTTCTGATGCTCATGTGCCCACTGTTGGCGCTTTCGGCGGTGGACAGGGGTCAGCATGGGCACCCTGACTGGTCTGCAGCTATGCAGCCCCATACGCAACAAACTGCGATGCACTGTGTATTCTGACACCTTTCTATCTGAACCAGCATTAACTTCTTGAGCAATTTGACAGCCTTCGCTCCCCACGTGCATCAGTGAGCCTTGGCCGCCCATGACCCTGTCGCCAGTTCACCACTGTTCCTTCCTTGGACCACTTTTGATAGATACTGACCACTGCAGACCGGGAACACCCCACAAGAGCTGCAGTTTTGGAGATGCTCTGACCCAGTCGTCTAGCCATCACAATTTGGCCCTTGCCAAACTCACTCAAATCCTTATGCTTGCCCATTTTTCCTGTTTCTAACACATCAACTTTGAGGACAAAATGTTCACTTGCTGCCAAAATATATCCCACCCACTAACAGGTGCCGTTATGAAGAGATAACCAGTGTTATTCACTACATTGTGTCATAATGTTATGCCTGATCAGTGTATGTGCCAGTAAAGGCTTTCTATTTCATGTCAAAAACATTTAAAAACAACATTTCTATGCTGGACTTTTGATCTTTCTATTCATCTCCTCCTGAAAATAATGATAACAATGAGAAAAGTTTCTTCAGCACCAAATCAGCATATTAGAATGATTTCTGAAGGATCATGTGACTGAAGACTGGAGTAATGATGCTGAAAATTCAGCTTTGACATCACATTTTAAAACCAATTATCTTTTAAAATATATTCAAATAGAAAACAGTAAAAACAGTAATATTGTAAAATATTATGGCAAATTTGTATTATGATAAAATAAATGCAGCCTTAGTGAGCAAAATAAACTTCTTTCTAAATATATATATATATTTTTAACCTTACTTTTGCATGGTAGTTTACACAGTTTTATATAGATAAGATATAAAAGCATTATTTTTTACAGGAGATTGTTGTGAATTATCTTTGATGTTACTCGCCTTTTCAAAATTTTCGATGAGAATTTCTACCACAATGTTTTGAAATTTGATGTTCATCATAGCGGCAACGGTTTCCTCTTGTGAGCGCATGAGCGTAGGGCCGAAGATCACTCCCAGATTGGACACCGTCATCATGTTACTCTCACTGTGAGTGGACACACTGCAGAAACACATGTCAGTCAAATCCTCTAACCAATATCAAACTTCAAATAAAAATTACCCCACAAAATCCGCTTACACCAACAAAAACGTACTAGCTGGATCAGACTGGGCTATGCTGGTTAGTACTACTGTACCTAGTGGACATGCTGTTTACCACTACATTTTAAATGGTGAAGGTCACTGACAGAAAGTTTTGTTGGTTAAGGTAGTTAAAGGTGCAGTAAGCGATTTCTGAGAAACACTGTTGATATCTGAAATAGACACCCAAACAAACAAACCCATACCCAAAAGAAACACACCCCTTTATTGCTCCTCCCCCCAAAAACGGCACGCTATGCAACACAGGCAAAGAATAACAGCTAGTGCATTGGACAGTACTTGCAACTGTGGATGAATCAGCTGTGATTCTACAACAACAGCATAGAAAAGCATATCTTGCGAAACATAGCAAAAAACAATAGTTACTCATGTATCGAGCAGAAACAAAGTAACCTCTGCCTCCATTTTCAGGCCTTCCAGCTCTCTAATGTCTCTCCAGCACTGGAAAGCTTTTCCAATAATAAAATTAAAATTATGTCATTATTTACTCACTCATGTCGTTCCAAACCCGTAAGACTTTCGTTCATTCTCGGGAACACAAATTAAGATATTTTAAATGAAATTTATTTGACGCGCGCGAACAAACCTCATTGGTTCTTGAGGAAGCTCAAATGTGATGCGTAACACACGAGAATGAACCTGATTGGTTCTTGCAGAAGCTCAAACGTGCAGTTTAATGCGTTAAAAATATTTAACACAATGCAGTATCCGTTTTTTCCTTGGGCTAGCATTACATTATAAGATCATGCTCTTATTCATGCAAAAGCTTTTAAATCATTCAAGCACCACAAGACAAAAGAGAACGCGCTGTCTGTGAAAGTCCTGTCTGTGTGACATACACACAACACACAGAAAGATGCGCGCAAGAATCGAGTTCTCTTTCGCACTTGAACGAACAATAACACACAAAATTATGCCAAAATGCCCATTTTGTCGAGTATTCTCATAAGAACAGTCTTAAATGAGTCAAATAACGTCTTAAATGAAGTTGTGAGAAAATGAGACGCGGCAGCAGCAGATCTTAAAGTCACAGCAGCCCAATAAACCAGTTGCTGTGATGATTTTAATGTTAATCAAAAAACAAAGGTAACAGAAAATTTTTGCTTTAATAAGGATTAATGCATATTTAATTTATTATTTATGTAATGCAGACTGTTTGATAACTTTATTAAATTTCTGAATATTTCCTACCTGTTAGACAGGTAAATACTGCAATGCTGAATGTCTATCGTTAATGTTTAAAAAAAATAAATTTCATAGAGACATCAGTAGCTGTATTAGTATCAGTGATACTGGCCTTCATTCATAAAAATATGCCATTACAACAAATATTTAAAAAATACGGTCTAAGTTTTTTATACATTCATTTGGAGAGTAATTGTGAAATTATTACGATATATAAAAACATTAAAATCTCTGATGTTTTTAATCACAATTAATTACAGAAAAATGATTAATTCGTAAAATTTTTTAAATCAATCGACAGCACTAAAATAAAAGCTTAAATTCAGTCTGTTCATCATATAAAGCGATCGAGTTTGGGACTAAACTGCTCAATTCATATGGATTCATTTTACGATCTCGTTGTGAACTTTTTGACGTGTCAAAGTGTCAGTTGCATAGCTGTCAATGGAGGGAAAGAAAGGTCTCAGATTTCATTAAAATATCTTCATTTGTGTTTCGAAGATGAACGAAAGTCTTACGGGTTTGGAACGACATGAGGGTGAGTAAATGATGACAGAATTTTCATTTTTTGGTGAACTATCCCTTTAACGCAGGTCCTAGCTCTTGCCTGATTGTATTCGTAACCTTTCTTTTTCCAACTATTCCTCTGACCTTAACTCTCTTTCTACAAATGTTCCACTTGCTCCCTCTCTCTTCTCCCCCAACATGAGCGGATACCCCCCCTATTGCTGATTGGCTACAAGAGTGTTGTGATGCTTGGTCCCTATCCACTTTGTTTGAATATCCAGCAATTATTCACAAATTTTAGTTTGAGTGTCGATTTTTTTCTCAGAAATCGGTTACTGCACCTTTAAGAAGTCTTGTGAAGCACCCATGGACAACATAGGCCCTGTCCCAAATCGCACACTTCATATGCACTTTTGGTCTTGTGGACAATGGCTGCCGCGTGTGTCCGTTAAGTCCATGAGACCATATAGTGTCCCAGTTGTCATTTTAGGTGTTAGAAGAGTGCTTGCGAGCGCCCCCTTTGCGGTCAATATGCGTCCTCGATGGGCACTTTTGCTGAGCCCACACTGAAGAGAGCTCCGCAGCAGACTTCTTCCCAACAGTCAAAGTGGCGTCACGAAAGTACGGACTCGTAGGAAGACCGCGAGTGTTTAGGGTGCTTTTTGGGACAGGGCCATACTGCACGCTGCTGAACAACCATCTTATATAACATTTGCGCTAAATAAATCTACAAAGTATTACATGAGACTAAGAAGAAAGTGAGTTTAGAAAGAGAAAAGTTTGCATTTTGAAGTAAAGTTTTCATTTCAACAGAAAAAATTGAATCTAAATGTAAATGTTCAGGACTGAGACTTACTTGAGTAGATGTTTGATTAATATCTCCAGCATCTCTTTGTTTTTGTCAGGTAGTTTATGCACCAGTGCGTGAACTGCACACACTCTGTAGTTCTGATCATCAGATTCTGAAAGGAAACAGATCAACACACCACGAGCACAAACTCAACCCAAATATAAAATAACAGGCTCCTAAAAGAGTGTGTTAAAAATCTAATCAAATATGTTTAACTTGTAATTCAATAGCTTTATAACTTACTGACTGCCATGAGGAAGTCAGAGTGGAGCTTGTATGTCATGAGCGGCTCAGACAGACACCTAGTGGACGGAAACAAGAATAACATCTCTCAGAAATGCTTTTGGTTATATTCAACTCTCTCAAACAGAGAAAGGTACCCATTATTTTAATTCCCACTCCCATTTTGAATTTCCATTAGGAGACACCAGTCTGAACACACTAACCTGAGGTAATTCTTGAGGCCACTGGTGATAGTCTTGTTGTCCCATGTATCTGGGTCCAGATCCATATCTGACGCTGCTTTGGGTGCTGTAAGAAAAACCAGGGCACATGTACAACATTGTTTGTGTGCAAATGTTGGAGTGATATTAAACTTTAAAAATGTATGACCCATGGAGACGGCTAATCCAAAATAAAAGTAATTTGGTTGAATTTCATTTCACACCAAAACAAGTCAAATTAAGAAACTAATTTTGCAAAAAAATTAAGGTGATTTTTAGGACCATTGAGATTTTTTGCATTGTGACAATATTTTCAAGAAAATTAAGCACACTGTCCCCCTGCTGAGTTGGTTAGTAATGAGAAATATGCTCTCTGTAGAAAATAACCATAAAATATAAAAAATCAGCATACATTGAAAGGCAGTGCAATAATTACTACCATCTAAATAATGTATCATTATTTTTGGTTAAGTCCTTATTATGGTAATAATAATGAGTTTGTTTTTCATTACAGGTGAAAATGTGCTTAACAGTTAAGAAAATGTAACAATGCAAAAATATTAATGGTTCTAAAATAAGCCTTGTTTTACCTATTCAAAGCACATTTCCCTATTTAAAAAAAATCATAAAATATTTAGTGCTGTCAATCAATAAAAAAAATAACGAATTAATCGAACATTTTTCCGTAATTAATCGTGATTAATCGCACCTAGCATTAAAGTTTTTATTATATTTTTATATTGTAATAATTTCAAATTTAATCTCCAAATTAATGTAGAAACAACATAAAGACAGCATTTTTTAAACATTTGGTCTAACAGGACATACCCAGAAATGGAATAAAGTTATCAAACACTTAAGTCTTCATTGCATTGTTTATAAATTAAATATAGATACATTTTTATTAAGCTACAAAAGTTATTCAGTCAAGAGCAGTGAGTGATTTCCTCTTTTTCTATTGTTCTTTGATTAACATTAATGACTGGCATCATAGCAGCGGGTTTATTAGGCTGCTGTCACTTTAAGACCTGCCGCACATGACGTGAATCTGACACGCATCAATTTTCTCACACCTCTTTACATTCAAGACTTTATTTAACTCATTTAATACTGTGCTTACGAGGACATTTCAACAATAACTTTGTGTTTTTGTCCGTTCAAGCGCTGTCTAAAGCGGCTTTCTGTGCGCAAGTCAAGTGTGTGTCACACAAACAGTTCGCCTGAGTTATTTTTTGTGTCTTATTGCGATTGAATGGTTTAAAAGCATTTGCAGGAATAAGAGCATGGTCATATAATGTAATGCCAGCTAAAGGTTGACAGAAAAAAAAAAAAACGGATGCTGCGTTAATTGCGCAATCTAATTAAAGATTCTGAGGGCACAAGAATAAGAAAATTTGGTCACACTTTAGATTAGGGTCTAATTCTCACTATTAACTAACTATTACCTATGACTTTTGCCTCAATAAACTCCTAATTACTTCTTATTAATAGTTAGTAAGGTAGTTACAGTAAGTTTAGGTATTGGGTAGGATTAAGGGATGTAGAATATGGTCATGCAGAATAAGGCATTAATATGTGCTTTATAAGTACTAATAAACAGCCAATATCCTAGTAATATGCATGCTAATAAGCAACTATAGTTAATAGTGATAACTGGACCCTAAACTAAAGTGTTACCGAAAATGTGCATCGAGAAATCATTTATAATAAACAATGCCATATTCCATAGATAAAATAAGAATTGTCAATTTTGGTTTCATGGTGACTTTTAAAGTTGGTCTGTGAAGGTTTATACTTGATTTAGTGTTTATGGACATGCTGATTCCAGCCATTTGTTGAGATCTTTCAGAACAAAATTAATAGCCACCAGATGTGGCTAAACTGCAAAATAAATTAATTTGACAGCAATGGATTTTTGCTACCCTGGCCTGAATCACACATTTCTGTCTAGTTCTCGCATTGGCATTAGTTGTGTAGAGTGAAGTGACTTACAGAAGACTGTGATCATGAGCTTCTGCACTTTTGAGTTTATTCCCCCGACTCTGTACAAACCCATAGTGTTGAGCCCTGCTGAGAGGAGAATATATACACACAGATCATATATAAATATATAAACACAACTCACATGCACACTTACTCTGTAAATTCCCAGAGAGGGAGACTAAATGACATATAAATGACTTAATCTAATGTCAGTTTAAGCACATTTCTGACTGTCACGATTTTTGATGAATAGAAAGATTGAAATAGAAATATGAATTGAAATTAGAAATGTGAATTATTTTAAATGATTTAAAATAGAAATGTTAATTAACAAAGCAGCACAGAGAGCATACCTATATCATAAGGTAGACCACACTTACTAACATCCAAAAAAAGCAAGATTTGAAATGGAATGGACTCATGACTTAAAGATGTAAATCAGGACAGCACTAAACTGGGGATTCAATATATTCTTCAGAAACAGGATATCTTCTAAAACTAAGAGATGGTTATTTTTCACTGAAAGCCAATTAATTCACCCACAATTTAGAGGAAAAATCACAGTAGTAAAAAAGCTTTTCCTTTCAGGAAAGGAAGAACAAACTGAAAATTCTTCTGTAAAAATTTCAATATGGATACAGTATATCCTAAACAGGATTTTGTAACAAATCTCTTTAACTTTAACAGGGTATCTCAGATAGAATTTTAAAGACACCTCAACATCACCAACAATATGCTTAAAACTTTGTACATCAAATTATTGCACTTCAATTCAATCAATTTAATAGATCCTTGCTAAATGAAGTATCAGTTTCTTTTAAAAAAGAATTGTACTGACCCCAAACATTTGAATGGTAGTGCAAATAATAAATACATTGCAAATAATAATAGCCTAATTATAATAAACACTGAATAATAATCAACAGTAATATTCAGGTAAGACAATTAGACTGCATTTTATCGGATGGGTGACAAGGGATCTAGATAATGGGTAGGGGGGCGCTGGACCAAAAAATGTTGAGAACCACTGCTTTAAGGTGTTTTGATACAGAATTTTTGGTATACTCAAATGTAAACCATAAACGATCAGGAGAAGTTAATATTACCTGCTATACCACATAAAAACCTTTTACCAGCTGAAGCAAGACAAGAACATCACTTTTAAAAGCATCTTAAGGCTTCCAAATCATCTTTTTTATAAATTATTATTTTTATTAATCTAATAAAAAAAAAAAAAATATATATATATATATATATATATACACACAGTATTTCTTTCATAGGGTAAGATTCCTAAAACATGACATTATTTATTACTAATACTATTATTAGTAGTAGTATAGTATTAATATAGTAGTAGTAAAAACACACACACATTTCTTTCATTGGGAGGGATTACTGAAACATGACATTACTTAAAATATTTTACATTGTTTCTTTGGAATAATATTATTTTTTTCTATTATTATTATTACAATAAGGAAAAATATGGAATGCTTTATCCACAATAAACATTCTATAAGGTAAGAGGAAGTAAACACAAAACTCACCTCTAATCTCCACCAGCTCTATACACTTCCTCACAAAATTAAAGCCAGCCTCATTTAAATATGCTACAAAAGACAAGTCAAAAGAAACAACATGTTCAATAGATGGATTTAGCTTGCGTCACACTCAGGGGGATACGGCTTACTCCGGTTGTACTCAGTGTAATGCTATCGACCTTGTAAAAGGAAATGAGAGAGCAGAGACACACAAAGGGTGTAGTGAAGGGAAACAGAACACATTATCTGAAAAAGTGTTTGTTAAATTTAGTTAATCTGATGAGAGCATGTGAGGTCAGACTCAAACATTAAGCTCACTCTGGAAAAAAAAACAAAAAAAAAAACAGGCAAGACATAATGTACAATAAAATGAAAAATGTAAAAACAAATAAAGCCTTCACATGATGAATATGAATGCACTGCTTAGAGACTTAAATACTTACTCTCCTCTTTCTTGCTCAGAATAGCAGGAAGATTGTAGATCTAAAAGAGTGAAAAGTTTTATTTATTATATTGATTTGACTGTGAATTACTTGAGCAATTAAATGGATAGTTCACCCAAAAATGAAAATTTAAATTATGACATTCTTTTTTCAGACGAATACAATCAGAGTTATATTAAAAAATGTCCTGGCTCTTCAAAGCTTTATAATGGCAGTGAATGGGAGCCCAAAATTTGAAGCCCAAAAAAGTGCATCCATCCATTATAAAAGTAATCCACACGGCTCCGGGGGGTTAATAAAGGCCTTCTGAAGCGAAGCGATGCGTTTGTGTAAGAAAAATATCCATATTTAACACGTTATAAAGTAAAATATCTAGCTTCCGCCAGACCGCCTTCCGTATTCATACTTATACTTACGAAGAAAGCATAACTGACACAACGTATGACTAGAATGCATAAGCGTTTTGAACTGTGAGAGGCGTTACACTTTCTTCGTAAGTTGAATACGGAAGGCGGTCTGGCAGAAGCTAGTTATTTTAGTTTATCAAGTTTTAAATATGGATTTTTTCTTACACAAACGCATCACTTCGCTTCAGAAGGCCTTTATTAACCCCCTGGAGCCGTGTGGATTAATTTTATAATGGATGGATGCACTTTTTTTGACATTCGTCTGAAAGAAGAATGTCATATACACCTAGGATGGCTTGAGGGTGAGTAAATCATGGGGTAATTTTCATTTTTGGGTGAACTATCCCTTTAAATAGCAGATAATCCATTTTTACATGTTTTGAAGAAAATACCTGAACTTGAGGATCTTCTGAAGCTTGAATCAATACAGAAGCAATGATGACAAGTAAGTCAAAATGATATAAAATCAGGGGAGAACGTTTCTCCAGCACTCACCGGCTCTTTGCCATCCATAGCTTCCAGCCAGAGTCTCCTGTTGGACTCCGACAGCGCTTGTAGTGTGATAATGCCATGCCTGAAGACAATGCAGCACTTTAAAGTCTGACATGCTCTAGAAATATCCTGCTCACCTACTATAGTTCCTGTATAGAGCCTGTGCTCGTATATACTTAAAGAAACTAAAGCATGTAGCTAAATGAAAGGATTTAGACTCAAATGAAATGTCGCAACATCATCGACAATTGACTCAAAAATTAAAATTCTGTCATCATATACTCAACCTGATGTCGTTTCAAACCTGTATGACTTTATTTTCTGTGTGGAACATAAAGGAATATATTTTGAAGAATGCTGGGAACCAGTTTTGGTTACCATTGACTTCCATTTCTCAAAATAACATATTTTTTCAGTAAATGATGACAGAATTTTAATTTTTGGGTGAACTATATTCCTTTAAGTCAGGTTGAGGTCAGGTTTGAGGTCAGCAATAGTTCACCCCTCCTGTATGATTTTTGTCCTTATATGGAACACAAAAGGAAATATTTAGCATAACGTTTCAACTGCTCTTTTTCATACAATGAACTAGAAAGAGTGGGGGTACAGATTTTTTTTTTGTGAATAACAGCATAAGCAACTGCAGCATAAGCATAATAAAAGCTCAGAGACCAGTGTTTGCGCAGGTCTCTCTCATTATCATTCGCTCCCAAGGGTTCTCGGCGCGTCCTGCTTCATACCACACTGTAAACCCTAACGCTCAAAATAATTAATTGGTGTGAGTAGAGCCAACTCAAATTAAAAAAAAAAAAGTTCAATCAAATGAACTTTTATGAGTATTTAGAACTTTCTTTTTCTTTTGAGTTCTCAAAACTGACACATTTCAAGTAATCTGAATTGTTCCATTGTTTTGAGTTTTATGAACTTGTTTCTTTTCATTTAGAATTTAAATTTAACCGAAACTGGGCTGGGATTTCTATTTCCCAGCATGCTTTGCCATGACACTCAAAAGGGAGAGTAAATGTCAAAATGAAGTGTTATATTATGTTTTTTTTGGGCAAGATTAACGTTAAGTGGGAGACTTAGTACTGTTTAATGTTTTGTTATGCTAGTTTAGAAAAGTTTCTGTTATGTTTTTTGTTTTGTTTTGTAGGTTTACCATCATGGTGACAAGTGGAGCATGAGCTTAGTTTGAGAACAGATATATGTTAAATGTATTACCCAGACATACATAGCAACACATTGTCAGCCCATATCTGGCCCACATCTGGGCTGACACTATGTTTCTGTCTGGATTATATTGCTGTCCTCATTCAGCAAGTGCTATGTTATGCTAATGCTACCAAAGCATTGTGTAACCAATTAGCAAGGTGTCATTTATTGAATTAGCTAGTTAAAGCTAGTCAAGTTTCCACTACTACAAATTTGAGATTACATGATATTTTTAAGTTAAATGTATGAATAAGCTTACTCAAATATTTCAAGTTCAGAGCAATTAAAATGTATGATTACAAAATAAAAATCCGCAAGTTCTGCTTACTTAAACTTTAAATTTCTTAACTAAAAAAAATTGAGGCAACTGATTGAGGCAATTTTTTTGAGTTTTGCCAACTAATTCGGGTTTACAGTGCACCGTAACATTATTAAAACTTTCATACATTCGCTCATTCATGAACATGATTTCTGCCCAAGTCTGTTGGATTCCTTTCCATTGGCTGTGGAGGTGAAAAATCAAGACTACAACTCCCATGATTCCACGCTCATTCACGGCATCATCAAGCTACGCCTTTGTTTTCAATAAGTGGCGAAACTTGCATACTGTGCCTTTGAGAAGACTTGGAGCATTTTATATAAGAGTCATATGGTAACTTTTATGGAGTTTTCTTTCTCAATTTAGAACTATGATGTTGATATGATGTATGATATGATGTTGTTTTATGGAAAAGAGCAGCATGAACATTCTTCAAAAACATGTCATTTTGTGTTTCATAAAAAGTAAAGAAAAAGAAAGTCACGGGGTTTGAAATGACTCAACTAAAATCAAAAGCATGTAGCATGGCATTAAAATATTTCAATTTCCCATGCTCAGTAACACTACACACTCTTGGGAAAAAATGATGCATGAAAGTACTATTTCAGTTACATAAACATCAATTTAACCGTATTCACACCAATTAGAATGACAAGGACCAATTAATTCACCCACAAATATTAGCCATTGATCTTCTTCACACATGATTTGACAGCATTTGCGTTAACCGTATCTGTAAGGTGAACATTAGAGCGAGCTCATAGCCATTAACACGTTCCTCGCTGCATATACAGCCATGCCTGTGCAACAGCTGTCACTAAAATCTGTGCATGGACGAACGAGCTATACGCTCAGCTATGCTTTGATTATTACCATCCCGTTTGTTAGCACAAGCACGCTGCAGTGCAGTTTTAAGGTGATGATATTAGGAGGAGATTTGTGTATATCAGGAAGTGTATGCATATCAGATCATTTACAGTGACTTTGAATGTGGATCATCCAATGGGAAATTAACGGCCAAAACTGTCTGCTTATAATGAAGCAATTTTTCAACAACTTTTCCAAAAAGAGAACATTTTGAGATGGAATTTTAAGTGAACTACTGTACAGCTCTGTTCCATAACCTAGTGAGCTGACTTGCTGTCTGCTGTCTACATAGGCAGCAGCCTTTTAAAGTAACCTGTCATAGAACTTCATTAGCGACTGATCTAAAATAATATATACACAGGCGATTCCAATAGAGTTTGAAGTTAGCTAACATGATACTCTTATAAGCATAAAAGCATATTTTGTGTACGTAATTAGTCAGTAATTCCATTTACTTCCTGCTCGAACCTACATAGGTTTGTAACAAATTTGCATAATGCCAGCCTATGGTTTTCATTGGCTGCCTGCCATCAAACACTGTAGTTGTAGCTGGTGCTTGAAAGAGTTTGGTTTGTGTTGTCAACATGTCGAGAAGATGCCATTTTCTGCGCTGCGAAAGCCAATCCATTTTACACGAACTTCCAAAAGATGAGGACTCTGGTTCCAATTGAAACGGTAAAACAGATGGCATCATTACTGTTTGTATCTGTGTATACAGGTGCTGAGGAAGCCAAAATTCAGATATGGTGGGTGTTTCGTTTCTGACATGTGCAGCAAGCGGTAGACCAATCACAACAGACTGGTCCATCTGACCAATCAGAGCAGAGTAGGCTCTTGGAAAGGAGGGGTTTAGAGAGACTGAATACTTTAACAAACTGTTGTAACAGTGTAAAAAAAAAAAAAAAATCACTTGCATATGCGACCAAATTTCACGAGAGGCGACTAAAATATGTCTTTAATTAGCCAATGGCTAGTAAATTGTACGATTACAGTCGTCTGTAATTGAGTTGAGAGGCAAAAAAATAAGAGTAGCGCAGATATAATTTCATTGCTTACTGAGCTTTACGCAGCATCACTTGGCTGAGAGCGGCCTCTGTCACTTTCTCACACACACACGCACTCACCGTGAGAGAAAGAGAGAGCACATGCAGGGCTTGTTGACTGAGCTGTCACTGTGCTGATCAGACCAGTGCTGCACGCGTTTTTTAAGCCTTGCCAACATTTAAGCGCAAGAAGACACGAAAAAAAAATTGCGCGTGCTGTGTGAAAAGTATTGCCGTGTCTGACAGCATGTGAATACTGAATTAAGCTCTCTTTCACGTCTTCTTGCGCTTGAATGGACAATTTTTTTACTCAAAATTATTAAAATGTCCGTCTTGGCGAGTATCATAGTAAACCTAGTTGGTTATGCTTTAAGTGAACGTAAACAGTTGAGAAAGAACACGCATGTGTACAGTAATCAGTTTATTGGATCCATGCAATATGTCTTAAAGTGACAGCAGCCTAATAGTCAGACTTGGTACAAAAAATTACTCAATGCTCCTGACTGAATAACTTTAGTAACTTGAATAAGATTCAACTATATTTAGTTTATACAGTGAAGACTATGCAGTTATTTTACATTTGATTAGGCTACTTTATTCAATTTCTGTACCTTATCTGTATCTAACTACTGTTAGATCTGCCTGCAAAATCAGTTTATTTAATCTGCATCTTTTTTCTAGTCTATTTATTTGTGCTATTGCTTGTAGTTTGATTATTTGTTCTTATTCTATTACATGCTGTTTACTTGACTTTAATAGTTTTTGAAATGTATATTTTATATTTATATTTTATATTATATTTATGTAGATTTATTTTCATTTGTATTGTTCTGGCATTCCATATAAAAATCTTGCGAGTAAAAATTACTAGCCAATGGTGAATTGCGCTTCAGTGTGTCCGTAGAGGGTTGAATGTATATTATGAGAAAATGAAAGGTTTTTTTTATTTTATTTTTTTTACCTTGGATGCATTTAAACCTATTGTCGGAGACATAAAAAAAATTAGGAACCTTTAAAATAGCATAATAAGGCTGACTAGGTAGGTGGCTCACTAGGATTTTCTCATATATATCGCTAATATAGATATGATTATTATAAATCTGCCTCAATTCTACCATTGGCATTCATATGGTTTCCTCTCCATCTTGCCTAGTTCAACAGTTTTTCAGCCTGGTGTATAGATAATGTTGATTTGATGTTGTGAAGTTTGTTCCTTGATGTCAAGTGATCGTTTGTGATATCCAGATCAAAATGAGTTTAGAATCACTCAACCATTTAAATCAAATCAAACTGTTATCCCACCAATTATGGGTGCAGGAAATGTGTTGGATTTTCAACATGCAACCCTCTAAAACCACTGGGGTGAGAAATGAGCTCAGCGTGGGATTTCGAATGCATGAGATCACAAGCAGCACACATGCGCTACAACATGCTTTTGCGCTGTAGGGCACAGGGCTTGTCACATACCGGGCTTTACAGAAAAATTGCAGTGGTCTGAAAAGAGATCCACGATAGATGGTATTTCTAGATTGAAATAAACACAGAGAAGGGACAAGGGAAATGGGCACACACAAGGTAAACTGTCAGAAAACAACAGTGCAACCTTACACTAGGTGGCAAAGTACATGAACAGACAGGTACAGTTACATTTGCAGCTACTTACCAATATACAGGTCTGGAGAGTTAGTATAACATGCATATTCTACTGTGTGTGCACAGTGTAATAAATGCTTACATACATATAAATACATACATATTTGCCACCTAATATCGTAAGACTGTGCCGTGAAGGCAGATGCAAGTAAAAAAGATTATAGTTAGATTACATAGAAGACAGATTGTACAGTTAGTGTGAAAAAGGCATAAGGAGCATGCAGAAAACAGAAATGAAGGTCACTCTTAAAACAAGTAGGGAAGTTACATATTTGAGCACACAGAGAAACAGAAGCAATAGCAGGAACAGAAATTCACCCAAAAATTAAAATTCGGTCATCATTTACTCACCCTGAAGTAGTTCTAAACCTGTATGACTTTCTTATAACAAAAGGTTGTATTATGTACAATGTTCATGCTGTTTTTTCATACAATCAATCAATCAATCAATCCATCAATCCATCCATCCATCCATCCATCCATCCATCCACCTATCTATCTCTTCTGAAGACTTGTTAGGTTTGTCAGTGCTCACCAATAATGTCTTTGTTTCTGTTGGCAACATTTTTCCTGGCCACATCACAAATATAATAAAAATAGAATTTCCATTTTATTAAATGGTAAAAAGCAGCCTGGACATTCTTTAAAAATCCTTTTTTGATCCATGGAAGAATGACATGAAAAAATGATGACAAAATATTTATTTTTGGATGAAATATTTTAAAGTTTTAAACCGTCTGTACTGTGCTGTCAGTGCAGACACCCACCTTTCCACCACCTCGATATCAAAACAGAAGCGTTTATCAATCGAGTCAGTCTTTCTCCTAATACAGGACTTCAGTCTGAACTTCTCTGGAGGATTTGACATGACACCATTCTGTGAAAAGAGAGAGACAGACAGTGAGGATCTGATGCAAACAGCACCTCTGTTCCCACACGAGCATCTTTGTACCTGTTTAGCCGTGGGCTTCGCCTCGGTGTTGCACATGCTGAAGGTCTTGCTACCTTTCTCATATGTACAATAATTCCGTATCCATGTGCAGCCCAAAGGCCCTGCAACACACACATGAAAAGCGCAAATCTGTTATACATGTATTACATTTTTTTTTAAAAATATATAATGTATGTTCTAAATAGCACAAAATGACTCCCCCAAAAAGCACTATATGGGCAACAACATGTATTTCCAACATAATACATGTTAGATATGCACGTGTGGACTACAACTCATTCTTTAAAAGGGTTAAGTAGCAACACGTAGCTTTATTATTTAAAAGTAACTTGTAATAATTTTATTTTAGAATAGAACATTTTTATGTTAAAAATTTAAAATAAAATCTATGTACTAAATATGCATTTATAATTTGTATTTTTAGCTGATATATTTGCATTTTTCACTGAAATTATTTAATATATTTTGGATGATTTTATATATTCTGATTTTAAAATGTAAAAAAGCAATATATTTTATATTAGCAATATATTTAGCATATAACTCTTCACTAAAATATCCACTGTGTAATATGTATCAGTCCACAAGAGGGCAATGTTTTTCTTTCCCGGAATAGGCCATTCTCTGTTGTCTCTGACATTTTTTGATGATAATCAAAAGTAATGTGTTTACATGATTTTATTTTGGCATTTCCTCTGCAATGTGAAGGAAAACAGGAAAATACAGGATAAGACTAAAGTGAGTTTATTTAGGGAAGTTAAATATGAAGGCAGATGAAAACCAAATTCTAGACCTGTTATCACCATGCTTAGAAAAAAGTGTCTGGCATGGAAGGATACAGGCTGTCTGTCCTTCTGTTTGCTCACCGCTCTTGCTTGAAAGATTGAAGACTGTCCATATGACACTCACGTTTCTCCTGGACATAGAGGTATCCCTCCATAGTCCACTGGCCCGGGGGCTTCTGGTCTTGATCTGCAGATCGAACTCTCTTCATCAGCATTTCTACTTCCTGCTTGGTGCTCAAAAAGTTGTTTCTTGTCTTCATCCAACAAATAAAAAACACATATGCAAACAGATATTGGGAAACATATCTCAGCAATGCAACTGCCATTTTAAAATAGCCTTTCATAATTGATCTGACAGATGACAATTTATTTAAAACCATACATGGCACTGAAATAAGCAATCGACATCTACAGTATATAAACATGCATAGGAAGCAAACGATCTGTTCCAAAGGATAGTGGCAGAAATGAAACCACATACTGTACGTGACTGATTTGTAACACTCTACGGGCCCTATTTTAATGATCTGAGCGCATGGTCTGAAGCGCATGGCGCAGGTGCACTTAGGGCATGTCTGAATCCACTTTTGCTAGTTTAACGACGGAAAAAACATTTGGCGTGCCAGGCGCATGGTCCAAAAGGGTTGTATCTAGTCTCTTAATGAGTCATGGGTGTGTTTTGGGGCATAACATGCAATAAACCAATCAGAGTCTCATCTCCCATTCCCTTTAAAAGCCGTTTGCACCATGGGGATTCGCTATTTACATGGCGGAATTTGAGAGCGGAAAGACTGAACTTTTTATTCCTTTTATTTTTAATATTTAAAAATGTTTGTGTGCTGCTGCGCGTCCGTGTGTGTAATAAGCAGAATGTATGCGCGTTGTGCTCCCACCTATAGGTGCATATTACTAACGCACCCTTTAAATAACAAAAAATACTGCGTTATTGACTTTAGACCAGGTTTTTGTTGGTCAATAGCGCAGTCGTTTTCAGTTGCCTCAAAACAGCAACGTGCCAACAATGCGCCTGAACACACCTCGTTTTCAGACCAGCACGAACAGATGGCCGCGAGAGCATTTGCTATTTAAACAATGTGTCGCTGGAAAATGATAACTGCGGCGGGCTGAAACTATCAAAATACACTTGTGTCGCGCCTGGCGTCGCATTGCGCCGGGTGTATGATAGGGCCCTACATTGTTAATAGTCACGAGCATCACATGCATTCTAGGCTCATTGGCCTCTACCTACATTTTTGCAAAACTCCGAAAATGCACCTATACATACAATTCAATGCAGTTTCCAGTAGTAATGAACACTAGTGGCGTTAAGACACCAACACATTTTATTTCCTTTCACACAAATTATAATTACAGAGGCATATTATCTGTAAATAAAGACTTTTTGGAAACACTTTAGAATACTGTTCCGTCATTAATGAATAACTAGACAGGAACAAATGAGTAACGCAATATTAACATTCTAGTAACTACTATTAACTAACAAGAAACTCTGATTAATGAATTAGTGAGTAATAGCGCTTAGATGAATGAGGTAGTTCACTATTAGCTAATCAGTAACTACTATTTGTTTCACACCTCCCAGAGGAATACTAAGAACTACTATCTACAGGTTCATAATTAATGAGAGCAATGCACAATGTATAATTAATTCTAAAGTGAAGATCATGGTAACCCACTAGTACTGACTCAAGTACTACCAAATCCTTCAGAAGAAATTACTAATTATTTGGATCAGTATATTCTAAAGTGAAAAGCATAATTAACTCTCTAGTAATGACTGAAGTCATTGTATAGTTTTGAGCTTTTTGTAAGGTTTTGAATAGTAATGACTCATGCAAGGCCTAAAACTAACTTGCTGCCACACCTACCAATGGCAAGTGACTTAAGAAAATTTACCGGCAATAAAAATGTTTTACCAGTCATGAAAAATGTTTTTGCAAAAACAGGCAGTTATGACACCAAAATTTCCAAATGTAAAATATGTAAATGCACAACATAGTCTTCACTGTTTAAATTAAACATAGATTAATCCTTATTAAAGTTATGAAAGTTATTCAGTCAAGGGCAGTGAGTGATTTTTCTTTGTCTTTTGTTTGGTTAACATTAAGGACACAGACGGCAGCAGGTATATATTAGGCTGCTGTCACTTTTAGACCTAATGCACGGATCCAATATACTGATACACATGGGTTTTCTTTCTCAACTGTTTTTGATCACTTTAGTTGAGGATACTCGCCAATACGGGCATTTTCAAGCACAAGAAGACATGAAAGAGTTCAATTCAGGTCTTGTGACGCAAATTTGTGTGTGTGTGTGTTTCAGATGTTATTACAAGTGTTATTACATCCTTCTAAAGGAATTACAGGCCATTTGGATCAATAATCTAAAGCAAATATTATAGTAACTCAAAAGTAATGACTCAAGTGTCATTACTTCCTTCTAAAAGAATTACTTATTATTTGGATCAGAATTCTAAAGTGAAGATCATGGTAACCCACTAGTAATGACTCAAGTGTTACCAAATCTGTCAGAAGGAATTACTATCCCTAGCCATGATTTTTTTCTCTTGTATACTGTATACACACCAATTGCATTCAAATTCTGTCTGTCACAGTTTGCTGGAAAGAAATGGCTTCATGTCCTTCTTTTGTTCCCTGGAGTACTGACATCACAGCCAAATACATCAATGTGAACTATCAATGACATGCCTACAATATTAAAGGTGCCTGTCCTGCGGTAGTGAATTACTGTTAAGGCTAACATCTCACGCTTTCACAGCAGTTTTCACATTCAGCGTATATATGCCGCAGTGCTGGCATAGTGCTGCAGCACAGGTCTTTTGTGCTTTAGAACAAGTTGAAATTCAGTGACACTACATCAGCTTTGAGCTGTGACAGTGATGAAAAGAAAAAGTCAAAGGTCATGGATCCCAGACACAGAGATGCTGATGAGCAGCAGGAAGTGGTTTATAAAAGGCCAATATTGATCAAAGACACACAGAGCAGGTTACAGTCTAAAGAACAGAGGGCAAAAGGTTTTTGGTGCAAGCCTTTTTTTGAACACCATGTCGCTTTATAAATATTTTCAGAAGTGAAAGCATATTTTTGGTCAAAAGGAGGCTAAGTGAAAAACTGAGAGAGAAGCTGGATGACTCACAGGAGACGTGCACTTACATTCTGCAGGTTAAACTGTAGCTGTTGTTTGTAGGGCTCAAATTCATGGGCCAGCTCATAACCCTCATGGTAGAATGTGAACAAACCCTGTAGGAAGGCCAAGAGCTGCAACCCAAACAAGATGTAAATACAAGTTTCCATATTATGCCTGTAACACAACATATCTACTGTATCTCTTTCTCAGTGCAAACAGGGATTTAACAATATTTTGTGTCAGTTGGTAAACTCTCTGAATAGCTAAAGGTGTCACATAACTGCTCAATCAAAAAGACTGACATAAAATTCAATGGGAACTTTCAAAACAGTGTGTTAAAATATCATTAAAAGTTTTACACAGAAAGAAATGAATAGTACTTTTGTAAAACAATGTACACTCACATGAGATGGAGATTAAAGTCATCAGTAGCCTAATAAAAAGTGTTTAATTTTAAACTAGTGATGGGCGATTTTGCTAGTAATTGATGAACTGCTTCATGACGCTTCGAAACCTTTAAGAATCTTTTGTTTCGAATCAGTGGTTCGGTGTACCAAACTGCCAAAGTCACATGATTTCAGTAAAAAAGGCTTTGTTATGTCGTAACTGTTTTGGAAAGTTTAGAAATTTCAATGGTTCACCGCTGGGGGGTGGTGATGATCTCTGTGATTCCATGAATCATGCGGATTTACTGAGATCGCTCCCCATTGGTGAACCATTGAACAAGTGTCTATGGGTTTTACCTGATCTCTGATCAGTTGTATACATTTGTACACATTTTAATTAGACATTAGTATAATTAAAAGGAATAATAGTAGTTAATAGTCTCTTATTGGCCTGTTTAGCTAAGCAATCCATGGAACAAACAAAATAAGCCCATAAAATTGATAAAAGAACACATATTACAGACACTTGATATTTAATCTTATTAGATGATTAGTTAATTGTATTTGACAGATTTTACTTTCAATATAACATTTGAAATGTGTTTGTAAAAGGTGTTTTTATGCATATTTTGCCTGAATTTTTACACATTTACACTGTTCTGACCAGCAGGGGTCACCAGCTTGTGGTGTTTCGAACCCTTTAAAATAGTGAATCATTTTGTGAAGCAATTGGTTCAATTGATTGGAAGCTTTGAAAATCTTCGGTTCTCCCATCACTAACCATGGAGACGGGTGTCGGATTGCTTTGAAGCCTCAACACAATACACAAAGTCTCGTTCTGCCCACCACTACGGGTCGCCTCATGGGGGATTTCAGCCCCATGCTGAAATCACATGACCAGCCGAATACAACCCTGCTTTATCACTGTAAATCTTCCTGTTATTGGACATTTTCACTGACAAAAGTCAATTAATGATGATTGCCAGCAAATGCATTTCTACAATGGCATTGGTAACTGAAAACGGTTTCTTTTGCATATTTCTGCATCCACACCGCTAGGCGTTAGTGACAAGGAAACAACGCGAGATCACGCGTGCGTCAGACAGGAGTTCTCGCGCGAGACTGGAATTGTTATTACAAATATAGATTACAGAAAGCTTGTGATCCAAATTGTCTGTGTGCTGATTTGCAGCAAAAAGGAGAAAAGAAAAAAAGATTATGGATGAGGAAATGGTTGGGGAGACGCGGGGATCAAGAATTGTATTCTGCAAAGAGAGTTGGAGGTAAATAAATAATTTTGCAATGTGCTGCTGTTGTGGCTGGTCAAGCAAATGTTTGTGTTTTGTTTCTGTTTGATATAATTGTAAATACATCTATTAAAATACTGATATTCTGGTCTGTAACTCCTCCCCCCACCTCCCGCTGCCCTGTATCTTGCTCTCTCATTGGCTGTAGGTCATCACTGATGTGATTTTTAGTCAGAACACATTTCACACAGCAGGATTTTGAATCTGCGACAGGTCCAGATATTTAGAATGCTAAATATCTCACGGACGTCGGCGATTCTCTCAGATCACATCTTTGATAATTCACACTGCGTGATTGTCACTTGTGTGAACGAGCACCGATTTGCCTCTGATTTCGGGCATTTGTTGGTGATTTCGCAAAACCTGTCGGCGAGTCAAAATCGGGGCTAAAATCGGGCAGCGTGAACTCGGCATTAGAGAAGGGGAGAAATTATTTATTGTAAATACAATTACAACCCTACAACCCTCAAATTACTTAGGGAAGACATTTACTTAACTCACTTAAGACACTGACTGAATTGTTAGTGCACAGACCTGATGTGGCTATGGTAAGTGCACTGTGCATTAAGTTATACATCTATTGATCATTACAGTTATCCCATCTCTCCCATACTTAAAGGCATAGTTCACCCAAAAGTGAAAATAATCCCATAATTTACTCACCATCAAGCCATCCTAGGTGTATATGACTTTCTTCTTTCAGCCAAACACAATCGGAGTTATATTAAAAAATATCCTGGCTCTTCCAAGCTTTATACTGGGACTGAATGGTACTTTAGATTTTGAAGCTCAAAAACACGCATCCATCCATCATAAAAGTAATCAATACGGCTCCAGGGGGTTAATAAATGCCTTCTGAAGCGAAGCGATTCGTTTTTGTAAGAAAAATATCCATATTCATAACTTTATAAACTATAATCACTGGCTTCCGGTAACGGCCGTATGCAAGTCGAATTCTGCCAGAAGAGTGACCTCTGACCCGACGCATGATGTATTGACGAACGCGGAAGTGCAGAGGATAGAAAAAAACAAAACACTGGACGCAAATTAGAAGTCTAAAATGAGAATTTTTAAAGATAAATGTCGGAGGATTCCAATATAAGAGAAGAGGAGCTTGAGTTTGTTGCCCAGTCCACCACAAGAGGCGTCTACTCTCACCTAAGCTTACTCTCACCTAAGCTCACCTAAGGAATCTAAAACAAAAATCCAGAAAATCACACTGTATGATTTTTAAGTAATTAATTTGCATTTTATTGCATGACATAAGTATTTGATACATCAGAAAAGCAGAACTTAATATTTGGTACAGAAACCTTTGTTTGCAATTACAGAGATCATACGTTTCCTGTAGTTCCTGACCAGGTTTGCACACACTGCAGCAGGGATTTTGGCCCACTCCTCCAGATCCTTCAGGTTTCGGGGCTGTCGCTGGGCAATACGGACTTTCAGCTCCCTCCAAAGACTTTCTATTGGGTTCAGGTCTGGAGACTGGCTAGGCCACTCCAGGACATTGAGATGCTTCTTACGGAGCCACTCCTTAGTTGCCCTGGCTGTATGTTTCGGGTCGTTGTCATGCTGGAAGACCCAGCCACGACCCATCTTCAATGCTCTTACTGAGGGAAGGAGGTTGTTGGCCAAGATCTTGCGATACATGGCCCCATCCATCCTCCCCTCAATATGGTGCAGTCGTCCTGTCCCCTTTGCAGAAAAGCATCCCCAAAGAATGATGTTTCCACCCCTCTTGGGGTTGTACTCATCCTTCTTCTTCCTCCAAACACGGCGAGTGGAGTTTAGACCAAAAAGCTCTATTTTTGTCTCATCAGACCACATGACCTTCTCCCATTCCTCCTCTGGATCATCCAGATCGTCACTGGCAAACTTCAGACGGGCCAGGACATGCGCTGACTTTAGCAGGGGGACCTTGCGTGCACTGCAGAACTTCTTCCATTTTCTAATAATTGCGCCAACAGTTGTTGCCTTCTCACCAAGCTGCTTGCCTATTGTCCTGTAGCCCAACCCAGCCTTGTGCAGGTCTACAATTGTATCCCTGATGTCCTTACACAGCTCTCTAGTCTTGGCCATTGTGGAGAGGTTGGAGTCTGTTTGATTGAGTGTGTGGACAGGTGTCTTTTATAAAGGTAACGAGTTCAAACAGGTGCAGTTAATACGATAATGAGTGGAGAACAGGCTTCTTAAAGAAAAACTAACAGGTCTGTGAGAGCCGTAATTCTTACTGGTTGGTAGGTGATCAAATACTTATGTCATGCAATAAAATGCAAATTAATTATTTAAAAATCATACAATGTGATTTTCTGGATTTTTGTTTTAGATTCCGTCTCTCACAGTTGAAGAGTACCTATGATAAAAATTACAGACCTCTACATGCTTTGTAAGTAGGAAAACCTGCAAAATCGTCAGTGTATCAAATACTTGTTCTCCCCACTGTACGTCATGCGTTGGGTCAGAGGTCACTCTTCCACCGGAACTCAACTCACGTGAGGCCGTTACTGGAAGTCAGTAATTATAGTTTATAAAGTTATAAATATAGATGTTTTTCTTACAAAAACGCATTGCTTCGCTTCAGAAGGCCTTTATTAATCCCCTGGAGCCGTGTGGATTACTTTTATGATGGATGGATGTGATTTTTGGGCTTCAAAATACAATCATTTACTCCCATTATAAAGCTTGGAAGAGCCAGGATATTTTTACAACTGTGTTTGGCTGAAAGAAAAAAAGTCATATACACCTAGGATTGCTTGAGGGCGAGTAAATTATGGGATCATTTTAATTTTTGGGTGAACTAACCCTTTAAGGCCACTGCAACAATTTGACTTTCTGATAGTGACTTTAGCACAAGACTTCAAAGATGCTGATGTCACACACCGAAACTCAAGAGCAGAACAGACTGCGGTGCTTCTGGTAGATTAACAGCGTTGTTTTTCTCATGCCAGGTGATAAACACTGGATGCCCCTCTAAATCTATACAGCACATTCTCTGACTCACTTTACTGCTCACACTTATGCATATAAATATGTTTAATGCAGGAATGAGTCATGTATATTCTGTCCACTGTTGTAATATGTGAGGTTCAGCTGTTGTGTATTTTACACAATCTATTTTCTGAGTGGAGATTTAGATGGCAAACATGAAAAGGACTTAAAGAATAGTAAGAGCACTTCCTCTCAAACTATGTTTAATAGCAAGCAACTTTCAATTATTGATTCATAATTGAAGGATCAACTTTTCAACGGTTCCTCACAAAAATTCATTAGAAGAAATAAAAATAGACACAAATGAACATAGTAGGGGTGGGAATCACAGGGTACCTCACGATACGATACGATACATGGCTCACGATTGCCCTATCGATATTTTGTACCTCCACATCCAGTAAAAGAAAAGGATTCGAAAAATGAACATGGGTTGCATCTCAAATCATTTGGTATTTGGTGACAAATTTGGTGAGACATGTTTGAGATTATATTGAGATTTCTGACTTTTGGTTGCAGTTACTGTATAGACTTGATTGATCAACCAAATTCTGTCATCATTCACTCACCCTCATGTCATTCCAAACCTGTATGGACTTACTTTCTCCTGTGGAACATAAAAAATGTATTTTGAATTGTTTTTTGTCCATAAAATGAAAGTCAATGGTAATCAAAACACTTTGTTTGCCAACATTTTTCAAAATATCTTGTGCCCCCCAGATAAAGAAAGTCACACAGGTTTGGAATGACATGATGGTGAGTAAACGATGACAGAATTTTCATTTTTCTGGGTGTACTATCACTTAAATAGTTCAGGGGTGATTGTGAGACAGGAAATGACAGCTGAGGTTCCATTAAGTTGGCATGATAAGAGTGTGATTGTGACTTCATAGGTCAAACTCTCCACCTATTTCCTGTTGGCTTGATTCTCATTACATTACACATCATGATGGGCATCTGATTTTTTCTTTCTATAAGTTTTTGTGTTTATGTGCATAAGAGTGGCTTTTGAGCTTCAGTTTTGAGACAAACTTCATGTCTAAATATAAGAGGCATAATATGCATCACAAAGATCTTACCGGCTCAACAAATTCAAATTTCTTCTTCTCTTGAACCTCCTGGATTTTGAAGACGTATTCTAGCGAGGCGTCATAAAAGAGTTGCCTTTCCTTATCAATCTGAGCGTCAGCCTGCAAATGAACAAAGAGAGCTGTTACCCTAGAGACAGACAGAAAGCGATGACTGCCAGGCTTGTACGCTCATTTGGACGTGTTTGGGCTTTGGTTAATCGTTACATGTGAGAATTTTTGGCTTGGCTTTGTGAGGATTTGTGTAACAACAAGCTAAACAAACACACAGGAACATCTCTGAACAGCAGGAAAGAGGAATGAAGGGGGGAAAAACAGGAACTAAAGCTTTTAAACACTGATGTTTTCAAAAGGATTAGTCATCCAAAAATGGAAATTTGATCATTATTTACTCATATATTGTTTAAACCCATATGACTTTCTTCTGTGAAACACAAAAGGAGAAATTCAAGCTTTCAAGTTTCAAAAAGAACACTAAGGACTATAAAAGTAGTTCATAATAAGTGTGTGTTATTAATTAGTTTCCATTTATTGTAATTGAATGGAAAGAGCGGTAAGTACATTATTAAAAATTTCTTTTTATGTTTCACAGAAGAAAGTCAAACAGGTTTGGAATGTCATGAGGGTGAGTAAATGATCAAAAAATAGTGAAATATCCCTTTAAATAAATGACATTTGTGGCTTGTTTTTGCAAACTTTATACTTTTTAAAGGGGTCATGAACTGAGAAATCAACTTTTCATTCAGCCTTTGATATATAAAAGTTCATCGTGATATAAGAATATCCTGTACGTTTCGGAGCTGAAAACTTCCTTGTTAGTCAAAGAAAAGCTTTTATTGACACCATGCCCAGCAAACGCTCGATCTCAGAATATGCCAAACCTTGACGTCATCGTGTGGTTAAACGCCGCCTCAACATAAGAATAAGTACGCCTGATTCTGTAGCCCCGCCCACCGACTCGTGGAGCTAAACGGATCGCGCTACCGAGCAATAAACATGCCAAAGATAGCAAGATATTGCGCTGTGCCTGGTTGTGGAAGAACACAGTCGGTGCATAAGCTACCTTCGTATTCTAATATTAGGAATGTGTGGTTGAACTTTATTTTTAATGAAGTTCCAGCTCATGTGCGTAAGACATTGCACGTTTGTTCACTTCATTTCACCGCGGAATCATTTGTAAACAAGACACAGGTCGAGACTGGATTTGCAGACATATTGAGATTAAAACACAATGCTGTGCCTTCTATATTGGATCCGACAGGAATGGTGCAACATAGTGATAGTATTGCATTGTTACAGATCGTTTGATATCTACTGATTATGTGTACGTGTCTAATCAGTCACAGAAGGATCCAACTATGAAGGATGTAGCTTGTCAAACAGACAGTTAAAAGATTAGAAAAACCTAAAAGATATATTAGAAATAAACCTAATTAAGGATAACTTACCAAGCTGTCACAGGCTGTAATATCCTTTGTATTTGAGGTGTTGTTGGTTCATTGTCCTGCGATTTGGGATCAGACTCTGGGTCGAACATGTATGGGCGAATCATTCCGGTTGCCATTTTTCCACATTGGACGTTTTCAAAACAATTCCCCACGTGTACTGACGGGGGAGTCAAAACTAATTATAATATGCAAAACTGTTATCCAATCATAGCAGTGGGCATTTACTTCCAAGTCTTCAATGCAGCACGCCCATAAAAACCGAGCGTTCCAGGAGCTAGGCTCAAAACCAGGGTAGAAAATAGCCTATTACTTATTCATTATGATGTTTTTGAATGTAAAAACCACGCAAACCTAATAAGTTGACCTCAGACAACAGTATAAAAAAATAAAAAAAGCCAGTTCATGACACCTTTAAGAAAATTAAATTTGTCATTTTGCATTACAGACTTGCAATTGGTTGTCTTTCTTGCATTGATTTGCATACTGCATTTTGATTGGTCTCTGTCTTCCATGCAAATATTTAACCATTTATATTCACCACTATCCTGCCTTCACATGCTATTGAAAATTTCCTACCCCCGACTTCTGAAGTCATAATTTTGAGCTCTTTACATTCAAGTGCTTTGATGGCAGAAAGAACAGGGATCATGGAGGAGACCAGGTTTATTCGTGCCTATTTCTTGGGGAAATCTTTGGGCCCGCCCAACTCGGAAACTTGGGTATCAAAATTGTCTCAGAGTTTCCCAGTACTAAATACAACTTCATGTCCAGTTTCCGACTAGGAAACTCGTATTTACGATAATTCAGAAAGCACGTGAAGGCAGCATTACAGTGCAGTTATTTGTTGATTCACTAGCCATGTTTCCATCCAAAGTTGCGAATTTAACTTGTGCGCAAAATTGTAATATCACATAAAACATTCGCAAATAAAGCATCGGTTCAATCCCATGTGTTCAAGAGAACAAAATCGTCACTTCCTGGGAAACTGGTGCAAAATATTTGTAATAAAAATAGAAATTGCTGCAATCAGGGAAGCCACTGTGTCTCTTTTTCCTACATCCTAAATGATGAAACGCTGTCATGTTATCTAGCGTTCGGATACGTGGTGTTTGGGAATGCAATCGTGTGAGATGCTTCTGGGAGGGAATTAAACCAAATCATTTTGATGACAGACTTTGGCTCAGACATTTCAGAATGATCAATCCAATATTCGAGATGCTGTACAGTGAAATTGGACAATGAAATCACATCCACTTTTGAGGTAAAGTCACATGAGTTTTTCGTTGCGCATCGTGGGATTTATTCTGTAAATGTCTTCTTATCGGATACAAAATGAATCCGGCTCAATTAGTTTTTTTATGCACATTTTTAGAATTTATGCACATTTCCATCCAGTGTTTTATATGTGATATCCCAAAATGTGCATAAAAATAGGCGGATGGAAACAGCTACTGTGAGTCTTGTGCACAGCAGACAGAAAGCAGGATATCATGATGGTAAGACGCTTCTAATGCACCACTGCATCAGAAAACCTAAACTTACTAAGATTCTTTCTTGCAAGCACTGGTATTTCCTTCGGAAAATTCAAAACTAGACTTATTTGTGGAATGATTCACCTCTTGGAGAGCTGATTCCTTTTTTCTGGATGAAAGGTTGAGATGTTTTTCCAGGGTGGAATAGTACTTTTCCGTCTCCTTGTCAAATTTCTTCTTTCCCTCCTATGAAAAACAAATGGTTACTGGCATAATAGATTTTTAGTGTATGAAGTCAGTTCTCTGTGTCATAACAGAGTAACCACAGGTGTGAAGACTCACATTAATTATGAACATGTTACACTAACATTTGACAGCTACAAAGTGTCAAAATACTTTTGTCTTTATTTTGAACAATATATCTATCGTTTTACCATTTAAAACCTAACAAACAAACCTTTTGTGAAAAGTTAAGCATGAAAATCTTTCTTTAAAAGTGGGGCCCTTATTTGCTTGTGATGTGCCTGTCAGGCCATTAGGTGGCACTCTAATGCTTTATCACACAGAGCCCATTCTCGTTTCATACTGATAGATGTAAGCACTGCTATAGAAACAGCTTAGCCCATAATTGATATATTGCATGTAAATAAATATATTGTCACTCTGTAATGAAATGACACAAACCAAGCTTAAAGAGGATACTTAATCATACATAGTTACAAGATAATAAGATTCATCTCTTTCTGTTCTCAGCCAGACACAGAAGAGCAAATCACACAATATTATTTCCATCTCATTTTGAAAAATATCGCCTTTACTGCCATTTGAATACAACTCCGGAAAACTCTGGTCAGCTTTTAATTAGCTAACATTTCTTGACAGATGCATGCAGACAGAAAAGGTTTGCATTAGTCTCAATGCTGACTCATTAATGGCACAGGTAGTATACTGTACCCTCTGATAGACAGGTTCTGTTGAATTGCACACAAGAGTTGTTCGCTCAAGCATACGAGTAGAAGATTTCAAAATCAAACAAATGTTCTAAAACTTCAGCCAAAATAATCAAATTAGAGCAGCACAAACTCACAAAGTGGGCTCAATGTCATTGGTATTAAAAGTCAAGATTTGAAAATTTTTTGAAAGGCCATCAATGCAAATATGCTGTGTTGGCAGCACAATGGTGTAGTTACGGTGGCTGTGTCCAAAGCTAAAAAATGCTGCCTCCGCCGGCACCACACGGAGGTAGGAAGGCAAGGCACGTCTGAATCCAATGATAGTGTGACATTTTGTCTACTGAGATACTTTCATCTGATCGATTTTTGAAGACTGCATAGATATATTCTTTGCTGACTATAATATCCCACAATCCTATATGTTCGATTTCTGAGCTTAAAAAATAAAAATGGCGGTTGGGTCAGTTTGTGTCTGGGTGTTCACACTTCTTCGGAGTTCGGTTCTTTTGGTTCTAAAAAGAAAATGATACATTTAGTACTGGTTCGCTTAGCATTCACACTGTCATTTTTTAACACTGAACTGAAATATGCGAAACAACAAAAAAAAAAAACAGCTTTTATGACATATTTTGTGACAGAACTTACCAAGCATCCAAAACAATGATGTGCGTACATATGATGGTATTTTTACCAGCTGAGAACTCACAAAAAGCTTATAAAATGTGTAAAGGAGTCAAAACAGCACCAGAAATTCCTCTGTTACACACGCAAACGAAGATCTGCTGCAAGAAAACGTGGTTCTGATGCCTGTACTGAACTGTAATGGACAACATCACGACTATGATGAGAAAAAATACTTTCTGTCCTTTTTTCTGTCCTTTTTAGGGTCGCGTCTTGCGACATCACATACTGTTTTTTGCTTGTTCTCGGTCCGCTTGTTTGGTGTGCACCAGGGTTCGGATGGCAGAGTTCACACTCAGGGTGTGTTCACACTTGCCATGTTTGGTTCAATTAAAATGAACCCTGATGCGATTGCTCTGCTAGTGTGGTTCATTTGAACGTGAAAACACTGACATCCGAACCGTGGTGCGCACCAAACAAGCGGACCGAGACCGCTGAAAAGATGGAAACGAAAATCTGCAAGTGAAATCTGGTGCGGTTTGAATGAAATATGAATGCAACACGGACCAAAGACGTGTAAATGAACCAAAGACAGGAAGATGAGACCTTAAAAAGGACAGAATGCTCACGCATTCCTGTATTTTCTCGTCATACTGCCAAACTACAAGTGTCAACACACCCTTAATTAAAGGAACAGCACTAACAGAGCAATCACACCAGAGTTAGTTTTAATCGAACCAAACCTGCCAAGTGTGAACACCCCCTAAATGTATGTTTTTGACTAACTTTTTCGACTTTTGATGTCATTTTTAATAGGAAATCAGCAATTAAACATTCTCTTAGTTATCACCAAAGCTCTCTTATCTTGTTGTAGATCAATAAACCGTTATGCTGCTGTTAAATCTGTCTGTGAAAAATGTTGTGAGGTACCATCATGTGCAAATGCGGCCTGTAAAGTCATTGCCTGATAAAGCAGTGAGGCAACAAGTCAGCTGCTTAAGCTTTCAGACATAGTCCTTGGGTGCTTCTCAATACTCAAATTGATGCTTCCTCGTTTCTTCGCTCCTACGTCCTCCAGCCCGTGGCCTGGAAACCGATCGAACTCAGCCATCTTGAAGGACATCTCAATTCTCTAACTGCACCGCAAGGAGGCGAGGAGCGAGGAAGCTTCCTGAGGAGTCATGAGCGAGGATACACAGGTGTATCCTTCGCTTGTATCCTAAGGGGGTGGAGCTAAGATGCGAGGAAAAGAAACGAGGATGTACAAATAAGAAATGAGAAGCACCCCTTCAGTGCTCAAAGAATTTTGTTTTGCTTAACTTACCATACAACTGTGGCCTTGGACTTTACACTAACAACTGTTGGCATGGAGGCACCTTCACACAATTTTTTTTTCTTTTTGCTATTGTAGAAAAGTAAAAATATTCACTAACCTATGATTATAATAGGTAGTGTGTGATAATCAAGGGGTTACTGAGATAAAGTGAGTAGTATATAGCTGGTCATTTGATCTAAACATGGCAGCCACCATGAGGAGGCGACCCACCTCATGTTAAATAAAACTGCTGTTTTTTTTCCCAGTGGAAAACTTTACCTAGTGCACATTTTATAGGCTAGCTTTAGATGAAATCAAAGAGGTTGAAGAGTAAAGAAATGTGAATGATGAAGAGGAGAATTCTGAATTTAAAATTTGGATATCTATCTGCTCCTTCCATTCCCTGTCACAAATCATAAAATAACTAACTTCACAAAAGGAGATGAATTTCCACAGGAGAATCCACAACACGGAACCCTCCAAAGGCCCTGACTCCATTCAGTCTGTTTTCACACCTGAGTTGTCTGCCTGAGGCCTTTCATGCAGTGATGCAATACGTGGACTCTACAGTTATCTCAATATTCAAAGGTCATATGTAAATTTTAAAGTGCTCTATTTCTTTGCAGCAACTCAAGTGCTGTTCTGAGTGGGAGCATGGGAGATGACAGAGGGTTTGTTTGGACCACTGTCAAAAGAAGCAAGCTGGTTTGTTTGAGCCAAACGCATGAGCTTCATTGTGATCCCAATAATTTTCTAACACCTCGCTACTATTTCTATAAACAAAAATGTGCAGAAAGGTCCAAAAATGCAAGCAAAGGTACTATATTTTTACATTTTCTTAAGAAAACATACAGAAAAATGTGCATACTAAGCATAGTATACAAACTGCACACGGTGTCCCCCAGGGTTCTGTTCTTGGGCCTTCACTCTTCATCATCTAATTGCTTTCATTAGGTAAAATTATCACGTCAACTTCCATTGCTACGCAGATGACACCCAGCTTTACATCCGTTCTCAACACACTACTCCCTTCCCCACTAACTCCATACCCAGCAAGCAATTTTGCATTTAAAAGACATCTAATAGCCGTCCAAACACAGCCCTGATGTCTAGGGTAAAACAAGGCAAAATTTGTGCTATCAGTGAAAATGTAATAGACATCTAACCAAAGAAATAAAACCAAACACCTTGTAATCACTTTGCTGACATGACGGAATATCATACATCTCTCAAGTTATTTTCGCAAAAACTACATGTAACCAAATTCAAGGTTATTTTGGCTAGAAGGGGGTTACTCATAGCCGGACATTATCGGGTCTATTAGTTAACCTAGTCCTAGATGGTGAATTGACGGCTATTGCTTGCTGGGTATCGGCTTGTATTGATGACATAAATGCATGGATGACCAGTAATTTTCTCAAACTCACTACTGATAAAACAGATCTACTTTTTCAAATTACATCCTGATTCTGTGCGATAATATCACTGGAGTCCTGGTTTGACCTGGGAATAATCTTTGATTCTTCTCTCTCTTTCCATCCTCACATTTCCTCACTCACCAAGTCTGCCTTTTTTAATCTTTCGCCGTAATATCGCTTGTTTACGTCCATTTATGAAAATCATTGATGCTGAGACCCTAGATCATGCTTTCATTACTTCTCAGCTTGACTACTGTAATTTCCTTTTCTATAGCAGATCTCAGCAGCCATTGACTACCATAGAGGGGAGAAAAAATACTATGGTAGTCAATGGCTGCCGAGATCTGCTTGGTTACAAACATTCTTCCAAATATCTTCCTTTGTGTTCAGCAGAAGAAAGAAATTCATACAGGTTTGGAGGACCTTGAGGGTGAGTAAATGATGACATAATTTTCATTTTTGGGTGAACCATCCCTTTAAATATAGAGCCCAGCGGAATCATGTAAAGAGAAAAAAGCAACAGCCCTAAAACAGAGCCCTGAGGTACCCCGAAATTTACAGGAGCAGCAGAAGAATAATGATTCCCAATCTAAACAGAAAATGTTCATACTTCATACTCAACATATACCAAGAAATCTTCCCACATTACTCCTATTCTACGCAGAATACATTGGCTACCCATTCGCTTTTCTGATCTCATTCATACCTATCTGAATCTGTTGTGCTCTGTTGTTGGTCCCACAGCACAAACTAGCATCGTTTGGTGGAAGGGCCTTTTGTATCTCTGCCCCCTCACTCTGGAATTCTATTCCCCAAAACATTCGCGACCTTTCATCATCACATGATTTCAAAACCAACCTTAAAACATCTTTTCGCTTTTTGTTTCCCTGATCTCTAACTTTATGATTTGTTTCATGTTATGTATGTTGTTATCTACGCTCAGTTTATCTGTATTGCCTCTTTGCCTGCTGTCGTGTTTACTTGTTATAATATTATAAAGCAACCTTAATTTAACTATCACTGTCCCACTAGCGGGACGCTTGGCACCCTTTTTTAATCATCTTTTTTTTCATATCACATAGTAATCATCATAAATTAGGTATCATTCGAAAGCTTACAAACTCAAAATTCATCCTGTGAAAACCGTTTTGATATTGGACGTTGCGTAACCACGGAAATGGTACTCTAAATTCTTCTAAAAGGCTCCTCCCCTAGTAGGCGGTGTCAGGTTTCATATTACAAAATTTTTTTTACTTTATAATCAAAATTTTTATAATCTTGACAAAACACATATTGTCGGAAAGGTCTGAGTCTCAAGGTTCCATATTTGGTGACTGTTTTGTGATATAAGTGATATTTGGACAGAAATATACTGATTTGTTACAGGAAAATGCATTAAAAAAAGAAAATGGAATGTGGGTGACACCCGGTGGCTACTTTTGGTACAGCGTCTAAAAATCTCTTGAGAACTTAAATTTTTGATATCAACTTCAAACTTGGCTAGATGTAAAATTATTTAGTAAAATATATATTTTATATAAAATAAAAAATATGTAGTACAGTGCATTTCATTTCATTTACAGTCAATTTAAACTTTTTCATACTTAAATTTTTTGGTCTATATTCCAAAGCATTCTTGAATTACAGCCATTTAAGTTTGGATAGTGCATTTTTACGTCTATTCTCAAAAAGGGGGGTAACAGTTAAGGGGTTAAGTTTGCAGAAAGGCGCTATAAAAAATTAACATTATTATTATTATTATTATTATTATTACTGCATACTGAAAAAAAAAAAAAAACAGCATGGTAATATGCTATTCTGAAAATAGTTGTAGTTACACAGTCATGCAGTGAAAGGAAACATCCAGTGAAACTCGAACTCATGTGTATTTTCATTCCCATGGCCCCTTCATTAACCCCTGACTCTATATAACGGCTACTGATATGACATAGCTAAAGAACAACAGTGCGCCAACAACACAATTTTAGTGACGAAATAAGCACAGTCCTGCATCCTTCACATTGTCAAATTTCTGACCATAATCAATAAATAATTTCATGACTGCATCTTTAGACGCTTCCTTTACTGTGTGCAGAAAGAGAGAAAACCTTTCCAGAGGAAACTATAGCGTCTATATCTGAAAGACTCCTATGGGATAAGAGTTAAATAATAAAACAGACAAATAAATGAATAAATATATTAGATAGTGTGTTGACAGCCAATAAATTTCCCTTTGGGTTTGTTTGCTTTATATGACAGTGCAATACAATATATTGCATCTTTGGGCTTGATTACTTTTTTGTGTGCTGAATACACAAAACCTGACTGAAGGAGACACACAAATTCTCCTAGAAATAATACACTGAGAGACAATCAGAGACAGAGAAAAATGAGAGAATTAAACTGAAAAGCTTGAAATGTATTAGGATTGCCCCATTACTGTTTTAAATCAATGGATCATTTAGTATAATCACATAGTAAAAGTCAAGCATGTTTGTTTATTCGGATAATAATGGCTAATTTAATAAGAATATCTGCAATAAAACCAAGACTGTAATACCATCAACTCTACAAAAAGTCCACAAATAACTTGATTATAAGTAGGTTCATACAGTACCTGCATTCAGATAAAAGAAAAATTAAGTCTGCAAAATTGATTTGAATATAGTAAAATGTGGTAAAGCCATACAGAGGAAACAAATTCTTATTTGTTTAAAAAAGAAACTGTAAATACAAATTGACAATTGGACCTATTTTAAGCATTTTAATGATGTGCAGTCACATGAGATGAAGAATCCAGACATATCAGTGGCCTAAAAGAAGGTTTTGATTGACCAGACAGCCCAGAGTATAAGGGGGGAAGTAAATTCCGCAAACAAGCAGACACTGTTGGAGCAAAGAAACAAACCACGTTGACCCGTAGATCCCACGCCACAGAGCGAGGATAAACGGCAGGACCTCAAGGGCCTTCCACAAACACACAATAGCCACAAGGAAATGCCTTAGTAGTCCAAAACACAGCCGCTCCATCCACAAACACTGGAGAGAGATTGCGGCAAACAGGCTCCACACTAGCAGGAAACAATGTAATATGTTGGGAATGTACAGTTTATTGATTTGTGTAGTAAAGGACACAATAAAATAGACAAAAAGTAACGAACAATGGGTCTCATTCATTAATAATTACATGGATTATTTCGTATTTGTACGTACAGGAGAGCTTCTCACGAAATATCACAGCCTGATTCACAACACGTGCGTACGCACATGAATTTGTTCTTAATCTCGTTCTAATGTTAGTGAATTTGGAGTATTCTAAATGAGCACGAGGTTAGTCATTTGCATAAAACACCCCCAAACCATCTCCATTTAAGGGCTTTCCTCACAACCTTTCCTTTACAGCCTTTCGTCAAACATATGCCGCTCTCTGCAGACGTGCTCTCACAAGATCCTGCCAAGTGTTTCATTCTCAAAACCAGTACAAACAACTTTTATACAGACCCAGATTACAGAACTCTCATTAGCCAGCTGTACATGCGTATATCTGCGTTATTCAAAACCTCGCAGCTGAAGCTATAATGCAGCTCTTCACTGTATATGATGAAATATATTTAAGATGAAATTAAATTGTATTATTTATCAATTTTATCAATTTTACACAGAGTAATATATTATTATTATTATTATTATTAATTAACTATAACATAAGTTCACAGAGAAAGTGCTTTTTACGTATGTGTGGTTTCAGTTGTTCCTAAATTTTTTTTGTAAATTTAGAATACATTTTAGTACGAAAGTTTTTGGTGAATCATTTGTTCGTAAAAACGTACACAGATTTCACGCACAAATTTGTGTGTACACATGGTTAGTGAATGAGACCCAATGTTTCATCCTAAAATACAACTGGAATTAATAAAAGCTTCTTTAAATGTAACAATAAAACAATTAATAGTCAGGTGCAACTTTTAAATCACAGTATAAAACACATTTACTAATGAATTTTCTTAACCCTTAAATGCATGAATGTTTCGCCAATCATTATTACATATTTGGGTCTTTTGCGACCCGGATCTATATCTAACACGGATCGATCTCTACATGTTGCGATAATATAAAACTCTCCTGATATTAGAGTAATGATTACAGAAGAATAAAAGCATATATTTTAGCTTTTGGAGCTTGGAAGGGTTCAGTTTGAGCAGATGTTTTATACCATCATCACTGTCATCGTCAGAGCTCATTTCCCAGTACATTCAGCATCTGGCTCATATTCGCCATCTCAAACATATTCTCAAAACTATCATTTTCAACATCTTCAAAATCAATATTTTGATCGCTGACAGCTTCTTCACCAGATCCACCATCAAGTGACAGTGACACTAATATTTGATAGCGTTCAGTACTTGATCTGCAGTAAATCGCTGAACCATTTCAAGTTTTTCTGACGATACTTCCTATTCTTTTGTTTTCTGCCTGTGGTAACTATGAGTGAAACCTCACTTCATCATTGTGTATCAGACATTGCCAGCTTGTGGAATAAAGGTGAACTGCACTTATTCAGCCATCAAAGATTCAATTATTGTTGTGTAGAAAAAATATGCTTACACTGTTACACACCTCGGGTCATTAGCGACCCTAGACAAATTTTACAAAAAATGAATGGGAAAACAGGCATTCTTTTATAAGTGTCTTATTTTTTTCTTGTTATATTGTTTATAATGAATTGTTTGAAGAATACTAAGAAGGTTGATGTCTAACTTTTAAAAAATTAATGAGGAGGAGGGTAGTGAATGACGTCCCGGGTCACTAAAGACCCGAGGTATGTGTTTAAGGGTTAATCCATATGCCAACTGAGGTTAAAAAAAAAATGCTCTTTGACACACAATGGCCACAGACACATTTGATCAAAATTAAGGGTGCTTTCACATTTGGTTTGATTGCTTTGTCCGAATCTGAAGCCCTGTTTACACCTGGTATTAAGATGCATTTTGTTTGATCGGATCACAAGTAGGCGGCGCTAAAAACAGGTCTAAATGGGGTCTAAAATGTTTTGAATTTGTCCACTTTTGACCACTTCCAGAGGTAGTCGAAAACGCATTCGACTGGATTGCTTTCGTAGCGTAGACGCTAACGTGGTTGAATGTGTTCGAACAGCCACACATCTCCCCCTCCCCCTTGCCCCCCTGGACTGTTTTCAAACTGTATTTTTTGATTCCGATCCGAACTATGTTTGCTACATCAAAGCGGCAGCTCTTTACTCCTGTTGCTCAGTAACAATGACGCAAGAGATGGTGGTAAAATGCATAGAGTTGCTTGCCTCACTTTTATACATTGGTTTTTAAACATTTGGTTGTTTTCAAAGCACCACATAATGGCACTTGTGTCTGCAGCAAATGTACTGCAAATGTTCTAAAAAATGTGGGAGTTCATTTCTGCAGAAATGAGAAATACATTCTCTTTGCTTGCAGTGCTTTCGCTTGTCAGGAAACAAACACATAGTTTTACTGAATCATATGTTATCACTCGCAGTTAACTACCACAATTTAGTATGATTGTGTTCATATCAGCAGCAAACTATACCAAAGTGATACTATACCGAAAAGTTAAACTATACCGAAGACTCAGGTTGTTCACATCATCCAAACTCTGATGTCAAACGAAAAGTGCTATTGTGATAATACCCAAAGCTACATAGTGGATAAGTAGAACATTGTGAATGGCACACATTCAAAATCAGTGGAAATGTTTTGCTTCTCCTGGAACAGAATCAATGCACGGCTACCCATAAGGCACTAAGACTCGCTAACCAGTGTGATCCTGTTCTGTTGTCCCAGCAGGGCTTCTGCTGACCATCAGGGCTTTGTTTCAAAACTTCAACAATTTACTGTCATCGTCTATTGACTTGAACTCACGTGACCTCTGCTCATTGGGGCAGTCTGAACTGCAGCCAGGTTAAAGACCACTGTGCCATGGAGGGGGCCCTGCATAACAGACAGACTTCAGATCCCCCACAGAGTGACAAAAAAGCCAGGCAGACAAACATATGTGCATGAGCACACACATACACACTCACAGAGAATCCTGGAGCCTGCGGAGCCACCTGGCCAAACAGGCTGATGGCACAGATTTTGAGTGATCACTGCCTCAGATACTGACAGCTCGAAGGGGAAACAAACCAACACCCCCCCAGGGGTGCACTGCAAAAACAGCCCAGGCTCTTACTCTTTATATGTTCTCTCTTCTGCTTTTAGGAGTCATTAGCCATTCCAATTTTCCGAGCTTGGTGCCAAATCTAAACAATTATGATGGAATGTCTTGCCACTGTTTATTACACTCTGATAGAAGTTCAATTTAGAGGTCGACCGATAGTGGATTTTACAGATACCGATAACTAGGTTGGACCACACTTATAACCGATAACCGATTAATCGGCCGATAGTTTTTAAAATGGATACTGGATAAAAAATAAAAAAAAACAAATAAAAAAAAAAACATAACACTAAGTAAAACAGTGCTGAACTTTATTACAAGAAATTAAAAAAAAAAACAAAAAAAAAACAAAAAAAAAAAAACAGTACTGAACCATGAAAATTGCTAAATTACATATGTAAATATGAATACATTAAAATGAGGAGTTCTAGTAGGAAACAAATTCTACAGAAAATTATTTAAACATTAAAATAATATTATAAATAAATGTTTCTTTAGCTATAACCTAGAAACATGTATGTGAATGTCATAGGTAACAGACTGCAAGTCCCATTTGTTAACAAGGATGTATTAGCTTATTTAGCTAGCTTACATGAACTATATGCATTATGCAATATACATTTTACAGCATGTTTTAATATTTGATCAATACAGTTGTACCTTGATCATTCATGTTAGTTCATAGTGCATTAACTAACAGATAAAACTAACAATGAACAATACTTCCACAGCATTTATTAACCTTAGTTAATGTTACAAATGGAATATTATTGTAAAGTGTTACCATGTCATATAAATCCAAACAGCCATGCTTTTTTAGAACACTTGACGATTATCTAATCAAAATAACAAAATATGTATTGAAATCCAATGCGTTTCTGATTTGTTTATATTTCTGTCGGCTGCATGACGATACAGTTTGCTTTCTCACGTCACTAGTTGTTACATTGTTGCTTGAGGTACTGCAAATGTTAGCGTCCTCTCAGCCTCAACGACAAAGTACATAGTACATACTGCTGTTCTTTCCCTGCTAATGCAGCATCTAGTCAACAAATTAATTACTTTATAATGAATTGGCAACATGTACTGAAGTGTTCTGTATTCATACCGTTTCGCTGTCGGTGTTTTTAAATGCGCATCTGATGTGTCAGCGCTCTGTGTCATGTAGCAGCGCGCAGCCTCACGTGTCAATGTAAACAACGTCAGTGAGTTTTTATTTCATCTCTAGTGGCCACTCTCGTGCTATATAATGCCAGCACACCCTTCTCAGAGCTCTTGTACTGTGCAGCGCACCCTTCTCTTCTCAGCCGCTCCAGCAACGGACGCAACCCGAAAAAACTATCGTTATTGATTTTTGCCGATAACCGATTGTTCCACCAATCAGCTATGGGTGCCGATTAATTGTTAAAACGATGAATCGGTCGACCTCTAGTTTAATTAATAAATATGACTGCATCAACCTACCAAAAGAGAAGAGAGGAGACAGACAATAGGAGGACAATAAGAGAGAAGAGGAAAAGACAAGATGAAACAAGAGGTGAAGACAAGAGAAGAGACAAGAACAGAGGAGAGACTAAACAAAATGAGAAAAGATTAGACAAAAGGCCAACTGAGACAAGATGAGTAGTGAAAACAATATGAGAAAAGAAGACGAGAGACAAGAACAGAGCAGAGGAGACAATATGAGACAAGATGAGAGAAGAGACAAACTAAGATGAGATGAGAAGACACAAGAGGAGAGGTGAAGACAAGAGAAAGACAAGAACAGAGGAGAGGAGATGAGAAAAAACAAACTGAGATGAGACATGGAGAAAAAAAGGGAGAGAAGACATGACAAGATGAGAAAAGAGCATCCTTCTGTGAGATGATGTGGCTTCTTACACAGAATAAAGCACACAACATTTCATAGTATATTATACAGTGATAAAGGCTATGCCGATTAGCACTGAAGTATAAATATACTTTAATTATCATGAAAATACCAGAGAAGGCTTGAAGAACTCAGATAAACCATATACTGTCGTAGTCGTGTGTTTATTAGTCATAGTTGTGTGTTTATTAGCCATGTTAGTCATATTAGTCATGTTTAATTCAAGGCTCTGGAATGACGTACGTTATTGTACTTCTGCGAGGCATATTTGGAGTTTCTGCGCGAGAGCGCCCTCTGGCTTTCAGATGGAGCAGCATTAACTACTGATCACAGAGCCGTGCTTCACTGGCAAGCTGCGCATAAAAAAAAAAAAATGCAGCCTTTGCCAAATCGTGGAGATGGTCCTCACTGCAGAACACAAGATCCAGGGGGTGGGGTTGGATCCAGATCCAACTCCTCCCACTTTATATACTTTGCTATATTAATACAACATTGGAGCCGCGAACTTCACATACTTTTGAAAATCCAGCGTTTAGTCGATCCTGGTAAGCGCTCATTGTCACAGTTGTAAACACGACAGTTTTCCTCTTCCACAAGGGAATTTGGCGTCACGGCATTTGTTTCCGGGTGGACCATTACTCGACACATGTCTTCCGGACATCCTGTAGAATTCAAACAAATAGATGACAAATCCTGAAGTGTTTCCAGTTAAGTGTGCCATATGCATCAGATGTTCAGCCAGCAGTCCGTGGGCGTGACATCTGAGGCTGAGACTACACCTACCCAACCCTAAACCTACCCCAACTCCACCCCCTGGATCTCGTGTTCTGCAGTGAGGAGCTACTGAAATCGTGTGCGGTTTAATTTCGATTAATCGTGCAGCCCTAGTGGAGAGGCAAAAACAAGAGAAAGACAAGAACAGAGGAGAGGAGACAATACAAGACAAGAGAAGATCAGAGAAAAGACAAACTAAGATAAGATAGGCAGTGAACGATGAGACAAGGAGAAGGGAAGACGAGAAAAGATTAGAAAAGAGAAAAACTGAGATGAGACAAGATGAGAGGTGAAGACAAAATGAGAAGAGAAGTCCTGTGCGTCTCTCTAGTGAACTGAGGATCATAATGAGCAATGACATCCTCAGCATCTTCACACAACACTTCAATTACATTGAGTAAGGGTTAATCAGTCTTCTGTTACCTGATAAGAGCAGGTGGGATGTTAGATGTGCCTGAGCAGTCGCTTGGAAACATCTGAAGCTCTACTGATGCAGTGCAGTGCTCTTGAAAGAAACAGCTCTTTTTCGGCAAATTGTCACATGGCTAATTGCACACAGTGAGTCCGGTGATAATTAAGCAGCTGCACTTCAACTTGATGAGCTATTCTAATGACATGCGAAGCATGTTCTCACCTTTCTACTACAACATAAAAACCAAAGAAAAACTTTCATAAAGGATACAACATAATGAACTAACATACTAACATACTATAGAACAGTTCAATAAACAAACAAACAAAAAAAAAACCTACAAAAAAAGTACATTCAACTACTAAGTACGTTAAACTATTCTATGCACTCCATCACTTGTAGTATCAGGAATTGTGTGGCTTTTGATTTGAATAGTGAACAATAAACTGTGTTAAAAAAGAACATTTTTTCATTTTCTTTTATATCAGCAAATAGTAGAAATTACATACTGCACCCTAAAAAAAGCAATATTTGTGATCATAAGGAAGCTACAAGGTACATTATTATAATAGTTTATCATGTTTGGTTCAAAAACCTTTAGCACAACAGTTACCAAGCTGTCATTTTTTTTATTATTAACCATTATTATGCAAACATCAGTGCTCTGCAATCACAGAACTGAATACTAACAAACCACAGTGCATTTCACTTCCCATTTTACAGAAGTGTCATAGAGACAAGAGAAGTGTTCTTCCTTTGGTGTTCGATCTATCTAAGACATAAAAGCTATTATTTCCTACCAAGCACATGAGGGTAAAGGCCAACTTCCCACCCCTTATTTTGAAACTATTTCTAGAGGCAAGAAGCTTCTCTCACAGCTCTCCTTCTGATGAGGGTTTGCAGTAATCCTTGAATCTGTCCGCCTCCTGTTGAGAAGAGTTATTTAAAAATACACTGTACTGCACTCGGCACCAGACAGGAAGTGCCCCAGATTAGACGGGCCTTTAACAACACTGCCCAGATGACCTGGATGCATACCCATTCATCAGGAATTTTAAAACCCTAGAAAAGCATGACAGAAACAGCTCAGATACTAGGGGCAGCTCTTGTCCAGCCACAGAGATCATTAATTCATTTCCAAAGTTCCCTACCTAGACAACGACTGTCATGGCGGCTGAGCAAATCCACCATATTTTTCTTTTTTTTTTTACAAATACTACTGTTGTTGTGTCACAAAATGTAGTTTTAAGAGTTTTTTTAAGCGTGAATTTAGAATGTAATATTTAGACCTCAAATATGTGACTCATATATAAACATAGCGCCTATTTTACGTTTTTTTTTTAGACGCCTTCGCAGATGCGAGCTCCAGGCCGTCAGCGGCCGTTCAGCGCTCGTGTACCCGCAGAGAACAACTTCATCTCGGCCAGTCCTTCGGGAATTTTCCGCTGGCTCTTATGTAGATAGTGGTTAAACATGAGATATAATTAATTTGAGGTAAAGCTTTGGTCTTATTAATCTATTACTTGTTCCAGAGAAAAATGTATTTGGCTAAAGGCATAGTTAAGTTTCATAACTTTATATTTAGGTTATATTTAACTTGAATCCTGTACAGGAGCGCTGCATTTGTACGTTTGACTGAATTGTTTGCTTGTGTTTATTTCCTATTGTCTTTTATAATGGCTATTGTTGTTAATTTAAACATTGTTGTTCAATAAATATTATTTTATATAAATAATATGCCATATTTGATAATGAGAAACGGTTGAAACAAAGGCAGAAACCTTTGTTTGCAATTACAGAGATCATACGTTTCCTGTAGTTCTTGACCAGGTTTGCACACACAGCAGCAGGGATTTTGGCCCACTCCTCCATACAGAGCTTCTCCAGATCCTTCAGGTTTCAGGGCTGTCGCTGGGCAATACGGACTTTCAGCTCCCTCCAAAGATTTTCTATTGGGCTCAGGTCTGGAGACTGGCTAGGCCACTCCAGGACCTTGAGATGCTTCTTATGGAACCTCTCCTTAGTTGCCCTGGCTGTGTGTTTCATGGTCGTTGTCATGCTGGAAGACCCAGCCACAACCCATCTTCAATGCTCTTACTGAGGGAAGGAGGTTGTTGGCCAAGATCTCGCGATACATGGCCCCATCCATCCTCCCCTCAATATGGTGCAGTCGTCCTGTCCCCTTTGCAGAAAAGCATCCCCAAAGAATGATGTTTCCACCTCCATGCTTCATGGTTGGGATGGTGTTCTTGGGGTTGTACTCATCCTTCTTCTTCCTCCAAACACGGCGAGTGGAGTTTAGACCAAAAAGCTCTATTTTTGTCTCCTCAGACCACATGACCTTCTCCCATTCCTCCTCTGGATCATCCAGATGGTCATTGGCAAACTTCAGATGGGCCTGGACATGCGCTGGCTTGAGCAGGGGGACCTTGCGTGCGCTGCAGGATTTTAATCCATGACGGCGTAGTGTTTTACTAATGGTTTTCTTTGAGACTGTGGTCCCAGCTCTCTTCAGGTCATTGACCAGGTCCTGCCGTGTAGTTCTGGGCTGATCCCTCACCTTCCTCATGATCATTGATGCCCTACGAGGTGAGATCTTGCATGGTGCCCCAGACCGAGGGAGATTGACCATCATCTTGAACTTCTTCCATTTTCTAATAATTGCGCCAACAGTTGTTGCCTTCTCACCAAGCTGCTTGCCTATTGTCCTATAGCCCATCCCAGCCTTGTGCAGGTCTACAATTTTATCCCTGATGTCCTTACACAGCTCTCTGGTCTTGGCCATTGTGGAGAGGTTGGAGTCTGTTTGATTGAGTGTGTGGACAGGTGTCCTTTATACAGGTAACAAGTTCAAACAGGTGCAGTTAATACAGGTAATGAGTGGAGAACAGGAGGGCTTCTTAAAGAAAAACTAACAGGTCTGTGAGAGCCGGAATTCTTACTGGTTGGTAGGTGATCAAATACTTATGTCATGCAATAAAATGCAAATGAATTATTTTAAAATCATACAATGTGATTTTCTGGATTTTTGTTTTAGATTCCGTCTCTCACAGTTGAAGAGTACCTATGATAAAAATTACAGACCTCTACATGCTTTGTAAGTAGGAAAACCTGCAAAATCGGCAGTGTATCAAATATTTGTTCTCCCCACTGTACATGTTCCCCAAAAGCCTGTTGTGTCATATTTGACACTTACATTAACATGAAAAAATGGCTGAACTATCAATCAGAAGACAGAAGGCATGAAGTAGATTGTGTACAACAGGTTTTTCAGCAAAGTTTTGGTCATATTGATAATTTATAGGCCCTAGAAATGTGCGTATTAAATATGATACAGTAGGCTATAATATATTCATAAATAGGCATTATGCTTATTGTTCAACAGAATTTTACAAAGAATGTTTAGTTTAAGTTATGAGAGACTAAATGTTTTAAAAATTTGGCTAAAATGTTGTAACACGCATATTGCCAAACCAGCATTCTTTTTTCAATGAATTTATACCCCCAAACGGGCAACGTATCCTGGGGGATACAAACATTAAAATAAAAAATAATTTGTGTCCTAAGAAGATGGAAAATATTAATAATTTTCTCATTTATCTTTATGGTCTTGCCACTTAGAGGGTTAAATCCATTATTTAAGCAAATAAACATTTACAAATGAAAGGACAGGCGTCTACAATAGCAAAAGAACTCTGTGAACATAAACAGCGGATGGCGTAATTCTAGCCCACAATTACCAGTTATTTCTTTCACAATGTACTTCTTTCAGTAACTGCATGTTTGCACAATGTTCAGAGTTTTGTGGTTACCTTGAATGTCATCAGATATGCACCGGTCTAGGGAAGTGGGAGTGTGTCGAGTTTGACACTGAGTTTTTGTGTAAGCGAGGTCTAGTCTGCGGATCTCTGAGTGGTTAAGGATGCAAAAAAAAACTTCAGCTCTGTTTTTGCCTAGGGTTAGGCTGGAAATACAAGGTCTCAGAGACACACATACAACCGAACCCACCGTCTCTGCTCCCTCCACAATCTCAGTGAGAGGCTTTTGTTCACCTGGTACCTTGTAGCATCCTAACTGAAAAGAAACCTCACAAGTTTCTGATTTAAAATGCTCCAGCAACTCTGTCAATGGTCTCTCACACATACCACAAGTACAATGTAAAAAGTGGCAATGTGCAATTGTTACCTTAAAGAGCTACCTCTGCCTGATTTAAACCATAAAATTACACATGTACTAAATGATATTTTTGACTTGGATCAAACTAGATCATTTAGACGTTACTATATTTTCGATGTAGCACTCACATGAAACCTCAACTTATGCTTTGATTTCCCTCAACATCTGTACAATGCACCATACATCTCTGATCTCAGATATAAATTCTAGTGTGTAGGCATCCTAATGCTCATAGTTGATTTTCAAAGAGTCTGACTTCAGCATGTGGCTAAGCTAAGAAGAGAATACTGTAATAATACTGTAATAATACTCTTTGAAATGCATTCTGGGATCACCTTGTTAGCAAATGATAGATACAAAAGTTTTTGGCCAAAACAAAGGCATCTTATGACGCTTTTCCACTGCATGGTACGGCTCTGTACGGCTCACTTTTGGGGGGTTTTCCACTGTGTACAGTACCAAGTACCTGGTACATTTTTAGTATCACCTCGATTGAGGTTCCAAGCAAGCCGTGTGACGTGACGTGTAAAATGTGACGTGTAAACAATTCAGATCACTGATTGGTCAGAGAAAATCATCACTACCAGTGTCATTGGATTTGCGACATGAGACACCAAACCAATATCATTTGCGCAATTTTTTTAAACGACCGCCGCGCACAACTTGAAAAAAGAAATGGCTGTATCGTGGTCAGCAGACGAGGTGATGGTGCAACTATAACGATCAGTCTATAATCCCACCCACTTTGAAGCGCTACTAAACTGCAGTGGAAAAGCAAACCGTGCCAAAGTAAAGCGAGCCGAGCCAAGCCAAGTCGTACCATGCAGTGGAAAAGTGGCTTTACAAAACACCATATTTTACTACCTACTGTTTGGAACACACTTGGAGCGCATCTTTGATGCCTAAAAACGCTGTCTAGGTTGGTGACTCGCTAGTTTTAAGAACAGAGCCATAATTTAGAAAGGCCATTCCACCAAAACTTTGACAAGTGTGTTCAAAAACAAAGTGTTCATATAAAGACATCTTAAAAGTAACCAATATGAACACAAAGCTTCTCACGCATCAAGCAAGCATGTTTGAGCTTCCATTTACCATATTTGATGTGCCCTATGTATGTGCTATGTGTGTGCGTCAATGTTTATATGTGCATAAAAGCTTAAATTAAATTTGTTCATCATATGAAGTGTTTGTTTCTCTTCAGAAGACTTGGATTAAACCATTAATATGGATTACTTTTATGATGTCTTTATGAACGTTTTGAAGCGTCAAAGGTTTGGTGGAATGAACATTCAATAGAGGGACAAAATTCTCTTAGGTTTTTTATAAAAAATATCTTCATTTGTGTTTTGAAGATGAACGATTGATGACAGAATTTAAATTTTGGGTGATTTATTTTATTTATTTATTTTTTGGTCAATCCTGAAGAGACACACTGGCTGTAATCAATATTTAGACATTATCAAAATGTAGACAGATGAAACCACAAACAAACGTATATGAAGCGGTGTGACTAAAACCTCAAAAATGTTTTTGCCAGCTCCCCCACCTGAGGTGTGCCATAAAAAAGATTGTACACTTCAACACAGAGGCGTCATGTATTTTTGAAGGGGCAACTTTTTTTTTTTTTTTTTGTGTGCTTGATGTGGAAAAAAACAACCCTCAAATAAAAATAACTATTCTTATTTATAATTAGGGTTGGGTACCGAAACCCTCCGGTCTATAACCAGACCGAATCAGAACGCAGATTTCTGTGCTTCATTTCGGGGCCACTTAAATTCAAACGTGGTTTCGCTCTTTGGCTGGCGCCGAGCCAGAGACAGACACCCTCAGAGCTTGTCACATATCACAACTATTCAGTGTTTTCAACCACATCATGTTTATTTTAGGTTCCAGACATTTAAATGCACATACGTACTAGCAAAAAATACACACTGATGTCTATGGAAGCGGCAATAACAATCCTTTCAGTTATAATTTGACTACGTGTCTTATTTATATCAGATACACAGTATACAGTAACTACTATATAGTTTACTATAGTCTTCTCCCAGTTCACCAGTCACTTACTTTCATGTATTTCGTGAGACGTAGATAAAGTTACATGATGTAAATCCGACAGATCCGATTCTCTGAATTGTGGCGCAAACTAACATGGCGGCGCCTATCGCGCATTATAGATCAACTAACAAGCATTCACTTACACATATTTGAAAATCAGAATATCAGATAGTTCATGACATAGTTAAGTTTGTGAATATTTTGAATAAAAAAGAAAAAACTAAATAAAACCGATACAGCTGTCATACAGCACTATTGCGGCTGCTGTGTCACGTGAGAAGCATGACGCGTCGCCATGGAAACAATAAGGCGATGCGTTCTAAAATATTTAGCCTGAGAATATGGTCATATTTCTGCAAAATAAAGCTGAACCTTGAAGCTGGTTTGTAGCATACCAAGAATACCGACTACTTAGCTGTTATTAGTACTGTAACTGTTATTTAGTGTTAAATTAGGCCTATTGTAATTGGGTTAGGTGGCTTAGGTTTTACTGTGAATTTAAGTAAATTGTGTTTTGTATCTATTTATATTTATATATTTAAGTATACTTTAAACTTTTAATAAATTGTTCAATTTAAAGTTTTTTTTTTTTTTTTTTCTCAATGAAAAGCCACTCTTTAATGTCATCCACCGTCGTTTTGTGGCTCTTTTTTTTTTTTTAAAGTATCGGTTCAGGCACCATTTAGGCACCGGTACCGTTTTAAAAGTATCGGTTTGGCACCGGTATTGTAAAAAACCCAAACGATACCCAACCCTATTTATAATAACACTTTACTTAAGCTTTCACTGTAATAATTACTGCAGTGTCATCATATTGGATTATACTTAGAATTATCTAAGTGAGAACATACATTATTAACGCATTTACTGTTGCTATTCCAGAATATTAGGCCTATAAGTCCTACATTGATTCCACTTACTTCCACGTATTGTGTAGCTTATAGAAACAAATGAATTTAAAGCATATAAGCACTCAAATCGCTAGGCTTTTCTCTGCATTTCAGTGAATTTTGTAAATCAGAGGCTGTTCTTTGAAGTCCTTCAAACCTAGCATCCTCAGTTACCTAGCATACACTGAGTTCAGTTGCAAAAGCCATTTTAACATAAGGCTAAAAATGTATATTTTGTCAAATTTTATACGGATTCCCCCAACCACCCGCATGCGAACACTTGATGGTTCTGCAAGAATCGCCTATAGGCAGTGTGACATATTAGCTTCAAAACTAAGAAACTTTAGGGCAATATTCATTTTGTACAGTACCTACATTCTAAGATTAGAGTAAACTTTATAATTACCTACACAATGTGTATATCGGATATCAATAAAACACGTCGTCAAATTATATTTGAAAGGATTATTGCCGCTTCCATAGACATCCGTGTATATTTTACAAACTAAATTTTTTTTAAGTACTTATCTGAAACATAAAACATCAGAAACACGAATACGTCCGCGTGAAAGCAGATTTAAATTAAGCAGTTGTTAACTTGAAGCACTGAACGTTCTAATCACACCGGGGTTAATCATCAAATGTAAAAATATTATTTTTTGTCTTTTGGAAGCTGTATTCAAATCCATTTGGCTCAAAAATCTGAGGGGGCACGGTTTGAACTGACACGACGCCTCTGCTTCAGCACAAACACACAGACCTAATCAACACTGCTCCTTCACATCTTTTCAGCTAATTTTATGTGTTAGGAAGCAAAAGAAGCCTTGCTGAAGTCCATCTACTGTAGAATCTATTTAGAAGATATATGTCATTTGTGATCTTCTGTTTGCCAATCTGTCTGCCTAACCGCCTTAGTCAATCTCATAACGGCATGGTTCATTAGCAAAGTCCAGGTCAGGGCAGATGTTCATCCACCCCCTGCCGTCTGCCACCTGCTCCAGCCACCATCAGTCCAGAGGTGGCTTCACACGTGCCTCGTATCTCCAGCCGTCACTGTGACAGCAAACCACGGGCCCACATCCATCTTTTCTCTATTTCTCAGTAGGCCATGATGATCTAACTGCCGCTATAGGCAAACAGATGCTTTTTAAAGTGCATAAGGTGATTTTTAAAGTACATTTTTTTATCAAATAAAAACTGCCATCTCAAGCTAAATTAATACTTTTTAATACTTGTTGGGGTATAATTACACCTTCAGACTTTTATTTTTTTATTTGACTTTACAAGTTTTGGGCTTGAGGTCATGAAACTAAAAGGTGCATCTTAGAATGAGAATTTACATGTGATGCTTCTACAAAAATATCAAGTGTCGAAAAAATGGCACATAATAACACATTAGTTGACATTAACACAGTACAAGCTGGCACCAGCTAGTCATTGTTAAAGTTGTGTATATGAGGGACACAAATGGCACCTGTTTTGTAGAATGACCCAGCTGGCTTCCATTTTTATTATCAATAAACAACGCAAACCTATTTTCATGGCCAAGGTAAGAAGTGCTTGCTGTAGTTTTTAGTTTAATGAACTAGATAATGCTGTTACTGCTGGTAATAAATGTACCGGCATATGTTACGTTTGTGGTCCAGTTTGAGGGTTTATCTTTATTTATTTATACGTTTTTGATCTGATATGCTGATTTGATGACCTGATGGGGGTAGTTTTATGAGAAGTGGCTCACAGAGAATTACATACGCCATTAGTTGAGATCATTAACTTCTAGATTTGTGCCAGTGACATTTGCAGAGGCAAAAGGCAAAAGTGAATTAACTCCAAATCATTAATAAAACAAAATCAATCTCCAGGACGTGTGAAAAACTATACTAAATACCAGTAAGTCAGTTACTTGTTTAAAAAAACAAAAAAACAAAAAAAAAACATTAATTGTAACTATAAGAGCGAACAGTACAATTCTTAAAAAGCTTTCCTTGTGTTTCTTTAAAGTTGCACAGCTTGTGATTCTGAACTCTAATGACCCATACGTAAGTGCTGTCCCCTCGTAGTAAAAGCCTTGTGGCTGTGAGGTGGTGGGTAGGGCTGCTTGGCCAACAGGAAATAAATTGTTCAGGCTTTGGGCTTGAGCGGCCCTTTCATCGGCCATTGACCTCACTCCGTTAACCAGCTGGAGCAACAGCAAGGCTCTAATTCCCTAATAAGGACGTCTATACCTCCCAGCATCCCTCTGAACACTAAATTTGAGTGAGGGGGAGGCCTGGCAGCCGGCCGATTCCCCACATTCTCATAATCCTTTAGTAAAGCTCCTGACTCCATGGCTAGTGTTCAATCCATTCTCCATATTTAGAGTGTGTTTATAGTAGAGGAGAAAGGGATAAGCTATTAAAGCCAAGTGGTTAAAAAGGAGATAAGGAGTAAAAAAGAGACCTGGGTGATGACTTTAAAGGGGACCTATTATGCAAAATTCACTTTTATAAAGTGTGAGAACAACCAGCCTATAATGGTAAAAATCCACTCACTCAATCATTCAGATTCCCCCCTTACATTGACGTCATTGTAGGGAGAAGCCCCGCCCACAGCCGGTGACTTCAGCATTTCTGTATCCTCGCTGTAGTAGCTGGAGTTGTACAATATCTGCGCCAAAGAGGCATTAAAAGTGTGTTTTGGGTGGTTAAATTTCATTTTTGAAGGAAATGTCCTGCGCCGTTTGCGGCAATCATTTTGCGCCGGACTGCTTCACAAACAAGGGGATTTTCAACGCTGGATTTTCAAAAAGGTTGATTCTGAAAGATGGGTCAATACCAATGCTTTGTGCGCAAACTTCAGATCCAGAAAAAGTAAGTATCACACGTCATACTGTGTGTTGTGTGTCCTTCCAAATTGCCTTTCTGAAAGAGCTTGTTGGCACTCTGTACGGCTAATGTTGCTAAAGCTACCACTGTCTCTGCCTGTTTTCACTGATGCTGCCCTCACATGCTATCAGAATTATTGTAAATACGAGTTTCCTAGTTAAAAATTGCACATGTATGCCCTCTGAAGTCGCCCTACTTGAATGCGTAGAGCACGTAATCACGACTTCAGAGGTGGGAATTATGAAATTTCTGATAGCACGTGAAGGCACCAGGAGAACAGAACTATGTTGTTGTCTGCATAATTCATAAACACGCATTTATTATGCACAGTACAGTCAGATAAGAGATGATACATATAAGGCTGAACACCACTACTTACAGTTTCTGACATTTTCAGTGCGTGAGATTGCCCTGTTTTGTTGTTGCCGGTATGCCGGAGCATGAGCTCTTGAAGCTCCGCCCTCTTCTTGAAAGGGGTCTGGGAGCACCAGCTCATTTGTATTCAAAGGGACACACACAGGGTGTTTTTGCTCACCCAACAAAAAGCAATTTTAACATGCTATAAAAAATTATCTGTAGGGTAATTTGAGCTAAAACTTCACATACACACTCTGGGGACATCAGAGACATTATTTTACATCTTGTAAAAAGGGGCATAATAGGTCCCCTTTAAAGTCACCATGAAATATTGTTTTTTATGGAATATTGCAGTATTTATTATAAATTATTTATCTGCACACATCATTATTTTTTTTAATTGATGTGCACTCATAATCTTTAATCAAAATAACTTCCCCTCTCTCTTTCAGCAACATCTCTTCTCTTTTCTGATGACGTGTTTACTGGCGCGAGGGTGGGACAACCTGTCACTCACATGACATCGACCAATAGCAAATCACAACCATCCAAAAATTCCTGATGGACAAAATCAAGTTCCACCATACATTTTTTTTCTTGTTCAAAAATCAATTTCACAAGGATGGAAGCTTGTTTCCGCCAAGGATATATATTCCGAAGCTTGTGACTTTTTTCTCGCAATTGCGAGTTTACATCTTGCAATTCTGAATTGCGAGAGAAAAGAAGTCAGAATTGTGAGATGTAAACTCGCAATTGTGAAAAAAAGTCAGAATTGTGAGATAAAAAGTAAAAAAAAATGTTATTCCATGGCGGAAACAAGCTTCCAAAGATATAACGTCACAACAGGGAAGAAAATATTATCACAACTTCCGTTTCACGCCGGCTTTATTAAGTCCTCTTTCTGCAGAGAGAGGTTGAGGTGAATTTCATAAACCTGACGACGTATTTTGTTTAGTTGTTGCCATAAAAGACTGAGATGTACAGGCTACAACGCATGATACAATCAAAACAAAACAAAACATAAAACTAAAGAAAAGAAACAAGATAAAAAGCAACCGCCATACAACTTGTGCATATTAAGTCTATATTCCGAGTCTTCTGAAACTATACAATATAAAAATAAAAAAAAACCTATACAAGCTCGGTTTATGGAAAAGCATTGACATTTTGCTAAATGTGTCATTTTGTTTTCCACAGAGGAAAGGAAATGAAAGCAAATAATGACAGAATTGTTATTTTGGTGTGAACTACCTCTTTAAATGCACTCTTTTGCAAATATTTTTACTGAAAATCAAACAACGCCACAGCGGTTGATCTCGATTTATAAGAATCAGTCTCTGCTTACATCATGTCCACCCATCCGCTCAAAAGCAGAGAGAACACTGGTCCTCTGGTCCTGCAAGTGAACCTTCCACAAAGAGCGAGCCACAAGCACAAACCCTTTTCATACAAAATAAATCAAAAGCGGCTTTGAGGTAGGAATATAAATCAGAGGGTTTGGGTTATGTACAGATGGCTGAACCTAACACTCAGCATGTGTGTTTGAGTGTGTATAGGTATATTTATGTAGGAGTGAGTGGAGTTGTACATACTGTATGTGTGACTGAATATGTGTGTATGATCTTTTAGACCCCCAAAGGTGTCAAACCGCTGGATATTTTGATGTTGCTGATTTTATGTATAACAAGTTTCTACCTTACAGCGATTCAGCCAAATGTGTATGTCTGTAATTGGAAACGTGTTTGTGTTTTTGGACCATATATTTGGTTTGCTTGGACTATATTCTGCCAAAATCTGCTACTGTGTTATTTATGATTTTAATGATTCCTTATAAGGTTTTTGCTGTTAACATGACTTGAAAACCCTATTAAATACCTGAAGATAGTAATATTTTATGAATGTTTAGCCATTACAAAAATGCCTTCATACCACTAAGTAAAAAGTACCTAAAAGTGCCAATGGCATTACCATGTTTGCCCTGTCATGAATTCTTTGAAATATCTTGGAATAGCAAGTAAATACCATAGTATATGAATATGTTAATAATTCAGTATCTAAGTGTATCAAAGCATCATGGTATTTTTTATATCTGATTTCATAACTGTACTAAGGTACCATCACAGTACTTTTTGCAGGGTACCTGCAAGTATATATAAAACAACAATAAATAATAATAAAAAAGGGTAACACTTTATTTTAGGGTTCAATTCTTGCTATTAACTAGTTGCTTACTAGCATGCATATTACTAGGATATTTTTATTAGTACTTATAAAGCACATATGAATGCCTTATTCTGCATGACATTATTCTATATCCCTTAATCCTACCCAATACCTAGAAGGAGCGCAGTAGAACAGGAGCACAACAATTCTGACCAAAACATTTTGCTAAAAAGTGTAGGTTTAAAATTCTACATGTAACACAAGTAATCATATTTATGATAGCGGTAACAGTAAAGGCACTATTGTTGGAATAGGCCTTTAATGTATGTAATATAATTACTGTGTTCATATTTGCATGTTCATTCTTAATTCAGTTGTTTTAATTTCTGCTTTAAAATAGTAAGCAACCAGCTGTTTTTAGGTTTAGAATGTAATGTTTGTATTTTAACCCTTTTTTGCTTACAATGCACTGCCTACATAGATACATTCTCTATATTTGTTTTCATAGACTTTATATTACATATTGTTTGGAGGACAGCAGTGGGCAGGATGTGGAATAACATTGTTTAAAATAATGAATTAAAATTATTATTATTATTATTATTATTTTATTTTTATTTATTTTTTTTACAATTTTTCATCCGATTAATCAATTAATAAAAAAAAAAAATTGATAGATTAATCGATTATGAAGTGACCATCAAAAAGTGTGACCCAAAAAACTGCAGCAAACATGGTCTGTAAAAATAAATGACCTGATGTCCTACTCAATACAACACATTGAAATGACTAAGAGCCTCAATTTCAATCTCATCAAATTTAATACTAACATAATTACAGCTACAGATAAACAAGAGCAGCTGTTCATACCGCTTTTGAGAAGTACAGTGACCGTACCATGGTATAATGATGGTATTATCATGGCTCTCAAAGTATACTGAATGATTGCCATTTTCATATTTGATGCTATTCAAAAGATACTTCACATAATACTACGGTACTAACAAAATGGCCAAAGTCCACTGTAAAACTTCTTTTGCAACTTCTTTTTCATTGGTACAGAGGCAGATATGTAATATCTTAACATTCAAAAAATATTACTATCTTCAGGTATTTAATATATCCATCAAATCATGCTAAAAGCAAAGACCTTTAAGGAATAATTTAAACCATAAATAACACAGTAGTTTGATATACTGAATTATTACCATATTCATAATATACTATGGTATTTACTTGGTATTGCAGCATATTTCAAAAAATACATGGCAGGGCAAACATGGTCATACCTTTGGCAATTTTACATACATTTTTTTTTAGTTAGTGGTATGAAGGCACTCTTGTAATGGCTAAACATTTATAAAATATTACTATCTTCAGGTATTTAATATATCCATCAAATAATGCTAACAGCAAAAAAGCCTTAAAAGGAATAATTTAAGTCATAAACAACACAGTAGCAGATTTTAGCATATTGTCCAAACAAAATTTGTCCAGTCTAAACACAAATGCATTTCCAAACACACACACACACACACACACACACACACACACACACACACACACACAGTTGCATATTTTAGCCATGTTGGTATTTTTGGTTATTGTCTAAAGTGATATAGGATAACTTACTTTGGCTGCTCCGATCTGCTCTTTCCGGAATCTCTCCAAGGGTGTGATTAGAACATCATCGGCATTCTGTATCTGCAATCAATCAAGCATAGATAAGGTTTTCATTCAAGGTTTTTTTGTTTTTTTTGGGGAGAAAAAAAAAATATTAAGCTAGATGATTAACTTCTGTGAAGTTCACAGCTTTAATTAAAGTTAGAAGGTGCATGCAGTATTAACGCCGAAGGCTGAGAATTTTGTAAAACCTCACTATCATGAGCAAATTTGTGGTGTGAGTTTACATTTCTGAAGCAGGCTTGTGAGAACATTCACACTAACACTTCAGAAGAGCAGTAATGATTAGTGTGAAAGAATTGTATTCATCAGTATTAATTTAATGAGAACACCAGAGAAGACTGCTGGAGTTCGTTCCACAGACTATTAAAATGAGGGAAATGCAATAATACAGACATTGTGAATTCGAGCAATAAAGAAATAAGAAAATGGCTTTTGTTTTAAACGGGCCATGAAACACACCGGTATTGTCAGAGCTGAGAGAAATATGGCCATCAACGACTAGAGGAGTTTTACGTGTGCAGATAGGCATGCATTTAAAAGCTGAAATATGCCTCTATATATATCTGCGTTTGATGTGGGTATCATAGTGTACCCTCGAAAAGACCCTCACAGCAGACTGACACACTCTTTCCAGCCTCACGGAGATAACAGGTGACTCTGTCAGTTACATTTACAATGATGCTGCTATGTTGCTCTGAGTATTTGTAAGGGCTCTGCTAGGTAGTTGATAGGATGTTCTAGGTTGTTTCTAGCGCATTGCTAGGGTGTTGTGTGGGTAGATGCTCAGGCTTTAACAGGATGATGCTAGGTGGATGCTCTGGGTGATATAATATATTTATAATATGAGTTTTCATGATTTGACCAAGAACAACTGAGACCAGGGTCTAATTCACTAAAGGTCAATGGTGCCTCTGCACATGGTTGATGAATTACGACGTATTGTAGTAGGCATGATTGGCTTTCTGTAGTTCTCTCTGTTGCACCAGGACTAAATCAGTCTACTTCAGAACATGCTCCTTATTTCTACAAGCATGTCACGGAGGGGGTAGGGAGTGCTGTCCATGATATTGTCCAGCAGCTTGGACATCATTCTCTTCTCTACAGCCTCCAGATGGTTCCGCCTTTCTGCAATGAAAAAGCCTGCTCTCTTGATGAGCTTGTTCATCTCCTTGTTACTCCCAGAGCCCCAGCACACAACAGTGTAGAACAAGGCAGGCACGCAAACAGACTGAAAGAACATGTGCAGCTACACACATTGAAAACTTTTCTCAAAAAGTACATTCAGCTTTGGCCCTTCTTATAGATGCAGTGTCAGTGTTGTTTGTTCAGTCTGTCATCATTATTGTTAATTATATATACAGTATTATCATATTATATTATATTATCCTACAGTCTGGGACATTGCGAAGGCTCCAGCATCCCCGCAAACCCTATAAGACAAGTGGTATTATATTGTAATATATTATGTTATATTATATTAGTCACAGTTATGTTCTGTTTCTGTCTTGTTAAGTTTTAGTCATTGTTATCATTGTCTTGACTTTGCCTTAGTTCTAGGCTGTGTCTGAAATCGCCCCCATACCCTTAAAGGTGCAGTGTGTAGTATTTATGAGGATCTATTGACAGAAATTCAATATAATATACATAACTATGTTTTCAGTGGTGTATAAAGACCTTACATAATGAATCGTTATGTTTTTATTACCTTAGATATTATTACCATTTATATCTACATACACCACGGGTCCCCTTACAGTGAAGTCACCATTTTGCGGCATCATGTTTCTACAGTAGCCCTAAACGGACAAACTTCTCTACAGAGCGCTAGTCACTTTCTGCGCTCTCTGACGACGACATTTTTGTCCTGTGTCGGCCCCCGTAGCTTCTCTATGTGCTTCGAAAGGGAGGGGTGAGTGGTGTGTTATTGCAGATCACAACCTCACCACTAGATGCTGCTAAAATTCACACACTGCACCTTTAAATAGCGCACTATTTGAGGGGACAGCCATTTGTAGCGGTGTCCAAAACCATAGTGGATGTTATCGAGCATACTCATTCAATCCCACAATGCACCGCAAGAACGAGTGTACAACAGATACACTTAATGGCTAGAGAATACCCATAATGCACTGTTAGAGTCGCACGTCGAATTAATCCCCACGTCTGACCAGAAGATGGTGCTTACAACTGAATCATCCATCCATCCATTTTCCAAACCGCTGGTCCAGTGTGGCTACAGCGTAATATCATACAGGCAGGGCCTAAAATTAACACTCGCCAAGTGTCAAATGCAAGTAAAAATCGGCGTATCCTAGTAAATATTTATGTCTTAAGTAAAAGCAAACACAAAACACATGATCCGTGTGTGAAGTGCCATTTGGTCTTAAAGTCACAGCATCCTAATAATCTTGCTACTGTCTACGTCTATCAAACAACAAAGATTAGTCACTGCTCTTGAACTTTTAAAAAGGATATGAAGACTATGCAGTGTTATATATTTGATTAGCCTATACTTATTAAATTGCAGCACCTGAAAACTATTAGACTTGTAATTTGATTGTTTGTTATTTTATTACTGACCGTTTACTCATCTAAATGTATGCTATTAAATTTATATTAGTCAAGCTAGTAGTTTTAGCTGTGGTATTGAAATTGGAATAGAGGATTGTAAATTTTCATAAAAATGTTGGTGTCATAACTGCCTGTTTTTGTGTCATGGCTAGTAAAAGTCACCGGCCATTGGCAGGTGTGTCAAAACGTTAGTTTTAGGCCCTGCATACAGGTATACATTCCTTTTTAATTGATTATTAAATTGATTAATTAAGGTTTATACATAGTTTCCATGACAGAGTTCAAGATAAATCTTGTCTTTACTACTGGAGGTGCTAGTTTGCTAAGTTTCAAATAATTATTAAACAACACGCACAAACTATGCAAAACCAGCAGCCCTTCCGGCACACTCAGTGTCCTAATTCATTCACTCGTTTTCATTAACTCCCTCAAGTGAACTATATAAACGGACTAATGTAGGGAATAGTGAATGAGGGTATAGGGGGCGATTTTGGACACAGCCCTAGTCATTCCTTAGTTGCCATGGTTTCTGATTAGTTGTGACCTGTTCCCTGTTCCATTGCTTACCATCACTTATGTATTTAAGGCTTCAGTCTTCCTCAGCTCTTTGTCTTGTGTTAACATTACATTGTCCTGTGTAGTGTTTAATATATCTTCGTGTTCACTAAAAGTATTATATTTGTTCATTCTGTCACGCATCATCCTTTGGATTCACTTTACAGTTGACACCCCTGACAATTTATATTATATTATATTATTCATCTCTAAATATAAAAAATTAAACAGGTTGCACTTTATTTTACAGTACATGCACTTACGTGTACCTAACCTAAGAAAGTACTGGGTGATATAAAGTAACTACATGGGTTAAGGTTAGGTTTGGGTGTAGGTTCAGGGTTAGTACCTACAGTAGTTATTATCCAGTTATTGTAATTACTATAAAAAGCACATTGTATGTACATGGGGAACAGGACTGTAAAATAAAGTGCTACCATTAAACATTTTAGTGTAAATGTAAAAAAGGAAACAAGATTATATAAGCTGCATCAAAGCAGCTAATATTCTGTGTATTTTCAAAAGTCTTTTTTAATGCCACACACTGCTCACACAAACTTGCTTCAAGTACATTTTTTGCAGTGCATTGCAACTGCCATTGAAATAAATGGGAATGCTAACAGAAAGCTCTCTCTCCAGGTATTATAAACCTTCTTGCCCAAAACATGCAAACATATTAGGTCAGGATGCACATCTGCGTATGTGGAGCAGACCTGCCGTGGTGGCTTGACATGACACTCGGTTTGATTAACGGAGTTATTCTGTGCCGTGAGGGTGTGTGATAAAGCTATAACACAGCACATAATACCTGGTCTAATTTTAGAGAGACCTTTCTCCTCCACCATCTCTGGAGAGTGTCTCCCTCCACCCATAAATCAAGAGAATTGTTTTCATTGTCTCAAAAACCCCCTGAATCACACGGTCACCCTCACCTTTGCCTGACAAAGACACACAAACCTCATCTACATCCGAACCCTCTGTGATTAGCCACAAACCTTAAACCCTGCACCATTTCAATCAGTTTCTCATTTCATTGCTTTGTTTTTATTTCAATTCAGGAAGCATCGCTTCATTGGTGTTCAAAGACGGACCCCCCGAGCCTTGAACAAAGAATTTTGAAAGCATAACTTTATCAAAGGAATTACTGGTTGGATTAATATTCCAACACAAGGCAAGAACTGCGATGCGAGCATCAACCTTGCGGCTAGTGGAGACGATAATGGCTAAATGTGGCTAACTGGAAAGTAACTCAATAAACACTCAAATTTCCAGCTCATTCCTTGATTATTATTTTATGACCAATGAATAAAGCATGTGTATTCAGAACTCTGAATAATTCGTCTGGCACAAACAGGTCTATGGGTGTGTGTCTTCCCAGGATCTGAAATGGATTAGATCTATATGATTTTAATGCATGAGCTGAATCGACACCTTGGCTGCAATTTATTACCCGTTTGGAGTGGAACGTCCTCACGGCTGATTTCATACCGTCTTAACTTCCCTGGCTGTAGACCAAAACATCCTGCGATGCAGTGCTCAGACACTGTGACTAATCTGAATCTGAATAACTTGATATCAACAGTGAAGGTTTTCATTGCATTTTTTATTCTGTAGTTGCGGAGGCAGTTCTCAGGACACTTGACCTTTGGAATTCATTTCGGGATGAGCTGCCGTAATCAGCCTTATCTGAAATGGCCTGTCTTGACGGGGCCTTTGAAGAGCGTCTCACCTGTAGTGATCACGTCTCTGGAGACATCAAAAAAGGGCTTAAATAAAAAAAAAATATTGCTTTATCATGCAGGAAGTTTATGTAAAACATACATGCAAAAAGCTGGAGTGGTTTGATTTTACATTCCACTCCTTGGAACTGTTTAACGTCCCAAAATACATCATGCACAAAAACTCTAAATATAAGTTGAGGTCAGAATTATTAGCCCCCTTGGTAAATATGATCAAAAATGGCTGTAAAAATAAATCTGCATTGTTTATCCTTTTAATCTTTCATTCAAGAAATTCACAAAAATCTAACCTTTCATTGAATTGAAAGTGAGGGGAAATCTCATTATGAAATAAATGCTTTTCTCCAAAAAACATTGGACACAATTATTGGCACCCCTAGAATTTTTTATGAGCAAAATATCTCTGAAGTATTCCCATTCATTTTTACATTTTTGGTCCCACTTTATATTAGGTGGCCTTAACTACTATGTACTTACATCAAAAAAATAAGTACAACGTACTTGTGTTCATATTGTATTGCAAAACACTTTTGCTGATATTGAGGTGGGATACGGGTAAAGTTAGGGACAGGTAATAATAATAATAATAATAATAATAATAATAATAATAATAATGTGTTACATTTATATAGCGCTTTTCTGGGTACTCAAAGCACTTTACATATAGAAGGGGGGAATCTCTTCAACCACCACCAATGCGCAGCATCCACCTGGATGATGCGACGGCAGCCATATGGCGCCAGAACGCTCACCACACACCAGCTTATTGGTGGAGAGGAGACAGAGTGATGAAGCCAATCGTATATGGGGATGATTAGGAGGCCATGATGGACAGAGGCCAATGGGCAAATTTGGCCAGGATGCCGGGGTTACACACCTACTCTTTTTCCGAAGGACATCCTGGGATTTTTAATGACCAGAGAGTCAGGACCTCGTCCAGGACCCATACCACCAGGTGTGGTGGTATGGGTAAGTTTAAAGGTAGGGTTAAGTGTAAGGGAAGTGTCAACCATGTAATTATAAATGTAACTACAGAAATTAATTACAGATGTAATTACATGCAGGTAATTTTTAAAATGTTAGTACAATGTAAAAACATGTATGTACATAATCATAATAAGTGCATTGTATCAAATGATTAATTTAAATACATAGTTAGTTAGTACATAGTAGTTAAGGCGGTATAAAGTGGGTCCACATTTTTTAGCACACCAGGATGACTAGGAACATGACATTGTTCAGCCATGACTTCTTGTTCGACAGGAATATAAATATGAGGAAACACAAAGGCCAAATTCCCTTAATCATTCATCACAATGAGTGAAACCAAATAATATAGTTCTGATGTGCAGCAAAAGATTGTTGAGCTTCACAAAATATAAAGTGCCTGTAAGAAAATAACTAAAGCATCGAAAATCCCCATTTCCACCATCAGGGCAATAATTAAAACCACTTCAACTCTGCAGCATATTTTGAATTTTTTAGAGAATTAGGCATATCTGAATTTAAAAGAGTGCCCTACCCACATACATTGGTGTAAATTGATAAAAATGGTCTCATTTTACAGAAAACACTCTAAATTTTAACACAGTGGTGGAATATTGCATATATTCTATTGTATTTATTCACAATTTTATGATAAACACATAAAAAGTCATATTTTGATATATTTTTAAATTAATTTTTTATTTGAAAATCTGTAATTTTGAACCTGTTTGGTCTATGTCCCTTCAGAAAGTTTGTTGATTCCACTAGGTGGCAGTAAACACGGGAAAAAAGAATCTTCTTGATATCTCCTTCTAAAAAAAAAAGTTATTGAGATTAATCTGTCCAAACTATCTAATAACTCCTACTCATCTGCATTGATTGAAGCCGCTGGAAAATCGAAAAGAAGGCCCCGCCTCCTCAACTTTGTAAAGGGAGATCTCGGGCTCTGATTGGTCTAGAAGCATGATCAACGTGTCTATAGAGAGCTGAGATACTCATCTTTTTAGACGTATGATGCAATACGTGATGACGTCACTAACAATCGCGGCTAACAAATACGATCAAAAAGGATAAGAGTATTTGTCTGCATCACATGTTTTGATCTGGACATCGGTGACATATTACAGTGTCGTTTGGCCATGCATGCTCACAGACATGTGAAAATAGTCTCATTTTGAAGAAAACAACCTAAGGAACGAGCTGATATAGCGTTTGAGGCTAGTAGCTTCACACGGAGGTAGTGATCTGAGCAGGAATATGACTCATGTGTTTGCTTGTTCAAAGGAGTCATTTCCATCTTCGTGATTGTTTTGATAATAACGTTACTGTAAAGTGTTGGATATTCCTGAGAGCTTTCATTTGATATATGACTTGTCTATTTTTGGTGAGTTTGTGTGATATAAATATGAAATTTTATATTATTCATATGATTTTCTCAAGGGGGGGGGGGTCGAATTCAGACCTTATTATCTTCTTCTGTGCAAAATTGATTGTGTTATCAAGAAAGCTGAGGTTCTAAGCTTTCAAACAATACCATTTATGTCTAGTTTTGTGCTCCACAACTTATAGATTTTTTTTAAATGATTATGATGATGCAATATTGGACCCACCAATGCTGTTTTTTGGCAGCAAACCCACCAGATGACTTTGGTGCAAACAGGGATAAAAAGTACCCAATGCCCACATTTAAATATACTGCTGGATCTGTGAAATTTTTGGCCTATTTTTTTGCTGGAGGTCCTGGACATCTTGTTCAGATACATGGCATCATGGATTCTAGTAAATACCAGCAGATAAAAAATCAAAACCTGACGGCCTCTGCTAGAAATCTTATAATGGGTCGTGGTTGAATCTTCCATCAGGGCAACGATCCAAAATAAGCATCAAAATCAACACATAAATGTGTCATTGAACACAAAATGAAGCTTCTGCCATGACCATCCCAGTCCCCTGACCTGAACCCTATAGAAAATGAGTGGGGTGAACTGAAGAGAAGAAGCACCAACATGGATCTGGGAATCTGAAGGATCTGGAGAGATTCTGTATAGAGGAATGGTCTCTGATCTCTTGTCAGGTGTTCTCCAAACTCATCAGGCATTATAGAAGAAGACTCAGAGCTGTTATCTTGGCAAAAGGAGATTGAAAAAGTATTGAATAAAAGGGTGCTAATAATTATGTCCAACGTGTTTTGGAGAAAAACATTTATTTCATAAAGAGATTTTCCCCACATTTTCAATTCTTTTACTTCAATGAAAGGTTAGATTTTTGTGAATTTTTTAACAAAAGATCAAAAGGATTAACAATGCAGATTTAGTTTTACAGGCTTCTTTGTTCATATTTACCAAGGGGGCCAATAATTCTGTCCACAACTGTAATGCTAAAAGAATAGAATGTAGAATATTTGTGGGGAAAAAAAAAAAAATTCTAAAGGAAAAGCGCACAGGAAAACAGTGCATCTGTGAATAAAAATAGATGGCCGATACCTTTATTGCTGGATGATTTTTACGTATTCTGATGAAAATGTGTAGAACTTGCAAGGTGTTGCGGAAGATTTCTGCGATGTTGCTATGTGATTTCAAAGGTGTTCTGAGTTGTTTATAGTGCATTGTTAAAGGCCCACTGAAGTGCCTTGAAATGCGCAGCGTTATTCAATGTGTTGACGTAATTTCCACTGAAACAGGAAGACAGGGCGGGACATATTGAACAGCTCCTCCCCTTTTTTAAAACAGCCAATAGCGTTTAGTTTATAATCACAGCTCGGCCAGAGCCGTTGAGCTCGGTGAAGCCACAGTTTCCTCCTAATCTCATCCATATCGCTTTAAAATATAGCATTCTGTGCAGAATTCAATTGGGTCCGATACGTCTTCTGGTCTGCGCCGACTCGCGCATGTGATCCACTCTGGGCTACCGTGTCTCTGGACCAGAGCAGACTGTGTGCACACGCAGCGGAGGTTCACGTGACACTAACGTGAACCCAGACTTCATTCACCTCAAATGAAAGCATATTTACACTGTCTGAATCGTTCCCTATCCCCAATATAGTGCACTATGTGCCATTCACCATGTATAAAATAATAATAATAAATTTGACCGATTTTAGCCACAGCTTCAGCTTCTATTTATAATGTAGGGGGCGGGACGCTTTAGATTCTAGAGAGCATTTGATTGGACAGAAAATCTGATGAGACGCTCAAGTGCAGAGAGATTTCATCAAAATCATTGCTCCATATTGCCAGAAGTGAGAGACTGTACGTTTTGATTGCTTATATCTTCTAAATGCAAATTTTGTCATTGTTTTGGAGCACACTAGCTTACAGATAACAGTAAGGCTAACATATTCATACTAAAAGCCAAAAAACTTCAAAAACTTCATGGGGACTTGCATTGCTGATAATATATTGGTTTCTAGACAAAATGCATTCAAATTTATTTATTATTGAAGTGCCCCTATTATTCTTTTTTGAATATTATCTTCCATGCAGTGTGTAATATAGCTGTTTGTGAATGTAAAAGGTCTGCAAATTTTAAAGATTACATTTGCATAATGCCAGCCTATGCTTTTCATTGGCTGCCCATGAATGAAATCTACTTTGACCTTCCCTCAAACACTGTAGTTGTAGCTGAGGCCTGGAAGAGTTTGGTTCGTGTTGTCAATATATTGAGAAGATGCTGTTTTCGATGCTGTTTTCAACGCTGCTAATCCACTTTGAATGCACTTTAAAAGGACGAGGACTTGCGCTCAAATTGATACAGTAAAACATTGTTACTGTTCATATTACTCTGTATCAAGAGCTGAGGAAGCCTCTGAAGCTGAAATTTAGATATGGTAATAGGTGATTCGTTTCCAACATGTGCTGTAAGCGGTAGACCAATCACAACAGACTACCCCCCACACCCCACGGAAAAAAAAAAAAAAAAAAGATTTTCAATAAATATTTTATATTTTGTATAAAACTCAAACACATTTAAAAGTATGTCACATACTGTACTACATGTACTTTTATATATACATGCAAATGCATGTGGAACAAAAACAAACTCCGTTCCTACTTTTTTCCTATACATTCTTATGTCAGTGCAGGGCTCCAGACAAAAAAAAAAAAAAAAAAAAATCAATTAAGGAGCCATTGGCTCCTATAAGGGAAAAAAATAGGCGCCAAATAATTTTTTTAAGTGCCACAAAAAAATAAATGGGTTTTAATTTTGTCGTGCTGTCACGTCTGCCCTCCTTTTACAGCATCAGTATTTTCATCCATTGACATTGTGGATGTCCTAGGAACTAAGATTCACTTAAAGGGGTGGTTGATTATGATTTCACTTTTTTAACTTTAGTTAGTGTGTAATGTTGCTGTTTGAGCATAAACAACATCTGCAAAGTTACGACGCTAAAAGTTCAAAGCAAAGGGAGATATTTTCTTTTAACTCTTTCCCTGCCAAACACAGAATTTTCCGTTATTTGTAAGAAAACGCTTCACCGCCAAACACAAATTTTTCGGGTTTCCGTGTTTTCACTGTTATATGCTAGGGGGCGCTACTACGCATCAAAACACAGGAGAAGACAACGCAAAAAAAACAAGCGATCGTATGAAAGCAGATGCATATGTAAAATAACGTGATCATCAACATTAAACAGCATATAAATCAAAACTGCCTAATGTTACTGAATGAAATGTCGACCCAGGGCGAGCTATAGGACTGTGGAAGCATTAGGGGGGTTGATGGACTCGATCTACTCCATCTGTGTTTGATCATCGCTCTGAATCTGATCTGGATGTAGTCTTTGACAAAAACGTGATTTTCTCTGCTCTTTGTTCAAAATGTTGCTTTTTTTATGAAACTTACCCATATTCAAGTGTTGATAAAAAAGGAATGCATGAAGCTAGAATAAAATGTTTTTTTGTTGTTGTTTAAAAGCAGAGGGTCTGCTCTTTCATTTGATATATTGCATGCTCAGATATTCATACAACAAAATATTCTATGGGCCATTACATTTTTGTGAAAATGATCAAAAACGTTGGCGCTGGCTGGCAACTATTTTTAAAAAACGCTGGCGGGGAAAGAGTTAAAGGTTAAAGTTAAAGTTTAAGGACTACAACAAACGGCTGGTAGGGACTACACAAGCTTCCTCCCGGGTTAGTGACATCAGAAATTTACCCTGAAATTTACATAAACCCCACCCCCGGGAACACGCAATAAAGGCCATGTTGAGAATTTATAGATTATCATGACAGAATATGCTAATCAATGACTTGAAGATAGTTAACTCCACATCAGCTACATAAATTCACACGCAATTTCTTAATCATAACATGTACATTTATATGGTCATCAGTGGCGATCTCAGCAAAAATATCACTCGCAAATTAATATTTTTGGTCGCAAATGCGACCGTTTTAGTTGCAGTCTGGAGCCCTGCAGTGTACACATTCTCAAGAGTTAAAGAAGCTGTAAGTGCATATGTAGCTAATGATTGTCTTAATGAGACCGAAATTAAAGTTTTCATTTAAGTGAAAACCAAAAATAACATTTATTTAGTAGTCAATTAATTAATGAAATTTATTTAATAATAATTGTGTTATGTAAACATATAAATTGCATCTAAGGCAGTTTTTATTACTGTACAACTTTTTAATTATATAATTATGTTTCTACTCCAATTCGTTGTTCAAATATAAACATTTAAATTGGTTATATTAAAAACTTGTTTCATTGTCCGATTTATTCAAACATTACATGAATATGTAATATAGTGCATATAGGCCTATTTAGAAAAATGCTCCTCTCTAGATTTTTTTTTTTTTTTTCTAGTTGACTAATGAGTTATGGACATTGAATTGCTTCTGTGTTGATATATATTCTGTGTTGATACATATGTGTTGATTTCTAAAACGCAATGGCCAATCAGATGCATTTAAGATAGAATCCACTCTCCGCTCAAAGTGAGTTTTTGTTCAGTGCTGAATTCTGCATGCTGGCAAATCCTCTGATTATAACAAAGAAAGTGCAGACATTATGACATTATTAAGATTCATTGTGCAGTCAGCTTCATTGATAACGGAGCTTTGTGAGATTGCTCTGAACTGAGATGTCAGCTTTTTAGGAATTATTAAGGGAGCGCACTTTGCGCGCATTCTGCCACGCCAAACCTTGCACGTGCTTGCTTTTATGTTAAATTACTTGAAACTGTTTCATGGATGTACAGAAAAAATCTATTTATACTTTTATGCGGGCTGTTGCGGGCGGGAGCGGGACAAAACATGAATATTTTTGCGGGAGCGGGACAGAATCCTGCAGGAGCGAGACTGAAAAATCCGCCCCGCGCAGGTCTCTACTCTCATGCTCTTGTGATTTTGCTTAATATGTTATAATATAAAAATCAAAATCTCATTCAAGTACTTTTTTGAATTTTGTGGGCGTTATTAATTTTGTGGACATTTTTGACACATTCTCTCGTTGATGTCTGACCTGACAACAATAACAAAAGAAATAACATTAGAAATACGTTTTTGATTGCATTTGAAGCAGGAAGCAGGCATTCAATAAAATTAATGATGTTAACAAACAAATCAGACAATGAGAAATTTAGTTATATCCCTGCAGTTGACCTTAAAGAGGGGGTATCACACACAGTTTCTGTCAATCTCATGTCAATCTTGAGTACCTATAGAGTAGTACTGCATCCTTCATATCTCCGAAAAGTCTTTAGTTTTATCATATTTATAAAAGACAGATACGCTGTACCGAGTCTTTCCGAATAAAACCGAGCGGCTGGAGGCGTATCGTGTGGGCGGAGCTAAAGAGTCATGAGCGCGCGCAGCTATTGCGTTGAGAGCATCTGAAAAAACTTTCCGAAACTTGTGAGAAACCGGAAGGAGTATTTTTGGCACAGAAATACTCCATCAAACGTCCAACTTATTTTTTTGAAACTTTTAGCTGTTTTAGCATAACTGTTTAGCATGGGAATCCAAGTCTTTAATGGTGTAAAAAACTCAGAATGCATGAAATAGCATTATACCCCCCTTTAAAAAAATTATCTTGAGAAGACTGGTCTCGAATACTACAACACAACTGAACAATATATTAAGCTGTTAGTGATCATAACTTTTATTTAATCATATGATAAATTCATCAACTCTTTCAAGTTACTCATAAAAACTTCTCATAAGAGATCAAAGTAAATGCCCTCAAGGAACAAAAGCACCTGGTTCATTCCTGGCATTTGTGAGCAGTCTGCTGTGATCTATATATGACTCTAATTGGTGTCAGTGAGGTTGACTGCAAAAATTTGCTTTGAGCTGAAAAATGAATGTCTGCTGAATTCATTTGGATGGCGTTCAACAGATCTTGCAGCACATGTGCTGCCGATAAACCTAAAAATAGGGAAATACATTTGGGCTCTGTAGTTTCTACCCATAAGTTTCACCAGCAAGGTACATCAAATTTCTGTGATGAACTTATATTGATTTTCCATGACAGCATTTTCTAACATATCAATTAAGTTGCGATTATGATAAGTGCGCTCTCAGCGAGACATAAATCTCACTGAGCCGTTCTATCACCTCAGGTGCTGATGCAGCCTAATACCTGCTTCCTGGACAAACCCTCACATCCTTCACGCACTGGATACTTGGGGCGACAGTCAGCGGACAGAGTAGATGAGCATATAAAAGGTGTTTTTTCTGCTCACGACCGCGAGGCTGCCTCATTTAAGGTAATGCAAAGTTGCACTCAAACTTCTCATCGGCAGAGGTATGAGGTAAAGAGTGTTTAGTTTTGCCCAAAACAGTCAGATTTCATAGATGGGATATTAAAATAGAAAACTGTGGCTTTCCTCTGGTCCAAAAAGGTATAGGTATTCCATTTAATTCCTGAAGGATCTTTTACTTGTTTGGGAAAATATGGCACAAAAATGGTTAAAAATGGTAAATACACTACTGGCCAAAAGTTTTTTTTTTTCTTATGTTTTTTTTTTTTTTTTTTTTTAAAGTAAAATAAAGAATAAATAAATGCTGTTCTTTTGAACTTTCTATTCATCATTTTCATCTATTCAGAAACCTGAAAGAAAATTTCATGATTCCACAAGAAATATTAAGCAGCAAAAACTGTTTTCAACATTAATAATAAGATATGTATCATCAATAATGCCAATAATATACACTCTCTGGCCACTTTATTAGGTACACCTGTTCAACTGCTTGTTAACGCAAATATCTAATCAGCCAATCACATGGCAGCAACTCATTTGCATTTAGGCATGCAGACAACTGGAAAATGCTGCCTTCGGAGGACACATTTCAAGGTAAGAAAGCATCAAGGCACATCCGAATTCAATGTTAGCTTCACTTCCTGCCTCCTGAGATACCTTCATCTGATCGATTTTTGAAGGCAGCATATATGTATCCTTCGCTGCCTTTGATATCCCACAATCCTATGCATTCCATTCTGTGACAGTTGAGCTAGAAAAAGAAAGATGGCGTCTGAAAGTTGCGGTTGCTGGTCAGTTTGTGTAAATGTGCGTTTTTGACCAACGTTTTCCACTTCTGATGTTATTTCTAGCGAGAAATTACTACTGTAGTAATTAAAAATGTGTTTATTTCTCACCAAAGCTTGCTTTATTTTGCTGTCGATCATTAAACTGTTACCTGCCTTACAAGTCATTGCCTGATAAGGCAGCGAGGCAACAAGTCAGCCTAGGTTTTCGGATGCAGCCACACAATCTGCTGAAGTTCAAATTGAGCATCAGAATGGGGAAGAAAGGTGATTTATGTAAGTGACTTTGAATGTGACATGGTTGTTGGTGCCAGACGGGCTTGTCTGAGTATTTCAGAAACTGATAATCTACTGGGATTTTCACGCACAACCATCTCTAGGGTTTACAGAGTTTAATGGTCCGAAAAACAGAAAATATCCAGTGAGCTGCAGTTCTGTGGGCAAAAAAAACAAAAACAGGAGAGGTCAGAGGAGAATGGCCAGGCTGGTTCAAGCTGATAGAAAGGCAGTAACTCATATAACCACTCATTACAACTGAGGTCTGCAGAAGAGCATCTCTGAATGCACACTGAAGTCGAACCTTGAAGCAGATGGGCTACAGCAGTAGAAGATCACACCGGGTGCCACTCCTGTCAGCTAAGAACAGCAAGAGGATGTTGCAAAGGCTCAACAAAATTGGACAATAGAAGATTGGAAAAAAACGTTGTCTGGTCTGTTGAGTCTCGATTTCTGTTGCAATATTTAGATAGGGTCAGAATTTGGCATGAACAACATGAAAGCATGGATCCATCCTGCCTTGTATCAACGGTTCAGGCTGCAGGTGGTGTAATGGTGTGTGGGATATTTTCTTGACACACATTAGTACCCTTAGTACCAATTTAGTATTGTTTAAACGCCACAGCCTACCTATTGTTGCTGATAGGGCTGGGTATTGTTCAAAAATGTTCGATACCGATACGATACGATGCCGCAGTGCACCGCAGACTGGGTTACACAATACAGCCTCACGTGCGAGCCTTGTCTCTGGGCGTAACCGGCGTAAACTAGTGTTTTTCCACCACAGCCAATCATGTTGCATGCTTATTGGCTCACTGACATTGACGAGATTAACCCCTTAGGTATCGAAATTTGGTATCCAACGACAAGACCTTTTACGATACTCGATGGTATCGAGGCAATTCGATCTGTGCTTAAAAAGTATCGAACTTGATACCCAGCCCTAGTTGCTGACCATGTCCATCCCTTTGTGACCACAGTGTACTCATCTTCTGATGGCTAGTTTTAGCAGGATAACGCACCATCACAAAGCTCAAATCATCTAAAAATGGTTTCTTTAAAATGACAATGAGTTCACTATAATCAAATGGCCTCCACAGTCACCAGATCTCAATTCAATAGAGCACCTTTGGGATGTAGTGCAATGGGAGATTCGCATCATGGACGTACAGCCGACAAATCTGCAGTAACTGCGTGAAGCTGTCATGTCAATACGGACTAAAATCTCTGAGAAATGTTTCCAGCACCTTATTATCTATGCCATGAAGGCAGTTGGTCTGGAATAAAGGAATACAGAGGAATAAATTACATTAAAAAAAATATTCTAATAGAAAACAGTTATAATATTTTACATTGTTACTATTTTTACTGTATTATTGATCAAATAAAGCCTTGTGTTCCCTTGTTTCCCCCCCAGCTGTGAGAGGTATGCAATGTCTTTTATTCAAAGACACATTTGTCTTAGTTACAGTAAACTCAAATAAACTTCCCTGATGTCTGGTTCTAGCTGTAGGGCAATGATTTTGTCTTGAGTCCTGGAGTTACATTATAGTTTAGTGCATGTGGGTCACACCATAAATGCCCTCTTGAGCCCCATTAACAAACTCAGTAAACCTTGGAAACAATCGCTTCTTTTCGGTCTGTCTACCCTCTCTGTAGTCACGCTCAATGTGACATTCCATAAGACTGGCCTCAGCACACTGCGTGCCCACACTGCGGAACGCAAACAGAGCAAGGATAAACAAAAGCACCAGGAGATTGGACAATTCACCACGTCTAGCCTAAACCAGGTTAAAGTTTGCATAAACACAGAGTTAGTAACACGATCAAATTTTTTTCAAGATCATTTTAAATGGCAATTAAATATATTTTCTTCCCAAATTCTCATTACTGCACTGCAAAATAAAACAAATAAAGAAAATAAATAAATATTTAAACTGTAAAACAAGGGAGACAATTTTTTCAACCACAAACAAGCTAGACACTTACTCAGCATATGCACAGTAAATGCATAAATCTCTGCATTTCATGTAGTGACAAATATTTTAACAAAAACTATTTACCATATATAACACAAATATATACAACCGCCAAACCCAGACTCGTCCATCGGATTGCCAGACAGAGAAGCGTGATTCGTCACTCCAGAGAACACGTCTCCACTGCTCTAGAGTCCAGTGGCGGCGTCCTTTACACCACTGCATCCGACACTTTGCATTGCACTTGGTGATGTAAGGCTTGGATGCAGCTGTTCGGCCATGGAAACCCATTCCATGAAGCTCTCTACGTACTGTTCTTGAGCTAATCTGAAGGCCACATGAAGTTTGGAGGTCTGTAGCTATTGCAGAAAGTTGGCGACTTCTGCGCACTGTGCGCCTCAGCACGCGCTGACCCCGCGCTGTGATTTTATGTGGCCTACCACTTCGTGGCTGAGTTGCTGTTGTTCCCAATTGCTTCCACTTTGTTATAATACCACTAACAGTTGACCGTGGAATATTTAGTAGTGAGGAAATTTCACGAATTGACTTATTGCACAGGTGGCAACCTATCACGGTACCACGCTTGAATTCACTGAGCTCCTGAGAGCGACCCATTCTTTTACTATTGTTTGTAGAAGCAGTCTGCATGCCTAGGTGCTTGATTTTATACACCTTTGGTAATGGAAGTGATTGGAATACCTGAATTTAGTGATTTGGAGGGGTGTCCCAATACTTTTGGCAATATAGTGTATATTAGAGGTGCACGAATAACGTTTAAAAGATTGCCATCTATTCAAACATCCACTTCATCTTATTCCTAATTGATACTGATACCGCTATGTCTATTAAACCTTACATACAATAACAGCAAAACACTCAAATCTGTGTTGGCGCTGCCACTGAGCCAGAGAGAGCCGTTGTCATGTATACACGATATGAAACTGCTTCACAGTCTCTTCAACTACACAGTATCCTTATTTCTGTCTTACAATTATTTCCTCATATTTGGAAATAAACAGTGATGTCTATGGTAGCGATCAAAATATAATAAATTACCTTTTGAAAGTCACTTAAAATAAAGATTATTATTATAATTACAGTGTTACACCAGAAGGTGGCGACAAGTGACTGTTAACAAATGATTGTCATTGAATCATTAATTTAACAGATTCGTTCAAAAAACACTTATTCATCCTGTAATGAAACAACTGAAGTCTTTATGAGTCATTGAACCATTAATTCCAACCAATTAAAAAAATGGGCAGAATGTAAGCATAAATGTTAGTGAGTTCCCTGTACCTCAAGATTACACGAATGAACACAGCTGAGCAGCTGTGGGCCTGTCTTCTTAATAGTCTTAATGTAAGTCGGGATGTAAAAGCATGCTGTGAGCTGTCTAAAACACAAAACAACCTAAGAGGAACAGCGTTAAGCAAGTGAGGAATTACTAAACAGGGTGCAGGAGGAAGATAACCACACCTGGCTAGAGTGACAAAAAGGGAACTGAATTTCACTGCTTTCACAACATTATCGGCTCTAAGGACAGATTTGTTCTGGAAAAGCTTCAAGAGGATTTCCCTAAGGATATGATCACCTTTAAAGAAAGCACCACAACATCAGGCCCCTGGCCCCTGAATACCATCTGAGCTCAGCGGCCTTGAACAATCTCTAACCATGCAGAGCACAAAACAGTTTCTCTCTCTTTCACACACAGACGTAAGCTTTCCATCTCTCTTTCTGGTGTCTCACACCAGGGGAATTAAACCAGACTTCTCTTTAAAATGGTGGAATTTGATAAGTCTGTGCTCCGCAATAACACACTTGGGTGGCTGGCACACACTCACACACGGATACCGATTTCTTCTGTGGCTTTGAGCCAAGCAAACCATCATGACAGTAATAAAACCTTCATGCCTGTCTAGTGGCAATAACCCAACTTCACCATTCAAACCATTCCAAAACTTCCTTAAATTAGTACTGGCAACAAAATATATATTTTAGTTAATAAACCACTCAAACAGAAGTGGCACTAATATGAGACACATGTATCTGTGAGGCAGTGAGAAAAAGCAGCTTCTTATCGCTCAGTGTCTTTTCTATTTTGGGTTGTTGATTGACTCCAGATGTGACTAGGGGACACAGGGGGTTGGAGGACAGAGGATTTTGTTTCAATTTCTCGTCTGTGAAAGCACACACTCGCAAAGCCGCCGAAGAAATTTGATGTGGACTGCTGGGTTTGCTTTGAGTTTTTGTTAATTCCCTCAACCATCCATTCACACATCATTTCAGTTTTCATACATGCACTATGTATGAATTTTTATGTATTTTATGTATGAATTTCTATGTATTTTTAATCCTCATATCAGTAAGATTTTTTTAAAGAATTTAATACTTTTATTCAGAATGGATGCATTAAATTGATTCAAGTGACAGTAAAGACATTATTAATGTTAAACCAGGCTATTCATCAAAGAATCCTGAAAAATTGATAATAAATAGATTGATAAACAGAAACGTTTCTTGAGCATCAAATCCTCATATTAGAATGATTTCTAAACGATCATGTGACACTGAAGACTGAAGAAAAATTCAGTGAAGAAAATTCAGTTTTGATCACAGGAATAAATTACATTTTACAATATATTCACATATAAAACAGCTATTTTGAATTATATTACTATTTCACAATATTACAGTTTTTACAAATGCAGCCTTGGTGAGAAGAAGAGACTTCTTTCAAAAACATTAAAAAACTCTTACCGCACCCAAACTTTTGAATGATAGTGTATATCAAAGAAAAATATTTGTGAGTGCAATGCTAGTGGTTACCAGGGGGTTTCTATTCAGTTGCCAAAGTGTTCTAAGCGGTTTAGTTACTATTAGGTAGCTATCATTTTCTGAAGGGATATTACTACGTTTTTTTTAATTGATGGGTTGTTTTAGCTGGTCACTAAGGGGTTGCTAGGCGGTTTTTAGGGTGTTCTGGATGGTTGCTAAGATGTTGTTTAGGCGGTTGCTAGGCTGGTCTAGGTAGTTGCTAAGGCATCTCTACTCTAGACATTCGACCTGAATTATCATAGTAACACAAATTGCTTTCACTTATTGATGACATCATACCGTCGGGCGGCAGGCACAACAGATTCCGCCATAGTCGTTGCATAGTGTGTACGTGAATGTGGGGGTGGAGGCATCAATATAGGGGTGTGATCCTTTTGGGTAGGGGCGTGTTTATTTTGGTGATTTCAAATATCAACAGCATTTACCAAAAATCGCTTACTGCACATTTAAGGTGTTGCTGTTTTGCATGGGTGTTCTAGGGGGTTGCTAAAGCATTGCACAGTGGTTGCTAGGCTGTTCTGTGTTGTTGTTAAAGTGTTAATAGGTGGTTTCTAGGGATTTTCTGGTCCCAAATTCAATGCAAATAATAATTATACTTAGGGATCATAATCTTGACTGCACAATCATACACCTGGCGTAATGCGGTGCTTTTTGCTAGTTTCAGCCCGACGTAGTTATCATTTTCACATCTAGCGTCACATTGTTTAAATAGCAAATGCTTTTGCGCCCATCTGTTCACCCATGGGCGTGCTGGTCTGAAAACGAGGTGTGAGGCTGCTATTTTGAGGCAACTGAAAATGACTGCGCCATTGACCAACAAAAACCTGGTCTAAAGTCAATAGCGCAGTATTTTTTGTGTTATTTAAAGGGCGTGTTAGTAATATGCACATATAGGTGGGTGCACAACGCACATACACTCTGCTTGTTACACACACAGGGAAGCGCAGCAGCAGCACACAAACATTTTTAAATATGAAAAATTAAAGGATTAAAATGTAAAAGATTATTATTGTGAACATAAATATAAAAATGCCTACATGTCATAATGGATAGTCATTGCATATATCAGAATTAGCCTACCTATTTGCAGTAATGACGAGCAAGTAGGCGTCACTGGACGAGCAGATCCGTTTCCTCGCTAGAGAAGCGTTCAGTTTTTCCACTTGCAAATTCCGCCATGTAAATGGTGCAAGCGCAACTGGCTTTTAAAGGCAATGGGAGATGAGACTCTGATTGGTTTATTGCATGTTACGCCCAAAACACACCCGTTAATCAGAAGAATAGGGACAACCCTTTTACACCATGCAGCGGGTGCAATTTTTCCTGTCGTTAAACTAGCAAAAGTGGATTCAGACACGCCCCTTTAGACCATGCGCTTAGATCGTTAAAATAGGGCCCTATGTGTTTAGAAAGCTGTCTTTGTGCATGTCAGAGATGCAAACTTTTGGTACAGTTGTGATTTTGTGAGTTGCAGACAGAATCTGAAACGTCGTTTAGCATTCTGATCTCCACAAGACAGAAATACTAATGAAGACATGGACAGATAATCACAATTCTGCTCTCATTGGCATATGTCAATAGGTCAGCATTATTGACAGTATAACTGCATCACAAGGGCCTGGCTTCAATCCCACTCGACTGAAGAGCACTGACGTTTGCATGTATATACGGCCGCCTTGGATTCAGTCTGACAGTGGAGAGCTCTGTTCCATGACTGATTGGGCTCAGGAGATCAAGAATGCACTAGCAACTCCACCACGGAAAATATTTGGAAAATCTACTTCCTTCCTTTCCTATATTCCTTTGTTCAAAAATGTATGACACAAGGTGTTGGTAGACAGAGCAATGAGAGCACTTCAAATCTCCTTTTCTTTCAGGTTGTGCTTTAATCACAAAAAGTAGACTCCTGAAAAAGTGCACACCAGCCATTATATCCTATTATAAAAAGGAAATCTTACAGGCCGAAGCGATGAAACCCTAAGCTGGAGACAACATGAAAGAAGAATGTGAATAAACTGAATAAAGTGGAAAGTTTCATTGACTTGCAGCTACATTCCATGTGGTTTCTCATTAACCAAGGCTGGCCCTGGATTACGGGATGTCTGATTAAGCAGTGAGGAAAGTCAATTGTTGAAAGAGAATGGACAGGAGCAGCGAGCCACACAACGTAAACAAAGATAATAGCTCCGTTTCAAAACCTAGGTCTGTCTACCGCCTACATATAGCTGTCTTTAACATCAAAATCCTAACTGAAATGTAACCACATAAATGACTGATTTGCAATGCTCAAGGCAGCAACTCACAAATAGAATAGTACTTCTCATCTGCAATGCACAGCATACTTAAAGGGGTCATGAAGTGAGAAATCAACTTTTCATTGAGCTTTTGATATGTAAAAGGTCATCGTAATATAAGAATATCCTGTAAGTTTCAGAGCTGAAAACTTCCTTGTTAGTCAAATCTTGTTAGATGTTAGGGATCTGCGAATTTGCCTCCGTGACGTCAAAGAGCAGCGAAACGCTGCCTTAACAGAAGACCAACGCCTAATTCTGTAGCCCCGCCCACCGATTCGTGCATGACATGTAACAGGTAAATAACATAGGCCTACGAGGCGCTAAACCGGATCAAGCTACCAAGCAATAAACATGCTGTTGAAGATTACAACATATTGTGCAGTGCCTGGTTGTAGAAGAACACAGTTGCTGCATATGCTTCCTTCGGATTCCAATATTAGGAATGCGAAGATGAAGTTCCAGCTCACGTGGGTAAGACGTTTGTTTGCTTCGTTTCACGCAGATTCGTTTGTAAACGAGATTTGCAGACAGAATGAGATTAAAAAAAAACAACGCTGTGCCTTCTATATTGGATCCGACAGGAATTGTGCAACACTTATGTGAGTAAAAAATGTTTTTATATGTGATAGTATTGCATTGTTACAGATCGTTTGATATCTACTAATTATGTGTACGTGCCTAACTAAACTAGTGGTCGAACGATATTGTTTTTTTGATGGCCGATGTCTTAGAGAGCAGGGTGACCGATGGCCGATATAAAGTCGATATATAATATAAAATAATAATATAAAATACATCCTTTATATATATTTTAATTAATATTTCATAAATTAGAAATATGAAAATCAATTAAAAATAAATAAATCTTTAAAATAAACTTTAAAAATACTTTAGATGGCAACTTCTTCTGCAATCATATTACAGTATTTTTCACAAATGAAGTAATTGTTTAAAAATATATGAATAAAAAGGAAGTAAACACTGTAGGCTAACAGGGCACTCAGTAAACTGGTAAGCGCACTGGTAATCATATTTGTTTCAAATACAGACAAGGTAGCACTAATTTTACATACAGCACTGTGTAAATGACATTAATATGACTGTGGTCAACTGAATATAGCGCGGCATATTTTAAAATCAAGGATTTAAAGTTTGTCGCGTCTCCAGTGAAGCTGAACTCTCCTGTCCACACTGACTTCGCACAGAGTAACCGTCACGCATAGAAATGCATTAATGCAGGCTACAAATGCGCACTTCAGAAGATCTCACGGCTGGATTCAATTAAATCTGAAAGGATTGTGAAATTAAATGTTTATTGGATATTCAGAGATTTGTTTTAACAATATAGATGCGTATTAGCTGAATGTTGACGGTAAATGAGAAAGTATTATAGCCTATTGTTTGCCTTTCCATTGCAAATAATATAAAAGCAAACACTATACTTTTTTCGCAAACCGTTTACTTTCTTTGTTTAACAGGTCTATATAATAACGTATTAGATATGACTGTTTAACAGAGGCCGTAAACTAATGAAGACAGAGAAGAATGTGAGCGCTGTGTGATCAGGCGCCACCCGTCAAAATAAAAGTCCAGCTTCTAACACATCGGCCAATCAGAAAAACTTAATATTTTAAAAATGCCAAATATCAGCCGAGGCGATATATCGGTCGTCCACTAAACTAAACATAATTGACGATAACTTACCACGCTGTCAAAGGCTGGAGTATCCTTTGTATTTGAGGTGTTGTTGGTTCATTGTCCTGCGATTTGGGATCAGACTCTGGGTCGAACATGTATGGGCGAATCATTCCGGTTGCCATTTTTCCACATTGGAAGTTTTCACAATTCCCCACGTGTACTGACGGGGGGAGTCGAAACTCATAATATGCAAAACTGTTTTCCAATCATAGCAGTGGGCATTTACTTCCAAGTCTTCAATGCGGCACGCCCATAAAAACAGAGCGTTTCAGGAGCTAGGCTCAAAACCAGGGTAGAAAATAGCCTATTACTTATTCATTATGATGTTTTTGAATGTAAAAACCACGTGAACGTCATAAGTTGACCTCAGACAACAGTATAAAAAAATAAAAATAAAAAAGAAGCCAGTTCATGACCCCTTTAACCCACAATTGGTTAAAAAGGAAGTATTTTTCTAAAATAATACTCTATCATGAGCCAAGAACAAAACATTAGTGAAAATAGTCTTTTTAATTAGATCTAACTATTAATTTTTAATTAGATCCAACTATTTTTATCAACACATTTTGGCACAAAATGAAACAAGTAAAGACGTTTGACCAACAGAAGATCTAAATCTCTTGGCTCAATACAAAATAGAAAATTCAGAACTTCATATATTATTATTTGTGATAATTTATTTTTATTAAAAAGAGGACGCCTAAAGCATGACACACTGTATCCTGTTGCCCATATTTGTTTTTGCGAGGTCCAAAATAATTTCATATGCTGTACCTTTAAGCCTCCATTTGATCTCCATTTAACCTCATTGCTGTCTAGGAGAAAGATAATAAAGATATCTCATTTGATATTTTTTCTGTCCTTTGGGCTTCCTCCCGGTCTAAATCTTTTGAGTTCCTTCCTTGCAAAGAGTGTCTTTGCAGCAAACTATGCACGAAGACTGCTAAAAAAGAGATTAGATGTTTAAGATGAAGGATAGGAAAATGAAATCAAATCCACTGAGGCTGCTAGTCTCAAAAGTGTTTTGTTCTCAATAAAACTAATGTGTCTGACTGTGTGTGACCACACAAATGAGTTTATTCCAGCCATAAATCCATAAATTAGCATTTAAGAGTAAATTTATATTTTAAAGGTCCCTTTTTTATCCTGTTCAGCCCATTACTCACTGTCTGAAATGAAACAGACTTTGCTTTTCCCTGCATATAGAGATCAGAGAGCAGGGGTCGCAGTATACGAATGAACCTCAAAGCTTCACAAAGACATTAAGGAGCAGTTCTACTGGAAAAATAACAACACGGGTCACGAAAACAAACCATTAGTCATTTTATCAAACTTTCTTTATCTTCTGTAACTTCAAACATTTTACAGGATCAAACATTATGCTCCCTATTGGGATTACTTACAAACACAAATACATAAACACAGTTAGCTTCCACAACTGCCTATGTTGACAGCAGTCTTCCAAGGAAACATCCTAACTGATATCTAGCCTCATAAGTGACCAATTTTAACACTGTTCATAGGGAAAGAGATATGACTTCTTATGTGAAGCATATGGTAGACTCGACTCACAGCTGATTCCAATGGCGTTTGATGTTAGCATGTTGCTATGCTAACAACGTAATACTCTAGTTAGCTCTAAATAGTCCAATTTAAATTAGACTGAGCTATTTATCAGACTTTATATTGGCACTAAAAGAAAGTATATTTATAATTGACTCCGCTATCTTTTTTAACTTTTTTCATCCTGATGAATTTTTGTATTGTATGCACTGGTACGAGAGCTGGGCAATATAGCAGCAACCTCTCACATGAAATTACAGCAATTAGCCAATGACAATGATCCAATAATCCAATCAATTCCCAATGGACATAATCAGCTCCAACATTTTTTTTTCTTGTTCAAGAAACTACATCACAAAGGGAAATAATACGGTTGCAATGGTATTGGTAGGAGGATTAAGGGATGTAGAATATGGTCATGCAGAATAAGGCATTAATCTGTGCTTTATAAGTACTAACAAACAGCCAATATTCTAGTAATATGCATGCTAATAAGCAACTAGTTAATAGCGAGAATTGAACTCTAAAATAAAGTGTTACCATCGCAACTTCCTTTTCATGACAATTTTAAGGGTCACATTTACCATTGTTCTGCAATTTTCTACAGGTGAAATTTCAATAGGTCATTTAATTAGGAATCCACACAACTGGGAATTTTGCGTGAGGACGAAAGATTGCTGAAAGCCGATTTCACGACGGGTTCAAGTTGGTCAAACAGATACACAGCATTGACCAACAGAAATCTGCTTGGTTTAAAAAGTGACTTCTGTGTGAGCTGTGCTTCATACATCGCTACACTATTGACAGTAGACCATTTTGAAACCAGAAATTGAAAACCGAAAATACACCTTTATAATTCTGTCAAAACAAGGTATCTTAAGAGACAGCATAAAGTCTGCCTTTTGGAAAATGCTTTGTTTAGTATGATGCCTTTTTTGGTCTTGGTAGGACGGTGTAGAATGAAAGGTGAAGAAGATACATGACATCTCAAGTACTTAAAAAAAAAAAAAAAAATGGATGGCTTGATTTTGTATGTAGTTACCGAATGTAGTTACAGACTGTAGGCATCATTGATGTTTTATTCATGCCATTTTGTTAGGTAGTTTAAAGGTTTAAAAAGAGCAGTTGGTAACTGTGTGATAACCACACACATCATTAAGGTCCCATTTAAGTGAGCTATTAAGCATTTTGGATCATTCTCATGTCTTTGTGGTTATGTTATAAGGACATTTGTCTTTATAAATAAATGAGGCTGCATATTGCTGGAAGTGTTTCAACATTTAGAAAGAAAATAAGGCCCTAGGGCATGACCTCATGCAAACTACTGAACCTTTGGTGTCAAACTACAGTATAAGGGTTCAAATTCCCAGAAACGTACATCATATTACTGGAATAGTATGTGATATCTGCCGGATGTCACTGCGAGATGTGACGAGTGACCACACACGTCAAACACATTAACAATACCGTCTCTTCTGGATCTCACTGCTGTGTCTGCTCTGAGTTCTGAGACACAACCACAGAAACCAGGGGCCTGTACCATGAAGCTATAGCTGAACAAACTCAGGATTGGTTTCAACTTGATAAAACCAAACAAACCCAATAAGGTTTTATTGGTATCAACTTAACTCAGGCTTTGTCAATGCTGAAAAATCACGATGTAAATAGAAACATTTGACATTCTCCAGAGCACAAAGTACGCACTGGATCGCTTGCCAAATCCGTTTCACCAATATGCTATTATTACGGAGAAAACTGATCCTAGACTAGCAGTTAAGGCCCTGTTATACTTCAAGCGAAATCGAAGAACTAACTGATATGACGTCATTTCGAACAAAATCAGGCCAAAACGAAGTTTGTTTTGTGTTCATTTCAGGAGTTCAAAACGGGCTGCCAAAGTGAAATTTCCAGAAAAGTTTGCTCCGGCTGGTAATCACATTCAAACTCCCATTGGTCCTTGGCGATTACGTAATAGGTAGATGTGCGCTACAGTATTAAACATGAAAAACAGTGTCAGTGTCTCATTTCATCAAAAGTACAACTTCATTTTCTATCATAAAGCTGCTCTCCAGTATGTTCATGTTTTTACTCGGAGACGTCTGACCTCGACGGACTGAACAGAAAAAACTAACCAAAGGAGATTTCTACATTAAAGAAGGCTATTACGTAATCTCCACGGACCAATGGTAGTAGGAAGGTGTTTAGCAGCCAGAGCGAACATTTCTGGAAAGTTCGCTTTGGCATGTTGTTTCAAACTCCCAAAACGAACTTCGTTTTGGACTGATTTTGTTCGAAATGACGTCACATCAGTTCGTTCTTTTCGCTTGAAGTATAACAGGGCCTTTAATCTTGCTCAGCCTTACACACGCTCCACCTCTGCTAGCGCCTGTAAATTGATTTTATTTTATTTTAGTTTTCCTTGTTGCTTTTGAGCAATGAATAATTCATTTGTTTTTAGATATCTTCCTTTTAAATATTTCTATTTTGGGGGAGTCCTGCAAATCATTTTACTCTCCCGCAACCCGCACACACACAAGTGTCTTACCGACTGTTGCGTCGGGTCCCGCGGGAGTGCAGGTCTCTACCATAAACGTATTTATAGTATACATACTCATTACTTACCAACCGCCTTCTCTCCTCTTCCATGGTGTTTAGCAGCTGGGAAAACTCCTTAAAAGACTGAGCTGGAGAAGAAAAAAAATAGAGTTATTAATCCATTTGCATTTGCTGGCTAAAGTTCAGACTTAAATAATAACTTGATTCATGTGAGTCAATAGAAATTCTGTTAAGTAAATGCTGTTAGTATTGATTTATTGCCACAGCTGCTTACATGAATGATTCAGCATTTAATAAGAATGGAGAATGAACAATGGAGATTTTTCTATGAATTTAAATCAATATGGAACCTTTAAAAAAAAAGACCTTACTCCACTTCTGGTCACCTAAAAGGTACGAAAATGTTCATACATTTTTCCACAACTAACAGAGCACTTACAGTCTTTTAGGTGTTGCTGATAGGTTTCAGGTGCTAAAGCTTAAAGCTAAATGAAAATTCAACATATTTCAGGCTAATATTACATTTCATGTCATCTCACATCAGCTATAAATGTAAGGACAATGACAATTTCCCGCTTTAAGTGCCTTCAAAAAAATGTATCAAGCACTGGTAAAACATCTACTATAATATAATGAAATATTTACAATTTAAATGTTGCTTTCAAAAAGTTTTATTCAATCAGAATATAAGGCTATCAATGAATGGCTGTCAATCGAGAATAGAGATGGGTTTTGATGTCCTATGGTGAAGTTACGACATCTACCAGCAGGGTCTAACAAGCAAAACCTTGACCCAAGGAGCAACTGCAACATTGAAGGTAGTTCAATTCTATCCAGGTAGAGGTGACCTGTGACCTGGAAATTAATTTAATTCCAACAATCCCCACTAAGTCCTTGAGTGAAGCACTTAACCCAGAGGTTACACCAGAGATACTGGGCCTTCAATTAGTATAATATGAGCTACTTGGAAAAATGGAATAAATTGGAATAAATGACATAACTAAGAAGGTGTGAACAACTAACGTTGATCCTAATTTGCACATACATACACTCAAGTGAAATGAAAAAGTTCAACCAATGGATGTTTGCATTTTTTATTAGCATGAAAAATAGATATGAGTGACATAACCATCTATAATGCCCTCAAGACTACAATGTATAGGAATATTTCACACAAAAATAAAAATTCTAGAATATAGTGCATTACTTTTATGTGCTAATCTAACTAATCAATAATAATCGATAATGCAAATAATCTATTTATAATCTATTTATCGATTAATCACACCTAAGCACTATGCGTAGAAAACATCTGACAGTCACGTCACTTTACAGCAGTGAACAACACATTTTCTATGGACAAAACGCATCTTCCCTGCTGCGGGAAAAGTGCACAACCTAAGTTGTCCTAAACATCTTCAAAAAAAAAAAAAAGCTTATAGTTGACTGCACCTTGCCCTGTAATGTGCTTTGATGGATGAGTGTGCCACTTTATGCGCTCAAGACGCATTTTCAGTGCATACGAGTGGTCGACCGATATAGATTTCTTGATGTCGATGCCGATATCTTAGAAAGGAGGGTGGCCGATATAAAGCCAATATATTTATAATTTATATTTATTTTACTTAATATTTAATAATAAATAAATAATTTGAAAATGAATTAAAAATCATGAATTATATATGAATAAATAAGAAGTAAACACTGTAACCAACAGTGCACTCAGTGATCTGGTAAGTTTGTGTGCACTGGGAATCATTTTTTCAAATAAAGGCAAGGTAAAACTAAATTTTCATACAGCACACAGTGAAAATGGCATGACTATGACATGTGGGCAACTGAATATTGCGCAGAAGTTGAAATCAAAGGTTTAAAGTTTGTCGATCGTGTGTCTCCAGTGACAGCTGAACTCTCCTGCTCACATTCAATTCGGACCGTCCATTACACACAGAGTACAAATGCACACTTAACAACATCTCACAGCTGAATTCGACTAAGTCTGCAAGGTTTGTGAAATGAAATATTTATTAGATATTCCAAGGTTAGTTTAAATAATATAAATGTATATTTGCTGAAGGCAGATGGTAAATGAAAACGTATTATAGTGTTTGCCAATGTATTACTAATAATATGAATACAAATGCTGTAATACTTTTCCATATACCATTTACTTTCTTTGTTTAACAGTTCTATCTAATAATGTATTAGACAGAGCTGTTAAACAGAGACCATAAACTAATGAAGATGGAGAATGGGAGCGATGTGTGCTCAGGTGCTGGCGTTCTCAGCGCTGTCAAAATAAAAGTCCCGCTTCTGACACATCAGCCAAAGAGAAAAACGTATCGGCCAATGCCGATATTCAAAAAATGCCAAATATTATATATATATATATATATATACACACTCACCTAAAGGATTATTAGGAACACCATACTAATACTGTGTTTGACCCCCTTTCGCCTTCAGAACTGCCTTAATTCTACGTGGCATTGATTCAACAAGGTGCTGAAAGCATTCTTTAGAAATGTTGGCCCATATTGATAGGATAGCATCTTGCAGTTGATGGAGATTTGTGCGATGCACATCCAGGGCACGAAGCTCCCGTTCCACCACATCCCAAAGATGCTCTATTGGGTTGAGATCTGGCGACTGTGGGGGCCATTTTAGTACAGTGAACTCATTGTCATGTTCAAGAAACCAATTTGAAATGATTCGAGCTTTGTGACATGGTGCATTATCCTGCTGGAAGTAGCCATCAGAGGATGGGTACATGGTGGTCATAAAGGGATGGACATGGTCAGAAACAATGCTCAGGTAGGCCGTGGCATTTAAACGATGCCCAATTGGCACTAAGGGGCCTAAAGTGTGCCAAGAAAACATCCCCCACACCATTACACCACCACCACCAGCCTGCACAGTGGTAACAAGGCATGATGGATCCATGTTCTCATTCTGTTTACGCCAAATTCTGACTCTACCATCTGAATGTCTCAACAGAAATCGAGACTCATCAGACCAGGCAACATTTTTCCAGTCTTCAACTGTCCAATTTTGGTGAGCTCGTGCAAATTGTAGCCTCTTTTTCCTATTTGTAGTGGAGATGAGTGGTACCCGGTGGGGTCTTCTGCCGTTGTAGCCTATCCGCCTCAAGGTTGTGCGTGTTGTGGCTTCACAAATGCTTTGCTGCATACCTCGGTTGTAACGAGTGGTTATTTCAGTCAAAGTTGCTCTTCTATCAGCTTGAATCAGTCGGCCCATTCTCCTCTGACCTCTAGCATCAACAAGGCATTTTCGCCCACAGGACTGCCGCATACTGGATGTTTTTCCCTTTTCACACCATTCTTTGTAAACTCTAGAAATGGTTGTGCGTGAAAATCCCAGTAACTGAGCAGATTGTGAAATACTCAGACCGGCCCGTCTGGCACCAACAACCATGCCACGCTCAAAATTGCTTAAATCACCTTTCTTTCCCATTCTGACATTCAGTTTGGAGTTCAGGAGATTGTCTTGACCAGGACCACACCCCTAAATGCATTGAAGCAACTGCCATGTGATTGGTTGATTAGATAATTGCATTAATGAGAAATTGAACAGGTGTTCCTAATAATCCTTTAGGTGAGTGTATATATATAATTATAATTATAATAAATATATAAATTATAAAATATATAAATTATAATATATATATATATATATATATATATATATATATATATATATATATATATATATATATATATATATATATATATATATATATATATATATATATATATAAATAAAAATAACAATAACAATAACAATAACACACCCTAATATTGTGTTGGCCCCCCTTTTGCTGCCAAAACAGCCCTGACCCATCGAGGCATGGACTCCACTAGACCCCTGAAGGTGTGCTATGGTATCTGGCACCAAGATGTTAGCGGCAGAACCTTTGAGTCCTGTAAGTTGCGAGGTGTGGCCTCCATGGATCGGACTTGTTTGTTCAGCACATCCCACAGATGCTCGATTGGATTGAGATCTGGGGAATTTGGAGGCCAAGTCAACACCTCAAACATGTTGTTGTGCTCCTCAAACCATTCCTGAACCATTTTTGCTTTGTGGCAGGGCGGATTATCCTGCTGAAAGAGGCCACAGCCACCAGGGAATACCGTTTCCATATACCGCAATATCGCAACAATGCTTAGGTAGGTGGTACGTGTCAAAGTAACATCCACATGGATGGCAGGACCCAAGGTTTCCCAGCCATCCACGTGATGTAAAAGAAAACGTGATTCATCAGACCAGGCCACCTTCTTCCATTGCTCCATTGTCCAGTTCTGATGCTCACGTGCCCACTGTTGGTGCTTTCGGCGGTGGACAGGGGTCAGCATGGTCACCCTAACTGGTCTGCGGCTATGCAGCCCCATATGCAACAAACTGTGATGCACTGTGTATTCTGACACTTTTCTATCAGAACCACGCTCCCCATCGCTCCCCACGTGCATCAATGAGCCTTGGCCGCCCATGACACTGTCACTGGTTCACTACCGTTCCTTCCTTGGACCACTTTTGAGACTACTGCAGACCGGGAACACTCCACAAGAGCTGCAGTTTTGGAGATTCTCTGACCCAGTCGTCTAGCCATCACAATTTGGCTCTTGTCAAACTTGCTCAAATCCTTACGCTTGCCCATTTTTCCTGCTTCTAACACATCAACTTTGAGGACAAAATGTTCACTTGCTACCTAATATATCCCACCCACTAACAGGTGCCCTGATGAAGAAATAATCAGTGTTATTCACTTCATCTGTCAGTGGTCATAATGTTACGCCTGATCTGTGTATATTGGCCTTGGAGATATATCAGTTGATCACTAGTAAATAACTTACATTTTATGGTTGTATCCTTATCTGTACATTTTCCAAAGTCAAGTGAGTATTTCCATTTTTGCATAAAAGCTCATCCTGACAGCAATCTTCTAATTTCAGTGAATGAGACACGCATGTGCATCCAACAGAAGAAGAGCAATAGAAAAGGAATCCGTTTAAATTTGAACCCCCTTTTTTGCACATAGTATAGCTAACATTCACTATGTTTGTTTTCATTGCCTTTAAATTGCACATTGTTTGGAGGAGAATACTGGGTGCGATGTGGAATAACATTTTTGTAAATAATAGATTTTACTTTTTTATTAAAATTATAATATCTTAGAATTTTTTGTCTGATTAATCAATAATTAGAAGACATAATCAACAGATTCACTGATTATTCAAATAATCATTAGTTGTAGCCCGACTTTTATGGAGCTTTCTTTTCCTGTAGCATGCTAAACAGCCAAAACACTGACCACCCTTGTGAATATATGATAGAAATTAATTTTTCAGTGAACTGAAACTTGAGCTTGAATTCCAAGACCATTGCATTTTGTGCTAAGACATACACATCCTTCAAAATAACACCCGCCATCTCATCCAGGGTTGGCACTACCCTCTGTCTCTTGCTGTGGCACAACGGCAGCTTTTGAATTCTCAGAACAGCGTTTGTGTGCCACTGATGGCTCCATCGCTTCATTTAAACAAGGTGTGGATGAGAGACAGCTGCTGTCTCTCCCTGGATGGACTTTACTTCCGTTTGAGCTTGGACACTTGGTCAAGTTCAGCCTGCCAACTCTATAAAGACAATTATCAAACCATCGGCCCAGATAGCCTGTCCACTCTCTTTGTTTCCATTCACGCTTCCTGGCTTTTAGCAGCCACAGCTGAACGTAAGACTGCCACCTCCCAAGACTCCAAAACACCCATTAATGCCAGCCATGCACACAACACACTCAATAATAGGGCTGGGCAATATTCTAGGGCTGCAACAACTAGTCGATAAAATCGATAATGAAATCGACAACGATTCTCATTATCGATTAATCAGGTCTGCCCTCTGTGCAGTAAGCTTCCACCAGTCGCGCCAAATTACAGCACTGAATAACGCATTTCTATGGACAAAATGCATCTAAAAATAGTGGAGTGGAAACAGAGTGAGCTGCTGCGGGAAAGGTACATGATCCAAGCACCCAAAACATGAGAATTCTCTATTTTAAGCTTCAAGTGAATGCATTAGCGTTTAACACACCCTGTCATGAGCTTTAACATGCGTCTGCGTCCTCAGCGCAAAACGTTTTACAGGTTATATCCACTGATCTATATAGAGAACAGTGGTTATATCCTCATCTTTAAATGCTACTAATTCACGCGAGTATTTCCATTTTGCATGAAAGCGCGTCCTGACCATTTTTTTTTTTTACAGTCTATACAGTCTGTGTTAAACTTCAAACTTCACTGAACGAGCGCCGGCGCGGCGGGTGCGTGCATGCAAAGAGACTGAACGCAGTCGAGAGGGAGACAATTAATATTCAGTGCAAAAACATTGATTTAGCTGAAATATCTGCTTTAGGACGCTAAATTTAGGTTTAAAAGTCAACATGTAATTCGAGTACTTATGAGAGTAGTAACTGTAAAGGGATAACAGCGTGTAATTGAATATAAAATGTAAGACATTTCTTATAGCCTATTTACAGGCTAAAGAAATGACAGTAACAGGTTACGGTGTCCATAGTGTGTGTGTGTGTGTGTGTGTGTGTGTGTGTGTGTGTGTGTGTGTGTGTTCCTGCAGAACATTCCTCTTATCTGGTAACACTGAGTTTGTGTTTTGTGTTTTTGTTTTTCTTTAATATTTTAATGTAAGGATTTAAACTCCTTTTGCTTAACTTTTTTGCACATAATGTATAGCACAAACATACCCTTATGAATATTAACCATGGTTTTATTATAGTAAAACCATGTTTTTTATTATAGTAAAACCATGTTTTTTGGCGTATCGATTGCCATTTGTATAACCACACAAATACAGTTGTAAGAAAGTATGTGAACCGCTTACAGAATCTGTGAAAATGCGAATAATTTTAACTAAATAAAAGAGATCATACAAAATGCATTATTTTTTATTTAGTACTGTCCTGAATAAGATATTTTACATAAAAAAAATGCTTACATATAGTCCACAAGACAAAAAAAATAGCTGAATTTATTAAATGACCCGTTCAAAAGTTTGTGAACCATTGATTCTTAATACTGTGTGTCGTTCCCTGGATGATCCACGGCAGTTTTTTTGTTTTTTGGTTGTTCATGAGTCCACTGTTTGTCCTGAGCAGTTAAACTGCCCAATATTCTTCAGGAAAAATCCTCCAGGTCCTGCACATTCTTCAGTTTTCCAGCATCGTTTGCATATTTGAACCCTCTCCAGCAATGGCTGTATGATTTTGAGATCCATCCTTTCATACTGAGGACGATTGAGGGACTCAAACACAGCTATTAAAAAAGGTTCAAACATTCACAGACGCTCCAGAAGGAAACATGATGCATTAAGAGCCGGGGTGTGAAAACTTTTGAACAGGATGAATATGTCCAATTTTTTCTTATTTTGTTTAAATATCAGTTTTTTTCCATTTAATACTGCCCTACGGAAGCAACAGAAGATACTTACATGTTTCCCGGAAGACAAATTTACCTTGATCTTCAAAATCATTAAGTTTTCACACCCCGGCTCTTAATGCATCATGTTTCCTTCTGGAGCAGTGAATGTTTGAACCATTTTTAATAGCTGTGTTTGAGTCCCTCAATCGTCCTCAGTATGAAAGGATGGATCTCAAAATCATACAGTCACTGCTGGAGAGGGTTCAAATATGTAAACGATGCTGGAAAACTGAAGAATGTGCAGGACCTGGAGGATTTTTCTGATGAACATTGGACAGTTTAGCTGCTCAGGACAAACAGTGGACTCAAGAACAACCATCAAAAAACAAAAAAACAGCCGTGGATCATCCAGGGAACGACACACAGTATTGAGAATCAATGGTTCATAAACTTTTGAACGGGTCATTTTAATAAATTCAGCTATTTTTTTGTCTTGTGGACTATATGTAAATATCTTTTATGTAAAATATCTTATTCAGGACAGTACTAAATAAAAAATAACATGCATTTTGTATGATCTCTCTTATTTAGTTAAAATTATTCACATTTTCACAGATTCTGCAAGCGGTTCACATACTTTTTCTTGCAACTGTACCATATAAACTATGGATTTGAAGCAAAACCATGGTTAATTCGTGGTTACCATTGAATAACTACAATAACCCAGTTATTTATTTATTATTATTATTAATTATTTTGTTCATTGTAAAACCATGGTTCATTTATGTAATGGTATATTCACTATGTATGTTTTCATTGGACTAAGCTGACACGTTAGTTTGAAGGACAGCATTGGGCAGGATGTGGAATAGTGTGTTTTGTCAATAAAAAAAAGGGATTTTTATCCGATTAATCGAAAAAAAATAATCGGCCAACTAATCGATTATGAAGACAATCATTAGTTGCAGCCCTACAATATTTTTTTTCTAGCTACTGTATGTCTAGCTTTTGTTGGAATTCAATATATACTTCAATATTTATGTATTGTTTAAAATATTGTTTCCCAATCAGAGGAACCAACATTTTGACATAACAGCCACTGTTGCCAAGAGGATTATGAAATGTTACATTTCAAGACCTGATTCAAATATTTAATCATTTTCCCAATGTAAAAATATATAGCAAAGAGTAACATTTACCTAGATATATTATGTTCAAAGATTTTAAAAATGGGAAATGCCACACATTAAGTGATGGAAACAAATGTATTCATTGAAATGGACACCTTGAACTGATTGATGCATATGATTCAAACAAGAAATGGTGGTGAAATTTATTTAATATCAAATAATCAAACGTCAAACATATATAATTAACAGTAAATAAGCTCCTCTCTAGCATTTTTTATAGCTAACTAACGAACTGTGAACACTGGAAAACTGTAAACGTTGTTGTGTTAAACTTGCCCTAAATGTTTTCATTTGGACATTTAAATAAGTGTAAAAATTATATAAATATATAATATTTACCAAATAAATTAATTATACTAATTAGTTAGTATAATTAGCTGTAAATAAAACCAATAGAAGTGTATGATAGACATTTTAGCAAAGTGAAAATGTCTTTGTATTTTTTTTTTTTCAAGTAGAGAGAGTAAGACACTGAATGTGAAAACATAAGAAGAAGAGAACAGGAAATGAGTGGAAGAGAGTGAGAAAGATTTGGTGTGGAAGATAAGGGTAGATGCTGTGGATAAATGTCTCTATTGAACTATATGAGGTACTTAAGGCAGGATACAGCGGCTAAAAGGGGTTACAGCGTATGTATCATTCACAGGTTAATGGGGAGAATGACAGAATTGATGAGTCATTCTGTGAAATGGGCTTTTGGCTCAGGACAAAAGATATCTGACATACATACATTTGAGAAGGACTGATGAGAGAGGAGGACATGGAATCACCCTCTCATTTAGAAACCCAGAATGCATTATAATTATAAATCAAGACTAGTTGCACATGATACTGTGCTTCAACAAGAAATTGTTTTAAAAGCCCATGAAATTGCTCTTTATTGCAATATTGCCTATGGAACAGAAAGTTTAGGCAGGACTTATCGAAAGGATACTATTTTTTTTTTTTAGCTAGTCTACTTGCTAGTCAGGTGAAAATGGGGGAAGGGCCTTAACATTCTAGGGGACATTTGATTGGACAAAAATCTGTGTAGTACAAGATGAGTCATCCAAATGTTTGATGCCAATCTAATCTGACTGCAAATTGTTAATGTGTATACACTACCAGTCAAAAGTTTGGACACACTTTCCCATCAAAGAGAATGGGAAAGTGTGTCCAAACTTTTGACTGGTAGTGTACATGGGTCAGTTACACTTTGTGTAGTATATACACTCACCTAAAGGATTATTAGGAACACCATACTAATACTGTGTTTGACCCCCTTTCGCCTTCAGAACTGCCTTAATTCTACGTGGCATTGATTCAACAAGGTGCTGAAAGCATTCTTTAGAAATGTTGGCCCATATTGATAGGATAGCATCTTGCAGTTGATGGAGATTTGTGGGATGCACATCCAGGGCACGAAGCTCCCGTTCCACCACATCCCAAAGATGCTCTATTGGGTTGAGATCTGGTGACTGTGGGGGCCATTTTAGTACAGTGAACTCATTGTCATGTTCAAGAAACCAATTTGAAATGATTCGAGCTTTGTGACATGGTGCATTATCCTGCTGGAAGTAGCCATCAGAGGATGGGTACATGGTGGTCATAAAGGGATGGACATGGTCAGAAACAATGCTCAGGTAGGCCGTGGCATTTAAACGATGCCCAATTGGCACTAAGGGGCCTAAAGTGTGCCAAGAAAACATCCCCCACACCATTACACCACCACCACCAGCCTGCACAGTGGTAACAAGGCATGATGGATCCATGTTCTCATTCTGTTTACGCCAAATTCTGACTCTACCATCTGAATGTCTCAACAGAAATCGAGACTCATCAGACCAGGCAACATTTTTCCAGTCTTCAACTGTCCAATTTTGGTGAGCTCGTGCAAATTGTAGCCTCTTTTTCCTATTTGTAGTGGAGATAAGTGGTACCCGGTGGGGTCTTCTGCTGTTGTAGCCCATCCGCCTCAAGGTTGTGCGTGTTGTGGCTTCACAAATGCTTTGCTGCATACCTCGGTTGTAACGAGTGGTTATTTCAGTCAAAGTTGCTCTTCTATCAGCTTGAATCAGTCGGCCCATTCTCCTCTGACCTCTAGCATCAACAAGGCATTTTCACCCACAGGACTGCCGCATACTGGATGTTTTTCCCTTTTCACACCATTCTTTGTAAACTCTAGAAATGGTTGTGCGTGAAAATCCCAGTAACTGAGCAGATTGTGAAATACTCAGACCGGCCCGTCTGGCACCAACAACCATGCCACGCTCAAAATTGCTTAAATCACCTTTCTTTCCCATTCTGACATTCAGTTTGGAGTTCAGGAGATTGTCTTGACCAGGACCACACCCCTAAATGCATTGAAGCAACTGCCATGTGATTGGTTGATTAGATAATTGCATTAATGAGAAATTGAACAGGTGTTCCTAATAATCCTTTAGGTGAGTGTATAAGTGTAACTGATAAACTAGATATAGCATACTTTATGACATGGTTAGTTCAGGTTGTAAAATATGATTAGTATTAATATTTAATGTGTATTCATATTTATTAATATATTTAGCTTAATATTTAATATTTGTAAATAAATAAAAAAAAAACACTATCTTGAAATATATATTTAAAAGCATTCTTGAAAAAAAAAAAAAAAAGATTCAAGGTATAAGGGGATAATGTTATTAATTTCTACTTGATGGTTACATAACATTAAATGTTTATATCAATTTTACACAGTTTCCTTCTGGGTTGGTCTGCAAATTGAAATCACGTCTTAACAGCTCTGTTGTGTGAGACAATGAGAAAGGGAGAGACCCAAAAGTGCAACAAACAGAGGAAAGTAAAAAAGACAGTATGGACGGCAACAGTCCTCGGCTCATCACGGTTGAAGTGAAACAGTCCTGTACTTTTAGGACAATTAATATTTCTATAGCTACATCAATCTTTCAGTGAGATTGATTTCAGGATAACTGGTGTGGATTGTGAATGTCACAGCAGGAAGTCATGGAATGAAATCGATAGGAGGTCAGGTGACCCTGTCTGTACTCCCAGACAGACTGCTGATGCGACGCAGACTGGTTGGAGCTTCAAAGTAGATTGCAGCTCAGCTACATCAAGATTCTGGTCCCACAGTACACGAGGGGTCCGGTCAAGTCACTCCGAAAGCTCACTTTCATCGATGACCAGATTGATTCCACAAGACAATTACATTTTTCTTCAGTAAGAGTAATCTTACCCTTTTAGGGCTGGGACACTATGGGAGCACAACAGAAATACCAGACACTTTGAAAACTTTCCATGAAGAGTGATAGATGAGAACTTTCTAGTGGTCAACTGATATGGGGTCTTCTAGAAGGCAGAATAGCTGATGGCTGCTATAATACTGCTATATTGCTGGGTATGATCCTTAAAAAATAATACTCTGAAATTGGAAATCTTGCTTCAAAACTTGGTTGAATGAAATGGTTCATGTTACACCTTGTCTACACCGGACTCGGCAGTTGTTGCGTCGCGCCACAACAGCTTGAGGATGTCTACACAGGATGCATCAGAAGTAGCGTGAGCGCTTGAAGTTCGTCAGAAATAGAACGGTGCATGAGTTTACTGTCGGGAATTTGTTGTGTCGCTTCGCGTCACATCTAGTGCAGACAGCATCACTGATTATAATGGGTTCTATTTTCTTTTGTTGTGTCGTGTTGTGCCGCTCGCGCCTGGTGTAGACACAGAGTTATATGAATGGAGGGTATACGTTTTTTGAGCCCAACTCACATAGTCGAATTTAAGCTGTGTGGCACTGGCAGCCATTCTGGATTTATTAATGTCTGTATAATGGACACTTATGTAAAGTTCTCCCTCTAATAACATTTTTAACTCTTTTTTTTCTATGCTTTGTATGTTAGGCCATATTTTTATTCTTTAATTTGTTTTATTTTTTTAATTTAATTATCTAAAAAATGTCAAGCTGGAACAGATTTGTGATTCATTCAGATTAACTAAATTAATTAATCAGCATGTCATGAAATCAATTGAAAACCCAATCATTTACATTACTGTATATCATTTTTTCAGTGCTGTAGTCGAGATCAGTTCATTCAAGTCCAAGTCCTGGTTGAGACCTGAAATCAAACTGAGTCTGAGTCAAATCTGAGACAGAGCCCTGGGGCCGGTTACAAGTTACAACTTAGCCTAGTTTTGTAGTAAATGGGCACTAAATTACAACTTACACACTACTAAATAGTTTTGTGTTGCACCATTAAACTTAGTTGAAGCGTAGTTTAAGCGTACTTTGTTTTTTGCGCACAAAAAGTATCCTCGTCGCTTCATAACATTAAGGTTGAACCACTGTAGTCACATTGACTATTTTAACGATCTCTTTACTACCTTTCTGGGCCTTGAAAGTGGTCGTTGTGTTGTTGTCTATCTTAATTTGTGTTCCGAAGATGAATGAAGGACTTACAGGTTTGGAACGACATGAGGGTGAGTAATTAATGACAGAATTTTCATTTTTGGGTGAACTAATCATTTAAAGCTGCACTATGTAACTTTTTTGTGCTCAAAATTTACAGAATTTATATAATGAGTGAGTACATCATGAATCCATTTTCCAAACCGTGTTTTTGTCTTATCCTGAATCAGTGTGGTACACTTATAATAAGTGTTTATATTGGGACTATTTTAGTCTGGTTCGGGTCACACCGCTCCGGAGTAGGACAGTACCTGCGTGACTCGTCATAGACATAAACAGAGAGAAGTAGCTCCGGCTACAAAAGAAGTTAGAATGAAGGATAAACTGAAATTCACTGCATTTCAACAACTTCTGCTCACGTGTTTAAAGCCTACATTGAGGGTAAACGCCATATTATGCGACTACGCATTACTTTACTACTAACTACATTCTGCCTTAAGAACAAATGGTGCAACCGAATAAAGTTAATTACAAACTATCTAGTATTTACTAAGCCTCTAGCGTGGACTTTTTAAGAAATAACTTTTGAATGGCTGGTGCAACCATACCCTGAAGAGAGTCTGAACGACTCATACAGTGTAAATATGATTTACTTTAGGCGAATGAAGCCTGATTTTGTGTCAGTGTTAAGCAAACCTCAGCTACTCTCCTGGAAGTTGCATAAAACCGTTAGATCGGATCTTGCAATTTTGCAAAGTGCCTGGCCTGCTATTTTTGAGCGCAATATTCATCAGAGTGTCACTGAATGGACAGTGAACAAAAAGCTGGATTCATGTCAAAGAGATTGCATTAACATTCAGTCACAGGAATCATCAACATTCACTTGTCCATGGACTGCAAACCAAAATCATTCGGCCACATTACACGTCAATAGCCGTAGCCCTATTATTACCTATCAACATTTCTGTCCATTAAAGCTGTCCATTAGCTGAACAGTCGCAAAGATGCCTTTGTGTTGCTACCTTCCAAAACATTCCCACTATGGTCGGCTTGCCCAACATACCTTTTAACCAGACAAATAAGGGAAAAAAAAACTGCAAAAATTCACCACATTCCTATCTGACGACCAGACGGAGATATAAAAGGGCCATATTGAACTGCATTATGAGCTTGCTTTGCCACACCTCAACACAGTTAATTAGGTTTTCTCCCTTTAGATTCCCTGGGAAAAGAAGGGGAAAAGGTAGCAGGCTAAATGACAGGTTGCCTTGTGCGATCGAGAGTACGGAAAGCCTGGAAGCCAACTGTTAGATACAGATGGTCTGAGTGTCAAGCCAGTACACAATGCACAGAGCAGGACAGGAAGATAATAAACAAAGTAATGACACATAAGGAGAGAACGGTGGAATGAGGGAAGCATAGGAAGAGATGAATGGATGCAAAAAGAGACAGAACAGAATGAGTGATCAACCCATCAGGGTGTATGAACTCTCAGCACATCTGCTCCGTGCCCACCGAGGGTAAGCGGTCTGCATTTTCCTTAATCTCTGACACAAATCACAATTAGTTACTCTGATCTTTTAAAGGGCTGAGCTGAGACCTTTTTGTCTGGAATGTAAGCAAATCAATACAATACATTATGCATGCTGGGCAGGCAATCTCACCGAGACCTGCCTTGAGCTGTTGAGCTAAATCTGGATTGGGACAGGATATCAGCATGCCCAACGCTTGCTTTCATACGAGAATACGTTTACTAATCAAAACAATGAATTCTAAGTCCTTCTGTGACTGCTCACACGTTAAAGACTTTAAAAAGTTTGTGATCAATAGCCGAAAGGAAAAGAGTCAGAGTGAAAGAAAAAAAAGCCTAGAAATCCCTTTATGCTTCAATGAACTCATATGGAATTTCCAGGGATAGGTCTTGATTAAGATGACAATCCCATCCATCTGGGACAGTGCGCAGGACATTTGAGAATCGGGAAGGAAACTATTCCTCAGAGCATTCAAATTTCCATTAAAATGATCTCAGAATGGTTAAGCAGATTGTCTTTAATGGGTTTGGAAGAACATTTTATCACTCAGATGTTGCTCTTTCATAGCTTAGGCGAGTTTATGGACTGGTTATAATTTACAACAATAATAAAAATTAATTATAATAAATCAACATTCTCAGATATTTCTGCTAAAAATCCTAAAAATATTTGTATTTGATGAGAAAATGTATGAGCATAGTTTAAACGATTGTTGAGGTTTCTTCTAAAACTCCAACCCCCAGTTTCACAGACAAGGCTTAAGCTAGTCACAGACTAAAACGCAAGCTATCTTAACATATCTTAAAATATGTCACTGCCATTGTTTTGTATCAAGATGCACACCAGTAATGTTTTTTTTCTAAGGCACCTTTATAAAAGCTACTTAAATGTTCTAATTGAACTAAGGCTTAATCCTGGCTTAATCTAAGCCATGTCTGTGAAACCGGGCCCATGTGAGGCAAGCTTCTACATTGTGAGTAAATCATTTGCATAGGTTACTACATTTCAAGCTAGGGGACTAAATAATGTCTGTCATTAGCCATTGGCCAATAAATTGTTACATTTCACTTGCCAGTGATTGAGTTATATGTTTAGAATAAGTTTAGCACAGATATATTTTCAGTGCCTGTTGTGTCCTATGACCGCTTCAGGGCGCCTACACTAGAACACGCTGACTGAGCGTATGATGGGAAAGAATGCATCATCTCATTTATGAGGGCATGAAAAGAGCCATTCAATATCGAAAAAGTGGGTATACAGCGAACTGGACCGCAGACAGTTGTGTATTTCCACACAGCCTTTTTACAGCGTACTATTCTCATTGATATGAATGGATTCACATTTTTCTCTGACAGATCTAGTGTTTAGACGCTGTTATTTATGGTCTTTGTTACTTTCTCTTGCATGCACGCAAAGAGAGAGAAAACGAGAGTCTTACATACCATTTAGAATTGAGACCACATTACATTACATTGATTCTTGTTTTTTTCCTGTCAAAATGATAGTTCGTTTGAAAATATTTATTATTTTAGACTTATTTTTAGACTGAATAATTGCACAAGTAGCAATCCCAAAGCTAGTTATCGCCATACAGTTTTTGATTTCAGCAAATTAGTTCGAGCGAACCAATGTAGGCAACATTATTTAATATTCATAAGCCCAGCAGCCTGTCAACCCTTTATAACATTAGTTTTATTAGTATTACTGTTTTTTTTTATGTTTGTTTTTTTAACAGAAACACAATGGCCAATGACATCAAGCATCACCACCAGCTCTGCAACACCACTAAGGTCAGTTTAATATAACAAATATATATATGTCATATTTTTGTGTGTGCATATCTAAAGTCTGGTGAGTAAACTAAACATTTACTAGCCAATGGTGATTGATTCTATTGACAATGTGTGCAAAGAGGGTTGTCTGAGGAACCCAAGCAGGAGACTTCAGCAAACATTTCCATTTGCTCTGCATTTAATCTAACTGCTGTCTAGGAGAAATAATAGAGATAATAAAGAGATCCCATTTGTGATTTGTCATTCCTACATGCATCTATAAGACTGAAACAGTATTAGCAGTAGCAGACCACAAATAAGCAGTTGACTTCACACTTACCGATGTTCACTTCATCATCCGTTTCAGCATCACCAATGCACTCAAACTGGAACTCCTGTAAAGACTGGGAGAACTTCTGCACGGCAGCCGAGAGGTCTGAAACAGAAAAAGAGAGGTTTAAAAAAAGCATAAGTAAGGAATAATTGACGACGGGCCATTGAATAGGGGTGAAATTAATCATTGCAATCGCGATGCGGACGTGGATGATTCTGCATCGATGCAGTAATAGACCATAATCGATTATAGTCTACTGAGGTTTCTCTGATGTCATTCGTAAAATGGCGGAGGAAGGCAAAACACAAAAATGTATATTTGCTTGGTCAGTGTGGGGTTGTGGGTTTTGGTTCGTTTGCTGTTGTAGGTTGTAAGGACTTTTGAAATAACTGAAATTGATATGAACATATAATGAGGTCAAGACCTGCCTGGAACTACTTTAGCCATGCGTTTCCCTGAAAATAACTGCACACCTTAGAATGTTCGTCAACCAATCGGATTCAAGCATTCAGCAGCCTCATAGTATAGAGTTTTATTAAGGTGACACAATCACCTGTATCTCCTACAGGAAAGTTTAAGGGGCCATTCACACAGAATGTGTTTTTCCACTCCAATGCTCTACTTCCATTGTTTTTCAATGTAAACGTGCTAGACAAGTTAGAAGAAGTGCAACTTTTTAAAAACACGTTTCTAGACCTTGCACTTTTTCCGTTACACTGACCTGCATTTTAACAGCAAAAACCAGTTCTGTGTGAACCAGCCCTAACAGAACTATCATGGTGCATAAAAGAGTCATGATATTGAAAGACTTTAAAAACACATGCAAGCTAACTTAGAGCTTAAATCAAACCAAAATCGATCCACTTCAGTCAAAGGTGTATCCTCTTTTCAACACAAAACTATGAGAGTCTGTACAAAAAGATAAATACATAATCTTCACTCCCTGCTGAGATTAAATGAGTTCTCATTTGGAGTGCTAAATGTATATATATCAGTCATCAAGAGTGGGCGGAAAGAACTTGAACAAGAAACTCTAAGCAACTCAATCAAAAAAGGTAATGAGACTGCAGAGAAAAGCTATTTCATCATGTCTTAAAGAGGTGATAGACCCGTCTGCTCCTCCAAACACCAACAAAAGCCTTCAAAAGCTTTCTGACAAAGAAAACTCTGAAAGGGGTTTCTCATTACTTTGTCCTTAATCTTCTATTTGGAAGAACGCAGGGTTGGAAAATGGCTCTTTCAAGCTTAAGATTTGTCAAAAGAGCAATACGTAGGCATTCACAACGTGGCGGGGAGGAATACTAACTTTGCACTTTTGACTGTTGGTTTGATAAATTATTCATTGACATCTATCAAGAGAGGCCACGAAGATGCATTGTAAGGCTCATTACATAGACCAGTGCTAATACCCAGACTGACACTAATATGCTGCAAGAGAGGCTTGTAATTCCAGAAAGATCAAAAGTTCATTCCATATAATTTGCAGTCCTGTGGCTACTTTGCTTTCAACATCTAATTTGGGGCATTATGGTTCACCTATGTCAAATCTATCCATAGCATTGACACTGAACACTGAAAAAAGCTGAGAGGATAGAAAAGTGAAACAGGGTTGTATCCGAGGCCATTTTTCCCTTGTAATTTGCACTTAATGACTTTTGTTTTTATCCAAATAATTTTCTTTTATTTGTGCATCATACAGTTTCAGCAAACTGTAATTTGAGTTCATTTTCTGCCCACTTTTTAATATGACCCCATGGACATCCCTGTTCCCCCCTCCGGACCGAGGGATACGGACTTGATAATAGCGTGTAATTTTCTGAATCAAACCACTGCCACCTGCTGCTGCTTCTGCTACTGATTGCTTTCAGAGGGAAAAGCTGCCCATAACTGCTGGTCTAGGATCTGTAATCCTTGTAATCCTCTGTAAGAATTCATAATAATAGCATATTATTAGCGAAAAGGAGTTGGCAAAAGATCCAGTGCGTATCTGTATTTGCACTCGTCAAATGATTCAATCTCCAACGTGTTTTCGCTTCGGTGAGTAATGTAGCCAATCACAGACATGTTTGTTGATTTCTACAACGCAACTGGCCAATCACAGGTGTTGAAGTTAGAATCCACTCACCGCTCGAGTGTTTGTCCAGTGCTGAGTTCTGCACACGTGCTAATCCTCTGTAAGTGTAGACATTGTGTAAATAAGAGATTCATTGTGTATCAGCTTCACTGATTAATATAGCAGAACTTTGTGAGATCGCGCTTATTGAATGAGTGACAGCTTTTAGTGATTATAAAGGGAGCGCTCTTTGCGCGCTGTCTAATAAATAATTAATAGGTCTATAATATATTCAGAATTTGAATAAAACTTTTGTTTTCCATTCTTGACAAGCGGCCACATACACGCTTCAATACATAGACCCATCCGCATATACATGCAGGATTCACTCGAAATTGTGATCACTGACAGTGATAAACATTTATGTATCGAAATCAGGCTCATATAAATGTCAGGAAAACACAATTCCTGGCTGCATGTCATTATCCATGGATCACTGGATCTTTGGTAAGTTGTAAGGAACACTATATCGAGCCCAACCTTTAGGTTAAACTGATAATCGTTTGCTTTACTCGCGTTTTCCTCTATTAACTCCAGTCACACAGCAGCTCTTCTGCCACTCAGCGCCAGCTGAGGGGGCGTGTTCCGGCGGGAAAGTGATGCCGATGCATACCCTCTATAGGTCACTAGGGAGGACACAGAGAACACTGCAATCCCGCATTTAGTAAACACTGGAACATTCCACTTCCAGAGTTCAATTCCAAAGGCTACAGATTCTATATGGATAAATTAGCCATGATTCCTAACTAAAGAAAACAATGCAGACAAAGGACAACAGGATGTGATGTGATTTTTCCCACACTCCATAAAAACAGGGTACAATATTGCAGGCTATTCAAGATCTTATAACATAAATAGTGTAACTTTAAAGGAGTCATATTCTATACTTCTGTTGCATTTTTCCCTAAAGGCCCACTTACAAAAGTTAGTCAATGTTTTCATCACAGAAAAGTTGTTCAGTGAAATATACATGGAAATACAGATTTTCATGACCATTTTCTTTCCTTTCTCTGGCCTACAGAATTAACAAGGTAGGTTGTACTGTATCTGCTACCTTTAAGATATAAAATCACCCCACATTTTTAAATGCAATAAAATCAAGAATCTGTGGTTTGTTAATTATCTTTCACCTTTATTTGACTATAGTGCAAAAAAAAAGATTAACAATGTTTTGAAATGTTTGATGGCTGCAGGACACTCCAAAAAAGTTGGGACAGAGGCAAAATAAAAGTGTTTCAAAACAGTTTAACTTGGATGTTATATATTCTTTTCAGTCTACAATAAGCAGGTGAACAGGTAACGTGGTATCGTGATTGGGTATAAAATGAGCATCCACTAAAGACTCAGTCTTTGCAAGCAAAGATGGGTCATCATGGCTCACCACTTTGCGCCAAATTTCATGAGACAATTGTCAAAGAGTTCAAAAATTTCTCAACGCAGGATTGCAAAGAATTTAGGTCTTTCACCATCTACCATATACACCAATCAGGCATAACATTATGACCACTGACAGGTGAAGTGAATAACATTGATAATCTCTTCATCACGGCACCTGTTAGTGGGTGGGATATATTAGGCAGCAAGTGAACATTTGGTTCTCAAAGTTGATGTGTTAGAAGCAGGAAAAATGGGCAAGCGTAAAGATTTGAGCGAGTTTGACAAGAGCCAAATTGTGATGGCTAGACGACTGGGTCAGAGCATCTCCAAAACTGCAACTCTTGTGGGGTGTTCCCGGTCTGCAGTGGTCAGTATCTATCAAAAGTGGTCCAAGGAAGGAACAGTGGTGAACCAGCGACAGGGTCATGGGCGGCCAAGGCTCATTGATGCACGTGGGGAGCGAAGGCTGGCCTGTGTGGTCCAATCAAACAGACGAGCTACTGTAGCTCAAATTGCTCAAGAAGTTAATGCTGATTCTGATAGAAAGGTGTCAGAATACACAGTGCATCGCAGTTTGTTGCGTATGGGGCTGCATAGCCGCAGACCAGTCAGGGTGCCCATGCTGACCCCTGTCCACCGCCGAAAGCACCAACAGTGAGCACGTGAGCATCAGAACTGAATAACGTTTCCTTTTACATCACGTGGATAGCCGGGTATGTGTGCGTCACTTACCTGGGGAACACGTGGCACCAGGATTCACTATGGGAAGAAGGCAAGCCAGCAGAGGCAGTGTGATGCTTTGGGCAATGTTCTGCTGGGAAACCTTGGGTCCTGCCATCCATGTGGATCTCAGATGGTCCAAAAGACAGTGAAAATGTGTGTTGTGGTCAGATGAGTCCACGTTTCAGCATGTTTGTGAAAAAAATGGACAGTTCTCAGTCCCAAAGACGAAAGGGACCATCCAGACTTTCATCAGCACACAGGGGCAAAAGCAAACATCTGTCATGGTATGGGTATGCATCAGTGCAAACGGCATGGATGACTTGCACATGTGTGAAGGTACCATTGACGTGGAAGCGTAATTGGGATTGTATAGAGACATATGCTGCCATCAAGATAACATCTTTCCTGGGAAGCAAGACAATGCCAGGCCTCATTCTGCACGTGCTACAACAGAGTGGTTTCTTAGATACTCTACACTGTAGAGTGGATGTGCTTGACTGGCCTGCCTGCAGTCCAGATCTGTCTTTTATTGAAAATGTATGGCCCATCAAGAAAAGGAGAATCAGACGACGACCACAGACTGTTGAGCAGCTGTCTTGTATCAGGAGAGATTGGGCAAAAATTCCACTTGCAAACTACCAAAAATTCAACAATATCCTCAATTTCCAAATGACTAAGAAGTGCAATTAAAAGAAAAGGTGATGTGACTGGTAAACATGCTTCTGACCCAACATTTTTGGAGTGTGTTGCAGGCATCAAAATCAAAATTTGTTAATATTATCTGTACAAAATAAAATTAAGTTGGTCAGTGAAAACATTGGAAATCTTTTTTCAGTTAAATAAAGGTTAAAAAGAATTAACAAATTTTCACACATTTTTAAAGTAAATTTTTAATTGAATTAAGTAAACTCTACATAACTAAGTTTAATTAACAAAGAAAATAAGTAATTTTAACTTGGCCAGTAAAAGGTAGAGTAATTTCTACTTAGTTGAAGTTTCCTTTGCAATACTTTTTACTCAAATAATATAACACTGAATTAAACCACGCTTTTAGATTTTTATAGTAGATATTGTGTAGACAGCATATCTACACAATAGAAGTAAAGCGGCACCTGAACACAGAGACCTCAATACTTGGTACACAATATAAATGTGTCATTTTGAGTAGAACATGAACTCCAAATGTCACAAAATGGCAAGTTACTAAACCTAACAACAAAAGCAATGATAAAACAGTGTAAATTCAGCTGGAAAACAGCAAAAAAAAAAAAAAAAAAAAAAAAATTTTCAACCTTATTATTTAAGCCCCAGTGCATGATGGGAACAAGTTGAGTAGTTTTACTTAATTTTATAACGTTGATATTTATGCTTTAATTTCTACAAGCTTGAATTGAGCACTAATATAGAATTTCCATTGTTAGTATTTACTTCATCACAAAATCTTTTTTATCAGTACACCACAGCTATAACGATAACGACACAGAGGAACGATATCGTTGGAATCATTTTTCAGGATGATTTTTTCCAGCTGATGAATGATAAAAACATTGATAGGCAATCAGAACTCTATTTGGAACTATATTTTTCAAACTAGAATGTTTGAAATACGACATATATTATAGAAATGTATATTTAGTTTCTATATTTAATTATTTTTAAGAAATTAACATTTGTGTGGAAAACACTTCATTTGCAGAATGCATTACCTATGTTGATTTTTTGAAATGCAATTCAGTAAATTGCTCTTCCTGTCATTCCAATTTAACTTCTTGTGGGGTGTGGTCAATTCAAATAACACTCACGATTTGCATGGAGCTAATTCTTAAATTTCGAATTTTGCCCAAGCCTAAAACGTCTCATAGCACCTTAGCAACCACATAGCAACACCCTGCATGTACAACACAAACTAACTTTTCTAAGTTTTCTATTTGCAAATGTCTTGCTTCCTATTGAAAGAAAAGGCTTAAGTCTAGTCATGGCTTCTAACTGAGATAAACACTGGAATTTACTCCAGGATCAGGTTTCATCTGTGGCCTTATGCACTGAGAGCGCATAACAAGGTTATCCACTGATGTGGTGAGTGAGCATGTATATCATCTCATGGCATGCACCAGCTCCGAGACTCCAGGGTGCTGGTCAATAATCTGTTTGAGATGTGAGTCTGCTCAGTCAAGCTGAATGAGCCCCATCAATAATGCAGTGCCCTTCACCTCTCGTACCGACAGACAGCATCACCACTGCAGCGCCGATCCACAGCTACAGTACTTTCCTAAAGCCTTCAGTGAGAGCATTAACGTCTAACAGGCCGGGCTATTTCCGAGATCAGAGGTTGTTAAAATGGAAGCGGGTGTCTTGAGGGGAGAATGAGGGGGACACCTGCTGCTGTCCAATCAGCTTTCAGATTCTCAGCGTAAAGCCGTGGAAACACCCAGAAAAATCGCACCTCAGCCTCCCCAGTGGCTCTTCTGCTTCCTGTTCCTTCCTGCATTATTTATCTCTAGCATTTATCTCTATAGGTAATGGCTCGTAGATCCACTGTCCGTCTCCACTGTCACTTTGTGCTGCTATTATTACTTCCTCTCGCCTCTTAAGTGTAGAACATGCTGCCAGTCACAACATTCTGCCTTCATGCCTTTAGGGAATCGCTGAGTCTGGATTGTGCAGTAAATGGTGAGTTCTTGGCTCTGTTTACTGCACTGCCTACTGTCTACATAAGCAGCTGCCATCTAAGACAGCATCAACATTGTAAGGGGTTGAACTGAAATCTTCTTCTTAGAAAGAAACATCATTAATAATCACACATCTGTAAAGATCAACCGATAATTGGTTTTACCCAAAATTTGAAGGTGCAGTGAGCGAATTCTGAGAAATGCTGTTGATATTTGAAATCACCAAAACAAACACGCCCCTACCCAAAAGGATCACAACTCTATCTTGATAGCTCCGCCCCCAAATTCACAAACACGCTATGGGCCCCACGATCTGAGCGCATGGTCTAAAGCGCATGGTGCAGGTGCACTTAGGGCATGTCCGAATCCACTTTTGCTAGTTTAACGACGAGAGGAAGAAAAAAAAAAAAAAAAAAACTGTTGGCGCGTGGTCCAAAAGGGTTGCATCTAGTCTCTTAAGTCATGGGTGTGTTTTGGGGCGTAACGTGCAATAAACCAATCAGAGTCTCATCTCCCATTCCCTTTACAGTTGCGCTTGCACCATGGCGGATTCGCTATTTACATGGCTGAAAATGGTGACGTGAAGTCGGACACTTTCTGCTTTCCGTTGCGACGCCTGCATGTGTTTGCATACTATATCACAGCTGAAATTTAAAAAAAACAAAACAAAAAAAAAAACAATATTTGTCAAATACAAAGACGTTTCAGAGATGTTCTCATTCAATACTTTATGTACTGCTTAATACAGCATCTCTACAAGAATAAAGTTCTATTTAAATACCACTGAAGTGCTTTTTATCAGTTTTATTTTGATAAATGTGACAATATAACTACAGTTACATGAAGAGCTTTTACTGTTATAAAAATACAGATTTGTGAGCATTAGTGGAACTGAAGGTGTCCGAACAAACACAAAACACACGTGATCGTTGTCATGCGGTGAATCTGGCCAATCATGGAACAGTTGTGTCGTCATCAGAGCTTGTGTAGCCGCTCTTGAGAAGCAGCACCGACTGACTCAGCCGTCTGCTCTCGAATCTCTCTCGCAGTTCTTTGATGCCATACGTCATGAGGCTGCATGAGGTTCAACAAGCCTTATGCAACACAGGCACCTCCCCCCTCATGAGTGTATACACCCCTTACTGCTAATTGGCTAAAAGTGTGTTTTGGTGCTCGGTTCGATCCACTTTCAACAGCGTTTTTCAGAATTCGCTTACTTCACCTTAAGCATTTTTTGGATATCGTCTTTATAATATCAGATATATAAAAGTCTTTATAAAAGTCATTACTTCACTATTTACTTTTATATTTACTTCACTATTAATTGCCATCCACATACGGTGACAATGAGAGCGTTAATGATAGCGAAAATATAGCGCTGTCAGCAGGTATTTCTCAAACTAGACCGACAAAACAAGAATAATTCTGATAACATGCCATTCGAGATAATTCTGATAACATGCTATATTACTCTAAGTAAACGATAAACAATGTATTTACTGTTTTATTTGCGAACCACACAAGAGACTCAATTAAAGCACTAGACAAATCTCTGACTGAAAATTTGAAGGATACAAATTTAAGATAACTTTTGAGGGTGTAGAAAGAGTCAGGGTCATTTGAAACCATTTAGAAATACAGTAAATCATAACTCATGAAACACAAATGGGCAGCCTCTCTGAAATTGTCATTAGTCAACAAACAGATACATTAAAATGTTGCAGCAAAAGCATTTGAATTTATCTGCTGTCATTGAGACTGAAAATCCATTGATTTCAGTGCGTAATTTCAGAGTATAATCTTTAGTTAGCAACTGAAACTAACTGCTGATTCCAATAATCTGACATTAGCATGTGGCTAAGCTAACAATTTGACAAATAAGCACAAAAGAAATATTTAAAGCACACAATTATTAGAGAGAACTGTGCTTTGTGGTAATTGATAAAATACATATTCATAATCAACATTTCTGCAATGCATTCTGGGATTGCCTTTTCTCTCAAAGACAGATTTTGGGCCAAACTAGGAGTGTTTTAAGGCCACATAATTTTGTTTGACCTTTTGGAACAGCCTGTGCATCAGAAGCACACCTGCTATGATGCCTAAAGATGTTGCCTAGTATGGAATTCCAAAGCTGCCAAAATTAAAAATAAATAAATGCATAAATAAATATACAAAGAAATGTAAAAAAGCAAAGATAAATAAATATACATAAAGAAATAAATGTATAAATTTATTTTTGCTTTTCTATGTATATATTTATTTTTTTCCACATTTATTTACTTATTTATTCTTTTATTTATTTATACATTTATTCATTTTTATTTTGATTTATTTCCACATTTATTCATTTCTACATTTATTTTTACATTTATGTATTTTTACATTTCTTTGTCCGTAGGGTAATGAGGAGGGCGTGATTTAGGACCTCAGACATAGCAATCGAGCTCAGAGTAGGCGAGGGTGAAGCGTTGAGGCCACAGTGACACCTTGTGGTGCGGACGAAATACAATAAGTATAGCCTACTGACGTTGATACTGTCTGTGATGAATGACATGGATAGGTATATGGCCAAAATCTTATATCACGGGTTAAGTCATATCACCCTAACTGTACTGTGTGACATGGATAGACTACTCTTTATTCCGGACATGGCCGTAGAACATCGTCTGGTCTGGATTTGTCAAATGTCCTGGGCTAACAAACATGAACAACAACATCTTCAACAGATCTGCACTTGATATTTTCCATTACCGGTCAGAACACACGGAAAGGAAGCAGTGCACATATAGGCTACAGTGAAGTCGACGCAAGCATATTGATCAATGCATTTGAAACAAGACCACAAATTCACTTCACATTCATATTTCCTATTTGTACATGCACAACATGTGACAAACGCTTAAAATACAACGCATATTTCAAAGATCCAAAATAGAACGAGGCGTCGGTTACAGTAGAACATTTTGTTGCGTCGCGTCACTTCACGTGTGGACAGTTTTTCTTGGTGTGGTCTTATTAATAAATCACACGTCTAGGCTAAGTTATCAACTGGAAATATCCAGAATTAGATAAACCAAATGTGCCCATGGAAACGGAGCTGGTGAAACACACGCCATGCATTAAACATACACAGATGCATCATCCTCTTTCAAACAGCACCTGTCGAGTGCCCTCATATTTTTGAGGAGACATAACTTTTAGTTTCAGTACTGTCAGTTTACAGTTGTGTATCTTTATGCCTACCATGCATATTAGACCAACGCCAAGCTTTGATAGGTCTTGTTTCAAATGCATTGATCAATATGCTTGCGTCGACTTCACTGTAGCCTATATGTGCGCTGCTTCCTTTCCGTGTGTTCTGACCGGTAATGAAAAATCATTTCCGAGTCCCTGTTATCAGATCTGTTGAAGATGTTGCTGTTCATGTTTGTTAGCCCAGGACATTTTACAAATCCAGACCAGACGATGTTCTACGGCCATGTCCGGAATAAAGTGTAGCCTATCCATGTCACACAGTAAGATTTAAGATTTTGGCCATATACCTATCCAAGTCATTCATCACAGACAGTATCAACGTCAGTAGGCTATACTTATTGTATTTCGGCCACACCACTAAGTGTCACTGTGGCCTCAACGCTTCGCCCTCGCCTACTCTGAGCTCGATTGCTATGTCTGAGGTAAACCACGCCCTCCTCATTACCCTACGGACAAAGAAATGTAAAAATACATAAATGTAAAAATAAAGAAATGCAGAAATAAAGAAATGTATAAATGAATAAATGTGGAAATAAATCAAAATAGAAATGAATAAATGTATAAATAAAAGAATAAATAAATAAATAAATAAATAAATAAATAAATAAATAAATAAATGTGAAAAAAATATATACATAAGGAAATGTATAAATTATTATTATTTTTATTTTTGCTTTTCTATGTATATTTATTTATTTATTTATTTATTTATTTTTGCTTTTTTTTGTATATTTATTTATGCATTTATTTATTTTTAATTTTGGTAGCTTTGGAATTCCATACCTAGGAAGGCATCTCAGTAGGTTTACAGCTTTAATGAACACACCACCAAGAGTAACACTAGCTGTTCTCACCACTGCATGATGGGACATACGCCAATAAGAATGAGTACTATGATTTTTCAGTTGCATACGTTCACACTGGGTTTTAATAATTAATCAGTGAGAATAAGATGGAATACTGGGTTAAAAAAATATGACAGAGCAGTGTGAGCTGTCACAAAGCATTTCGCACTCAAACTGACTTACAAAAGCTGCAAGTGAACATAAAACCAGCTGGAACCACTCCCTATAACACACACACACACACACTAAAAGACAGTATGTGTCATCATTACCTCCCCAGTTTCAGGGGTAGAACAGAAAAACATTCCCTTACAAGACAATAAGTGTTCAAAGGGCAAAACTAGATAGCAGAACAGGAGCATGTTCAGAGGACATTTCTCAAAAGGTCACATACACCCACTCTGCTGCCTCTCGAACCTTACTAGATTTATTTTCTCTTGCCTGTTACTTCATTTTCTCTCTTACATACACTCTCATTTAGTTCACTCAAAAAGTGAAAATTTGTATTTTTTACTTGCCCTCATGTCAATTAAAACTCATATGGTGATTTTTCAATTTCAGTTACATTTTTTAAAATTATTTATAATACAAATAAGAAAATACACTGATTTTGGAGTAATTAGGGTATATTTAGGATGCATAAGAATTGCACAAGATCTTGCATATGTAAACATGATGGGTATTGTAGTTTTACCAAAAATTAAAAAAGTCAACATGAGAATGAGTCACTTAAAGGGACAGTTCACTCAAAAATGAAAATTCGCTTCAGAAGGCCTTTATTAACCCCCCAGAGCCGTGTGGGTTACTTTTATAATAGATGGATGCACTTTTTTGGGCTGCCATTTACTGCCATTATAATGCTTGGCTTAGCCAGGACATTTTTTAATATAACTCCGATTGTGTTCGTCTGAAAGAAGAATGTCATATACACCTAGGATGGCTTGAGGGTGAGTAAATCATGGGGTGATTTTCATTTTTGGGTGAACTATCTCTTTAAGTAACTTAACACTTTACTTTCCATATAAAATCACAATCAGTGCTGGGTAGAATTAAAGTCTGTTACTGATTCCTTGTTACATGACAAAAATTGTAGTTAGTAACGCAATCATTATATTACACATTTTAGGTAATATAATCAGATTACTTTTTGATTACTTTTGACATAACTCGTTTATCACATTGAATAGGATAATATTGTACCATATTGATATAAAAATACAAAGAGAAAGAAAATATATCCCATTCTTTGTTATCAACAACATGAAGTGCATTTAACATTACATTATGTCAGGGTCACAACTGGGGTTTGTGATGGAACTGCTGGGGGGTTGTGAGTTTAATGAAAAGCTAATAATTAAATAAGTCAATTTAAAATTAAAATAAATAATTTTAAAATAAAATGTGTTTGAAAGACAAAAGCCTTACAAAGACATAGCAATACATGGTTAAATGACTTATTGAGTGACAAGTCAAATAATATTAATGTGTTTGTTATTCGATATGCAGAGTTGCAATGTTGAGAAAACACTCCTTAAATGTGAAATGATTTGTGTGTAAATACAGTGATCGAATGCTTTGTGGCCTCGATTTTAGTACTTTGAGTTAAACTAAACTTTTAAAATGAGAAATGTTGCCTTGGCAATAGCTGAAATAAAATAAGTGTATTTTTTTTAAGTTTCAGTTAACGCTTATTTTATTTCAAGTATGAAACTTTTATGTTATGGTTTTAGTTACCATGCTCAAGATAACTGACTCTTCTGAATCCAATAGATGTATATGAGGAGCAGGCCAAAATGTAACTACTTATTCAGTGTTTGTCAAAAAAAACAAAAAAAAAACACAATGGTTGTGATGTGAGACCACCATATGGCCTCAGAAAACTTGGAAAATAGCCGATATGGATATGGACAACTTTATGATGGCCTTGGAGCTTGACAGACTGGTCACTGTGAACTGTCATGTGGAAATCTCTTGTCTTATTTTGTATTCTACAGCATATATGTTTGGATTGACAAGAGGGTGAGTAAATAATGACAGAATTTCTATTTTTACATAAATTATCCCTTTAAACACAATCCAATGCGCACAGAACATGCATGTCGGCACTTAGCAACATTCCTGTTATGACATTAACAAGCATGATGCATCTGCTGTGTAATTTTGCAGCGACTATAATTACAGGGTATGCTGTGGCACCTGGCAGCAGCAGAGGCAGTGTGCACATATGACGGGCTTCCAGCTTGCTTTTATCACAGGTTTTATCTGATGTCACACCTCCACACAGCCTGCCATGGAAGAGTGCCTCCATAGCTCATTGCCAGTTAGGGAAAGGACATTTCCTCCGGGCCCTGTTACAAAACAAGCCATAGAGAGAGTGACGATGCTTGTGTCTAATAGTGTATTGCATATAGTCGGTGGCTGCGTGTATCTGTTTTTTTTTTTTATGTGTGTGGGTGTGTGACGTGTGTAGAGAAAAGGCATTTCAGTTGTCTTCACATTCCAAAATGTTCCATCGGTTGGTATTTTACAATAAATAATGTGGCAAATAACACCTTTTTATACACTGTAAACCCGAATAAGTTGGAAAAACTCCAAAAAAAGTCAAATCTTTTACGGTAAAAAAATGTAAAGTTTAAGCAGAACTTGTAGATTTTTATTTTGTACTCATACATTTTAATTGCTCTTAACTTGAAATATTTGAGTAAGATAATTCACACACAACTTAAAATTATCATGTAAATCTCAACTTAAATAGTTTTAGTAGAGGAAACTTGGCTAGCTTTAACTAGCTAATTCAATAAATGCTACTTTGCTAATTGGTAACAATGCTTTGATAGCATTAGCATAGCGCTTGCTCAATGAGTACAGCAATATATAAAATTAATCTTAAACTAAGCTTATGCTCCGCTCGTCACCATGATGGAATCACTTGAAGCAGATGAAAATACATTTAAGTGAAATATTTGCATCACCAGTCTGCCAATACACTATGTTCCAGACTAGGAAAAAGTGATATTCAAGTGATACACATGGTGTGTACACTCACAGAAAACAATGTATTCGAATTTAATGTAATCAAAGTCCCTTTTGAGGAAAATGAGTTCACTCTGCGGCCATCTTTGGAACAAGTACATGCAAGTAAAGCTGAATGTGGAAACATTTAAATTTCAGAAACTGCTTGCCAAATTTAGTGACACTAAAAATGGGAGTTTTGTCTGTTTTAGCTCATGTCTAATCTCTCATGATTATCAACAGTATATGCTAGCGCATTCCTAAAACAGAAAAAAAAGACAATATTAACAATTATCAAATAAGCCTATGTGTGGTTATTAAACATTGTGGTTTTTCATTCAGTAAAATGGAGCCAAAATATTGAAGATTCATATTTTTTTTGCAATAAAATGATCAGTAGATTGAGAATGTCTCCTTGTACTATCATAGCAACCAACTGAAGCATATTTTAAAATATTAATTGTATTTTTTCCATGAAATCAAACCATTTTATGTTTATTTAATTATTTAAAAAACAAAAAAAAAAGTTACCTTTTTTCTGACACCTATCATGAACACCTGCATGAAGTAATATTTGTGTTTCATTCCTAAATGCTTGTGGATGCATTTCTGAAATAATTCAAATTATTTGCAAAGTACAGAAAGCGATAATACCATTTTTAAAAGTGTAGCCTTGTCTAAAATACCTGCTTAAAAAGTTGTGGTATACATTTATCTGACGAATTGCACAGCACTTCAGGGAGGTCTAAGTATATTTTCATAAATGTGGACACCAGCAGGCCAGCTTTTCATTTTTTTTTTTATCCATTACTAACTGTCACACATGTGAAGGGACCATTAACGTTTCCTTTGTTCGAGGTTCATGTAAAAGTTATGGAACAGAACTGCTAAATTACAATGTTCTTTTGAAGACTGACAGGTAATGTATTAGGGAACGTCTCAGAGAGAACTTGTATTCCTCTGATACCTAATCAGATGCTCTTGACAGGAAGACCATACTGATTTGCCATGAGAACGGCCCATCAAAGAGACCCTCTTCTACCTCCATCTTAACAAGAAGCATGGGATTGTTCTCTCATCGAACCTTAGGAGTTCCCTGTCCTTTGATTCCACTCAGAGGGGATCGAAAGAGGATGAGTCTTGCTCCAGGTAACGATGACAATCGCTCATCAGCCTCTCAGCGGGGGTGCCCATGTGTCAGCCGGAGGAAATCAGGCTGGCACTCCTCCAGTCAGCACCTCTCTGAGCACCAATCCCCCTGTAAGGCCCGCTGTATATCAACCTAAATGACACCATCTTAAAGGGATAGTTCACCGTAAAATGAAAATCAAGTCATAATTTACTCACCCTGGTGTTTTAATGCCGTATGCCTTCTCTTTCATGGCCCACAAAAGGAGAATTTTTAAAAAATGTCCCCCTTGCACTCGTTCATATAATGACAGTGAATAGCGACCAGCATCAAGCTTTTAAAAAAAAGATGTGAAAGTATCACAGAATAATCCCATGTGACGTGCCGTATATTCCAAGTGTTCTGGGGCCTTACGATAGGGTTTGGTGAAAAACAAACTGAAATGTAATGTATTATGTATGTAATGAAAATCCTGACCTTGGTCGTTGGTCTTCAGGACGGCTACACAACGTGCATGTTAGCAAGACTCTATTAGCTCCTCAGTTCACTCAGTGTCGCCGAGAAAAAGCACACAAGTTGTGAGAAATCAAAATGAACAAAAACACAACATGTACACACACTGTACACGAAAAACATACACTAGTCACATAACTGCAGCGGATCTTCAAGTTTCTCAAAACAGAAAATATCTGTGGCAGCGGCCTTTGAGAGTGTTAAAGAGATAGTTCACCCAAAAATGAGAATTCTGTCATTAATTACTCCCCCTCATGTCGTTCCAAACCTGTAAGACTTCCGTTTATCTTCAGAACACAAATGAAGATCTTTTTGGTGAAATCTGAGACCTTTCTTTCCCTCCATTGAAAGCTACACAACTGCCAATTTGACGCTTCAAAATGTTCATAAAGAGATCGTAAAACTAATTTATATGAATTGAACGGTTTTATTACAAATTTTCTGAAGAGACTCAAATCGCTTTATATGATGAACAAATTGAATTTAGGCTTTTATACACATATAAACATTCGTCAACTCACATCAGTTGTGGTAAACGGAAGCTCAAGCATGCTTGACGTGCGAGAACCAATGAGGTTCATTCTCGTGTGTTACACAGCACGTTTGAGCTTCAGCAAGAACCAATGAGGCTCATTCTCGTGTGTTACGTAGCACGTTTGAGCTTCTGTAAGAACCAATGAGGTTCATTCTCGTGTTACGCAGCACGTTTGAGCTTCAGCAAGAACCAATGAGGTTCATTCTCGTGTGTTACGCAGCACGTTTGAGCTTCTGTAAGAACCAATGAGGTTCATTCTCGTGTTACGCAGCACGTTTGAGCTTCCACAAGAACCAGTGAGGTTGATTCTCGTGTTACGCAGCACGTTTGAGCTTCTGTAAGAACCAATGAGGTTCATTCTTGTGTTACGCAGCACGTTTGAGCTTCAGCAGGAACCAATGAGGTTGATTCTCGTGTTACGCAGCACGTTTGAGCTTCTGTAAGAACCAATGAGGTTCGTTCTCATGTTACGCAGCACGTTTGAGCTTCAGCAAGAACCAATGAGGTTCGTTCTCGTGTGTTACGCAGCACGTTTGAGCTTTCACAAGAGGTTTGTTCTTGCACGTCAAGCAAGTTCAGTTGAGCTTCTCAATGTTAAAATGTGAATAAAAGGCTAAATCTGTTAAAATGCTACATATAAGACGAGTAATTTTATTTTTATAATTTTAAGAGCAGTAATTCTAAATCAACTGTTATAATGGGAATTAAATGTAAATGACTATATCCAGATAAGTGAATGTCTGGACCCTATCATACACCTGGCGCAACGTGACACCAGGTGCGACAAGTGTTTTTTGCTAGTTTTAGCCCAACGCAGTTATCATTTTCACGTCCAGCGCCACGTTGTTTAAATAGCAAATGCATTTGCGCCCATTTGTGCGCCCATGGGCGTGCTGATCTGAAAACGAGATGTGTTCAGGTGCATTGTTGGCGCGTTGCTATTTTGAAGCAACTAAAAACGACTGCGCCATTGACCAACAAAAACCTGGTCTAAAGTCAATAGCGCAGTATTTTTTGTGTTATTTAAAGGGCGCGCTAGTAATATGTGCCTATAGGCGGGAGCACAACACACATACACTCTGCTTATTACACACACAGGGACACGCAGAAGCACACAAACATGCCAAATATTAAAGATAAAAGGATTACAATGTAAAAGATTATTATTGTGTACATAAAGATAAAAATGCCTACATGTCATAAATGGATAGTCATTGCATGTATCAGAATTACCTATTTGCAGTAATGATGAATGAAAATGGCGAATTATTTGACCAATCATGGCAATACACACATGAATTTAAATTGACTCGTCAGGTTGAGGGTGTCTATATTCCGCCATGTAAATAGCGAATCTGCCATGGTGCAAGCGCAACTGGCTTTTAAAGGGAATGAGAGATGAGACTCTGACGTTACGCCAAAAACATACCCATTATTAGAATACACACCCATTATTAGAATGGGGACAATCCTTTTAGACCATTTTTCCCCGTCGTTAAACTAGCAAAAGTGGATTTGAACACGCCCTAAGTGCACCTGCTCCGTGCGCTTCAGAACATGCGCTCAGATCGTTAAAATAGGACCCTCAATGTATATTCTGTGCTTCTTTTTTATGTTATTATGGTGGGCAATCTTTAGTATGAAATGTTTATAATTTAACCCTTTTTGCCACATAATATATAGCTTGGCCAACAAAAATACATTTTTCAGTTTGCACAAGGACAAAACAGAGCAAGATGTAACTTCAAAAAAATAAAACGTAAATAAAATATGACTTTTTAATCCGATTAATTCCATAAATAATTGACTGATTATCAAAATTATTAGCTGCCTTCCAAGACACCTTCTTTTGGCCAAATTATAAGGCAGTGCATGTTTCAATCACAGAGAAGGCTAATCCCAGGCCAGAATACATTGTGACAAGCAGAGTGAAAAAAAATACATGCAACATGATGGATGGAGCGAGAGAAATGTTGAAAAAACTATTTTTATTTAACTATTTATTGCTATGTATTTTTTAGACTTACAGTATAAAGTATGCACAATATGCTAACAACCTGCGCATTTCATGTGACTTTCTCAATTAATAGTTATTCAAACAAAGCCATGTATTATGGAAATAAAATTCCTTTGTTTAGCAAACTTTCGCTAATATATTGCATTTGCCATAGTGTATGGCCTATATATTATCTAATTTCCAGCTGAACACCAAGCTAATACATTTTCAGAATTTTTTTCTTATTACTTGTTCTAGTTTCCTGACTTACGTCTGATATAAACCTTTTAAGGTTGCATTTTTCTGTGCTCATGGGTGAACGAGTACCTAAAGTCTGTCAGTATTTCCAGCGGCAGCTTAATTAGACGTTTCAGGCAACCTGATGTGATGCGTCAACGCGCTGACAAAATTCTTCAACACACCGTGTCAAAAATGTATATAGAATTTTGACTATTCTGTTACCAACTTATGAAACAGTTCCATCATTAAAGAGAAGTTAAGGAAGCACCACAAACACAACCAGCCGATAAGATGTCCAAATGTATCTGCCAATCGGACGGGTTGCAAGACTTCCATTATCAGCCTCGTTCAGATGGAAATACTAGCTGTCAGACACAAGAACAACTTTGTTCACAGTGGCTCAACAGTCTCAGAAATACATTAATTCTGGACAGAATCACTCTTACAAGTGTTAAAAACAAGCCTCTTACAGCAAAAGCAAAGTGACATATGCATCTCAGACTATAATAATGCTGTGTCTACAAGCTGAGGAAAGACAGAATGACAAAACCAGCTTTCTTAGTGTCGGCTTTGAGGCACTAGACGCATAAAAAGCAAAACCATGTCTGAAATAAATAGCATAAACAAAAGCCAAACAGCCATCCAGAAGAACAAACAAATGCATCTCATTCAGATTCCATCAAACAGTGTCACTTTCAATTAGCAGAAAAGAGCATATTGTTTAGTACAAATTGCTTCTTTCTACTGAGCAAAGGGAAATGTTTCCATTTAGCAAAACACATCACGTAGCCTACTATCATCTGCAGGGATTTTTTAAAGATCGTTGCTATATTTATATTAGTGCTGTCAAATCGATTAATCGCGATTAACCACATCCAAAATAAAAGTTTGTGTTTACATAATATATGTGTGTGTACTGTGTATAATTATTATGTGTATGTAAATACGCACATATGCATGTATATTTAAGAAATGTTTTTTATATTTATATATAAAATATATATATATATATATATATATATATATATATATATATATATATATATATATATATATATATATATATATATATATATATATATAAAAAAATTTTGGGCAAACAAAGTACTGCATAAAAGAGGTTCACTGTTTAAATTAAAACATGGATTTTTAAATTGTGTGAGACTTAAAAATAATGTTTTAATAAACTGTATTATTGTTGTTATTATTATTATTATTATTATTATTATTATTATTATTATTACTACTACTACTACTTTGAGAAGTACATTCTATTGTACAATAGAACAATAAATTCCATTTTTATGACTGGATTCAGTGATTCCGTACATGTTTTTCGCATTGCGGAAATCATAGAGCCCTATGAATTGTACCTCACAACAAGACATTACTGATCGGTGACCATGGAAAACAAATACAGTATATAACAAGTATTTGATACACTGCCGATTTTGCAGGATTTCCTACTTACAAAGCATGTAGAGGTCTGTAATTTTATCATAGGTACACTTCAACTGTGAGAGACGGAATCTAAAACAAAAATCCAGAAAATCACATTGTATGATTTTTAAGTAATTAATTTGCATTTTATTGCATGACATAAGTATTTGATCACCTACCAACCAGTAAGAATTCCGGCTCTCACAGACCTGTTAGTTTTTCTTTAAGAAGCCCTCCTGTTCTCCACTCATTACCTGTATTAACTGCACCTGTTTGAACTCGTTACCTGTATAAAAGACACCTGTTCACACACTCAATCAAACAGACTCCAACCTCTCCACAATGGCCAAGACCAGAGAGCTGTGTAAGGACATCAGGGATAAAATTGTAGACCTGCACAAGGCTGGGATGGGCTACAGGACAATAGACAAGCAGCTTGGTGAGAAGGCAACAACTGTTGGTGCAATTACTAGAAAATGGAAGAAGTTCAAGATGATGGTCAATCTCCCTCGGTCTGGGGCACCATGCAAGATCTCACCTCGTGGGGCATCAATGATCATGAGGAAGGTGAGGGATCAGCCCAGAACTACACGGCAGGACCTGGTCAATGACCTGAAGAGAGCTGGGACCACAATCTCAAAGAAAACCATTAGTAACACACTACGCCGTCATGGATTAAAATCCTGCAGCGCACGCAAGGTCCCCCTACTCAAGCCTACTCCAGGCCCGTCTGAAGTTTGCCAATGACCATCTGGATGATCCAGAGGAGGAATGGGAGAAGGTCATGTGGTCTGAGGAGACAAAAATAGAGCTTTTTGGTCTAAACTCCACTCACCGTGTTTGGAGGAAGAAGAAGGGTGAGTACATCCCCAAGAACACCATCCCAACCGTGAAGCATGGCGGTGGAAACATCATTCCTTAGGGATGCTTTTTTGCAAAGGGGACAGGACGACTGCACCATATTGAGGGGAGGATGGATGGGGCCATATATCACAAGATCTTGGCCAACAACCTCCTTCCCTCAGTAAGAGCATTGAAGATGGGTCAAGGCTGGGTCTTCCAGCATGACAACGACCCGAAACACACAGCCAGGGCAACTAAGGAGTGGCCTAGCCAGTCTCCAGACCTGAACCCAATAGAAAACCTTTGAAGGGAGCTGAAAGTCCGTATTGCCCAGCGACAGCCCCGAAACCTGAAGGATCTGGAGAAGGTCTGTATGGAGGAGTGGGCCAAAATCCCTGCTGATGTGTGTGCAAACCTGGTCAAGAAATACAGGAAACGTATGATCTCTGTAATTGCAAACAAAGGTTTCTGTACCAAATATTAAGTTCTGCTTTTCTGATGTATCAAATACTTATGTCATGCAATAAAATGCAAATTAATTACTTAAAAATCATACAATGTGATTTTCTGGATTTTTGTTTTAGATTCCATCACTCACAGTTGAAGAGTACCTATGATAAAAATGACCGACTTCTACATGCTTTGTAAGTTGGCAAACCTGCAAAATCGGCAGTGTATCAAATACTTGTTCTCCCCACTGTATCAGTTAGAAACAGCATAGCATCTGGCAAGCATTTCTTATATCACTATTACTGTTAATTATATGCCATATGGAATAATAGTATCCAAACTCCTTCCTTATTACTTTACTCTGATTGGGCGGACCATATTAATGAATACTAAAAAGTCTTGTTGACGTGCAAAGAACTATTGGTTAGTACAATAGCTGGGTATACAATACACATCAGAATACAGATCAATACATCACAATCTCATAACAAGATCGCCATTGAAACTCTGGAGTGGGTAAATCTGCGGTATCAGTATCAATCAATTCACTTCACTTAGCCCAGAAACGCATTGACTGCTTTGAGAAACAGTGGTTTTGGAGTACTGTATACACTTACTTAGACAACGTGCTGCTTCATTAACTGAATTGTACGAAACAGAATGCATGCATGCATACAGTAAATAAAAAAAAAAATATTGATAGAAGGACCTGAAGAAACAATGTACAGTAGTATCATGAGAAAAGGAATCATGATATATCGATATATAATTGTATTGGTACAGCCCTAGTTCAGGAAGTTTAAAAAAAAAAACCTCGGGGAGACCTGTCCTTTCAGGCAGTTGCCCCTAAACTCTGGAACGCCCTGCCCCGTCGCTGCGTGTTGCCGAATCTGTTGATTCTTTTAAAAAGCAGCTGAAGACGCTTTTATTCAGACAAGCTTTTAGTTGATCGGGCTTTCATGTTTTATGTTTTGTTTGTTGTTTTTACATTGTCAAAATTGTTAAATTGTTGTACTTTGTAAAGCACTTTGTGATTTTATCTGTGATAGGTGCTATATAAATACATTTTATTAACTTACTTCAAGTAATGAAAAAGTTCCCGCATTGGCGCAGTGTCCGCTTGTTTGCACGCCTTTCGTCACTTGGCTCGTCAGAGTCGTCGGGCTTCTTGCATCTTATCAACTATGGGTGCCACACCCATGTGCCTTCGGCATGTGTCTTCGTTCATGACGTGGTCGAGTCGCGTGAGGCCAAGGGACCAGCGGAACATCATCTCTATGACATGGAGGGCCTGCTCGTGTTTGGTGGCGGCTGGCCAGCCTGGGTGTACAACGGTTTTATAGATCATGCCCTTGAGCGGAATGGGCATTCGGTGGACTTGTCGCCATTTGAGCCACGCCACATTGACCCAGGCACGGGCATCAGTCGTCGCCGCTCCAGATGAGCGAACCAAGATATTTCAATTTGGTGACATTGTTCAGTGGCTGCCCTCTAACTCTGATCATCCCGACGGTCTGGGAACCACACTCCATGTACTCAGTCTTCTTGAGGTTGAGGCGCAATCCGCACATGTCCAGCTGCTCGTTCCAATCTTGCACTTGACGTTCGAGCCCACGACTGGCTTCATCAGCTTTGAAGATATCGTCAGCAATTAAAAGGTGACCAGGATATCCACTGTGGACGTGTCCATGCAAAGGATGAACAGGAGATGGGAGGAGGCGGATCCCTGGTGCACACCGAAGGTGATCGGGAAAACTAAATATAAAGGTCTTATAAAACTAATATAGGCCTACTGTATCACAGTATCTGTACAGAGCATAACAAAAGCGAAATGGTGAAACACTGGTTTAGAAAATCGTACCATACAGGTATGTTCATTTAGCAACACTTGAGATGTTAAATGATGTATTATTCCAGGTTGCCCAATCCTGTTCCTGGCGATCTACCTACCTGTAGAGTTCAGGGCCCGTATTTATCAAGCCTCTGAGAATTACTCACAAGAACACTGCTAAGAATTGACTTAAGTGTAAAAAAAATTCTTGGCTCAAAGCTGCGCTTAAAAGTTAGTTATCAAGCATCTCAGCCATACTTTAAGTGAAGTGTAGGACTAAATCTTAAGTGTCAGTCTTAGAGATGATTCACGACACTTTGCTGTGCCACAAACCGGATTTTGGATGACGACATAGGCATGGACCAATCACTGAATAGATTTCCTTATTTAAGAATATTCTCATATAAATTCACATTGAATGGTGAAATTCCTAAGAGGAGTTTACATTCAACACACATTTAACAATAAAGAATTTTCAAGAGAATACATTATGATATACACATTGGAAATGAAAGATAAACACGTCTTCCACCGTGTCTTACAAATTACAAATTGCTATGCTGTTAACTGACCTGCCTATATATTAGGGCTGGGCGGTATATCGAGTTTGTATGATTATATTGATATATTTTTTAGAAACGATATGGAATGAGGCAATACCGTTTATATCGATATACTGAAAAATAGCGGAGTACGCAGAGTGAGCTGATGCAGGGAAAGTGCATGATACGACTTGTCCTCAACATGACACATGCTTTATATTAAAGGCTTCAAAATAACTGGTAAGATATAGTTAACACGTATAGTTTAAAGCAGCTTGCCCTGTCAGATGCTCTGAGAGATAGGCTACTTGTGCTGACAGACAGATAAATACTTGCGGTGTTCAATGCGTTTGAAACGCGGTGCTTTCCTCAGTGCATAACTTACATTTCACAGGTATATTCTCCATCTGTAAATGTTAGAAAGTCATGCAAATATGCAGTGTTCGAACTATACCGTGGCCTTTGGGGGAGCCAAATTGTTTTGTTTTTGGGGGGGGGGGGGGGGGGGGACGCTTGCAAGTGCCTCAGAGGACTTACAAAGATGCATAACAGCTACAAGTGTATGCACTACTTGCTTTATGCAAGCACTATATAGGATAAATCACTATACAGGATTTACCCTATTATACTTTATCGATACGAACTGATAGGTCAAACAGCAAACAGCCACCCACAAATAGTCTATAAACAAAGCGTCCGGCTGTCTTTGACTTCACATGAACAACGGTTAAAGTTACTCGTGAAGAAGAATGCCATAATTCCTCCGTTCAATTAGGCCTAAGACATGAAGAGTCACGCAGACCTATAAAAACCCAGCCACAACACATAATTGGGAATAACATGCCTTACCTTCCTTTGCTGTTCGTCCAGAAATCCAAGTGGATATTCGTTTATATTTTTACTACGAATCTTTGAGTTAACATGTACTAAACATGAGTGGAATTTGCACTGCAGCGCCACCACACCTTGATGCTCATGACAAGAAGAGCATGTATAGCTATCTTTATTGAAGTGAATTAGGTTTAAATCGCCGTCATGCATGGATGAATTCTATTTTTGCAATTTTACACATAATAATCCACGATGATCACATTACACAAAACTGAAATTGCATGTCAAAGTAACACATTGTCAATATTTTTTGAGACCCCCCAAAATTTCACAAGTCACGTTTTTAGGGGAGCCCATGTCTTATTAAGGGGAGCCGAGCTCCCCCGTAGTTTGCACCCTGCAAATATGTCCATGTTGCTGTCCGGAGAGGACGAGCCTTCTGCAAGTAAATCTCCTCTAAAATTCAGGCTTCCGTGAATGAGCGCCACCAGACAGAGCGCAATAGAATAGGAACGCAATAATTCTGACTAAAATATACACTCACCTAAAGGATTATTAGGAACACCATACTAATACTGTGTTTGACCCCCTTTCGCCTTCAGAACTGCCTTAATTCTACGTGGCATTGATTCAACAAGGTGCTGAAAGCATTCTTTAGAAATGTTGGCCCATATTGATAGGATAGCATCTTGCAGTTGATGGAGATTTGTGGGATGCACATCCAGGGCACGAAGCTCCCGTTCCACCACATCCCAAAGATGCTCTATTGGGTTGAGATCTGGTGACTGTGGGGGCCATTTTAGTACAGTGAACTCATTGTCATGTTCAAGAAACCAATTTGAAATGATTCGAGCTTTGTGACATGGTGCATTATCCTGCTGGAAGTAGCCATCAGAGGATGGGTACATGGTGGTCATAAAGGGATGGACATGGTCAGAAACAATCCTCAGGTAGGCCGTGGCATTTAAACGATGCCCAATTGGCACTAAGGGGCCTAAAGTGTGCCAAGAAAACATCCCCCACACCATTATACCACCACCACCAGCCTGCACAGTGGTAACAAGGCATGATGGATCCATGTTCTCATTCTGTTTACGCCAAATTCTGACTCTACCATCTGAATGTCTCAACAGAAATCGAGACTCATCAGACCAGGCAACATTTTTCCAGTCTTCAACTGTCCAATTTTGGTGAGCTCGTGCAAATTGTAGCCTCTTTTTCCTATTTGTAGTGGAGATGAGTGGTACCCGGTGGGGTCTTCTGCTGTTGTAGCCCATCCGCCTCAAGGTTGTGCGTGTTGTGGCTTCACAAATGCTTTGCTGCATACCTTGGTTGTAACGAGTGGTTATTTCAGTCAAAGTTGCTCTTCTATCAGCTTGAATCAGTCGGCCCATTCTCCTCTGACCTCTAGCATCAACAAGGCATTTTTGCCCACAGGACTGCCGCATACTGGATGTTTTTCCCTTTTCACACCATTCTTTGTAAACTCTAGAAATGGTTGTGCGTGAAAATCCCAGTAACTGAGCAGATTGTGAAATACTCAGACCGGCCCGTCTGGCACCAACAACCATGCCACGCTCAAAATTGCTTAAATCACCTTTCTTTCCCATTCTGACATTCAGTTTGGAGTTTAGGAGATTGTCTTGACCAGGACCACACCCCTAAATGCATTGAAGCAACTGCCATGTGATTGGTTGATTAGATAATTGCATTAATGAGAAATTGAACAGGTGTTCCTAATAATCCTTTAGGTGAGTGTACATGTTTCTAAAATATTTGTTGTTGGAATAAATGTGCCATATGTGGAATTTTAAACCTACAAGTAAGTATATTTTTATGAAAGTGACCATTATAATGGGGTAATCAAATGTAGGCTAATATGCTTTGTTTTTATTTTCATTTTTAGTTTAGTGAATTATTAATTTTGTTTTTAGATTGTAATGTTACAACGTTAGAATGTAATGTGATTTTTAACCCCCTTTTTGCACATAATATATTGCATAGCCTACATTACATTCACTGTATTTGTTTATAGCCTTCAATATCAACATTGTTTTTAGGACATCATTGGGCAGGATGTGAAATAAAATTAATTATTATTAAAATAAATACAGATTTTTTTTTTTTTATCCAACTAGAAAAACGTAGAAAATAGCGGGATATATACCGCATATCGCCATTCAACCAAAAAATACAGAGATATGATTTTTTGGCCATATCGCCCAGGTCTACTATATATAGGCTAGATTTGCTTGCTGCTTGCTGAATTAGTGAACAGTGAAAAGAAAAAAGAAGAAAAAAAAAAAAAAAAAGTTATAAAAAGGCAAGTTCACCCAACATTAACCAGCGCTGACAAAGATGATGCCTGCTCTGTCCAAACGATACTGTTTGATTAACTGCTCGTTGTTAAACATTTCAAAAACATTCTTCCTCTCTTGAAAGATTTGCGCACGTCTCAGTCTCCTCAGTGCCATCACAAGCCCCTACTGGCAACTCCTAACCACTTGAGAGACCTCTCGAGCTGTCTTAAATAACTGGGAGAGTAAGAGTGATTCTTAGCTTTAAGAAATTTGATAACTTGCTTTTATACTTAAGTTTGAAAGTAGGAGTAAAATGTCATGATTTCTCAGCAATTAAGGCTAAAATGGCACTTTGAGAAGCTTGATAAATATGGGCCCAGATCCAACCCTGATCAAACACACCTGTCTGTAATTATCAAGTGCTCCTGAAGATCTTAATTAGCTGGTTAATTTGTGTTCAGAGTTGGAGCTGAACTTTGCAGGAAGGTAGATTTTCAGGAACAGGATTAGAAATCCCTGTATTAATCAGTGAAGGGCATTTCTCTGAACAAGGACTCTAGGTCAAATCAGGCAACAGCTCTTGGGAGTGAATCTGTAAAGGTCAGAGCCATATTCACACTGACATTGTTATAGATGGAATGGCTGTAGTGGAACATTTTCTAACACAGTGGAAACTGTGTAACTTGTTTCTTAGAGCCTTGAAGAATTAGAACCTTTCACTGTGTAAATAACTCCCCACAATCCAATCTTTGTTCAGATTAATTAGCCTCTCAGCATCCTGAGTCTTACTGATACAAACTAGCACAAACACAGACACACACTTACAGTACTGTCAGTGAGGAAAGTTATCAGTGGGAGGAAAGGACAAGGCTACACAACATTGTTTACAGCGCATTTCCTGCGGCAAAGCCCCTGGAGCATTGCACTTACTCACATAAACACACACACACCACTCCCAGAAGAGTAGTGAAATCCAAACACAGACCTTACTAATGCAGAGATAGAGGAAGAGAAATGCTTTCAAATTTAATGCACTGGCAGCTTGTGCTCTGCAAGAGTGGGGAAGCACAAATGTCACTTATCAATGCCACACAATGTTTTGTATGTCTGCAATGTTGCTGCTAAAAGCTGCTTCTACATTTATAAAAAACAAACACAATTCAAGACAATTATACCTGAAGAGAGCTATACATTAGCATTTAGCTATTTGCACTGTCTGGCTTGCTGTTGCTTGGCTAACGCAGCAGCTCAGAAAGTACACAACCTGTTTGTGTTTCTATCTTTATTCATGTCATTATGGCTGCGTTTAACTCCACTATTCAAACATACACTCGCAAACTTCCCTAAGCAGTTCCCCTCGGGGGAATCCCCACCGCCATTTTAAAGTGCGTTCAACTTCGTCAAGTGGACAAGGGAAGTTTATTTGGACTGACCCTCAACCCTTCGATTTTGACAGAGGGAGCGAGTCTACTCAACATGTACACTTCAGGCAGATCCATAGACCACAATGCACCATGATTGTGATGGTAGATCGCACTTAAATTTATCCCCACCCCACACAACTCGTGTATGATATTGGCGATTTTGACATTTAACCGCATTTAATACTTGTTGTAGCTACCTTAAGTTATAGTTTATTGTATTATCATTTTCGTTTGTGTATTTTTTTATATTCATATTTAATATTTGTTTATATTTATTTTAACAGCGCAAGCATCCTGCGACAAAGCCCCAGGATCACATGGGGATCGTTTTGACAATGTTATTGTCTGTACGTCTGTTGTCGCCTGGCACGTAAACAATAGTGAAATTGGTGCATTTCATTTAAATAAGTCTTTAAGTCCTTCAAACCTGCATACTGACACACATTTTGAGGTAATCATACCTCAGAGTCACAAAGCCTGTATTAAGTTAGGTGTTATACTATTTCAAGTGTGGGATTTAACCTGCACTAGTTAATAGATTACGCAAACCATTTGCACAAACGCTGCGCATATGAAATCAAGACAGCCTCATTCTTGCGCAAGTTAAAGGCCGTGACACACCAAGCCAACGCCAAAGAACTAGCAGTGATGAAAGCCGACTATGTTGTCGCCTCTTGTCGGCTGCGTCTCAGCCAAAAAGCTGCGCTTGAACACACTGCAAAGACTACAGCCGACTGCCAATTAGGATGTGAGTTCTGCACCTGCGTGTAAGGAAATAACTCTCTATACCAGCAGGCATCAATAGTCTATATTTGTCAATCAAAAAAGTGAACCTGAAACAAAGCAGCTCTTGCCTACCATTTTGAGTATCAATCATGCTGATCGCTTTCTTCATTCCAGGAGGCTGATGTTGTTATGAAAATATTCGCATATTGGAATGCTCAAGTAAGATGACGTAAAATTAGAACAAGCTTCTGTCTGTGCCGTCTTGACTTCTTTGCTCACTTTCATCACTTTCGCTTTTATTCTCATTCACTGACTCATTCGCTAACCGAACAGCCAATAAGGGTGATCTCTCTCTCTCTCATCAACGGCCCCAACTTCGGCTCAACATGCTGAATCAAGTGAACTGCCACCGACGTGAACCCAACTAGAGCTGACATGTGGAACACACCACAAAAACTATCCCGACAGACGCTTACTGTACTGACGGCCAACCAACGGCTTGGTGTGTCACGGCCCTAAGTCGCACTGACTGCACAATTGAGTGAATGACAGCTCCCAGTTCGTTCTGTGGTATTTGTTGCTCTTAGCTTTCAGAAGAAAAAAAAAAAAGAAATTACCAGTCCACTATCATTACTAGAGATTTTCAGCTCAGTATAGAGTCATTCACATTCCACACACAAATCATAATGACGTAACATGCAAAGTACAACATTCACTAGGGGTGTAACGATACCCTCGTGTCACGATTCGATACATATCACGACACTGAACTCACGATACTATATTATTGGATAATCCAAGATATATGGTAAAAGGTTAACAATTTACTGTTGATTAATTTACTGTTGATACTGTTGATGTTTTTACTGGAAGGCATAAGACATTTGGCATTATCAGGACCCACAAATATTGCATGATTAAACATTATATTCAACATTATGTATAGTAGTTTAATGTAGTACTGACACTAAAACTATGTAAACTTGAATTTTTTTCTCAAACAGTATTTTTTCATTTTGGCTGAACTATACACAATACAGATTGTCACTATCCACAATACATATTGTTGCATTTTTGTATTGCGATATATTGTGACAATATATTGTTACACCCCTAACATTCACACATACATACTGTGGGGTTTAGTAGGGTCACACTGGAAATCTGTTATTCACAGCCATCAGGATAATTTGAAAATAAAACTTCTATGACTTTGAGAAGTTTAAATGGTGACGTTTTGTTTGACATTTTTAATACAAGTCAGATTGTACGGATTCATACAAAAATCGGCAACCTGTACAATAAATAATGAATTCGGGCTCTAATGCACAATACTTCTTCCTAAATATTTCAGTCAGTGCTGAGGAGCGATTGCTGAGGAGCAGTTACACAGACATCATTATTTTAACGTGGACAGAAATCCGACCCTGTCATCCTTCTTATTCAGAGCTAAAGATCACTAATCACCTTCATAAGGCAAAGGGACTTTTGATCAGGCAGCACCTCTAACCCATTAGGGCGGTAAGTAGTCTCTTCAGCTGAAGCTCCCCTTAATTACCTTGACAGACTCTCTGCTGAAAAATTAGATGGGACTAATCATGTTTTCAGAAGGGCCGTGGTTCATTTCGAACCTCCATTGCCGGGTGAGCATTGAGCGACTTTGAAGTAGAAATAGATTGGCTTTGTTAACAATGCCACTCAAATAAAATGGTGTGGTATGATGGTTAGCTCATAAAATGAACAATTTTTGTTTAGATTGACATATGCACTGATTAAACACTCAATTACATGAAGAACATGTGTAAATAGCATCAATTTTGACTTCATGTTGGTTTTCAGCAAAACTAATTATGATAATAATACCCTGTAAAAAAATGTTGTCAGGTAACTTAAAAATTGTAATTTGTGTGGGAACATCTCAATTAGCAGACATATGAGCAAAAAATATTATCTAAAATATACACCTCTGGCCAATCACTCATAGGGCCCTATCATACACCCGGCGCAATGCGGCGCCAGGCACGATGCAAGTGTTTTTTGCTAGTTTCAGCCTGACGCAGTTATCATTTTCAAGTCCTGCGCCGCGTTGTTTAAATAGCAAATGCATTTGCGCCCATTTGTGCACCCATCCTGGCGTGCTGGTGTTCAGGTGCATTGTTGGCGCGTTGCTATTTTGAGGCAACAATGAAACGACTGCGCCATTGGCCAACAAAAACCTGGTCTAAAGTCAATAGCGCAGTATTTTTGTGTGTTATTTAAAGAGCGCGTTAGTAATATGCGCCTATAGGCGGGTGCACAACGTGCGTACACTCTGCTTGTTACACACACAGGGATGCGCAGCCACACACAAACATTTTTAAATATGAAAAATTAAAGGATTAAAATGTAAAAGATTATTATTGTGTACATAAATATAAAACTGCCTACATGTCATAATGGATAGTCATTGCATGTCTCAGAATTAGCCTACCTATTTGCAGTAATGACGAGCCAGCAGGCATCATTGGACAAGCAGATCTGTTTCCCCGCTAGAGAAGCGTTCAGTTTTTCCGCTTGCAAATTCCACTATGTAAATAGCGAATCCACCATGGCGCGAGCGCAACTGGCTTTTAAAGGGAACGAGAGATGAGACTCTGATTGGTTTATTGCACGTTATGCCAAAAACACACCCATGACTCATTAAAAGAATAGGGACAACCCTTTTAGACCATGCGCCGTGCACACCGACCGTTTTTTCCATCGTTAAACTAGCAAAAGTGGATTCGGACACGCCCTAAGTGCACTTGTGGCGTGCACTTTAGACCATGCGCTTAGATCGCTAAAATAGGGCCCATAGTGTGCAAAAAGTACCCAGCGTCCCATGAGGGTGACTGTGATTTCACTAAGTACAGCATGTTCCTGGATCAACATCTTTGTTGATCCTAGAACAACATTCCAATCAACCAATCAGATTTCAGGGACAAGTTTACGATTTATGTCAAGTTCAGGCTGATAACCAGGGTTAGGTGCTTCTACATCAGTGTTATTCATCTATCATTTCCTTCTGATTTTAGGGATAACTTATGGGTAGGGATATGACTAAATTTAAACAGCAATGTTGTGTTGATTTGCACATCTTGCTTGGCAAAATCACAGTGACCGTCCCATGAGATAATCTAACAAGAATGTGATACTATTCCCGACGGGTGTAGATTTTGGAATGTACAGCAAGGACATGTCCCTACACAACAGTTAAGAGTCTACAGCTGACTAATCCCTAAAAATAGCAATCACAATTATGACTAAATGCAACATCATGCAAGTATGTAATTTAAGTATTGTACGTTTCTTTCAGGTTTTAGAAATGGTACAAACACCAAAAACTAACCAGGAATGGTGTCTAGTATGCAACTTATGCAAAAACATGATCTCCTGAGTATCCATATGTATTTTATGTAAAATGCCGTTCTATGTACATTTACTTGCATTTGCATAGACCCTAAACATACAAGAATGAAGTGTTGACAGCATCTGAAACGTAAATAATTACTCAACTTAACAGATGTACAAATGTTTACGAATCCTGATTTAAACTATAAATATTTAATGAAAATTGGTTGATTCTATTGTATTTATGCTCAATTAGACAATATGTAATTTTCACGCTAGAGGTTGCTTATTCAAAACAAAGGCGTAGCTTGATGACGCCTTGACTTTGCAGAATCATGGGAGTTGTTGTCTTCACCTCTACAGCCGGTGGAAAAGAATCCGACGGGATTCAGGCAGAAATCATATTCATGGACAAACTAAAGTATTAAAGATTTATTAACGTTACTGTGGTATGAAGCAGGGTGGGGCTGGAGCGGAACGAGGCCGCTGGAGCGATTGCTAATGAAAGACAAGCGTGACACACGGCTCAAGAGCAGTGGAGCTTTTATAATGCCACAGGCGACCTTTTCTGCTCATGAGTATGTGGGGTAACACAGCGCTGTTTTATCATATTAGATACATTTGAGTGTATTGAAAGTTATGTTATAATGCTACTCTGTGCGTTCGCTCGGCGGCTACGAGACACTTGTTGCACACTGCAGTAAGCTAGATCGATATTAGGCATGGTAAAACATGGTACTCGCGGTAAATCAAGAAAACGAGATTTAAACAATACGACTAACTGTGTTGAGCTATATAACAGTGATTAGTTTTCTGTCGATTAATGTATCCAAACAGTTGCTCACCTGTCTAATAAAACATAATATATTAAAGCGTCTTTAGTGTTTCCATGGTTTCTACAAAATAAAATCGAGGGTAACGTGGTTATGATGTCATTGACAGGCGACGCATGAACACGGTCCGTGTCCTGGTTAAAATTGCTTATTTCTCTGATTTAAACATTCTTGGAAACATTTGGGATAATGTAAGTACACAAGTCAATAGAGCTGGGCGATATGGCCAAAAAAATCATATCTCAGTATTTTTTGGTTGAATGGCGATACGCGTTATATATCCTGGTATTTTCCGTATTTATTTTAATAATAATTAATTTTATTTCACATCCTGCCCAATGATGTCCTAAAAACAATGTTGATATTGAAGGCTATAAACAAATACAGTGAATGTAATGTAGGCTATGCAATATATTATGTGCAAAAAGGGGGTTAAAAATCACATTACATTCTAACGTTGTAACATTACAATCTAAAAACAAAATTAATAATTCACTAAACTAAAAATGAAAATAAAAACAAAGCATATTAGCCTACAGTTGATTACCCCATTATAATGGTCACTTTCATAAAAATATACTTACTTGTAGGTTTAAAATTCCACATGTGGCACATTTATTGTCCAACAACAAATATTTTAGAAACATGTATATTTTAGTCAGAATTATTGCGTTCCTATTCTATTGCAGATTCACTTGCAGAAGGCTTGTCCTCTCCGGACAGCAACATGGGCATATTTGCATGACTTTCTAACATTTGCAGATGGAGAATATACCTGTGAAATGTAAGTTATGCACTGAGGAAAGCACCACATTTCAAACGCATTGAACACCGCAAGTATTTATCTGTCTGTCAGCACAAGTAGCCTATCTCTCAGAGCATCTGACAGGGCAAGCTGCTTTAAACTATACGTGTTAACTATATCTTACCAGTTATTTTGAAGCCCTTAATATAAAGCATGTGTCATGTTGAGGACAAGTCGTATCATGCACTTTCCCTGCATCAGCTCACTCTGCGTACTCCGCTATTTTTCAGATGCGTTCATATCAAACTACTGTATATCGATATAAACGGTATTGCCTCATTCCATATCGTTTCTAAAAAATATATCGATATATCGTACAAACTCGATATACCGCATAGCCCTACAAGTCAACAAGATATAAAACATTGTTCTAATGGTTTTTGGATATTTTAATCCAAAAATATTACATATTGTGCCTTTAAAGGTATAGTTCACCCAAAAATGAAAATTCTGTCATCATTTACTCACCCTCAAGTTGTTCCAAACCTGTATGAGTTTCTTTCTTCTGCTGAACACAAAAGACGATATTTTGAAGAAAGCTGGTAACCAAACAGTTGATGGGACACCATTGACTTCCATAGTTTTTTTTTTTCCATACTATGGAAGTCAGTGGGGCCCATCAACTGTTTGTTTTGGAACAACTTGAGGGTGAGTAAATTACAACATTTTCATTTTTGGATAAACTATCTCTTTACAAAACAGTTGGCTCATTTACTTCATTTGAAATTATAACATTTCATTTTGCTCTGTGTGACTTTAAATCTTAAAATGAATAAAATGTCTGTAATCGTTTAACCATTAAAACAAAAATTTAGTTTTCTAAATATATTGTGAATAATAAAATGAACAAAAGATATGCTGAATATGCTGTGAATAAAAAATGAGCATAAAATCAACACAAATGCACCATAACATTCATAAAAAGTAATTCCTTTTGTTCTTGTACTGTAATCCAAATTTTCAGAATCCATATGATTGCATTATGTGAGGAACGGAACCAAATTCAAGTTATTCATTCATCAATCTTTGTCTATAACCTCAGTAGCGGCTGTATCCGTGAAAACCTGCACTCATTAAAAAAATTTAAATTTGCCACCTCAAGGAGTGGTATGACAATTGATTTACATCAGTGATATTGAATGCTCATTGGCTCTTGTGTGCCTCATCACCTATTGCTACATCATGTTTCAGGTACTGTATGAATTTATATGAGATATGCACGCCTTCATGAAGTGGATCAGAAAATAACATTTTCAGCGATTGGCAACTAAAACTCTACTCTGTATCTCACAGAAAACTATTGTTTACCACCAGTAAGCACCTCGAATGCAACACAATGTTGTTTGGGCTACTTTGCTATTGTGATTAACTTGGAGATAGGGTTAAGGAATCTAAAATATATCTATAAAACTGTAAAAATGTGACTCTTTAAATATTTTTGGAAAATAAATTTGTAAATATTTTACATTTTCTATAGCTATAATACTACTTAGGTTTCAGATGCTTTAAGTACATCCATATTATGTTTCAGCATATACCCAAATGTAAAAAAAAAAAAATTTTTTAAAAAAACCTTTTGTACCTGTAAATGTTACGTATGAATACCTACATATACACAGTGAGACCAGGCTGTATGCTAATGGAAGACATTAAGGTTTAGATCACGTAGATGGTAACAACTGCACATAATCATTTACATTGTAAGATCATTGTTTTGTAAGCCACTGCAAAGGTGGAAAAATGGTAAAGTAGCTCATTGAATGTAGTATATTACATTAAGTAGAAATGTATATCAATGTAGAAAGTTATCACCCCAGATTCTAACTGACAGTCACTATGTGCTGCTGTTAACCACAGGATTATGTGACCTTTACAAAAACATGCACCCTACTGAAGCATTGAATGAAGTGAACAAAATTGCACAGCCGCCAAGTGACATCGGTCTGGAAGACGCACTATAATTCATTTGGGTTCATTTGACTGGAGAGAAAGGTTTTAAAAGCGTCTTTGGATGATAAAAAGTGCTAGTTTTAAAAGTTTCCTGCTGGGTATAAAGCAAGGTTAAAGTAAAAAAAAAATTATAGGACAGAGGGCGATCAAAGACCTATTTGAAACAGCTTTTAGGATGATTAGTCCACTGTACGATTTTGAAAATTGAATTTTGTTTTGTTTTTTTGTATTTAACTGCATGGTAGTCTTGTCTGTCTGCCATGCGAAGTAAGCAAAAGAACAGAGTTTTATGAGTGTCAAAAAAAACTTCTGTCAAGTAACAGTTCACCGGAAATTAAAACTTATGTCAATTTATTCACCCTCATGCTGTTCCAAACCATATAACTTTCAGGTTTCCCAATACAAAAGGGCAGGTTAATACTACTTCTATGCTCTTTTCCATGCAACTGAATTATGGCTTTCAAGCCTCAAAAAGGATGTAAAATTAATTCGTACTGTAAACTCTAATAGGTTGGCAGAACTCAAAAAACTTAAGTAATCAGTTACATGTTTTTTTAAGTTAACAAACTCAAAGATTAAGTTAGTAAAACTTAAAATTCTGACTTTGCGCTACAATTAAATATTGACTAAGCTAACTCATTTAACTTGATTACCTAAACATCATATTAACTCAAATCTTTTTTGCGGTTAACTGCTTGCTAGCAATAGCACACTTGCATGTGCTTATGTATTTAACAAACAGTCTATCACTATACACTTGCATATACATGGTTCAGCAACATCCAGCATACATAACCTAAAAGGTTTACAGCCCGTCCTCGACTTAACCACAGGCTCTACTCTTCACCACAATTGCAATTTTGTTGCAAAATTGCAACATAATAGAAACCCCTATAAATCCCAACTAGTGTTGTCAAAAATATCGATATGTATCGAAAAACATCTGAAACAATACCAATACTTTATAAAGTAAAGTTCCGCCCGATCACCTTCCGTTTTCAATTTATGGAAAGTGTTAAAAGTGCCTCTGCAGTTCAAAATGCTTACGCTACCAGTTACGCTCATCAGACGTAGCGTAAGCATTTTGAACTACAGAGGCACTTTTAACACTTTTTCCATAAATTGAATACGGAAGGTGATCGGCCGGAACTTTACTTTATAACGTTTTAAATATGGATATTTTTCTTACACAAACGCATTGATTCGCTTCAGAAGGCCTTTATTAACCCCCCAGAGCCGTGTGGAGCACGTTATATGACGGACAGATGCATTTTTATGGACTTCAAAAACAGAACAACAATCACTGCCATTATAACGCTTGGATTAGCCAGGACTTTAATATAACTCCGATTTTATTCGTCTGAAAGAAGAATGTCATATACACCTAGGATGACTTGAGGGTGAGTAAATCATGGGCTAATTTTCATTTTTGGGTGAACTATCCCTTTAAAGGGACAGCAGCCGAATAAACGTGCCACTCTCTGTGTTGTGGGGTAAGTGTTATTTAAAAAATGCTTTAGTAAAAGTGTCTCGGGCCAAGTACCAAAACAAACTTGTAGCCAATCAGCAGTAAGGGGCGTGTCTACTAATGATGGGGAGAAGAGATCGCTCAGTGCACGTCATTATTCAAAAGACACGACACACAGGACGGACATTAGCAGAGCGACGAGAGATGGCAGATAAAAAACAAAAGTGGAAAATGTCTGTGGAACAAAAGAAGGCTTACGATCAGGCAAGAAGTAGGACCCCTGTAAATCTCGGATCAGCTTTCCAGCGCTGGAGAGAACTCAAGGAGTGGCAAGGCCTGCAATCGGACGCCGGGGTTGCTTTATTTCTTCTCAATAGGCGAGTAACATTGGTTTTGTTTTGTTTCACAGAACTAATACAGTGGGGAGAACAAGTATTTGATACACTGCCGATTTTGCAGGTTTTCCTACTTACAAAGCATGTAGAGGTCTGTAATTTTTATCATAGGTACTCTTCAACTGTGAGAGACAAAAATCAAAAATCCAGAAAATCACATTGTATGATTTTTAAATAATTAATTTGCATTTTATTGCATGACATAAGTATTTGATCACCTACCAACCAGTAAGAATTCCGGCTCTCACAGACCTGTTAGTTTTTCTTTAAGAAGCCCTCCTGTTCTTCACTCTTTACCTGTATTAACTACACCTGTTTGAACTCGTTACCTGTATAAAGGACACCTGTCCACACACTCAATCAAACAGACTCCAACCTCTCCACAATGGCCAAGACCAGAGAGCTGTGTAAGGACATCAGGGATAAAATTGTAGACCTGCACAAGGCTGGGATGGGCTACAGGACAATAGGCAAGCAGCTTGGTGAGAAGGCAACAACTGTTGGCGCAATTATTAGAAAATGGAAGAAGTTCAAGATGACGGTCAATCTCCCTCGGTCTGGGGCACCATGCAAGATCTCACCTCGTGGGGCATCAATGATCATGAGGAAGGTGAGGGATCAGCCCAGAACTACACGGCAGGACCTGGTCAATGACCTGAAGAGAGCTGGGACCACAGTCTCAAAGAAAACCATTAGTAACACACTACGCCGTCATGGATTAAAATCCTGCAGCGCACGCAAGGTCCCCCTGCTCAAGCCAGCGCATGTCCAGGCCCGTCTGAAGTTTGCCAATGACCATCTGGATGATCCAGAGGAGGAATGGGAGAAGGTCATGTGGTCTGATGAGACAAAAATAGAGCTTTTTGGTCTAAACCCCAAGAACACCATCCCAACCATGAAGCATAGAGGTGGAAACATCATTCTTTGGGGATGCTTTTCTGCAAAGGGGACAGGACGACTGCACCGTATTGAGGGGAGGATGGATGGGACCATGTATCGCGAGATCTTGGCCAACAACCTCCTTCCCTCAGTAAGAGCATTGAAGATGGGTCGTGGCTGGGTCTTCCAGCATGACAACAACCCGAAACACACAGCCAGGGCAACTAAGGAGTGGCTCCGTAAGAAGCATCTCAAGGTCCTGGAGTGGCCTAGCCAGTCTCCAGACCTGAACCCAATAGAAAATCTTTGGAGGGAGCTGAAAGTCCATATTGCCCAGCGACAGCCCCGAAACCTGAAGGATCTGGAGAAGGTCTGTATGGAGGAGTGGGCCAAAATCCCTGCTACAGTGTGTGCAAACCTGGTCAAGAACTACAGGAAACGTATGATCTCTGTAATTGCAAACAAAGGTTTCTGTACCAAATATTAAGTTCTGCTTTTCTGATGTACTTATGTCATGCAATAAAATGCAAATTAATTACAATGTGATTAATCATACAATGTGATTTTCTGGATTTTTGTTTTAGATTCCGTCTCTCACAGTTGAAGAGTACCTATGATAAAAATTACAGACTTCTACATGCTTTGTAAGTGGGCAAACCTGCAAAATCGGCAGTGTATCAAATACTTGTTCTCCCCACTGTATATGCTGGCTTTTGCTTGAATATGCACGTGGGTCATGTTCGCTTGTTTGTTCATTTGCAATCGTATTGTCGTTCACTTCAGCGATGATAAAGACCCATTCATTTCCACACCCGATAACCCTGGAGCGTCTAAACCTCCTCCACTGTCTGTTTCAAGCGTCAGCTCCCGAAGTGTGTCCGAACAGTAAGATAATATACTCCTAATATATGTTTGTTTCCTTTGGTTCCTCTTTTCGTAATCGATACAACCCTCTAATCTTGTGATAATTGTAATATGTTCGTGCTCATGCTATCGAGTTGTTCATGAAAACTGCGTTTGTGTGTTTGGGATGAAAGGGATTACTTTTTCATTGAACATTCGACCTGGATTACCATAGTAACACGCATTGCTTTCACTTATTGATGACATCATACCCTCGGCCCGTCGGCCGGCTGGCACAGCAGATTCTGCCATAGTCGTTGCCTGCGTTGCGTACGTATGTGTGGGGTGGAGTTATCAAAATAGGAGCGAGACCCTTTTGGGGTAGGGGCGTGTTTGTTTTGGTGATTTGAAATATCAACATCGGTCACCAGAAAGAACTTACCCCACCTTTAATGTTATTCAAACTACAAAAAGGCAAACGATCACTTACTGCTCTTGACTGATCAACTTGTGTAACTTTAATGGATTAATCTGTATTTAAATTTTTACAATGAAGATTATCCAATTTTATTTTAAATTGGATTTTTTTTTTTTTTTTTTTTAAATTCAGTTTCTTACCTGAATACTACTGTTAGACTTACCTGAAAGAAATAAAGCTCGCCATTTCATTTGTATCTTTATTCTATTGTATTTATTTGTGCTATTGTGCTGTTTACTTGTCTTTTTGCTTGTTATTGTTTACTTGTCTTTTTAAGTTCAATTTACCATTTGAAATCAAGCTTCCTTGTGCTGTGTGTAAGCTATTGCAACAAAATTAACCCATTGTAAAAAATACATTGAGTTAGCAAATATTTGTGAGAATTGCAATGGTAATTGATCAACGTTTATATATGAAAAAAAAAATCATATAAAGTGATCTCTTCAGAAGAAATTTGATTGCCTAGACTTTCAATAGATGGACAAAAAAATAAATAATATTAATATCTATTTGACAGTATATGCAGCGTTTTTTTCCGTGGTATCGAATATCGATACTTTTCCAGGTATCGTATCGAAGTTAGAAATTCCAGTATCGTGACAACACTAATCCCAACATACCAGAATATTAAACACCAACACATCTCTCCCTATATCAATATTTTGTGCACCAAAAAACCCAGTTAATTTCAACATTTATTCTCTTTATTCAGTCTGATGAAATGCTGGGAACGCAATCTGTTGCAACTCATTTAGTTTAGGTTCTGCTTAATATAATCAGTTATTGAGTTCATGTAACTTTTTCTATTAAGTACAATGAACTTTCTATTTTTATATTAAGTACAATGAACTTATTTCATTTAGTTGATGTCACTGTTCGTATATATATTTTTTTTTTCTCCTCGGTGCCTTGTGTGTGATATTCCAGTTGATAGCTTTTGTGAACTTGATAGACTAAAATTTAAGACATTATTCTCTGAAAATGTTGACATCAATCCTAGCTGTATTTAACACAATATTTAGGGTATGTGAGAGAATTAGTTGATTCCATCTTTTTAATGAAGCAGTTGATCCAGTTCATAAAACCAGTCCAAAATATTAATTCACACTGACTTAATGATGAGCTATCTTATGGCTTCAGAAGACTTGAATGTAATGTCATATGGGACAATTTTATGACACTTCTGTGAACTCTTTTGAAACCTCTAGCCCTTATTCATTGTAAAATAATAAAAGCATAGAAATAAATACCAGCACAATCTTCAGAATTGGAAAAAAAACGTCATAGTCATTGTCAATCATTGTTGATTTTTGGGTTATTTCTTTAACAACATTAAACAGTTCTGTATTGTCTGTTGTTATCTTTGAGCCAATGTGGCATTCACTAAAAACAAGTTATCTTTTGTTTCTATGTCTGAAGGTCAGCAGTGCAATATAATATTCTCATTAGGTAAAAACCTCTATTACAAAAAAAAGAAGCAGCAGCATTTGCACGGCCTTGGCATGGGAATCAGATAATCCAGGAACCTTGAGGGGGCAGGGGCATATTGTATTTACCCACAATCCTCTAGAATCACAATTTCAGCATTCCACACACAGTACATCTACATTCATGTATTTGGCAGACAAATACTAGCTGAAACAGCATGGATGCTTGCACAGATGCATACAAAAACACACACCTTTGCCATACTAATTTTAAATGTAATTTTAAATGTGCATGCATCAACCTGCAGCAAAAAAAAAAAAAAAAAACCATCTGCCTTTTTTTTTTTTTTTTTTTCTTCAGGAAAAGCACCCATCAGTAGCTATGTTTCCATCCACCTATATTTTAAATTTTGGGATATTGGATAAAAAAAAAAATGCTGGATGGAAATGCCAAGACGCGCATTAATTCTAAAACTGCGCATAAAGTATGCGCTCAGTTTTTTAATACGATAACATGCACATCAACTACGGTGGAATCACATTTACTGAATAAATTCCTCAAGTGACTTTAGCCCCTTTCACACATACAGTCTTTACTGGTAAATTACCATTAAGAGATCAGGGGCCAGATTTACTAAACAGGTCAAATTAGCGTGAGAGCGCAATTCCATAAAAGCGCGAATGGGAGTGGACAGTTCTGCGCGTGATCTACTGACTACGCGCAAATTAAAGAACACAGACGCAGCCGGATCATTTCCATAATGACCAATGCAATCTATCAGTTAGCGTCTGGTTTAAGACATGCTTTTTTGGGACAGTAAGTAATGGCGCAAACACCAGTAAATTGACGAGCGCAAACCTTAGTAAATCACCTCGCATGATTCATTTAAATACTCTTCTCCCATAAATGTTGCGCCTGAAAGGGAAACTCCTACAAATATATATGCAATAAGGTCAGCCGCAAAAATAACTTTGTCCACGCCTTTTCAGTGCTAATTTTTCACTGCGTGCACTTATTAAATCTTAACAGTATTTTTTTTAAATGCCAAAATATGGTTTGCACTGGCGCAAACTGTTAGTAAATGTGAACAGACTTTTTAAAAAAATACCGGTAAATTGATTCTGGCAATTTATGAGAAGTTGTAAGTTGTAGAACATCTTTTCGAAGTAAATTTCAAAATGTAGTACGTACTATATAGCGGTTTCGGACGCAGCAAGGCCTTCTTTTCCATTCATCAGTGTTGCGGCTCTGCAGTTATTGAGTACTATAGTAACTGCAATACATAACTATTACATGTCTTGTGTTTTTAAAAGCAAAAGTGAGTTCTCATCCCCTTAAGCCTGTCACTCAGAAGTAAAAAATAAAAAACAAAAAAAACCTAAAGTGCTTCCCTTTATTCAGGTGGATGATTGAAATCACAAAATTTACCGGTATTTTTTTTGCTTGTGTGAACAGCACATTTGTGTATGTACCGGAAAAGTAGTTCTGGTAATTTTACAGTAATTTACTGGTATTGCTGTGTGAAAGGGGCATTTGTCTCAACAGAGGATGTGATTTGATAAACTGGACTAACCAGCTCACAAACTTCATTGCGCAGCATCATGGTTTAATTATTCTGAAATGCCCAAGCCGAAGTGTCATCAAAATGGTGGCTTCCGCCTCTGAAAGCTAGATGCAGTAACATGACTGCGTTTATTGAATTTTGTCTGTGTACTCTGAGGTGCAAGTAATTTATGATGTATGAAAAAAAGAGCAAAAGTGGCTTCCCCAATTGCAGCAACTTTCTTTTTTATTACAGATATTCTGCACCAATTTCCCAGGAGGTGATGATTTTGTTCTCTTGAACACAAGGGATGGAAACTGTGCTTTATTGGCAAATATTTTATGCGATATTCCAATTTTGCACACAAGTTAAATTCACAACTTTGGATAGAAACATAGCTAATGTAAGCTAATAAACCAAAGGCATCTAGAGACAGACTACACTGGGAATCACAACAGCCTCTATCTGTGACCTCGATCAGTAAACTATTTGTCATTTAGAACTTTAGATAAACCCTGAAAAGATACTATCACACAAACATACAAACATTCAAACATGAACTGAAATAGAAATGTTGACATTTCAAAATTGATGTTCTCCTTTTCGGTCTCTCTACCCTGAACAGTGAAAAAAAGTGTCTTGGTAATTTTATAGTTGGGTTATATCTCGTCAAATACAGTAACATGTCACAATAATTTATGAACTAGGCCTATCTGAATGTACATGCATTTATGATCAGACAAGCATTCAAAATGAAATAATGCTTAAGTCACTTTCTATAAAAAGGCTTCAAAAGACTTTCAAGACTGGAAACTCTTAGATAGTAGTGGAAGGTAGTGAAAGGACTTGTGATATGACATGAACTATCAGATGTGCGGTTTCATTTTACATTCAGTTCAAAGCAATAAACATTCAAGAAATCTTAGGTTAACTCAACAATACGCCCAACTGGGTAACATTGTTGTAAGTAATAATGCTGCAATTTAGCTTAAATTAAGTCTAATTGTTTTTATTAGCCTACAGTAATTACTTTCCTAAGAATTTTTGTTTTATGTCATTTTATCTTTGGCAGCCGCGTCGAATATAGATGAGCTTGAGAAAAATTGTCAACAATACAATTAGTGTACAAGCTTATCAAAGGTAATTACATTATTTACCTTTTTTATTAGATGGAACAACATGCAGTAACAGAGTTTATGTAAATATTATGTTTTGGCCATTAAAATTAAAATATCTGTGAACAATTCTTGGATACAACAGAGTAAGATCAGTAAGGTGAAGCTAAACTTAATCATTTTGTTTGATGTGTTTAAACCAGCTACATTTCATGCTGTGTTAATTGTTAGCTGTGGTAATTTTATTTGGCAAACTCTTATGTTTTTTATTCATCATGATGGCTTCGTGTCAACACCTACAGAGACACCTAACTAGACAGCATTGTTGGGCATCACAAGCGCGCTTTAAAACGCGACTATAGTGACCACATGGTGTCTAGGTAGACAGCATACTAGGTATTGAGTTACAGCCAACATGAACGGTTAGAGAGATGCGGGTATGCATTGAATTGAATTAATATGTTATGTACTCACTCTTGAGCGCGCAGATCAGCTGGTGTCCATCTTTAATCAGCTCTTTGATGAACTTGTTGGTTCGATCCAGCTCGATCTCATGACATTTGAGTCTCTCTCTAAAGTCTGGACTGTCCACAAAAGAGTCACTGAACTCTAGAGTCGGCAACCCCATAATCAGACCTGAAATAAAGCCTCACAAAACAACTCAGTATTTCCTCAGACACACTGGCGGATCCGTGTCACCATCATCATCATCCACACTCAAACGCGGGAAGAGTCGCTCTCTTGCAGAGATTCATGCGAAAGTTTCTCTTCACTTCCGCGCTCTGAACTTTCATCAAGCCAAACTTCTGCAGTCAGCCTGAGACCATGAGACTCCTGCTGGTTACATTAGATAACACTCATGGACAGGGCCGGCCCGCGGCATAGGCAGAATAGACAAATGCTAGGGGCGCCACTCATCCATTCCCGTTTTATTACTGATACTATTTTATTAATATTAATTCGAAATATTACTGAATAAAGCAACAACAACAACAACAACAACAAAAAAACTCCCCCGACTCTTCCCGGGTCCGCCGCATCAATCTCCCCCGCCCAGCTAGTGCTTGAAGTGAGTCAGAAATAGAACGCGCGATCAGTTTAATGTTGGGAATTTGTTGTGTCGCGTCGCCTCTCGCCGCATCCAACGTAGACAGGATTGCTTTTGTTTTTTAGGGTGCCTGGCTGCTCGCGCCAGGTGCAGATACAGTGAAAGTTGCCTGATTATTTATGACGGATGGCCAGATTCACATGACACAGTGTCAAAAAGACCGAATTCCTCTGACGCAGGGAAGATAGGGATAAGGGATAAAGACAGAGGTAAAGTGATGTAATGAATGAACAGTTTATCTCAGGGATCCTCAAATCTGGCCCACGAGATCCACTTTCCTGCAGAGTTTAGCTCTAACCCTAATCAAACACACCTGAACATGCTAATCAATGTCTTCAGGATCATTAGAAAATCACAGGTAGGTGAGTTTGATCAGGGTTGGAGCTAAACTCTGCAGCGCATTGGCCCTCCAGGGCAAGATTTGAGGAACCCTGGTTTATCTAATTGCATAGTAGTAAAATACTAACGTTCGCTAATTAATTGCATTTTTTTTTTTACCTTAAACTTTATGCAAGCAGCTTCTCCAGAGGCCATAGACAGTGTGATTTTGTCAAAATTAGTAATGATATTTATATACAGGTTTATTTCAAATAGCAATATTTTATGTAAAATTCACATTAAATATCTAAATTTCTCAGTTTAATTCATGGTGAAAACATGAATGTGCATAGTTTAGTGGAAGATTGCTGCCATCTACTGGAAAACAAACACTTTTGCTAGTTCACAATGAATAGTTTGTGCATGAATGTTAGATGCAATTACTCTTGCTATTTGTGTTTAGGCTGTAAGGGGTTTAGGCGTAGGTGCTATTTTTGTATAGTTTAACTATCATCAGCCTTAAAAAAAAAAAAAAAATTATATATATATATAGTGGGGAGAACAAGTATTTGATACACTGCCGATTTTGCAGGTTTTCCTACTTACAAATCATGTAGAGGTCTGTAATTTTTATCATAGGTACACTTCAACTGTGAGAGACGGAATCCAAAACAAAAATCCAGAAAATCACATTGTATGATTTTTAAATAATTAATTTGCATTTTATTGCATGACATAAGTGTTTGATCACCTACCAACCAGTAAGAATTCCGGCTCTCACAGACCTGTTAGTTTTTCTTTAAGAAGCCCTCCTGTTCTCCACTCATTACCTGTATTAACTGCACCTGTTTGAACTCGTTACCTGTATAAAAGACACCTGTCCACACGCTCAATCAAACAGACTCCAACCTCTCCACAATGGCCAAGACCAGAGAGCTGTGTAAGGACATCAGGGATAAAATTGTAGACCTGCACAAGGCTGGGATGGGCTACAGGAAAATAGGCAAGCAGCTTGGTGAGAAGGCAACAACTGTTGGCGCAATTATTAGAAAATGGAAGAAGTTCAAGATGACGGTCAATCTCCCTCGGTCTGGGGCACCATGCAAGATCTCACCTCGTGGGGCATCAATGATCATGAGGAAGGTGAGGGATCAGCCCAGAACTACACAGCAGGACCTGGTCAATGACCTGAAGAGAGCTGGGACCACAGTCTCAAAGAAAACCATTAGTAACACACTACGCCGTCATGGATTAAAATCCTGCAGCGCACGCAAGGTCCCCCTGCTCAAGCCAGCGCATGTCCAGGCCCATCTGAAGTTTGCCAATGACCATCTGGATGATCCAGAGGAGGAATGGGAGAAGGTCATGTGGTCTGATGAGACAAAAATAGAGCTTTTTGGTCTAAACTCCACTCGCCGTGTTTGGAGGAAGAAGGATGAGTACAACCCCAAGAACACCATCCCAACCATGAAGCATGGAGGTGGAAACATCATTCTTGGGGGATGCTTTTCTGCAAAGGGGACAGGACAACTGCACCATATTGAGGGGAGGATGGATGGGGCCATGTATCGCGAGATCTTGGCCAACAACCTCCTTCCCTTAGTAAGAGCATTGATGATGGGTCGTGGCTGGGTCTTCCAGCATGACAACAACCCGAAACACACAGCCAGGGCAACTAAGGAGTGGCTCCGTAAGAAGCATCTCAAGGTCCTGGAGTGGCCTAGCCAGTCTCCAGACCTGAACCCAATAGAAAATCTTTGGAGGGAGCTGAAAGTCCGTATTGCCCAGTGACAGCCCCGAAACCTAAAGGATCTGGAGAAGGTCTGTATGGAGGAGTGGGCCAAAATCCCTGCTGCAGTCTGTGCAAACCTGGTCAAGAACTACAGGAAACGTATGATCTCTGTAATTGTATGATCAAATACTTATGTCATGCAATAAAATGCAAATTAATTACTTAAAAATCATACAATGTGATTTTCTGGATTTTTTTGTTTTAGATTCCGTCACTCACAGTTGAAGAGTACCTATGATAAAAATTACAGACTTCTACATGCTTTGTAAGTGGGCAAACCTGCAAAATCGGCAGTGTATCAAATACTTGTTCTCCCCACTGTATATAATAATATCATGAGCACAATGACGGGGTAGAATGGACTGGACTCGGTACAATTTTTAAAACACAACCAACATATAAAACAACAATAAATAAGTAAAAAAAAAAAAAACAACAACAATGCATTACAAAAATAAAACAGTACCAGTGTTTCCACAACTTAGACTGATAACATGTAGTGCTAAACCTTGATACAAGGGGCACCAAGTAAAATCTTGCCTAGGGCAGCAAATTGGTCAGGGCCGGCCCTGCTCATAGACGTGCTAATTTGTAATGTAATTTTTGTAAACATAATCAACTAAAAAAAAAGAAAAATCTTAACTAAAATGTGACTTCATTCATTCATTCATTGTAAAATGTTTTTTTTTTTATATATATATTTCCACAAAAAAAGTGACAAAGCATCAAGATTGGCATGTCAAGGATCAGAACTAGAAACAGCTCCTTATTAAAGTAACTATTTCACATTTTCACTTCACTTACAGACAGGTCAACAGCATTTAATGATAAATAGGGTAAAGTATGTACATTTTTAAATTTTAACTTTAACTTAATAGCATGTGCAGGATGATGATGCATCAGCCAATATGTTAAGGGTATATATTTACTGTACACATTTGCTAATTTAGTTGTCATAGCACAAAAGTGTCATATGAGAAGGTAGTTGAATAACTGATTCATTGCTGACAAACAAAGCAGAATCCCAGAAAAGAAAATTCATCTGAAAGGTACATTTATTCTATAACTCATATAAAGGCATAAAGAATTATTTCACTAAAATAAGCCTATAGGTTTGAATGAATAATGATGTCTGAAATGTACATCTAACTCATGAATTAACTGCATAATAACCAACTGATTAAATGTATATCAACTGAACCGAATTGATATAACATATCAATTCAATTCAATGCACACCCGCATCTCTCTAACCATTCATGTTGGCTCTAACTCAATACCTAGTATGCGGTCTACCTAGACAACATGTGGTCACTATAGTCGTGTTCTAAAGTGCGCTTATGATGCCCAACAATGCTGTCTAGGTAGGTGTCTCTCTAGGTGTTGACACAAAGCCAACGTGCACTTTTTTTGGGCTTCAAAATCTATGGTACCATTTACTCCCATTATAAAGCTTGGAAAAGCCAGGACATTTTTAATTTAACTCTGATTTTGTTTGGCTGAAAAAAGAAAGTCATTTACAAATAGGAAGGCTTGAGGGTGAGTAAATTATGGGATAGTTTTCATTTTTGGGTGAATTAACCCTTTAATTATTAATTTGTTTTAATAATGTTTTTAGATTTGTGGACATCTTTATTTTACCAGAATAAGGTAAGGCCTGAGTGGCATGTTGTTACTATTATTGTTTTTTAATGTAATGCTTTTTTTATTCATGGGGTTATTATGCAATTATTTCATGAGTTAGATGTACATTTCAGACATCACTATACATTAAAACCTATAGGCTTCATTTAGTGAAATAATTTTTTATGCCTTTATATGAGTTATAGAATAAATGTACCTTTCAGATGAATTTTCTTTTCTTGGATTCTGCTTTGTTTGTCAGCAATGAATCAGTTATTCAACTACCTTTTCATATGACACACTTGTGCTATGACAACTAAATGTGTACAGTAAATGTATACCCAAAAATGAAAACTATCACACTAACATTGTCGTCTGCACATGAAAAGCTCAAAGGAAAAACCTTTTTCTGTTTTTAGTACATCAATGTCATGTAAACGTACCCTCAATCTCAAAAATGTTGATATTCAGACAAAATTAAAGTCACCATGAAATCAAAATTGACAATTAAATGATTAAAACAACCAAACTCGTGTAAAAACAGCTGGAATGTAGTGGATTAAGGTGAATTAATTGACTGTATGTATGAGGAACTTAATTGCATAATTTAAAAATAAATAGAAAATGCACAACAGAACATAGTCGACTCATTTAATCCTCAGAGAGAGAGACATATCAGAAAGATTGCTTTGACAATAGCTTGTACAGCCTGAAGGGCCATACACCAGTGTACATCTATCTGTGTGTGACATCAGTAAAGCTGCTGGATGTCTGATGACCTGCAGCGTTTCTCAAGGTCTGATGGAACAGGCCAGACATATGTGGCTACAATAAACCAAACCCTCGAACAACTCCCACACCACCTTCAACCTAGATGTAAAACTACCAAATTCACATAAATGTCAACCAAGGAAATAAAACAACCGAATTGAACTATAAAGAAATCGCATTTAGGCCTATATGTCAGTCGATGAATATTGTCATGTCATGTGGCATGTTTCTTTCTTTTCTTCCCCTTTTCTACTCCAAACAGGCAACTGTAATTATACTCTCTGATAGATCGTGCCGGAACTAATGAGAGTGGGGAGAGAGTGAATTCTGAATTAATACCTTACTAAATGAAAGTAATTAGACTTCAGCCTAATTGGAGCCGGTAGGATCGGCCACAAATACAGGGCACGCTGGAACGATAATGATGTCAAAATCCAAATGAGCATTCAGTCGACGCAAAGCAGGAGGAAGAATTTAAAACACGTTAGCATCTAATTTGCATATGCCCTGCTACATTTTCCATTACTCCAAAACTGAAAGACACCGCAGCAATAGAATGAGATACTACCGTACCAAGGTAAAACAATTAGTTTTGAAACATAACAGACAACCTAAAGAGGCTTTCACACTGACAACCATTTGTAGCGAGAAAGCAACCAAAGGTCATTTATTTTCAGTTATAATGGTGATTTAAGGTGACAAGACTAGCGCAACAGTGACCACCTGCTTCTTTAGTGCCATTTTACTGTATTTTTCACATTTATTTTCTTCATTTCAAAACTTTTTTCAATAAGGAGAGTTCTAAGCCAAGAATAAAAATATTACAAACTGTGTTTTCAAGCATTTTGAAGTGCATTTCACAAAGGCTATACATATCGGTAACACTTTATTTCGATAGTCCACTTATTTAGACATTCTAATAACTATATGTAAATTTGCAACTACATCACAACTAGCAGTCATTAGAGTTTTAGTAGACTGTGCTTAATATCTGCTAACACTTTATTTTGATGGTCCTCCCAACAGACATTCTACTGACTATATGTAACTTTGCATCTACATGTAACTTATTCTATCCCTAACCCTAACCTAACAGCACTAACTAATACTCTAATGAGATTTGAGTATGTAGTTGCAAATTAATGAGAGTTAGTTGACATGTAGTCTTACTTAAAGCCAGACCTTCAGACAGCAGAAGGTCTGGACTCCAAAGCAGCTTTCATTGGCCAAAGACCGCCCAAAGGCCCATAGTCTGACTGACATGTAAAGCAACCACAGTTTGTTTTGTTGAGCGTCATGTGTAGGGTTTTGAAAATGTAACGTTGATGTCTCTACAACAGTGGTTCTCAACCTTTTTGATATTTTAATGCGTTTTGTTTTGTTTCAAAGTCATCTTGAGGCCCCCTTGGAACTTTGCTTAGGGCCCCCTAGTTGAGAACCACTGCCCAATAACAGACCGGTGTGTAAAACTCTTGGACGTATTTTAAAGAGTCTATGCTGCAAACTTTACATACTTCACATACTTTTGAAAATCCAGCGTTTAGTTGATCCTGATAAGCGCTCATTGTAACAGTTGTAAACACAACGGAGTTCTTCTTCTATGAGGGAGTTTGGCATCACGGCATCTTTGTTTCCATCTTTGTTGAAGTGTAACATACATATCTATTAATCCAAATATTAACACATAATATTTAGAATTTTTTATATTTTCAGTTTTCATTTTATTTTATTTAGCTTTCCTGTACATTTTTTGTAATTTTGTTGTGTTTTAGTTTAAATTTATTCTTTGATCAATTTATATTTTTTATCAATTAATTTTTCAATAAATTTGTATTAATTTGCATTCTAGTTTTAGTAATTTTAGAGCTTAAACTTATTCAGTTAGTTGGAAAGGGCAACATTTTAAATTTTAGTTTAGCTCAAGTTTTTTGTTGTTTATATTGGATTTTATTTCAATTTACGGAAATGTTATTTAATAGTTTGCATTAAGGATAACAACACTGACTCATTTTTTGACTACACTGTAAACCATAATGCTCAAAATAATTAATTGGTTTGAGTAGAGCCAACTCATTAAAATCAAATTAGTTCAATCAAATTAACTTTTTAATAACTTTCTTTTTCTTTTGAGTTCACAAAACTGACACATTTTAAGCAATCTGAATTGTTTCATTGTTTTGAGTTTTATGAACTTGTTTCTTTTTATTTAGACAAACTTAAATTTAACTGAAACTAGGTTGGGATTTCTATTTCCCAGCATGCTTCACCACTCAGAAAGGGAGAGTAAATGCTAAAATTAAGTGTTATATAATGTAATGTAATGAGCTTAGTTTAAGAACAGATACAGTATGTTAAATGTTCTATATTGCTGTACTCATTTAGCAAGTGCTATAATGCTATCAAAGCATTGTGTTACCAATTAGCAAGGTAGCATTTATTGAATTAGCTAGTTAAAGCTAGCCAAGTTTCCACTACTAAAAATATTTGTTGATAATTTCAATTTAAATGTATGAATTAGCTTACTCAAAAATTTGAAGTTAAGAGCAATTAAAATGTATGAGTACAAAATAAAAATCTGCAAGTTCTGCTTACTTAAATTTTAAATTTCTTAACTTAAAAAATTTTATGTAACCGATTAGTCTCGCGTAGCCAGACCTTCAGACTGACGGCAGAAGGTCTGGACTCTATCGCAGCTTTCATTGGTCAAGGACCGCCCAAGAGGACATTTGACTGACATGTAACACAACCAATCGTTTTGTTTCCGCGTCATGTTTAGGGGCATGAAAATGTAAAGTCGATGTCCTGCAATAACAGATCGGCGTGCATCTATAAATTATTCATTCAAAAACAATGTGCAAGTTTACTGCAACAATGGAGCCGCGAACTTCACATACTTTTGAAAATCCAGCGTTTAGTTGATCCTGGTAAGCGCTCATTGTCACAGTTGTAAACACGACGGCGTTCTTCTTCCATGAGGGAGTTTGGCGTCATGGCATTTGTTTTCCAGGCGGACCGTTAAAGAATGCAACACACGTCTCGCAAACATCAGATAACGACTTCGAAACTCCTGAAGTGTTTCCAGAAAAGTGTTCAAAAAAAGCATCAGACGTTCAGCCAATGGTCCGAGGCTGAGACTAGTAACTGATTGCATAATTTTTTTTTGAGTTTTGCCAACTTATTCAGGTTTATTAAATGTGATAATTAAAAAAAAAAATATCTGAGTCTTCTTCAGACGCATATATATTTTTTTTTTCTTAACGATCTTAGATCATGAGAAGTCTGTCTTGAAATGTTTCTACATTATTGCATCCATATTCTTCTAAAGACAAAACGAATGGAATTATTACTTCCGCAATGTTGCATTTCATATGCGAAACTCAAATCGATTTGTAGAGCAACTCTTTTTGGTGTTGACAGGGTGTCTCACTTTTTGACAGGGAGAATCGGAGCTATTTCACAGTCTTGTTGATGAACCAGAGACCTCCACACAGCCTGAGACTCAGAAATGCTCCTATGATTGGGTAATGGATGAGAGATTGCTCTGTGAATGTGAGGCTTAATGTAATTGTGTTGCCTAGAGCAGAATTCTGTGGGAAAAAAAAAATTTGGAAAAAAAAATTTGTTTTAACAGCAATCGTACAATAGCAGGCTGCATGAGGCTAGGCTAATTGCAGTGTAGCACGGCCGCCTGTGGTGTCTTTCAAAGCAGTTTTCTTTAATTAGGATGATACCAGGCAAGGAAACAGCTACTGTATAGACAAATACACACTCAGTCAAACCTCACGACCACACTGCAATAGCACTGATATCACACTTACCGTACTCCCACATCATGCATTCAATCCCACCCACTTACACACACACAGGCAAAAATGGAGCACCAGTGCAGTCAGTAATCTCTATGTCTGGTAGTTGCACACACAATATACATCAATACGCATGCAACCTCATTGATTAGCTTCCCTGCGTGGGTCAGTTATTTGAAAGCTCCTGATTAGATTTCAGTTGACGTCAATGAATTATTTAGCATCTTGGCTGAGGTGAGGGTTTGGAGGCCTTGGCTTCACCAGCCACGTGAGTCTCCCGTGTGAACACACTAATGGGGTGTCCCAGGGGTCCTGTTTGACTCATCATCGTAATGAACGGTGAAATTATGAATCAGTCAAGACACTTTAGTACAGATTTAACTGCTCAACGAGAGTATAAAGAATCAGATTGGGGAAAGATTAGAAGTGAATGTTACTTGAAACTGCTTTGGTAGTTGGAACGATTATGTTGTGAAAAGTGGGTGAGGGACATAGAGGCATGGTGAAGTATTATGGCCCACACAGATTTTGCATACTTTTCCACATCAAATGGTCTAAAATGTGTAGTGAAAGTCACCATGAAATCAAAATTGACCATTCTTTTTCAGTCTTGATTTTGTTTTCGACTAATATGCTTTCATGCTTGATTGTTCAAAAAACACATTATTTTTTACATATTTTACATTTTTACACCACCTCTCTCCACAGTCTGACTCGAACACATCATTAGTTCCTGTTTCGATGAAGCCCCTCTTTCCGAAATACAAAATGTGCTGTGATTGGCTAGCTGGCCCAGTGTGTTGTGATTGGCACCGCATGTTCGGGAAATGTCACGCCCCTTACCATAACCGCAAGTTTCATCTGCTCAGGTGTAAATATTAAGGATGCCATCAATTTCAAACCACTTCAAGCCTGATTCAGATTTAAGAATGTCAACAAACAAGGATCGTCCAGAACGGATTTCATGCACAGACTTTGCAAGCACGAATTTTACAGGACGTTTCAGAGTGGTATGTTTTTTTGTTGTTGTTGTTGTAATTTTCTTATACATTTTAGATACGTTATACACTATTTAATCATGATATTTGTCATAAAACTATGGTAATACAAACAGTAATCGATCACAAAACCATGGTTAATTTTCCTAAGGGGCGGTCTTACAAAAGCGAGAGTTTACAAAAGCTACAATAAACACTATATCAACACTAATGTTGGCTAGTAGGCGAGCGGAGGCAAACAGCTTTGCCCTTTGTTTACATCATAACAACTACATAAAACGTATTATTTGTATTTGTGTTTTCTATTAACAGTTCCAATTATAAGACATACTTACAAGTTGTGATCCAGAAATAACAGATTGACCCGACAAAGTGGGAACTGCTCCATTTCAGGAGAAGCTTTTGTGTGTAGCCTGCATTGTACTCATCTTAGGTTCTGGAAGCTGTTCTCCATAACATGTGCAGCACACAGATAAACGTTGGGGTTATAATTTGAACCACTCTCGTCAGCCTTAGGAAGGTCAAACAAATGAGTTTTGGAAACGGGGTGGGCATCTCTTTGACATAGCGACAACACTGTCTTCTCTAATGCAGCTCAACCAGGCCTCGTCCCCTTTTTTTGCGTATTCAGTGGGCGGGGATTATTTAAATGAGTAACATTATGACTTCACAAAGCCCGAAAAAATGTGTTGTATTCCATTCCATATTTTTTATGCTCAAACAGCAACATTACAGACTAACTAAAGTTGAAAAAGTGAAAAGACTTAATAGTACCCCTTTAATCCAAATAACCCCCCGACATCTCTTCTTTAATGACATGTTTACTGGTGCGAGGGCGGGGCAACCTGTCACTCACATGACATAACTATCCAATCAATTCCCAATGGACAAAATCCAGTCCCATCCTACCTTTTTTTTTGTTTGTTTTATTTGAGAAGCGGTTTCAATCGGATACACGTCACAATAGGGAAGAAAATACTATTGCAACTTTTGTTTCATGCCGACTTTAACACCATGTCTTCACCACATTGCACAGCACCGAAACAGCTAGAAGCTGGCTCTACTGGATGCGACAAAGCAACCTTCCTATGAGAAGTATCTCGAGTGCTAGGAGTACGTCATAAATAGAACGAGGCATCAGTTTACTGTCGGGCATTTGTCGTGCCGCATCCAGTGTAGACAACATCACTGATTATAATGGATTCTATTGTCTTATGTCGCGTCGCGTCGTGCCGCTCGTGTCCAGTGTAGACATGGTGTAATGAATGAAGTGGCAAGGGGTGTGTAAATTGATACCCATACACATTTTTTTCACAATCCACATCATCACATGCAAGTCTTATAGTTGGGAGCAAACTTCGGTGTTCATCCCTCACAGTTTGATACACCAACAACTAAATAAACTATTCTACCCTATTGAGATATCAATTAACCTCAGCATTTTAAACCAACCTAGGCTCAGTGTAGGCTATGTTTCTGAGAAACTGTTTCTCTACCTACATTTTTGCAAAACTTTGTACACACAATTCACTGCAGTTTCCAGATGAAATAAACTCTAGAGGCAGTAAAACACCAGCAACTTTTATCCCTTTACAGGGAAAGATTATCGATTTAATAAAGAATTAGGTTACACTTTATTTAAAGTGCCTTTATTACAGTGTAATTATACAAATAAGTACTGAGTAATATAAATTAACATGTACTTACTATATAATTTATATAGGGTTAGGGTTTGGTTTAGGTTCAGATGGGTGCAATTATGCATAATGTACTGTTATTACTATAGTAAGTAGGCTACATGTAAGATGTGTAACAGGGACACTGTAAAATAAAGTGTTACCAATAATTATTTTCACATGGTTTCTTGCACTATGACCTCGAAACACTTTTACCAAAGCGCATGATTTGTAAACTAATACATTTTGACATTTCATTACAAAACCAACGATTCTCTGAGCCTGGGTTGTTTTAAACAGTTTCTTTAGCTTGGCATGTACATTACTGTGTCTGTCTTCTTCCATTATACAACAGTATCTGATGTGGTAAGTAGTGAGCTGATTTTCTGGATAAGGTTTTATAGTCTAAGAGGACAAATGAAGACTTTGGATGTTAAAGTCACTGTAAATGTTGTTGATTTTCCCATTTGTAATTCAAATGGAATTCAGATACAGACAGTGACGGTTCTGTCTTTACTCAATTTTTTAAACATTTTAACTTTTATTTTATAAAAAAATTAGGCTAAATAAAAATGCAATAAATATTTTAAAACATTTATTTATTTTAAAATAAAACCATATCAGTTCATATCATACCCTCCTGGGTGCCACTGTCCTCGTATGAGGACATTATATTTTAGTGAATTATTCTGACACCTGTCACAGTTGCTCCAAGAACACATTCACATGCAAATTAGATACACTGCATTGATACAGATACATTGCATTGAATGGGAAAACCCATGTATGGCCATTTTACCCACATATTGCATAAAGTAAAATGGTATATCAATTCATTCCGTTATATCTTTCACAACATAGTTGAGAATCATCTTTAAACAAAGTTTGGTTAAAAAAAATGAAACCTGAAAATGTATTGGTGAATGAAACCTGAAAATGTATTGGTGAATGAAAAAAAAAAAATCCCATTGTTTTTGCCTATACACGTCATTTCATGTCATTTTATTTTTTAAACAACCGAGTCCCAGTGTCCACTTACGAGGACATAGCATAAACATATGAATAAAATATATTTAAAAAAAATTCTCCATTTGTTTCTTATGCTCTAAACAATGAAATGACATGAACAAATACTAAATTCAAAAGACTTTTTTTCCCTGGGTCTTAGGAGGATACAGACCGCAGAATATGTAATTTATCTTGTCATAAGCTTGCCCAATCATTCCACTTAAACCAAGAGGTTACACAACCCCACATTAATTAAATGTTTAAACCAGTGGTTTCTGAATTGTCAGAATCTTTTAAAAGAAGAATGATTTAATTTGGTCAATGTAAAATGAGTTTTATATCTATAGATATATAACATACATAAAGATGAATTTAAATACTAAGGACATGAGATCAACACTTACATCATGGGTTACTCTTTCATCAAAGTGCCACAACGTCTTTTTTTAATGTTGTTTATGATGCTGCATGTACTATTTTTTGTTTATTTGTTTATAACTCGCAATTCTGACTTTATAACTCGCAATTGCGACTTTATATCACGCAATTCTGACTTAACTCACAATTGCGGCTTTATATCACGCAATTGCGGCTTTATACTGTATCTCACAATTCTGACTTTATAACTTGCAATTCTGACTTTATATCTCCCAATTCTGACTTTATAACTCGCAATTATGGCTTTATATCATGCAATTCTGACTTTATAACACGCAATTGCGACTTTGTCTCGCAATTCTGACTTAACTCACAATTGTGGCTTTATATCACGCAATTCTGACTTTATAACACGCAATTGCGACTTTGTCTCGCAATTCTGACTTTATAACTCGCAATTCTGACTTTATATCACGCAGTTCTGAGTAAAAAGTCAGAACTGCGAGATGTAAACTCACAATTGCGAGAAAAAAGTCAGAATTGTGAGATAAAAAGTCGCAATTTACCTTTTTTATTTTTTATTCTGTGGCGGAAACAAGCTTCCATATTATAGTGATCGGACACTGAATGGTCAAAACAGTAATGAAAACTATATGTAAATTAGTGGCCACAATGTCACTTCAGTTGTAGCGCATTGTTCTTCGAGCGCTGCTCAAATATCTGTATGTCAAAGGCCCTGATGATTAACAAACAAATAATTCATGGGTGGAACACAACAATCCCTGTTTGCAGATTTGTTGTAACGTTGTGTGATCCTACAGCTAGGATGTATTGTTTCAGTGCTTGACATTGACTGCGATGACAGCGTTGCATTTTCTTCCACAGTTTGACGTTTGAGGTAATTTCACAATTTCCGCCACTCGGCTCGTCTGCAGACGGCAGCCTGTGGAGCGCTCAGCCTGTCTCCGATTGCCTCTCCTCATGATTAATGACCCTAATTGAGATTCATTTCTTATCAATTAAAGTGTGGCATTTACTGCCGGACAAGTCCCCCTCCCGCATTTATTTGTGTCTTGACACAAAGCAAGGTCTTTTTACCCACAGAAACTGAGTCTATTGTTGGTGACACCCTTGCCCACGTGTAAGTAGAAAGGTTAGGCCTGATGACTTTTTCATGAGACAAAGTGGTAAGCACAGAGATAAAGAGAGAACAATGGGTTAGGGTGGGCAGACAGAGCGTCGGGATGACATACAGGGAAGTGAGAGGGAATATAATTGGAAAAGAGAAGAGGAAGAGAAGATCTTTAAAAGAGAAGGAGGTCAGGGGTAAATTCAGTGTCTTTGAAACCAAGTGAACTGCCTTGCTGTCTACTGCACAGCTAACAAAAATATGGGTAACACTTTATTTTGATTTTCCCTTTTAAACATTCTGTTGACTAAGTAATTTTGGAACTACATGTCAACTAACTCTCATTAGAGTTTTAGTAGACTGTCTGCTTAATATATGCTAACTCTTTATTGTGATGGTCCTCCTACAGACATTCTACTGACTATATGTAACTCTGCAACTACATTTCAACTTTCTACTCTGCTACTAACCCTACCAGTCTACTAATACTCTACTAACACTCTAATGAGAGTTAGTAGACATGTAGGCGCAACGTTGCTTATAGTCAACAGAATGTGTTATAGGGACCATCAAAATAAAGTGAAGCCAAAATATGTTCTAAGAATGTTTTGCTGATATTCTCAAAAAGTTACAAAAATGTTATTTTTGAATGTTCTCTGAACATTTTTTCCAGAATGTTATCCAGCATTATGAGAACGTCTCCTGTTAGCTGGGTGCCTATATAGGCAGCTTTCTTCTAAGGATATTTGTCAAAACAATCCCTGTTCACCCAGATCCGTGAAAACGACTAAAATTGCTGTGTTATGCATGCCAGGCCAGTAGATGCGATGTCACTTTGTAAAGAAACACTAGGGGCCCTATCATACACCCGGCGCAATGCGACGCCAGGCGCGACGCAAGAGTTTTTTTGCTAGTTTCAGCCCGATGCAGTTATCATTTTCACGTCCAGCATCACGTTGTTTAAATAGGAAATGCACTCGCGGCCATCTGTTCGCCCGTGGGCGTGCTGGTCTGAAAACGAGGTGTGTTTAGGTGCATTGTTGCCGTTGCTATTTTGAGGCAACTGAAAACAACTATACAACTACGCAGTATATTGTTTGTTATTTAAAGGGCGCGTTAGTAATATGCACCTACAGGCGGGTGCACAACTTGCGTACACTCTGCTTATTACACACACAGGGATGCGCAGCAGCACACAAACATTTTTAAATATTAAAAATAAAAGGATTCCTCTCTGGAGAAGCATTCAGTCTTTCCACTTGCAAATTCCGCCATGTATATAGCGAATCTGCCATGGTGCAAGCGCAACTGGTTTTTAAGGGGAATGGGAGATGAGACTCGGATTGGTTTATTGCATGTTATGCCCAAAACACACCCATGACTCATTAAGAGACTAGGTACAACCCTTTTGGACCATGCGCCTGGCACGCCGACCATTTTTTTCCATCACTAAACTAGCAAAAGTGGATTCGGACACGCCCTAAGTGCACCTGCGCCATGCGCTTCAGACCATGCTCTCAGATTGTTAAAATAGGGCCCTTAGCGCCTATAGACTGAACACATAATACGCATGCGCATGACATCACCGTTTTCACAAATGTGCATTTTTGTAGTAACTTGCACTTTGAAACCTGTTTTCAAAAGTTTACATTTTCAGGCCCCCAAAATGCCATTGTCGTGTAAATTAATGGCCAAAATGCATAAAAAGTTCCACATTTTCGTGTAAATGCCCCCTAAGGCAGGGCTTCTCGAACAAGGGTTCATGAGGGAGCTGCAGGGGGCTTGTGACTCGATTAAAAACTAATAATTAATTAAACTAAATGTAACATTAAAACAAATAAATGGGGCTGCACAATTAATCAAAATAAAACTGAAGTCACGATATCAACTCGCAATTATCAAATCAAAGGCTGCAATTTAATTGAAGTATATAGTTACCTACGTGTTTCAGAGTGAAGAGCGGCACACGTGCAGCTTATCATATTTTCAGAGCGGCTCGGTTCACAGTAAATGCTGCTTCTCACAAACTTAATTTCTGCTAGCGCTGTGAGTTTAACGTGTGTTTGAACGCAATGTGCGCTAGGTTAACTTTTTTTACATTAAAATCTGCATAATTTCCATCATTTTTGTGGACAGAATTTGCACTTCACCAATATTTCTCCAAAATAAAAGCATGAGGATTTGACACATTAACCCCTTGTAACGTATAGTAATCAACACGCACAAACTAAGAATATTTTAAATAGTCTAAATAGTAAATAATAAACGCAGGATATCTCTGGAAGCACACTGGAAATAAACAACACATTACATAAAGACAATAACCAAAAGCAGACTGAACTGAACAAGGAGTATATGCAGGAGATAACAAAGGAACTAAATAACATAAGCAACCTTAGAAACAAGCAGGGAGATGAACAGAAACCAAGGAAACTGAAACTAAAAAGAGCAGAACTAAGGGAAACAGAACAGTATATCAAAATAAGAGTCCATAGAAGTAAACATAACCGTAACACCCCTTCAGACCTGAATTTTTTCCACTGAGCGAAAACATTTTTTACCTTCTTGATATTTACTCTTCTTCAGTGTAGAAATGAATCTAAAACACCATTTTTGCCAACTCATTTTTTAAAATTAACTGTTTTTTTTTTTTTTTTTAGTGTACATGTAATCCTGTTTTAGAATTAGACCAATGGATTTCTTATAAGGCAGCATAATGTTGCTTCTTTTGGAAAACAATTCATATCAGATGTGGAGCTATGATGCCTTAAAATGTCGGCAGCTCAGGGTTTTGGTACTGAGTTAATGAGTTTATTGCTTTTCACTTTGAAAGAGTGGCCAGTGAAATACATTATATGCTGCTTGCCTTCCTTTCAGCAGTAAACATTCACAGTCTGATCTATCACCTAAAAGGACATTAAGAAGAGCGGAAATTACTCTAAGACTACTTTCTTCCTTGCTCTCTTTTCCCCATTGGCTTTTAAAGCAAATGCACTGTTCTTTGCGCAATGCATCCCAGGCTATAAAGATTGCAATTAGATCCCTTTAAATGTTGCTCAAGTAGAGGTTCGCCTATAAGACTTTTTTTTTTTTTATACCTTTATACCCTGATGACTCACATGGAGGGGCTTGTCTGGTTAGGGCCCCCAGGGCAAATCTGAGGCTGGGATGATAAATAGCTAAGTTCCCCTTTCACAGGATTTGTGAGTCTGTGTAGCATGTCTGCACATGCATTTTTGTTCCACTTTTAACTGGCGAGCGCTTGTGGGGTTTTCTCCTCCACTGCTCGCCCTTCCTCAGCCCGATAAACGGCTTCACTGCACCCAGTCATGCCACTCGGCTAATGTCTCCTCTGCAGGCAGGCATTTGAGCACATTAGAAATCATTACATAGAAAAAAAAAATGGGTAAAAAAAACTGTCATGTTGCAGTGCAGGCACAAAGGGAAAATTTGCACACAATATAGAGGCTCTTAGGGTGAAAAAATAAGGAAAATCAGATTTTATATTAGGGTATTTGATGTTAATTTCTACAAAAAAAAAAAAGTGGTGTGGATTTTACACACTCTGGAGAGAAGACATTACGCTTTGGCTTGCCATGCTGAGACATTTATGCTACTTATAATGCTAATGCTTGTTAATCAGTGCGTGCTCATGAACCTCTAGGGGGCGATGTTACTTCTTTTCAGCTGACTCAAACAGATGCAGTAACAGACTATTGCAGCATGAGCTCAGGTTTCTTGCTACATTCCTTTGAAGTCAAAAAGGCCATCTAGATATTTCCAATTATCATAGAGCAAACAGATTCCAGATTTTTAATATCCTTCTGACCAATACTGAATCTCTGCATAATCACACTTTAAATAATGGAGGTATCTGAGACATGTTCATCTATTCAAATGCAAACAAATCTCTCCTTTGAAACTGTCCTTTCACCCTTTAGAATACAGACAATATGACCAAGAAATATGCAATAAATTCAAAAGCTCATGAGATATGACACATTAAGCCACATCATGGTAGATATATTGAATATTCACAATATATTTGCAATTATTTTGCTGGCAATATTCATTTTTTATTCAATATTCATTCATTTTTTTTATTGCTAGAAAATACATTAAACTGTTTTTTTTTTTTTAATTGTATAGATATGTTGAACATGTTAACAGGGTTGCCAAAATGGCAAACCTTATAGAAGACGAACAGAAAGTAAAATGCCTAAACATATATACATATATATACACAATAGGCTACAAGGTTAGTTTGACCTCCTGAGGTGGATAATCGTTCTCTGAAGTCAACCCTGCAAAGCCTGATAAAATAATATATATATATATATATATATATATATATATATATATATATATATATATATATATACACTCACCTAAAGGATTATTAGGAACACCTGTTCAATTTCTCATTAATGCAATTATCTAATCAACCAATCACATGGCAGTTGCTTCAATGCATTTAGGGGTGTGGTCCTGGTCAAGACAATCTCCTGAACTCCAAACTGAATGTCAGAATGGGAAAGAAAGGTGATTTAAGCAATTTTGAGCGTGGCATGGTTGTTGGTGCCAGACGGGCCGGTCTGAGTATTTCACAATCTGCTCAGTTACTGGGATTTTCACGCACAACCATTTCTAGAGTTTACAAAGAATGGTGTGAAAAGGGAAAAACATCCAGTATCTGTGGGCGAAAATGCCTTGTTGATGCTAGAGGTCAGAGGAGAATGGGCCGACTGATTCAAGCTGATAGAAGAGCAACTTTGACTGAAATAACCACTCGTTACAACCGAGGTATGCAGCAAAGCACTTGTGAAGCCACAACACGCACAACCTTGAGGCGGATGGGCTACAACAGCAGAAGACCCCACCGGGTACCACTCATCTCCACTACAAATAGGAAAAAGAGGCTACAATTTGCACGAGCTCACCAAAATTGGACAGTTGAAGACTGGAAAAATGTTGCCTGGTCTGATGAGTCTCGATTTCTGTTGAGACATTCAGATGGTAGAGTCAGAATTTGGCGTAAACAGAATGAGAACATGGATCCATCATGCCTTGTTACCACTGTGCAGGCTGGTGGTGGTGGTGTAATGGTGTGGGGGATGTTTTCTTGGCACACTTTAGGCCCCTTAGTGCCAATTGGGCATCGTTTAAATGCCACGGCCTACCTGAGCATTGTTTCTGACCATGTCCATCCCTTTATGACCACCATGTACCCATCCTCTGATGGCTACTTCCAGCAGGATAATGCACCATGTCACAAAGCTCAAATCATTTCAAATTGGTTTCTTGAACATGACAATGAGTTCACTGTACTAAAATGGCCCCCACAGTCACCAGATCTCAACCCAATAGAGCATCTTTGGGATGTGGTGGAACGGGAGCTTCGTGCCCTGGATGTGCATCCCACAAATCTCCATCAACTGCAAGATGCTATCCTATCAATATGGGCCAACATTTCTAAAGAATGCTTTCAGCACCTTGTTGAATCAATGCCACGTAGAATTAAGGCAGTTCTGAAGGCGAAAGGGGGTCAAACACAGTATTAGTATGGTGTTCCTAATAATCCTTTAGGTGAGTGTATAATACCTATATATATATATAGGTCAGCCAGAACTGGGAACACTTCCTATAACACCCAATGTACTTGTTACATCATAAGAAGAATGGCATCTATGCTAATATTAGTCTCTCTGTTTATCCCAAGGTTTACTGTAGTCAGCCGAATCCGGGCCATATCCAGATCAGATGGTGGACCTACGCCTATACACAACCACAACGCGTGATGTAGTCAGCCGGATCCGGGCCGTATCCAGATCAGATGGTGGATTTGCATCTAGACACGACCACAACGCATCCCTGAATGTCAATGTCAATGGCCTCCTGTCTGCAATGACTCCAGTGAGCTATCCCTATTTCCTCCAGACACAATGTGTTACAAAATGCAGAATAGAGGAGAGTCTGCTGGCAAAAATAGAACGTGACAGAACTCGTAATAAATTGAGAATCAACATTGGCCTGGCTTTTCTGAGATGGCAAGAACTGAGGGATTTGAAAAGCAATGCACAGATGGCGTTTTTATGACTCTGCAGGTAAGTAAGGTATTTTATTGAACAGATAAATTGACATATGTAGCTTTCTTACAGAGTTCATTGTAGAGCATTATCTATTGTGAAGGGTCATTTCATTATGGGTTGTTTTAGCGCTGTGCTGGAATTATTTTCAAGGAAGTACCGTGACTATTAATGGGTATATCTACAGTAACGTCTTCAGCTACTGGAGATCCTTTCCATCTAAACTGGTTATATTTCTTAAGCCTAGTAGTGAATGTTTTATGAGCAGTAGAATAATCTCTCTTTCTTTTTTTTAATTGAGAAAGAACCATATTCATCTGCACAGTCATGCAGAGCTGAAGCACAACCAAAGCAATGGCCTTCTGCAGAATGCATGCAGTTTTGTTTTAACCGCTTTAACTTTAAGTGGAGCAGTTTATTTAACCTTTAGACAAAAAAAATATATATATAACAAAAGTTTGCATATGTGTTTTAAGTTGAGTATCAGATACATCAGGCTTGTATGGGTCTCATACACTCTTAAAAACAAAGGTTTCAAAAGGGGGTTTTCACAGATGCATTAGAAGAACCATTTTGACTTTTCCCGCTATAAAGACCTTTTGTGTAAGGGGAAGTTTCCATGGATGTTAAAAGTTATTCACGGAATCATAGATTGTGACACTGTCACACAAAACACATGTTTTAACCACTCTTATAATGATTTTATGTATATTAAAAGGTTTACATTTTGTCTTGGTCATTTTAGTCCATTTTATTCCTCTTATCGGTTTTCATATGTCTTTAAATGTTACTGGGTCCGCCTGTCATGTGACTGATCACATGATTTTAATCATGCTGATAATTTAGAGTCCTTATAAATTTGCATATCAAATATGATACAGTAGGTTAAGCAGCTTATTTACTGATCAAAAAAAAAAAAAAAAAAAAAACTTTATAAAGTGTTCCAGGCCCTATTTTGTACCCCATTCATGGAAAGTGCCCTCTAAGTATATTTTTACTGTATTTTACTGCATTTCAGAGCAAATGAAATAAATATGGATATTGACGTAATATCGACTCCTACCACCCATTGACAACAGCAGATGCTGCATTTCAAATGTCCTTCCTTCTATTTCTTTTTCTCCTCCATCTGGAGATCCGTTGAGATCTGGACCCTCTGCTGTGCTGAGGGCTCTGGTTGTTACAGCTTCACTCCAACATCCCTTAGCGCCTGTTACACCACAAAAGTGTTGCGTTTAAGCTACTAAGTACCTGCCTTGATCTGACTTTCAAAGGGAGCATCTGAGTCATGGATCGCTCTTCTTCTTTCCTCCTCCTCACTATCTCGATTTTCATCCTGTTTTAAATTCAGTGTGATTGTTTTTTTTTGTTTTTTTTGTGAGATGGGAAAGTTTGCTGAAGACACCATGCAGTTATAATTCCATATTCTACACTCGAAACACACATGAAGAAGTTAACTGTGTGAGCTACATCGATATTTGTAGTATGATCAAAGCCATCTTGACCTCATTGTCTCTGTGCTCTGATGTTGACTGGTCGAGGCTTCACATTTAATAACGTATAGTCTGGAGCAGGGGCGTACACATCATTCCAGAAGTGAGGGGGACAGAAATGTCAGGTGTAATACCAGTTTTTATCTGACCTTTCTCTAATTGACAGATTTTTTTTTTTTTTTTTTATCTCATTACTTTTAATTCGGTAAGAAATCAAATACACTGCTGAACAATAACCGCTAATATCTATAATATTTTTCCCCTATATTTTATGACAATTTTATGATTGGTTTATGTACTACAAATACTTATGCATTAAGTCCTCAGGGATTATATACAATGTAAAAACAAATGATCATAGAATATGGCAGAAAATATACAGTACCTATCACAAGTTTGGAAACATTACAGTTGTTTAATGTTTTTGAAAGAAGTCTCTTCTGCCTACCAAGGCTACATTTATTTAATCAAAAATGCAGTAAAACAGTACTATTGTGAAATAGTATTACAATTTAAAGTAGCTGTTTTCTATGAATATATAGTAAAATGTAATTTATTCCTGTGATCAAAGCTGAATTTTCAGCATCATTACTCCAGTCTTCAGTGTCACATGATCGTTCAGAAATCATTCTAATATGCTGTTCCCTTTCGTTCAGTCACTCCGAGTTATGTCAGTGCGGTTCTCCAGTGTGTTGGTGTGACGGCGCGTTCCAGCGATTCCACATTGCCTGCCTGCTGGTCTGTGCAGTGATCTGCAACAGTTGTGTGTGTTCCCCTGGGCGCTTCAGCACTCTGCAGAGCTTCCTCTCACAGAAGAGCTTGCGCGTGGCACGTCTTTTTAAAGATGTCTCACCCGTGCACTTCTGGGTGCGGTCAATCTCTGTCGCCGTGTGATGGGCACAATCACTGCTTGACGTGTTTGGGCTTACAGCACGCTCAAGCAGCGTTTGTGGATGAGTCATGTTCTCACTGCGGGAACATGACCATCGCAATGTTGCGGTCGAGACTCAATGACCTCCATAATGGAGGTAGAGTCCCCTCTGCCACACCCCAATCTATCCCCTCCACGAGAGGTGATACTTTGGCTGGTGGCCAGGGTGACCTGAGGGTTATGGTGTGGAATAAAGCCCCGACAATCATTCCTCGGGACACACCCCCCTCTTGCACACCGCTACCCGCAAGTGTTCGGACTGAAACAGTTTTGTTCGGCACTCCAGATGACGACGAGATGTCGATTGCCGCATCTCAAGGTGGGCTGGAGTCCTCTGGGGATGAAGATTCAGCTATGCTGCCGCCTTCTGGCGAGCCAGCATTGCCCGAGTCCGACCCGGAGTTTACAGCCATGTTATCTCAGGCAGCAGCGAGCCTCGGGCTGGAGTGGAACCCTCCGCCCTGTCCTGAGTGCTCGTGGCTGGATGATTGGTTTTTGGGGGCGGTGCATCCTGACAGCCGTCAGGCCCCGCCCCCAATACCTTTCTTTCCCAAGGTGCATGAGGAGGTCACGCGGTCCTGGAAGTCCCCGTTGTCTTCCCGTGATCATTTGGCGGCCTCCTCCGCCTTCTCTACCCTCAACGGGGCCGCGGCTAAAGGGTACACTGGGGTCCCTCCCTAGGTGGTATGCCCCTGTTATGCGTGCGGAGGTCGCTACCTTGCTTGCGAAGGGTGCGATCGAGACTGTCCCTCCGGCCGAGATGAAGTCCGGCTTCTACAGCCCTTACTTCATTGTACCCAAGAAAACCGGTGGGTTACGACCAATCCTAGACCTGCGCGTCTTGAAGCGAACCCTTCACAGGCTTCCATTCAAGATGTTGACAGCCAAACGCATTTTCAAATGCATTCATCCAATGGATTGGTTTGCAGCGATCAACCTGAAGGACGCGTACTTTCATGTCTCCATTCTTCCTCGACACAGACCAGTACACGGTTCTCCCATTCGGGTTAGCCCTGTCTCCTCGCGTCTTCATGAAAGTCGTTAAAGCAGCCCTTGTGCCACTCAGGCAACACAGGGTTCGCATCCTGAACTATCTCGACGACTGGCTGATACTAGCTCACTCTCGAGACCAGGTTTGCGAACACAGGGACCTGGTACTCCAGCACCTCACCTGTCTGGCCTTTGGGTCAAAAAGAGCAAACTCTCCCCTGTGCAGAGGATCTCTTTTCTGGGTATGGAAATCGACTCGGTCGCCATGTACGCGCAGCTTATGAGCGAGTGCGCGCAGTCACTGCTGACTTGCCTATGTCAATTCGAGGGCAAGAGTGCGGTTCCACTGAAGTTATTTCAGAGGCTCCTGGGGCATATGGCATCCGCAGCGGCGGTCACGCCGCTCGGACTGCTTCATATGAGATGGCTTCAGCACTGGCTTCGCGATCGAGTCTCGAGATGGGCATGGCAACCAGGCACGCTCCGGGTACCAGTGACTCGGGCCTTCCGTCAGACCTTCACCCCGTGGTCAAACCTCTCCTTTCTACGGGCCGGAGTGGCCTTAGAACGAGTTTCCAGGCATGTTGTTGTATCAACAGGCTGGGGTGCCATGTGCAATAGGCATGCTGCCGCGGGCTCCTGGACAGGACCCCAGCACCTCCTGCATGTTAATTGCCTCGAGTTGCTGGCAGTACGCTTCGCTCTGCACCGCTTTCAGGCATTGCTCAAGGGCCAACACGTACTAGTCCGGTCAGACAACACGGCCACAGTAGCGTACATCAACCGACAAGGTGGTCTACGCTCCCGCAGTATGTCGCAACTCGCTCGTCATCTCCTCATATGGAGTCATCTCTCCTTTCTCAGAGACGGGGCACCCTCTGGCACCCACATCCTTGTGGAGTCGAAAACAGTGGGTCAGCATGACCTGGTCATCAGGTTCCTGAGAGGGGCTAGGAGACTAAATCCTCCTCGCTCTCCTCTCATACCCTCTTGGGACCTCGCAGTGGTCTTATCCGCCCTGGAGAGAGTGCCCTTTGAGCCTTTGCGGTCAATGGAGCTTAAGTTCCTGTCTATGAAGACAGCGCTCCTGGTTGCTTTGGCCTCCATCAAGAAGGTAGGGGACCTGCAGGCATTTTCGGTTGACGAAGCGTGCCTGGAATTCGGGCCGGCCAACTCTCATGTGATCCTGAGACCCCGGCCTGGATACGTGCCCAAGGTTCCCACCACTCCTTCCAGAGATCAGGTGGTGAACCTGCAAGTGCTGCCCTCGGAGGAGGCAGCCCCACATTGGCACTGCTCTGTCCAGTACGCACCCTTCGTGCTTACGTAGACAGAACGCAGTGTTTCAGGACCTCAGACCAGCTCTTTGTTTGTTATGGTGGGAAGATGAAGGGAAAGGCTCTCTCCAAGCAAAGGTTGTCTCACTGGATAGTGGACGCCATTGTCTTGGCTTACCAGACGCAGGGTCGTCCATGCCCCCTAGGGGTGAGTGCACACTCCACCCGGAGTGTGGCCTCCTTCTGGGCACTAGCGCATGGCACCTTGCTAACACACATATGCAGAGCTGCAGGCTGGGCGACACCCAATACATTCGCGAGATTCTATAATCTCCGAGTGGAGCCAGTGTCCTCCCATGTACTCGCTTCCAGTAGCCAGTAACTAGGACCTGCTCGGTGTCATCACTTGCTCGCCATTCCACTGGATATGTGCGATATTTCCTCAGGTGAGTTTCCTCCTCTGAAGCCTTGAGTTCCTCCAGCACTGTTGATGCCGACACCAGAGTGCATGCCTGCTCGGTCAGCCCTCATGTTAGGCTAGGTGCCTCCATGTGCATGGTTCCCCCTCTGGGCAACCCCCACATGTGTATTTTCACTGTAAGCCTCTCTGAGCATGTGTCTTTCCCTTGGCAAGCCCCTTGCCACCCCTGGGGTTGAGACATTCCACCCTTCGGGCTGGATACCCCAGTGTGTTCCATATGCATCCCGTTCGCGGGTTATACGTGTATTCTTAAGTCCTCCCTTCAGGCAGGCATGGTGTTGCATATTTCCACGTGGGATATGCTTCCCAGTGTACCTTGGTATTCCTGTGTTAAGTCGAGCCCTTCGTCCGTGCTAGTCTCACGACAGGGAGCTCAGATTTGCGCAGGGCACTGGAAGACAGCCGAGGTGGCGTGATTAGATTGGACCCCCATTCGTCAGTCACTGATGTAACTCGGAGTGACTGAACGAAAGGGAACGTCTCAGGACTTTTCATCAAACAATTAAAATAAAGGAGGAATGTTTGGGAAAACGGTTTGAAATTATTTTTACAATTCGATTTGGGGAGATTAATGGCACAGAAATTACACTGTGGCGAGGTGGGCGAGCAAGAGACGTGGGAGGAGCGAGTGAGACCGGTGCGTGATTGAGAATGAGCGTCACCTGCGAGGCACACCGGTCTCGAGTCCTCTCATGAGGGAGCCCGGAGGCATATAAGGACGAGTGACACCAGTGAAGGACGAGAGAGGACCAGGCCTGGAATTTACGTTGTGTTTTGTTTATGTTTTATTATGTGTGTGCGTGGCAGCCGTCCGTGAGGGGCTGCCCGCGTTACTTTCAGTTTGTTTATTTTGGATTAAAGTCTTTTAAACGTTCGCCGGTTCCCGCCTCCTTCTTTCCATATCTACGAACTTTGTTACATACACACTTCAACTTTAAATCATCACAAATAGCTCTTACATTTTCAACCCGTTTTCAATGCACAGTGTAAGGGTTAGTTCAACCAAATAAACATTCGTTTATCTTCGGAACTCAAATGAAGATCTTTTTAATGAAATCTGAGAACTTTCTGTCCCTCTATTGACAGCCTACACAACTACCACTTTCAAGCCCCAGAAAGGTAGTAAAGGCATCATAAAAGTAATCCATGTGACCCAAGTTGTTTAACCTCAATTTTATGAAGCAACGTGAGTGTTTTGTTCGTGCAAAAAAACATAATTTACTACTTTTCACAAAATATTAATCCCCAACGTGTGTTCACAAGAGCACCACAACACGTGTGTTGTGTTGATGCGAGGAAAGATGTTGTTGCATGAACGGGCGTTGGAGATTAATGCCAATTAACATTGGCTGCGCGCTTGTTTCTCTGTCGCATAAGGTCTATACACAAGTATTATCAGCAAAACATGAAATGGCTCAGCGATTTACTGCAGAGCAAGTACTGAACGCAATCAAGTATTAGTGTCACTGTCACTTGATGGTGAATCTGGTGAAGAAGCTGTCAGTGATCAAAATATTGATTTTGAAGATGTTGAAAATGATAGTTTTGATAATATGCTTGAGGTCGCGAATATGAGCCAGATGCTGAATGTACTGAAATGAGCTCTGACGATGACAGTGATGATGGTATAAAACATCTGCTCAAATTGAAACCTTCCAAGTTCCAAAAAGTAACGAAATATACTTTATTTTATTCTTTTGTAATTGTTATTAAAGTAGCAAGAGAGTTTTAAATTATTGTGGCAGTTAGAGAGCCATCCGTGTTAGATATCGATCAGGGTCGCTAAAGACCCGAATATGTAATAATGATTGGCGAAACATTCATGCATTTATGGGTTAATGGGTTGTAGTTTGTACATTGTTGTCAGAAATTCTAAAAGGCATTGATTATGAAAATTAAATGTGACCTAAAAATGTAAGACTGCACAATCTATTGTTGATGTACATCTATCCCTCATCGACTCCTTTTGATTCACATCAAATTAAATATTGCATCTACTCTAACAGTGTCCTAACTGTTTCACTTGGATGAAATGCATATCGGCTTGAGAAGTCCTTCTGAGTTGCATGTGTAACAAATAAAGAGTTGTATATGATTGCATATAAAGAAGACCTTGACAACACTGACACTATTCAGTGTTCTTACATTGTCATATCTCTTTCTTTGCAGACACACACTCAATTTACTGTCAATCTATCAGCCTACAAGTAAGAAAAAAAATTAAGAGAGTTTGGCTATTCAGAGCTGTAATTGATGAGGAGTTTGCCTCAGCTCAGGTGTGAGATGAATTTTTTTTCTCTTTAATGGAGCTCTTGCTTGCCCTTACTGACGCATTAGTATTCAGATGATGGCTCTATTGCCGGGGCTGAGGAGGGGACCTTGATAAGATAGAAATGGCATTAAGAGTTTTCATCAGCGGCAGAATTACACAAGGCGCCTTTAGCCCCTTCTCCTCGCTCCCCGTAGGCCACTTTCTTGGAATTCTGAAGCATTGAGGCTTCTGCAAACTTTTTTAATCATGACTTTTCCTCATGGTCAGATTTATAAGTCATTAGTTTACTGTCCTGTCTAGCATCCTGTCAGTAAAGTGCATTTAATCTCATGTGCACTGAGGTGAGATGGAGAAGTTCAACTCTCAGTGGCGACGTCACGCAAACAATTCCTGAGAAAAAAATGAAAGATTTTCTGGTGTCACATTATTTGCACATGCTGTCTGCATGTTTTAGCTCTCGATTTACTAAAGGAATGATGCAAATCAGGTAGTGCCGCAATCACCCACTAAATTTGCCATGACTGTAAAAAATTTGCACAATCCTCTTTTTGAAATAAAAATCTCTTGAATTGTGATAAAAAAATAAATAAAAAAAGTTTTACCATCACAATTTTACAGGTTCACGTACATCGTAAACCATTATTGTTTATTTGGAAAATATTTAGCGAACCTTTTTTTATTGTTATTGACTACTTAATTTGAGGCGTCTTTTCAGCTGTTGGCTATCTTGATTTTCTACTCTTTAATTCGTGGGTGTCTTTTAGATGTATTATGCCTGAGCAAGGTCTTTTGACTGAAACGTTGCATATTAACGGTGCTGTATGTAAGAATGACAGCTAGTGGTTGAAATGGGTACTGCATTTCAAAATCAAAATATTGTTTGCCCCGCCCCCTCCTCCTCAGACTCGACGCTCACGCGGGTTGCCAGTTTGAGGACACACAACAGGAACGAACGCAATTGACAATGGAAGGCGAGGAGACTCACACAAGTAAGTGGATGAGTTGATTTATCTGCATTTTAATGTGCTTTTCTTTAGATTTTTAGATGGATGCCGAGGCTTTTTGGTCGGGTAGAATCTGCGATCTCTGACCCAGTTTGTTCGCTGGCTTCCATGGCAGCAATACGCTGTGTTTTCCGCCAACTGGTGGTGGCGAAATACTATTGGGTAAACTGGCAACGTGACCACAGACCAAAACAAAAACAGACATTCCGACACGGAGCGTACATTTCAAAGTAAAATAACTGGCTGTAACATTGTTTTTTAGAGAAACGAGTATGTGAACCTAGCATGTTTCCTAAATATCTGCAAACATATTATGGTATTTTTATGCTTTAGTACAGTCAAAAACGTACATACAGCACCTTTAAAGCTATTAAGTGATTTAGCAAGTTTGAGTGGTGTGCAAGATTTATTCATTTACAGGTGTTTGTACGGAAAAAAAAAATTTGCCCCTCGGAGTAAGTGACAGTTGACAAACAGAATGAGAAAATTTCAAGCCTGTCATGTGTTAAAGCAGTAACTTTTGGCCCTCTAGCAGTTAAAAAATAAAACTGCATGCATCTTGCAGAAGAACATTATTTGGACAAATAAATAACAGTTTCTGTTATACTTTATTTTATTAGTATATTTTAGACATTCTACTAACTATAACGTTGCAACTACATGTCAACTAATTCTCATTAATTTGCAACTACATGTCAACTAACTCTCATTAGAGTATTAGTTGGCTGTGGTGTTAGGTCATAGGTAGAATAAGTTGACATGTACTTGCAAAGTTACTTAAAAGTGTAATGTCTGTTGGGGGACCATAAAAATAAAGTGCAAGCAGACAGTCTACTAATACTCTAATGACTGGTAGTTGATGTGCAAAGTTACTTATACAATAGTGTCTAAAGGTGACTATCAAAATAGTGTTACCATGGTTTCTTTGATTACATTTTGAATTATCCATGGTTGATTTTTCCCATTCAATGTGTAGTCGGATCTACTTTTCTGTGTATGGATGTAGGGCCTTATGAAATTCGTTTTATTTTTCCCAAATTCCATTTTTTCCTTATTAAATTTTCTTGATTCTGTTTTTTTTTTTTTTCGTATTCATTTTGGACTCCATTTTAATGGTTAAATAAAATTTTAGTAATCAAAAAGCCTGTCTAATTATTTGAATTCATAAAAACAATAAAATTTCATTTCTAAGAAAAGTTTTTTTATATCAGAAATGTCTGTGTTGTGTTTTTACATTTTTCTGGCAATCAAATGAAGGCATAAAACATTAATTTAATTTATCTTTTAATCATATGAAATTAAACAAACTTTTTTATCAAACAAAGTGCAGCACAAAAATAAAGTTTTAATAATTTATTATTATTAGTATTCGTATTATTATTACATTGAGACGTAGCTAAATTATACTGTACAACAATAGTCTGTTAAGCCGAACTTTTATTTTGACGGGTTGCCGTGAAGACCTTCGAGTTTCTGTTGTGTGTTTATGATATGACAGCGTTTCTCAAATTAAAATGCTCATGAAGTGACTCTCAGAGCTAAGTTCATGCATTCATGTCCTCGTATAAGTGATAGGGCAGAGGCTGAAAACACTGCGAGCGTCATGCGTTATCTTCAGGTAGGTGTGTGTGTGTGTGTGGTGAAGAAACCGCGCGTCTGCGCCATTCATTCATAGAGAGATACAAAGAACATGCAGGATTCATATTTTTTGCAGTTTAATATTCACAGACACTAGTCTATATCACGATTGGATTTAAGTGTACTTACATGCTTTTTATTTATTCATCAATTTTTTACAAAATCTGTTTTTATGACTGGATTCCGTATTTTCCGTAATCATAGAGCCCTATGGATATGACATGACCATATTTTTTTTTACAGTCTATGGACATGACGCACTGGAAAATGACACGTTTGCAATTTCCTGCAAAATCTGTCCTGACAACTCTAAAATATAAATCATTACTGTAGGTTTATCAAAATGTATTTGGGTAAAGACATGTTTTTTTGCACTCTCCCATTAATAACATTTTTAGTGTAGATTTAGTGTAGATTTCTTAGCCACATTATGTTCATTTGTTTGGTTTAAATGTATATTTCAAGGCAAGGTTATATAGGAATCAAAGATTGGGTAATTGTTTTGCATTACAAGAACCCTAAATAAGTGCTCTTGAATGTATTCAAATATTTCAGTGTTTCAAAAACCATTGCTCGTTCTAAAGATGTAAATGTGACATTTGCCTTTTCATTGAGCTTAACATCAGGTTTTCCATACACATCATCTCAAAATGGTTTAACAACCAATTTAACACACATTCAGTTGAAGTGTTATGTTTGGAAACAGAAACATAATGGTTTTATTAGACTGAGTAAAGGTACAGAGAGTTTCAGAGAGTCTTTTGTACCGTACGGGAAAGTAATTTATCCTTTAAAAAAACAATTGCATGTTTTCTTGACAGATGGAGTCTTTGTTAGCTTACCAGATTTTAAGATACTGAAAGTGAATCACAGACAGCTTTTCTTTCATCACACTGGACAAGAAAATGTCTTTGATTCTGTTTTCACAAAGCAAAAATTACCCTCATCACATGGGAACAGGCTACACTAGGCACTTCCAACATACTTGGAAGTATTTTCTGCGAGAGCACTCTTTCTACAGATGCCAAAAGTACCAGCAGTCAATATAAAATACAAACAAAAACAATACAATCTTTGTACTCTATTAATAGTACCAAGTACTGACTTAATTAGGTAATGAAATTATTGATTAGCTTAAATTTTAGACACAATTTTGCTAGTTGCTTTGCGTATTTTGCTCCACCAACAAAATTAGTTCCAAAAAAATTGAAAATTAATCAAATTAAAGAACACAGACGCAGCATTTCCATAATGACCAACGCAATCTACCTGTTAGCGTCTGGTTTAAGACGTGCTTTTTTTTGGCCAGTAAATAATGGCACAAACGCCAGTAAATTGACCAGCGCAAACTTTACTAAATCACCTTGCATGATTCATTTAAATACTCTCCTCCCATAAATTTTGTGTCTGAAAGGGAAACTCCTACAAATACATATGCAATAAGGTAGGCTGCAAAAATAACCCTGTCTACGCCTTTTCATCACTAATTTGTCACTGCGTGTCTTTATTAAATCCTGACAGTATTGTTTTAACGCAAAAAGAGGGATTGCGCTGGCACAAGCTGTTAGTTAATCTGGCCCAAATTATATTGTTTCCATAACATGTACTTAGCATAAAAGTACAAACCCGATTCCAAAAAAGTTGGGACACTGTACAAATTGTGAATAAAAAAGGAATGCAATAATTTACAAATCTCATAAACTTATATTTTATTCACAATAGAATATAGATAACATATCAAATGTTGAAAGTGAGACATTTTGAAATGTCATGCCAAATATTGGCTCATTTTGGATTTCATGAGAGCTACACATTCCAAAAAAGTTGGGACAGGTAGCAATAAGAGGCCGGAAAAGTTAAATGTACATATAAGGAACAGCTGGAGGACCAATTTGCAACTTATTAGGTCAATTGGCAACATGATTGGGTATAAAAAGAGCCTCTCAGAGTGGCAGTGTCTCTCAGAAGTCAAGATGGGCAGAGGATCACCAATTCCCCCAATGCTGTGGCGAAAAATAGTGGAGCAATATCAGAAAGGAGTTCCTCAGAGAAAAATTGCAAAGAGTTTGAAGTTATCATCATCTACAGTGCATAATATCATCCAAAGATTCAGAGAATCTGGAACAATCTCTGTGCGTAAGGGTCAAGGCCAGAAAACCATACTGGATACCCGTGATCTTCGGGCCCTTAGACGGCACTGCATCACATACAGGAATGCTACTGTAATGGAAATCACAACATGGGCTCAGGAATACTTCCAGAAAACATTGTCGGTGAACACAATCCACCGTGCCATTCGCCGTTGCCGGCTAAAACTCTATAGGTCAAAAAAGAAGCCATATCTAAACATGATCCAGAAGCGTAGGCGTTTTCTCTGGGCCAAGGCTCATTTAAAATGGACTGTGGCAAAGTGGAAAACTGTTCTGTGGTCAGACGAATCAAAATTTGAAGTTCTTTTTGGAAAGCTGGGACGCCATGTCATCCGGACTAAAGAGGACAAGGACAACCCAAGTTGTTATCAGCGCTCAGTTCAGAAGCCTGCATCTCTGATGGTATGGGGTTGCATGAGTGTGTGTGTGGCATGGGCAGCTTACACATCTGGAAAGGCACCATCAATGCTGAAAGGTATATCCAAGTTCTAGAACAACATATGCTCCCATCCAGACGTTGTCTCTTTCAGGGAAGACCTTGCATTTTCCAACATGACAATGCCAGACCACATACTGCATCAATTACAACATCATGGCTGTGTAGAAGAAGGATCCGGGTACTGAAATGGCCAGCCTGCAGTCCAGATCTTTCACCCATAGAAAACATTTGGTGCATCATAAAGAGGAAGATGCGACAAAGAAGACTTAAGACAGTTGAGCAACTAGAAGCCTGTATTAGACAAGAATGGGACAACATTCCTATTCCTAAACTTGAGCAACTTGTCTCCTCAGTCCCCAGACGTTTGCAGACTGTTATAAAAAGAAGAGGGGATGCCACACAGTGGTAAACATGGCCTTGCCCCAACTTTTTTGAGATGTGTTGATGCCATGAAATTTAAAATCAACTTATTTTCCCCTTAAAATGATACATTTTCTCAGTTTAAACATTTGATATGTCATCTATGTTGTATTCTGAATAAAATATTGAAATTTGAAACTTCCACATCATTGCATTCTGTTTTTATTCACAATTTGTACAGTGCCCCAACTTTTTTGGAATCGGGTTTGTAGTATACATGCCAGACCAGTATGTGGCGCTGTAATTCTGCCACAGAAATACACTAAAAACGGAGAAGAGTTGTGGCTAGAAGGGGTACAGCAACAGTCGGAAGTGAGGCAAAATCTCACGATAAAATAACAATAAATAAATTTGCTACTTACCAGATTGTGTTTTATTAACGCCTACACCTACCCCAACTCTAAACCTACCCTTACAATAATGCAAATACAGTAATTAAATGACGCAATATTGATGTGCGCATGCCCAGTGGCCGTAGCTGTATCCCTTCTAGTCTTTACTGTGTGGGATGTGGTGTGATGACATCACCGTTTCACAAAATATACGGATTGGCTGTCGTCCCGGTTTCAAAACATACTGGTTCAGGCTCCCAAAACGCCGGATCCGTCTGGACGAAACGCTGATACGATACAACATTTTTACGTATACAGCTAAACACGTCTCCGTGTGGACGGGGCCTGAGAACACAAAGAAAAACAACAGACAGAGCATACGTGTAAACAATGCTAAAGTGTACTTCTTTTTTTTGGAAGTGTTATTGCCCTAAGAGCAGCACAGTCATGCTGTTTTGTTGCTGAATGAATCATTGGCTGCGGCTGAAATCACATACTTGTCTTGAGTAGGTACTTATTTTGAATAAGTAATTACTTTGCGACTGCTAAAAAGGTATGTTCTATATTATGAATGTGTGTACTATGAATGAAAATTGGACTACTACATTTGCCATGTTGTCATTATCATGTGACCTACCAGCGTCGCTTCACTGTCATTCATAAATCCTCTCCGTGGCCTCATGGGATAGTAAAGTGTCTATTATATGCATACTTCAGAATCTCACTGGAAGCAGTAATTCATCCGGGTACTTTTTGCCTACTCTTTTATAGTAGTGTGAATTTGGACATAGTACTCTTGTCATAAACTGTTTTTTGCCTACTATGTAGTAAGGAAGTATGCAAAGTCATTGTTTTTGAATCAGTTGAATGATTCAATGACTCACTCTGAAGAATTGACACCACCTACTGGTAGGGTTGAGAATCGAAAAATCGATTCCAATTCTGGAATCGGATACCTATGGTCAGGAATCGGACACTTGTGTTAAAATTAAAATTTAGATTCTGCTTATTGATTCCTGTGTGCGCAGTTTAATGTGATTTCCACCCATTTTCAAGCGCAAGACGATGCGAAAGAGAACTTAATTCGGCACTCGCGCTGCACTCTGTTTTCTTTGCGCACACATCCAATGCAAGCGCATGGAGAGCGCACAGTTGAGAAAGGAAACGCATGTGTAACAAACAGTATATTGGATCCTGCGCAAGGTCTTAAAGTGACAGCAGCCTAATAAACCTGCTGCAGTCTGTCATTAACATTACTCAAAGAACAAAAGAAAAAGAATCACCTACTGAGCTTGACTGAATAACTTAACTTTAATAAGGATTAATCTATATTTTATTCATAAAAAGAAAACTATGCATGCAGTGTTATTTTATATTTGATTACAATTTCTGTACCTGAAATTAAGTTCAATTGTATTTATGCAATTACTAATTTGTTTATTTGTTTTTATTTTATTACTGTTTACTTTAATAATGTTTGAAATTTATATTAGTTAGTCCAGTTGTTTTTGGTATTTAACTATAGGAAAATGTTAGTCTTCTTTAGGCTGCTGATTTTTATTCATGGAAATCAGCTACAACAAAACATTTGACAAAAGACACAGAATAATAAATATGTTTGATATTTGAAATGGACCGGAACTAAGTATTGAATAATAATTTTTCACTTTATAAATAAAACACCTTTTGAACAGGTGTCTAGCTACGTGTCTACCCTGACTATTTTAAAACTGTGGCGACGCTAACACATGCAGTTATGTTTGTTGCACATGTGCCTGAATCATTGAACATTCTGAAAGTTCTTTGTTCCTCCAAAGCTCTGTTTTGGACTGAAAGATGAACTCTATTGTAATTGCACTGATGTTTTTGCTAAACTTTCTAACTGGGTTAAATGCTAAGCTTAACAGGAAAGGAGTGCTAAATACCTCCCGCTGCGCCATATGAAAAACGCAAGTGTGGATTATGTTGTCACTTTGCCATTAAAAGTCCCTTAGCCATTTCACTGCCCATTTATCTTCAAAACGATATGTCCTCAGAGACCCCGTAAAGACCTCAGCAGGGGGTTCACCACATGGCGAGTGGTTTGAAGTAGTCATTGGACACTCGAGCCCACAGAGTGCATATGGTTGTTTTGTGACCCAGAGCGTTTAATGGAGGGGCGAACCAGATTGATTATGGTGTTAGTAACTAAATTGCAGACACCCCCACCTAATGTTCTTTACATCAATCAAGTGACGCCACAGTAAACTCTGACTCAACTGCTTTCAGAAATATAATACTGTCATTCTTTGGACATATCTGAAAGCGCTTTTGAGTCAGTAAAAGTGTTCTCACATGCATTTGTCTTTTTTATTTTCTCTCTCTTTCTCAACTCTAGTTGAGCATCAGTTGGTTGTATACAACCAGCGCTAGAAACGACAAGATGACTGTGTCTCAAGGCCAGGGTGTTTAACAGAGGGACAGAAAGCTTAGCTAAGGACTTTATTTATTATTGACATCAGAAGTCACCCTAGTCAAAGGCAGTGGCTCACAGGGGCAATTAAAGATTTATGCAAATGCAGAGTCATTGTAGCTCATCGTCTGCTGCAGTTCAAACAGAATGATACTGTACTTAAGAACATCAACAACCTGGTCTGCATGAAAACCTGGTGGGTCATGACTCAAAATGGGGTTGCAGCTTTATTTCAATAAGGTCACAGAAAGAATAGTATTAAAAAATTAATACTAATTAATACATGTTTTAAATGTACTTTGATGTACATCATAAATGTGTGTGTATTTTGAGGCTAGGTGATGATTAGGTGAACAGGTGATGAGGCTAGGTTATGATAGCTTCATCGATGAGCTCATATCTGATTGGCCAAAGAGTATGTCATATGTGAATAAAAGCCTGCCAGGAAAGTTTCAAAATACAAGACGATTCACACAATACGATTTGCAAAAGCAAATTTACTCCAGAATTTAAAACATTCAAAACTTTGTATGAATGTATTTGTGAATAGTGTTTTGCATTTGAAATTCAGTTTAATTCAATTCACATTTATTTGTATATCGCTTTTCATAATAGCCTACAAATCATTTCAAAGCAGCTTTACAGAAAATGCATTACATGACTACATTACAATTTAGAGTAATTTGTTATCAGAGGTGACCGTGTCCAAGTGATCTCCATATGTCAGAAATTTACAGTTCTCAGATAATACAAATCATGCAGTTAGCTAACATCATTTAGGCAGAAACAATGATCTCATTAACCTCCTACGACCTGGACATTTTTGGTTGTGTGCACCATAATACTAAATTCTGTGTAAATCTGGTGGTGCCAGAAGAGAAAAACACTTAGAAATTTCAAGATGGCGGAGAACACATCTGAAAAGTCAGGCAGCCACACTAGACCAAAACATCCACAAGGTAAAAAATCATTTTTTATCAAAGTTATGCATAATAGTGTTGTATGATTAATATGGCATGCAAATTTGACAAATTTTTGTAACAGTTAAGATTAACTATGACGCTAAACTTGAGGACCACATATGTGGACAATGGGACTTAGCTTCGTTGAAAATGTAAAAATGTTAGCAAAAAATTTAACTGTGAAAAGAATTTGTTAGAAAACATCAATTTACAATAGTTTACAACAGTATAAATTTATATTGCATGTGTGATAAATAACTTTACACTGATTTTTATTTTATTTTTCTCATTATCACTAGAACTGCCAGGGGTCGCTGTATACCTAAAATCACCAGCGGGTAAAATTTACCCATGCAGATGATTACTGTTTTGATACTGCTAAAAAAACGTATTATGTCATTGTATTATGCCACTGTCTTCACAAAGTAATGTATAGTGTCATGAAATTATTATTTTTAGTCATCAACTATGTTTTTGTTCTGTTGTTTTATGCTATTTTAAGCAGGCTACACTAAATCACTTTTTAGTGAATATAGGCTAAATCAGCCTGCAATGACAACGAGAATTAGAAGGAAATAAATACATATTTGGGTGGTGTAATATTATAATGAAATGTCATTAATCACATATTAAGATAACCCATGTTATTTAAATTACTAAAATACCCTAGACATACCCTAAAATAGACAATAAAGAGCAATAATAATCCACCGCACTGCATAGGATGTATGACAAAGGATGACGTGCAACGACAAATTCAAGCGCACAGTTTGACCTAATTAATTATTAATCTGTATTTATAATTTGAATAAGAGAACAACACCAATAAACTTGGGGTAATCATAAAAATTGTTTTATTCATTACATCATAGATCGGAAATATTTTTTTTCAGGAAACGGACAGACTTAAATAAATAGCAACACAGTAGCAAACAATACAAGATAAAAATTGCAAAACAAAAATTAATAATTAATCCAAAGTTTGAACATTTATAAATAGGCGAAAACATATTTATTTTGAATGTGTGTTGTGTGACTGTTTACAGTAAGCCTACACGTTGCTCAAAAACAGCACAAAACTAAAGTAATTATATAGGGGTACATTTGACCCGCTGGCGCTTATAGGTATAAATGCCCCATTTTTAAATCTGGTTTTATCTAAACAATTTTTAACAACAGGGGATTGTAAATAACCCAATTTTAGTAAAAGTCAATGACTGGGAGACTTGGATGTTTTATTGAAAATCTGTTATGTACATTTGAAAAACAGCCATATTCCTCTGTCAAAAGGCACTGGAATTATTTTATATATTATTATTTTCCTCAGAATTCTACAAACAATACCCCATAGTGACAATGTGAAAGAAGTTTGTTTGAAATCTTTGCAAATTTATTAAAAATAAAAAAATAAAAAATCAGTGCAGCATTGAAGGTCCCAATGAGCACAGGACTCTTCCTAGAGCTGGCCGCCTGGCCAAACTGAGCGATCGGGGGAGAAGGGCCTTAGTCAGGGAGGTGACCAAGAACCCGATGGTCACTCTGACAAAGCTCCAGCGTTTCTCTGTGGAGAGAGGAGAACTTTCCAGAAGAACAACCATCTCTGCAGCACTCCAACAATCAGGCCTGTATGGTAGAGTGGCCAGACGGAAGCCACTCCTCAGTAAAAGGCACATGACAGCCTGCCTGGAGTTTGCCAAAAGGCACCTGAAAGACTCTCAGACCATGAGAAACAAAATTCTCTGGTCTGATGAAACAAAGATTGAACTCTTTGGCCTGAATGGCAAGCGTCATGTCTGGAGGAAACCAGGCACCGCTCATCACCTGGCCAATACCATCCCTACAGTGAAGCATGGTGGTGGCAGCATCATGCTGTGGGGATGTTTTTCAGCAGCAGGAACTGGGAGACTAGTCTAGATCGAGGGAAAGATGAATGCAGCAATGTACAGAGACATCCTTGATGAAAACCTGCTCCAGAGCACTCTGGACCTCAGACTGGGGCGAAGGTTCATCTTCCAACAGGACAACGACCCTAAGCACACAGCCAAGATAACAAAGGAGTGGCTACGGGACAACTCTGTGAATGTCCTTGATTGAACATCTCTGGAGAGATCTGAAAATGGCTGTGCACCGACACTTGAGAGGTCTTGCAAAGAAGAAAGGGAGAAACTACCCAAAAAAAGGTGTGCCAAGCTTGTAGCATCATACTCAAAAAGACTTGAGGCTGTAATTGGTGCCAAAGGTGCTTCAACAAAGTATTGAGCAAAGGCTGTGAATACTTACGATGTACATGTGATTTTTTTTTTTTTTTTTCCCCGTTTTTTATTTTTAATAAATTTGCTAAGATTTCAAACAAACTTCTTTCACATTGTCATTATGGGGTATTGTTTGTAGAATTTTGAGAAAAAATAATGAATTTAATCCATTTTGGAATAAGGCTGTAACATAACAAAATGTGGAAAAAGTGAAGCGTTGTGAATACTTTCCGGATGCACTGTAGGAGTGGGTACCGACTCAGCACACTCTAACATGCAAGATGTTCTTGTGCTTGTAAGCTGCACACAACTGTTACACAGTCTTTCACAGCGGTTAAGTGCGATCAACTGTTCCCACAGACAAAAAGGACATTCCTAGTTTGGAGTAGTAGAAGTTTTAGAGTGTTACAAAAAAGCAAAAATTAAACATAAGGAAATTGCCAAGGTTTTTTTGGATATGATAGCTTGTTTCTTATAAATTTTGTTTTTCCATATCCATGTTCAGAAGCTGAAACAGTTATATGTGCAACAGTAACAATGAAAAATGTTCAAGCACAGTGCTCAGGCTGTAAATAAAAGAGATTTGCACTTTGTTACACAATGGTGTCTTGATTTGTTTTCTGTGGATACAGACAGAGTGTTTCGACCGAGTGGACATCATTTTTTTCAAAAAGAGCTTCATGTTCAAAGATAATATCTGGTTATTATATTTATTGGTTCCTCCTAACCCCAAATAGCTAGAAGAAATCTAAAATGCAAGCCAAACCAAAGCTCGGGTCTTAGGATTAAAGCAGTTATGACAAGTTGATTACAGTATATATATATATATATATAGAAAATTTGGCAATGGTGCATGTTGATTGGAAATTGTGAATGTGTTTTATGCATGTGAGTTAGCTTATGTGAATTCCTTTAAAGGGGTCATGAACTGAGAAATCAAATTTTCCTTGAGCTTTTGAAATATAAGAGGTCATCATACTATAAGAATATCCTGTAAGTTCTAGAACTGAAAACTTCCTTGTTAGTCCAATAAAAGCTTTTATTGACACCAGGCCCAGCAAATGACAGGTTTTTCAAATTGGGAATCTATGACGTCAAAGGGAGGCAAGCACCGCCTCTACAGAAGAAGATCAACGCCTACTTCATCACTGCCTGTTTAGCCCCGCCCACCGATTCACGCATGACATGCAATAGAATAGGTAGCCTAAAAGTAACATAGGCCTACGTGGTGTTAAACCAGATCGAGCTACCAAGCAATAAACATGCCATTGAGGATTACAAAATATTGTGCAGTGCCTAGGCTCGACAGTAATGCAACATGTAAGTAACTGTGTTAATTCTAATGCCTGATCTGAAATGTAATGATTCATGTACAGTCAGATGTTCTTTGTCTGTGTGTCAGTAAATCAAACCAGTGACTAAACGCCAACTTGCGTTGTTTCTCTTAGTAGGATGAAAATAATCTGTTATCTGTTATTGATTCAATTCTATAAAGAAAGCGATCAAAGAAAGCTCCCTTTGCAATCGTTGGAGCAGCGCGCGCTGGAGCTGTCAATCAAACAGCGAGAGTTTATCAGTGACGCGTTTATCAGTGACTCCCGTTTTATTCAACGAATCTCTTAACTATATCACGTTTGCACTGTTAGTGAAGATGAAAAACACTTTTCACGATTAGTTAACTATGAGAGCTGTAATAGTAAAAACGTGCTAAAAGAGAGAGTAATACTTAGCTATTTCAAATGGAAAGACGTTAGCCAATCACAGCAGTGGGCGTTTACATTGAAGTCTCACAGCAGACACGCCCCTTAAAACAGAGCGTTCAAACCAGAGGGCTAAAATCAGGGTAGGAAAAATGCCTTTTATTTATAAATTATGACAATTTTTGATGTAAAAAGCATTCTAACGTTATAAGTGCACCCCAGGAAACATCATAAAACATTAAAACAACGCAGTTCATGACCCCTTTAATGATGCTTGCAATTTAATTTGTGCATGTATTAATACACACAGGTAACACACACAGTTTGAGCCAATCTCATGTTAATCTTGAGTACCTATAGAGTAGTATTGCATCCTTCATATCCCCGAAAAAAGTGTCTTTAGTTTTATTATATTTATAAAAGACAGATATGCTGTACCGATTTTTTCCAAAAACAGCCGAACTCGTGGAGGAGTGGAGTGGGCGGAGCTAAAGGGAGCGCGCACACACACATGCACAATACATTCTTGGCATTATCCCTCCCTGGATAACTTTCTATTCAATAAATGTTTGTGTTGTTTACATTATATGCACTTTTACATTATATGATTTTGTGGTCTAAAAACAAAATGCCAGTGCTGCCGACGGCTTCTGTAACCTGAACGAAGCTCATTGATGTGCGCGCTCATCTAGGAGAAGTGCCCATACAAGCAATTCCGCCTATTATGACCTCACACAGGCCCATACTCGAAAAAAACTTTACGAAACGTATTCGAATCCTGAAGGAGTGTATTTGGCACAGAAATACTCCGTTATACGTCCAACTCATTTTTTGAAATTTTGGCCATTTTTAGCATGAGAATCCAACTCTTTAACAGTGTAAATAAGTCAGAATGCATGAAATAGCATTATACATATTATACATTATATGTAGCATTATGCTTGCAATTTAGTTTGGGCATGTATTAATTTAAATACTATTCATACTTCATCATACAGCAGAGAAAAAAAAAAATGCTAAATGCAAACAATAGAATGCAACTTACCATATAGTCATAAAACATGATTAAAGGTTGTGTGTTAATCAAACAAGTAATATGGCTAATACTAATACAATGTTTGGCATACTGTTCCACTGAACCACTGGTCAGAGCATCTTCAAAACTGCAGCTCTTGTGGGATGTTCCCGGTCCGCAGTGGTCAGTATCTATCAAAACTGGTTTGATTCATGTGGACTACTGTAAGAGTGCTTTCATTCTTGGTTCGGTTGCTTGGTCCAAACCAAAGTTCTGCAAACATTTGGGAACATTACTTTTGAATGTTTTTTGAAACAAGTAGTAACATTTAAAAAACATTAAATGAACATCCAACTAAAATGTTTCGGGATTAGGGATGCTAAAGATTCATCGACGGTCAATTAATTGTAGATAATAGTTTAATCGATTAAAACTTACCAATGGTCAATTAAGCAAGGTCATCATTAGAGTGAATAGTTTCGAGGTGCGCAAAACGAGCAGCGGACACACGGGGAAAAATGAAGCAAGCACACCGTAGTTCCCATTCAGTCGGTCACTTCCGATGCTATGTCGGAGCTAATCTACTTCGACTGTAACTAAACGAGCCAATGCACATTGGCATGCAATGATTGCACCAGGTGCTCATGCCACGCAGCGCGGGTATAAATGAGACACAGGTGCTTACATCAAATTAGCTTTTTGCTTCGGAGCTGAGTGGTAAATGGTTTGTCCAGATATCACTCTCTTCTACGCAGTGAAACTGACTGAAGCCTGCCTTTTTGAAGCGATCTCTTCAGTCGGTGTTGGTGTGATGGCACAGCAGCGGGTCGTGCGCTTCTTTGATCATCTCTCTTTCTGTTTTTATAGAGCAAACACAAAGGCTGTTCTCACAGCTGGTTCGGTGCGCTAGGTGGAGAGCGCTGAAAAGCCATTCTTACGGCTGGTAAGAGAGCGCCTTCGTAAGAGAAAGCGCGCACGTCAGGCTGCACTATTCCCTGACTGTGTCGCCTCGACCCTTCCCCCTGCGTGCTTCAGCACCAAGGAGAGCGTCCTTCTAAAAGAGCTTACACAGATAGAGCTTGCGTCTTTTTCAAGATGACATTCTATCTGTGTGTTTCTGGATGCGGTGGTTACTTGTCACCGAGGGATGGTCACCTGCGGGAACATGACCATCTCGGAGTTGCGGTCGAGACTCCATCTCGCAAGGGGTGGAGTCCCCGTGCCTCTGCCTCGATTTAACCCTCCACAGAGGGTTACTTCAGGCAGTAGCGTGGGTGATTTGAGGGTTACGGTGAGCGCGCTTCCCCCAGGGACCCAACCTCCGGGGAACCCTCACTCCTCCCGCACTTCGCAGCCAGTAGAGCTGCCGTCGGAACGCGGTGGGCCACCCACGAGGTGTGTACCATCCGTATCCTTCGGGGCTCCTCTCGATGATCAGATGTCCATCGCTGCATCGGAGGGAGGGTCAGAATCTTCTGGAGATGACGTGTCGGCACAGGGGGCTCCTTCGGGAAGATCCGCTGTGCCCGATACGGATCCAGAAATGATGGCCATGTGGGTCGTGCGACGTCCACGATGGTGGTCCAGGAACGCCATCTCTGGCTGTGTCTGGCTGACATGAGGGAAACCAACAAGATCAGGTTCCTTAATTCCCCCGTGTCCCAGACCGGCCTCTTCGGCGACGCGGTCCAGAACTTCACCCAGCAGTTCTCGGCCGCACAGAAGCAGACTGAGGCGATCAGTCACATCCTGCCACGGTGGTCAGCTGCTGTCTCCACCCCGCCACCGGCAGCGCCTCAGCCTGCTCGTCGCTGAGGGCGGCCGCCTGCGTCTGCCTCCGCTCCCGCGTCGCAGCAGCAGCCTCCACCCAAGCGACATCGAGGAGCCAGGCGCAAGCAGGCCGCCCCGCCCGTCCAGGCCTCCGCCAAGAGATGGGCGACCCGGAGATAGGGAGGACTGCTCTTCAGGAGACGGTGATCGCACCGCTCCATCCCCCGGAGGAGGGCCAGGCGAAGAATCTTTTGTTCTGTTTTCTTTGTGTACCCAAATTTTCAATAAAGAGCAGTACCCAAAAATTTGGTACCCAAATTTTCAATAAAGAGCAGTTTCCTCCATCTCCGGGTCCTCAGGGGGCTCGGAGAGCTGTGGCCGGTCAAATCCCGGACCACACTCATCCTCCCCCTTCGCCAGCGGGCAGCAGTGGACGGCTCGAGGACGCAACCAAGCCTCCTCACGTACCCCCTGCCCACTCGTGGAATCCGGTAAGTGTTGCACAGCACACTCACACCTCGTTGCGGGTCGCCTCCACGAGACAGCCGCCCCAGCCCGGTACCTGCATTCTACCTCGCTGCCCCAGCCCGGTACCTGCATTCTACCTCACTGCCCCACGGTGGGTACGCCAGTGGTTCCTTTGGTCCCACTTGTACAGTCTCTGCAAAACTGGCTAGCACTCCCCAGTCCGTCTTGCTGGCTCATTCGGACCATCAGGCTCGGCTATGCGATTCAGTTCGCCCGGCATCCCCCCAGGTTCATGGGCGTCCGCTTCACTTCGGTGAATGCCGCAGATGCCCATGTCCTACTGGCGAAGGACGCGATAGAGCCGGTCCCTCCAGCCAATATGAAGACAGGCTTCTACAGCCCGTACTTCATTGTACCCAAGAAAACCGGTGGGTTACGGCCAATCTTGGACCTGCGAGTTCTGAATTGGAGCCTTCACAAGCTACCGTTCAAGATGCTTACGCAGAAACGCATTTTCGAATGCATCCATCCCCGAGATTGGTTTGCAGCGATCGACCTGAAGGACGCATACTTTCATGTCTCGATTCTTCCTCGACACAGGCCGTTTTTGCGTTCGAGGGTCGAGCATATCAGTACAAAGTCCTGGCCTTCGGGCTGTCCCTGTCCCCCCGTGTCTTTACGAAGGTCGCAGAGGGGGCCCTTGTGCCCATGAGAGAACAGGGCGTTTGCATCCTCAACTATCTCAATGACTGGCTCATTCTAGCACAGTCCAGGGATCAGTTGTGCGAACACAGGGACCTGGTGCTCAGACACCTCAGCCAGTTGGGTCTTCGGGTCAACTGGGAAAAGAGCAAACTCGCCCCCGTGCAGAGGATCTCTTTTCTCGGTATGGAGTTGGATTCGGTCGAACGGACAGCGCGCCTCACAGAGGAGTGCGTCCAGTCGATGCTGAACTGCCTGAACACGTTTCAAGGCAGGATGGCAGTCCTACTGAAACAATTTCAGAGGCTCCTGGGGCATATGGTGGCCACGGCGGCAGTAACACCGCTCGGCCTGCTTCATATGAGACCGCTTCAGCATTGGCTTCACGGCCGGGTCCCGAGATGGGCGTGGCAACTCGGCACTCACAGGGTAAGTATCACATCGGCCTGTCGCCAAACATTCAGCCCGTGGTCAGACCCCTTGTTCCTTCGGGCCGGGGTACCCTTGGGTGTCCAGGCATGCTGTGGTTTTCACGGATGCCTCTGCCATGGGCTGGGGGGCCACGTACAATGGGCATGCAGTGTCAGGGGTTTGGACGGGCCCGCACCTGCATTGGCACATCAACTGCCTCGAGTTGCTACCAGTACATCTTGCACTGAGCCGCCTCAAAAGGCTGTTACGGGGCAAAGATGTATTGGTCTGTACGGACAACACTGCGACCGTTGCGTACATCAACCTACAAGGTGGTCTCATTTATAAAATGTGCGTACGCACAGGTTTGATCTTAGAGTGTGCGTACGCTGAAATCCACGGCAAAGTTCATGTTTATAAAAATGGTCTTTGACGTGGAAAAGTGCTTACCGCCACGTCAGGGTCTGAGCAGACGTACGCACTTTTCCTTGTGGCAGAGTCGGAGTACTGCTGGTATTTTGAAATCTATAAGCAGTAGCAATAATAATAATAATAATAATAATAATAATTATTATTATTATTATTATTATTATTATCCTGATAATAGTTATTGTCCCTAATAATAGTTATTTATCCTGACAGATAAATCTACTCTAATTAAATTAGAATAGATAAATGTCTGTCACCCATTATTATTATTTTTACATGTGCAAATATCAGCATGGACAACAGTTTTCACATATCGTCACATTACGCACATGCAGCGCTTCTGTGAAATAAGAAAAACAGAATAAAATTATATATATACAATATATACAAAAACAGCATTATTGTGAAATATTTTTACAATTTAAAATAACTGTTTTCTATTTGAATATATTTTAAAGTGTAATTTATTCCTGTGATCAAAGCTGAATATTCAGCATCATTACTCCAGTCTTCAGTGTCACATGATCCTTCAGAAATCATTCTAATATGAGGATTTGATGCTCAACAAACATGTATTATTATCAATGTTGAAAACAGTGTACAATTTTTTTTCAGGATTATTTAATTAATAGAAAGTTCAAAAGAACAGCATTTATCTGAAATATAAAGCTTTTGCAACATTATAAATGTCTAAATAGTCACTTGATCAATTTAATGCATCCTTGCTGAATAAATGTATTCATTTCTTTAAGTTCTTTCCCAAAAAAATAAATAAAAATTCTTACTGACCCAAAATTTTTGAACGGTAGTACAATGTTACAAACGCTTTCTATTTCAGATAAATACTGTTCTTTTGAACTTTCTATTCATCAAAGAATCCCGAAAAAAATGTTTTACACAACTGTTTTCAACACTGATAATAATTGATGAAATGTTTGTTGAGCATCAAATCATCATATTAGAATGATTTCTGAAGGATCATGTGACACTGAAGACTGGAGTAATGATGCTGAAAATTCAGCTTTGATCACAGAAATAAATGACATTTTAAAATATATTCAAATAGAAAAGAGTTATTTTACAGCTTTTTTTTTTTAATAACAAATGCAGCCTTGGTGAGCAGAAGAGACTTCTTCAAAGTGTAGGCTACACTGACTGACGCGCTCCACAAGTTAAATGATTTTTTTTTACAAATTAAAGCACAATATTTTGTTTTTATTGTGACCAGGATGCACTGTGTGAAGAAGGCAAGCCGGCAGAGGCAGTGTGATGCTTTGGGCAATGTCCTGCTGGGAAACCTTGGTTCCTGCCATCCATGTGGATGTTACTTTGACACATATCACCTACCTAAGCATTGTTGCAGACCATGTACACCCTTTCATGGAAACGGTATTCCCTGGTGGCTGTAACCTCTTTCAGCAGGATAATGCGCCCTGCCACAAAGCAAAAATGGTTCAGGAATGGTTTGAGGAGCACAACAACGAGTTTGAGGTGTTGACTTGGCCTCCAAATTCCCCAGATCTCAATCCAATCGAGGATCTGTGGGATGTGCTGAACAAACAAGTCCGATCCATGGATCCAATGCGAGTATTTTAAAAAGTTATATAATCTAATTACACATACTTAATTTTTGGAATCTGATTACGTAATCCAGATTACATGTAATCAGTTACTACCCAGCTCTGATCAAGACCTGTCAATCAGAGCAATCAAACCAATCCAAGCACACTCCAGTTGTAAAAACAGTGTGCGATTGGTCTCTACAAATCGTTTCTACCCACTACACCCACCCACAATACCCGAGATCCAAATGATGTTGGAAAACATTGCGTCATGATCGCGACATGAGCTTTAGCCAGGCAACATATCATGTCACTCCGTGATCTTGTTCGAGCTCACCTGCTCTAAATAAACATATGCAATCTACTATGGTTTACTAATGTTTCGTGAAGTTACAAACCAAAACGTGGCGCAAAAACATCATGTGTAAACTGTTTACACATTCGTCGTTGGCAATTTTTCCATATAAATACTTGATATAGTTTGGCCTCTAACTGAAACAAATATGCTTGTTGTATTCTGCTAGTTAAGATATTTTTAACGATATATGACAAGTCTATCTAATATGTACTATGATTTTACAGGTCACATTTTCAAGCAGTTCTTTTTTCATGCTATGAAAATAAAGCATTTTTAGCAAATTTGTCAGCAAATTTAAAAGCACTTGCTAAGTGATGGTCATATTCCCTATATTCACTGTAAACCAAGCTTCTAATCTTTAAAATGACACCTATTTTGTGCTGGTTAAGCAAGTGGTTGTTAAGTCACCTTAATTAGTAATAAAGTTTGAACTGAACCACTACTGATCACGCAAAAGTAATCTGTTTTCATGGCAGATTGGCCCAAGTGCTGTTCTGTCGCTGGATAGGTTTAGTAGTAAAACCAAACAAGCTAAAAACATGAATAAAACAGTGAAGTTGGCACCTTCTCCGGGTAAAGGGTGGAATCAATAAGCCCCATATAGCACTCATCAATTTTCATGAAACAAGTTGCTAATTTGTTGCCATATATTTTCAATATGATCAATTCACAGATGCTGCACTTCTAAGCAGATTGGTTTACAACATTGGTCTTTTCACTTTGAATAAGTTAGCATGTTTTACACTGTACTGCCCAGTCATGATAGTCTCAGTTATGCTAATAGATGCTACTTATCACTGACAATAATGCAGTTGATCTTTGATAAGGCTTGTAAAACCTCTTGGCTGATGTCACTGAATGTTGTGCCAATGAAAGCACCACTGAATACAGCTGCCCATTTTCACAATATATCCTCTTGTCCGTTATCTCTGCTGGCAGCTTTACGCTCACAATTACGTCAGATGTGTTTAAAAACCTTTATCACTGCTGCTACAGAAAAGCCAGTTACTCTACCACACAGAAACCTCAAAAGTTTTCGTTTCCCACAGAAATGTGTTTTTAGAATAACAAAGCCTTCCCCAGAGACTCGGCTCGCCACCGTACGCCGAACAATTCAACTCACAAGCTTTACAAATTTCAAAGAGAGATGTGCTGTGTTGTTTTGTACTAAAGATGAATGTTTGCCTTGCCTTTTGCTGATACCTCCTCTGCCTCATATTTATGGAGACATTTATTTATATATTTCTGTGAATTCTTTTTTTTAAATATATAATAAAAATCTGTCGATGGTGGAACCATTCATTTGTTTTCTTTCTAGTTTGTCCTTTGCTTTGTACAAACATTGTGCATCTCCTAAACAGGAAGAGTTTTAGTCTGATATGCTTTCATAGGGAGAAACACATGAAAACATGCCCAGACCACATATCATCCCAAAATCAAAAGAAAGACATGTAGGGTACTCCATTGCTTTCAGTTGTTTGCATTTTTGCGTCAGATCAAGATGCACTTAGAAATAATTTTATAAATGTTTATACTTATTTTGGAGCACCTAACCCCACTCCTACCCTAAGTGCAGTCACAGGTTATATTGCAAAAACTGACCAAAAAACAATATAAAAGCATTACAAACAACGTGTGCTGCATTCCAAGTCATACAATCTCTTTATATAAAGAACAGAGTAGGTTTTAATCGCTGAAAATGATCCCGCTTTGTGAATGCACACACGCATATCTCATTCAAAAGATACACTCAAACTTTAGCATGGTGCAATCGGTCACGAGACACACGAGAGCCAATGCTATTTCACAATCTAAGCTGATGTAACACTTCTTCTGGCAGCAATTTTTGAATGTGTGCACAGGATCTGAGTTTTATGGCGGATAGAGACATTTTTGGTCTGTTCTTCATACAAATCAATCTTTTGGCCTCAGAACACTTGGAATATTTGTGTCTGTAGTCGTATCAGCCTGTTATATCCTATGGTTTAACATATGTCATAATGGCAAAATTATACACCAATATATAATTTCATGAAGACAGAAAAATTCCCATGTCCGTCGCGTCGCTTTCTCAGTAGCCGCGTTTCCACTGTCGGGCCAAAAGCAGGCTAGTGTGTGCCAGGGCCATTTCCGGGGCTTGATCGGGCCTCGTCGGGGCTTCCTCGGGGCCAACGGCCCGCCAAATACCTTGGTCCAAAGCGAGCCAGCTCGGGCTAGAGAAGTGGTTACGAACAAAGGTGGAATTTACCGTCTGGAGACTGCAGCACCGGCGCCATGGATGATTTCATATATCAGCATTAAAGACTTTTAAAATCATTTTAACTCAAAACTCACTTTCAGACAGCAGCAAGTGTCTGAAATAACTTCTGTTTGTGATCCGATGTGGATTCTGATCACCATATAAGGCAGAAATAGTGATGCAAAACACTATTTGCGCAAACCATTACCATAGTAAACATGGTAAATGGCTATGACTGCTTGAAGAAATCAGACAAATCATATAGGTTATCACAATCATGTATTTATTTTATCTGTCAGTAGCCTACGTCTCGTCTCTTTATACCGGACTGTCTGATGTCCATATTTAGCTCGGCATAATATGTCATAAAATAAAGTCCGATTTTTCGGGAGCTTCCTGTTTCTCTGACTGAAAATATAACTATTAAGATTGTCATTGGAGAGAGTACTAAAGCTGCTCAGGTCGTATTTTTGTTGGAAAATTTGTAGAAATGATCATTCTTTCTAAATGTGATGTAAACATACTGTCCTGTGACTACAAATAAACAGAAACAGACACGACTGAATAAGTATGTGTGTCCTCTTTCTTTTGTGAAATAACGGTAAATACCACTTATGTGGCTAATGCGCAATCTCGACACAATTCATTATGATCAATGTATCACTTATTATTGTAAAACTGTGGTAAAACATCCATGCTTGGGTTTTAAATCTTTAAGTAAACAACAACAAATGGTCTCGTTAGTTTCCAGTGATTTCTGTAACGACAAATCAGACACATAATTACTTGTTACATTTAACAAATATGCTTTAAATGCTTTATGCTTAGTAACGAACCTTCCCCCAAAAGAGCCAATAAAGCAGGAAAGGTCTCAGTTACCAGGGCTACCATCAGATAAGACTTTGTTTATGGCTTGAAAGAATGTGAAAAACAAGGGCCATAGGAAAACCCATAGCCCTTAAACAGACTTTCCTGCATTAATTTATAGACAAACTGATCTATAAATGAACGTGCATCCCAGGACATTGTGTGTATGATTATTACTGTCTTGTGTAGTGTCTCTCTTATGGTATTTTGTTTTTATGCATGTTTTATGATAGAACCCACAGTTAATGTCACCTCAGCTATACCTTGTTTGGTGTCTACGGAGTTGTACTTTGAAGATCTGAATGATTGTGTATATATCGATACCTGTGCAACATATTAGTATCACAAGAATCTATAATAGTTTCTTCATCAGCAACCAATCCAGTTACATATGCAAACGATCTGCTTGAGACAAAGGATCGTAAAACTTTCCCTCTGAAAGCCTAAGTACGATTGGCTCACTGACCCCTAGGAGGAGAGGCCATCTTCAGAGGTTAAAAGGCCCCAGCACAGATCTCTCTCTCTCTTCTTCTTTCTACTGCTGCTCCTGCCTGGTTGATGGGCGTGGGGGGGGGGGGGGACCCCACCGGGGCCCATGGGCGCCGGCAGGCCTCAGACACAGCCTGTTATGTCTTCACTCTCCGCCCAGGAGAGAGGACTCTTCCAACAGAGTCAGACTGAAATTTCCTCATTCCAACACGGAAGGAAATTGCAACTTCACCGTCACTGAACTGAGAAACCATCAGCGCTCTTCCTGCTTCTCCTGGTTGCCGTGCGTGTGTGGGACGGAAACCGTACTGGAAATCGTACTGGATGACTAGTACGAACATGGTGTTTTAGGAGGGGAAAAAACTGAAAGAAACCGTCATTCCATCAGTTAATTGTAGGAAGAAAATGAACAGCAAGCAACTCCTGCCAAACCACGCTTAGCAAAATGATGTCATTTACAGGTAAGAAGGCTGTTTCCATAGTATTTTCAGCATAATGCTGTTTAAAGAGTAGACCAAGTACAATGCAATTTTCAGTAATAAATCTACTCTTACAATAACTGCTTTGATAACCTTCTGTCAATCTGACTGTCCGTAGGTGATAGACTGACCTCGCTGCAGCCTGTAGCGTGGGGATTTTGGCCCACTCCTCCATACAGACCTTCTCCAGATCCTTCAGGTTTCGGGGCTGTCGCTGGGCAATACGGACTTTCAGCTCCCTCCAAAGATTTTCTATTTTCTATCTTTAATGATGTCTTTACTAGGGAGCAAAATCTTACTGTGGCAATTTGCGATTTATTTTTTTATTTTTTTTAAACAAATGAAAAGTGTGTGTGTATATAACATTTTGTGTATACATTAATATGACTAATAATAATAATTATGATTATTATTATTGCTAAATAAAAATATTTAACAAAATAAGAAATATTACTATTAAATTAACATTTTCATTATTAAAAATAAAAAATATAGTGTTTAAGAATAAATATAACAATATAATAATAATAAAAATATTTATATTTTACAGAAAACTTATTTTAGTGTCTAAGGATTTATTGTAAAAATAAATATTTTTTATATATATATATATATTATAAAAATCATGCTGATTTATTATTAATGTTGGAAACAGGTGAGCTGCTTAATATTTATTTGAAACCTGTGATACTTTTTCAGGATTTTTTGATGAATACAAATTTTAAAAATAACAGCATCTTATGTAACAGTAGCTACAATATTTTTTTTTTTTCTTTTTTTGGAAAAATGTATCTTATTCATCACTAGCCAAGTTTTCCACTGTTTTGTTATCGACAAAGTGAATATGCGTTAAAAAAAAAAAAATTGCACAATTTGCTGTCTCCAGCCTGTTTCCATCCAATTGGCCTTTTACTGATAAAATGGTGTGTGTACTGACGTCATCCCAAAAAAAAAAAACCTGCATTGTCGCACAAGTTTTGTTGTATTGCTAAAAAAAAAAAAAACATACATACTTTCACTTATATCGCAAATTAGTAGGCTATCGTATGGAAGCCCGTTTCCGCCACAATTGAGTAAAAAAATATAATTCTTTAAGTCATAATAATGAGAAACTTTCTTGTAATAATGACTTAATATCTCGTAATAATGAGAAACTTTCTCGTAATAATGACTTAACATCTCGTAATAATGAGAAACTTTCTCGTAATAATGACTTAACATCTCGTAATAATGAGAAACTTTCTCGTAATAATGACTTAACATCTCGTAATAATGACTTAACATCTCGTAATAATGACTTAACCTCTCGTAATAATGAGAAACTTTCTCGTAATAATGACTTAACATCTCGTAATAATGAGAAACTTTCTCGTAATAATGACTTAACATCTCATAATAATGAGAAACTTTCTCGTAATAATGACTTAACATCTCGTAATAATGAGAAACTTTCTCGTAATAATGACTTAACATCTCGTAATAATGACTTAACATCTCGTAATAATGAGAAACTTTCTCTTAATAATGACTTAACATCTCGTAATAATGAGAAACTTTCTCGTAATAATGACTTAACATCTCGTAATAATGAGAAACTTTCTCGTAATAATGACTTAACATCTCGTAATAATGAGAAACTTTCTCGTAATAATGACTTAACATCTCATAATAATGAGAAACTTTCTCGTAATAATGACTTAACATCTCGTAATAATGACTTAACATCTCGTAATAATGAGAAACTTTCTCTTAATAATGACTTAACATCTCGTAATAATGAGAAACTTTCTCGTAATAATGACTTAACATCTCGTAATAATGAGAAACTTTCTCGTAATAATGATTTAACATCTCGTAATAATGAGAAACTTTCTCGTAATTATGACTTAATCCACGCATGCACAATTTGCACATTTTATTAATTTATTTTTATTCTTTATTTTTTATTTTACTATCTGTGTACTGTTGTCTCTGTGTAGCTTCTTCTGTCACCAAAACAAATTCCTTGTGTGTGCAAACATAGCCTACTTGGCAATAAAGCTCCTTTTGATTCTGATATTGATTAAATAGGCTACTCTGGTTGAATTTGTCACGTGCGCCATTTATTGAAACATACGATATCATTTTTACAGGAGTATAAGCTATATTTACTGTTGAATGAAAACTGCTGCCCAACAGTTGCAACAGAAATATGAGGTTGTGATCGGGCAGCAGTTTTCAGAACTCACTGTTTCCCTGTCGATTATAACACCATCCAACCAACGCGTGTGTGTGTGTGTGTGTGTGTGTGAGTGTGTGCGTGCGCATCAATAATCATGACATTGGCCAGAGGTTGAATGAATGTTGCCACCTCATGCACCTCTGTTCTGTTCTTTCTGCACCAAAGCTCGTTCTTGCTTAAAATCCTCTCAAGAGCGCGTTTGCTCAGAGATAGGCTATTCAATGCCATTCAGATAATAAGATAATAAGGCAATAATTTAATCATTAGTAGCTAAAACCACAGTTAAAATACTCCTTAATGTGTTCACAATTCATCCTGTGTCGGGTCGCGGCAGATCAATGAGCAGCAAGTCATAATTTCGATTTTGAAATTATGACTTAAGTATGTTTTTCTTATGTGCTGGAAATGGGCTTTCATAGGAAATGGGCTTCGACGGAGGCCCACTGTTTGCATGAATCAGCATCAGCAACACCGGCACCTCAGTAGATAGTCTGGCGCAAGCGCAAAGTGCGTCGTAATGACAGTTTCTCATTATTATGAGATGTTAAGTCATTATTATGAGAAAGTTTCTCATTATTATGAGATGTTAAGTCTTTATTATGAGAAAGTTTCTCATTATTATGAGATGTTAAGTCATTATTATGAGAATGTTTCTCATTATTACGAGATGTTAAGTCATTATTACGAGAAAGTTTCTCATTATTACGAGATAAGTCATTTTTACGAGAAAGTTTCTCATTACGAGATATTAAGTCATTATTACGAGAAAGTTTCTCATTATTATGAGATGTTAAGTCATTATTACGAGAAAGTTTCTCATTATTACGAGATGTTAAGTCATTATTACGAGAAAGTTTCTCATTATTACGAGATGTTAAGTCATTATTACGAGAAAGTTTCTCATTATTATGAGATGTTAAGTCATTATTATGGGAAAGTTTCTCATTATTATGAGATGTTAAGTCATTACGAGAAAGTTTCTCATTATTACGAGAAAGTTTCTCATTATTACGAGATGTTAAGTCATTATTACGAGAAAGTTTCTCATTACGAGATATTAAGTCATTATTACGAGAAAGTTTCTCATTATTATGAGGTTAAGTCATTATTACGAGAAAGTTTCTCATTATTACGAGATGTTAAGTCATTATTACGAGAAAGTTTCTCATTATTACGAGATGTTAAGTCATTATTACGAGAAAGTTTCTCATTATTGCGAGATGTTAAGTCATTATTACGAGAAAGTTTCTCATTATTACGAGATGTTAAGTCATTATTACGAGAAAGTTTCTCATTATTACGAGATGTTAAGTCATTATTACGAGAAAGTTTCTCATTATTACGAGATGTTAAGTCATTATTACGGGAAAGTTTCTCATTATTATGAGATGTTAAGTCATTACGAGATGTTAAGTCATTATTAAGAGAAAGTTTCTCATTATTACGAGATGTTAAGTCATTATTATGAGAAAGTTTCTCATTACGAGATATTAAGTCATTATTACGAGAAAGTTTCTCATTATTATGAGATGTTAAGTCATTATTACGGGAAAGTTTCTCATTATTATGAGATGTTAAGTCATTACGAGATGTTAAGTCATTATTAAGAGAAAGTTTCTCATTATTACGAGATGTTAAGTCATTATTACGAGAAAGTTTCTCATTACGAGATATTAAGTCATTATTACGAGAAAGTTTCTCATTATTATGAGGTTAAGTCATTATTACGAGAAAGTTTCTCATTATTACGAGATGTTAAGTCATTATTACGAGAAAGTTTCTCATTATTACGAGATGTTAAGTCATTATTACGAGAAAGTTTCTCATTATTACGAGATGTTAAGTCATTATTACGAGAAAGTTTCTCATTATTACGAGATGTTAAGTCATTATTACGGGAAAGTTTCTCATTATTATGAGATGTTAAGTCATTATTATGGGAAAGTTTCTCATTATTATGAGATGTTAAGTCATTACGAGAAAGTTTCTCATTATTACGAGATGTTAAGTCATTATTACGAGAAAGTTTCTCATTACGAGATATTAAGTCATTATTACGAGAAAGTTTCTCATTATTATGAGGTTAAGTCATTATTACGAGAAAGTTTCTCATTATTACGAGATGTTAAGTCATTATTACGAGAAAGTTTCTCATTATTACGAGATGTTAAGTCATTATTACGAGAAAGTTTCTCATTATTGCGAGATGTTAAGTCATTATTACGAGAAAGTTTCTCATTATTACGAGATGTTAAGTCATTATTACGAGAAAGTTTCTCATTATTACGAGATGTTAAGTCATTATTACGAGAAAGTTTCTCATTATTACGAGATGTTAAGTCATTATTACGGGAAAGTTTCTCATTATTATGAGATGTTAAGTCATTATTAAGAGAAAGTTTCTCATTATTACGAGATGTTAAGTCATTATTATGAGAAAGTTTCTCATTACGAGATATTAAGTCATTATTACGAGAAAGTTTCTCATTATTATGAGATGTTAAGTCATTATTACGGGAAAGTTTCTCATTATTATGAGATGTTAAGTCATTACGAGATGTTAAGTCATTATTAAGAGAAAGTTTCTCATTATTACGAGATGTTAAGTCATTATTACGAGAAAGTTTCTCATTACGAGATATTAAGTCATTATTACGAGAAAGTTTCTCATTATTATGAGGTTAAGTCATTATTACGAGAAAGTTTCTCATTATTACGAGATGTTAAGTCATTATTACGAGAAAGTTTCTCATTATTACGAGATGTTAAGTCATTATTACGAGAAAGTTTCTCATTATTATGAGATGTTAAGTCATTATTACGGGAAAGTTTCTCATTATTATGAGATGTTAAGTCATTACGAGATGTTAAGTCATTATTAAGAGAAAGTTTCTCATTATTACGAGATGTTAAGTCATTATTACGAGAAAGTTTCTCATTACGAGATATTAAGTCATTATTACGAGAAAGTTTCTCATTATTATGAGGTTAAGTCATTATTACGAGAAAGTTTCTCATTATTACGAGATGTTAAGTCATTATTACGAGAAAGTTTCTCATTATTACGAGATGTTAAGTCATTATTACGAGAAAGTTTCTCATTATTACGAGATGTTAAGTCATTATTACGGGAAAGTTTCTCATTATTATGAGATGTTAAGTCATTACGAGATGTTAAGTCATTATTAAGAGAAAGTTTCTCATTATTACGAGATGTTAAGTCATTATTACGAGAAAGTTTCTCATTATTACGAGATGTTAAGTCATTATTACGAGAAAGTTTCTCATTATTACGAGATGTTAAGTCATTATTACGAGAAAGTTTCTCATTATTATGAGATGTTAAGTCATTATTATGGGAAAGTTTCTCATTATTATGAGATGTTAAGTCATTACGAGAAAGTTTCTCATTATTACGAGAAAGTTTCTCATTATTACGAGATGTTAAGTCATTATTACGAGAAAGTTTCTCATTATTATGAGATGTTAAGTCATTATTACGAGAAAGTTTCTCATTATTACGAGATGTTAAGTCATTATTACGAGAAAGTTTCTCATTATTACGAGATGTTAAGTCATTATTACGAGAAAGTTTCTCATTATTATGAGATGTTAAGTCATTATTATGGGAAAGTTTCTCATTATTATGAGATGTTAAGTCATTACGAGAAAGTTTCTCATTATTACGAGAAAGTTTCTCATTATTACGAGAAAGTTTCTCATTATTACGAGATGTTAAGTCATTATTACGAGAAAGTTTCTCATTACGAGATATTAAGTCATTATTACGAGAAAGTTTCTCATTATTATGAGGTTAAGTCATTATTACGAGAAAGTTTCTCATTATTACGAGATGTTAAGTCATTATTACGAGAAAGTTTCTCATTATTACGAGATGTTAAGTCATTATTACGAGAAAGTTTCTCATTATTGCGAGATGTTAAGTCATTATTACGAGAAAGTTTCTCATTATTACGAGATGTTAAGTCATTATTACGAGAAAGTTTCTCATTATTACGAGATGTTAAGTCATTATTATGGGAAAGTTTCTCATTATTATGAGATGTTAAGTCATTACGAGATGTTAAGTCATTATTAAGAGAAAGTTTCTCATTATTACGAGATGTTAAGTCATTATTATGAGAAAGTTTCTCATTACGAGATATTAAGTCATTATTACGAGAAAGTTTCTCATTATTATGAGATGTTAAGTCATTATTACGGGAAAGTTTCTCATTATTATGAGATGTTAAGTCATTACGAGATGTTAAGTCATTATTAAGAGAAAGTTTCTCATTATTACGAGATGTTAAGTCATTATTACGAGAAAGTTTCTCATTACGAGATATTAAGTCATTATTACGAGAAAGTTTCTCATTATTATGAGGTTAAGTCATTATTACGAGAAAGTTTCTCATTATTACGAGATGTTAAGTCATTATTACGAGAAAGTTTCTCATTATTACGAGATGTTAAGTCATTATTACGAGAAAGTTTCTCATTATTACGAGATGTTAAGTCATTATTACGAGAAAGTTTCTCATTATTACGAGATGTTAAGTCATTATTACGGGAAAGTTTCTCATTATTATGAGATGTTAAGTCATTATTATGGGAAAGTTTCTCATTATTATGAGATGTTAAGTCATTACGAGAAAGTTTCTCATTATTACGAGATGTTAAGTCATTATTACGAGAAAGTTTCTCATTACGAGATATTAAGTCATTATTACGAGAAAGTTTCTCATTATTATGAGGTTAAGTCATTATTACGAGAAAGTTTCTCATTATTACGAGATGTTAAGTCATTATTACGAGAAAGTTTCTCATTATTACGAGATGTTAAGTCATTATTACGAGAAAGTTTCTCATTATTGCGAGATGTTAAGTCATTATTACGAGAAAGTTTCTCATTATTACGAGATGTTAAGTCATTATTACGAGAAAGTTTCTCATTATTACGAGATGTTAAGTCATTATTACGAGAAAGTTTCTCATTATTACGAGATGTTAAGTCATTATTACGGGAAAGTTTCTCATTATTATGAGATGTTAAGTCATTACGAGATGTTAAGTCATTATTAAGAGAAAGTTTCTCATTATTACGAGATGTTAAGTCATTATTATGAGAAAGTTTCTCATTACGAGATATTAAGTCATTATTACGAGAAAGTTTCTCATTATTATGAGATGTTAAGTCATTATTACGGGAAAGTTTCTCATTATTATGAGATGTTAAGTCATTACGAGATGTTAAGTCATTATTAAGAGAAAGTTTCTCATTATTACGAGATGTTAAGTCATTATTACGAGAAAGTTTCTCATTACGAGATATTAAGTCATTATTACGAGAAAGTTTCTCATTATTATGAGGTTAAGTCATTATTACGAGAAAGTTTCTCATTATTACGAGATGTTAAGTCATTATTACGAGAAAGTTTCTCATTATTACGAGATGTTAAGTCATTATTACGAGAAAGTTTCTCATTATTATGAGATGTTAAGTCATTATTACGGGAAAGTTTCTCATTATTATGAGATGTTAAGTCATTACGAGATGTTAAGTCATTATTAAGAGAAAGTTTCTCATTATTACGAGATGTTAAGTCATTATTACGAGAAAGTTTCTCATTACGAGATATTAAGTCATTATTACGAGAAAGTTTCTCATTATTATGAGGTTAAGTCATTATTACGAGAAAGTTTCTCATTATTACGAGATGTTAAGTCATTATTACGAGAAAGTTTCTCATTATTACGAGATGTTAAGTCATTATTACGAGAAAGTTTCTCATTATTACGAGATGTTAAGTCATTATTACGAGAAAGTTTCTCATTATTACGAGATGTTAAGTCATTATTACGGGAAAGTTTCTCATTATTATGAGATGTTAAGTCATTACGAGATGTTAAGTCATTATTAAGAGAAAGTTTCTCATTATTACGAGATGTTAAGTCATTATTATGAGAAAGTTTCTCATTACGAGATATTAAGTCATTATTATGGGAAAGTTTCTCATTATTATGAGATGTTAAGTCATTATTATGGGAAAGTTTCTCATTATTATGAGATGTTAAGTCATTATTATGGGAAAGTTTCTCATTATTATGAGATGTTAAGTCATTACGAGAAAGTTTCTCATTATTACGAGAAAGTTTCTTATTATTACGAGATGTTAAGTCATTATTATGGGAAAGTTTCTCATTATTATGAGATGTTAAGTCATTATTATGAGAAAGTTTTTTATTATTACGAGATGTTAAGTCATTATTATGAGAAAGTTTCTCATTATTACGAGATGTTAAGTCATTATTACGAGAAAGTTTCTCATTATTATGACTTAAAGAATTATATTTTTTTACTCAATTGTGGCGGAAACGGGCTTCCATACTGTGGTATCTTTCGTGTCCCAAATATTTCTAAAATGCAGAGAGTAATGAGAAGATTGAAATGTAGGCCTACGTATTTTCAGAATAATAGGCCTATTACTAAATGATGAAATATTAATCATAAGATCACAGAGAAGTGGGACAGTTTGTCTGACAGGACTGATGAACTGCCTTTATGACGAAGCCCATGGGTTTGGACACAGAGCGGCTCAACTGTCCTGTATGCAACATTTACCATCCATAAAAAAGATTGGTATAGTAAAACGTTGGTCATTTAGTAACAATCTTTACTGTAAGCCTTGAACATGCAGCCAGTCGCAGTTTGACGCATGTCAGATCATTCAAACAAAGATATTTGTTCTGGTTTCAGATCAATAACATCAAATTCATCAAAAACATCAAATCTCTGATATTTTTTTTTCTCAGAGACAGATGCAGCTGTAACCTAAACATTTTATTTGGTAGCCTATATTTAACTTCTAAATGGTCTAGCTTAACTGATGCGTTTTAATTTTACAATTCGTTTCGAGATTTTTGGATTCACCGACTTTATTTTATTTTTTTCGTTTGTTTGAGAAACATTTGAAGTGTCATGTTTGTGATTTTCATTTGCCAGATCCTGCCCGTGAAATCGTGATTTTATGGCATTCATTTTATTTATTCGGATACAGACGTAATATGTTGTGTATTTTATCTTTCTTTTTGTCAGTATTGGAAATTCCAACAGCCTTCCTTCCTTTGACAGACGCACCATTTGTGTTTTTTGACGAGCTGCTGAGATTTTCAAGGCACTATTATTTTCTCATCCATTTTTAAACAAAACTTTATTATATATTATTAAATTGCCCTATACATAAAATATTTTTATTAACAAGTGTCATGTTTTTCTTTTACTTCGTTATAAACACTGTTTAGATCAATTTGATAAAGCAATATTCAGAAACGGGTGCAGTTAGCTATTATTTTTAGTTTTTCTAATTATTCTGAAGTTTTATTAGATTGTAAAAAAAACTAAAATTTACAAAAATAAGGATGAATGATGTTTGAGAGGTAACACGTCTTATTCTTACCAATAGTAAAACAACAATTTAATATACAATTGAATAATATGAATATAATAGATTTAGTGCGCCTTTGAACTACAGGGAAATGGTGCTTTAACGGGAGCAACGCCACGCGCGGACGCTGTATATAATAGGCTTATTCTGTCATGTGACACCACATTTATTTGCATTAAAGCCCTTTTTCTCAACAAAAAGTATTTCCAAACTAGTTTTCATGACATTTGAATTATCGACATAGCATTTATGCGCTAAAGTTAAACGGAAAAAGATTGTGTCGACATTTGCAAAAAATGATAATTGGCATTTCCATCAGCGATATCGGTAAACATTTTGATGCACTAAACCTTTTCGCAAAAAAATAAATAAATAAAATTCTTAACCTGGTTAGTGATGTATTAAATTGATAAAAAAAAAAGTGACAATAAATACTTATATCGCGAGAAAATTGTTCTATTTTGACTAAATGCTGTTCTTTTTATTATTATACTTTTTATTCATCAATGAATCCTGAAAAAAATATCACAGGTTTCCAACTGTTTCCAACATTGATAATAAATCAGCATATTATAATTTCTGAAGGATCATCCCAGCTAACAGAATTTTGTTATAAGAATGTTCTCTAAATATTCAGTGTTGGTTGTAAAAAAAATCTCCAGTTTTCTTGATATGAGGATTTTTTTTTTTTTTTTTATATTAGATAAGATATACAGTGGGGAGAACAAGTATTTGATACACTGCCGATTTTGCAGGTTTTCCTACTTACTAAGCATGTAGAAGTCTGTAATTTTTATCATAGGTACACTTCAACTGTGAGAGACGGAATCTAAAACAAAAATCCAGAAAATCACATTGTATAATTTTTAAATAATTAATTTGCATTTTATTGCATGACATAAGTATTTGATCACCTACCAACCAGTAAGAATTACGGCTCTCACAGACCTGTTAGTTTTTCTTTAAGAAGCCCTCCTGTTCTCCACTCATTACCTGTATTAACTGCACCTGTTTGAACTCGTTACCTGTATAAAAGACACCTGTCCACACACTCAATCAAACAGACTCCAACCTCTCCACAATGGCCAAGACCAGAGAGCTGTGTAAGGACATTAGGGATAAAATTGTAGACCTGCACAAGGCTGGGATGGGCTACAGGACAATAGGAAAGCAGCTTGGTGAGAAGGCAACAACTGTTGGCGCAATTATTAGAAAATGGAAGAAGTTCAAGATGACGGTCAGTCTCCCTCGGTCTGGGGCACCATGCAAGATCTCACCTCGCGGGGCATCAATGATCATGAGGAAGGTGAGGGATCAGCCCAGAACTACACGGCAGGACCTGGTCAATGACCTGAAGAGAGCTGGGACCACAGTCTCAAAGAAAACCATTAGTAACACACTACGCCGTTATGGATTAAAATCCTGCAGCGCACGCAAGGTCCCCCTGCTCAAGCCAGCGCATGTCCAGGCCTGTCTGAAGTTTGCCAATGACCATCTGGATGATCCAGAAGAGGAATGGGAGAAGGTCATGTGGTCTGATGAGACAAAAATAGAGCTTTTTGGTCTAAACTCCACTCGTGTTTGGAGGAAGAAGAAGGATGAGTACAACCCCAAGAACACCATCCCAACCGTGAAGCATGGAGGTGGAAACATCATTCTTTGGGGATGCTTTTCTGCAAAGGGGACAGGATGACTGCACCGTATTGAGGGGAGGATGGATGGGGCCATGTATCGTGAGATCTTGGCCAACAACCTCCTTCCCTCAGTAAGAGCATTGAAGATGGGTCGTGGCTGGGTCTCGAAACACACAGCCAGGGCAACTAAGGAGTGGCTCCGTAAGAAGTATCTCAAGGTCCTGGAGTGGCCTAGCCAGTCTCCAGACCTGAACCCAATAGAAAATCTTTGGAGGGAGCTGAAAGTCCGTATTGCCCAGCAACAGCCCTGAAACCTGAAGGATCTGGAGAAGGTCTGTATGGAGGAGTGGGCCAAAATCCCTGCTGCAGTGTACCAAATATTAAGTTCTGCTTGTCTGATGTATCAAATACTTATGTCATGCAATAAAATGCAAATTAATTACTTAAAAATCATACAATGTGATTTTCTGGATTTTTGTTTTAGATTCCGTCACTCACAGTTGAAGAGTACCTATGATAAAAATGACAGACTTCTACATGCTTTGTAAGTGGGCAAACCTGCAAAATCGGCAGTGTATCAAATACTTGTTCTCCCCACTGTACTTTAACAACCTTTAAATAACATTCTACTAACATGAATGAAACTGGACATTTTTATGTTCTTGGAATATTGAATTTTAAATCAAAATTAAGTTGAAAGAACGTTTGAAGAATGCCATACCTTATAAAAAAAATGTTCCTCTAATGTCTGGGATGGGATGTGACACTGAAGACTGGAGTAATGGTTGATGTCCTTTTTTTTTTTTTTTTTTTTTTTTTTCAGAAATAAATTGTATTCTGATGAATGTTGATAACCAAATAATTTTTTAAGCCCCCATTGACTTTTATGTATTTTTTTTCATACTATGAAACTCAATGGAGACACGAAACTGTTTGATTACCAACATCCTTCAGAATATCTTCTTTTGTGTTCATCAGAAGAAATAAAATCATACAGGTTTGGACCAACATGAGGGTGAATAAATGTTGACAGAATTGTATTTTTGGGTGAACTATCCCTTTAACATTTATTTTAATCATAATCATGCAGACCTAGCTTCCAGGTTGTATTGCTGATAACATTATTTAAATGTAACTTTTTATTGCAGGTGCAGTCGGTTGAAACAACGCGAGTCCCAGCAACACACTCCAAACACTCATTAGAGACTTTCTTTCTCTTTCTTGTGAAGTTGTTTGTTATCTTTAGCAAGTTACTGTGATTTTTTTTTTTTTTTCTCTCTTTAACTCTCATTACTAGTTGAGCATAATACACACTTAAAATGAAATTTGGTCTAAAATAAAGTCTAGACTCTTTGAATGTTATTTATATTAATATAAATGGTTTCTGAGTAACTGTAATTATTTAACCATTTGTCAAAAGTAAATTATTGAATACCTTTTTGTTGTTGAGTGTTGAGTTAATAAGACTTTTACATAATACTCAAAGTCGCATGTGGGCCACATAAGGGCCATTAGATTTTAACAAAACTCAGCCATACTAAAATTCCATATAAGGCCCAAATAAGGGCCACATAAAATTGTATTGTTTGGCAGAGTTACGCACTGCTTTGGCTGAGCTGTGGTAAAGAAGAAGTGGGCCAGATCTGGGCCGGCAAACACAATCTAATCTGGGGCACATCTCAGCTGTTTATCTGGGCCAGATCTATGCCAAAGGAAATTTGCTGACTGGGTAGGTTTCCGAACATGCTTCTCGTATATGAAAAGTATCTGTACACATGACGGGCGGCAAAATCGCAAGAAAAACTTGACGTGTACTGTAAACATTATGTAACCGTATTTTCTTATCGTTAGGATGTTGATATAGCAACTGTTCAAGTGTAAAGTAAGTTTCATTCATAATGTTTCTCCTTTAATCCGATATAAAATATCATACCGCATTGTCCCTCATAACCGATCGTATAACACGCCTAAGCAAGCTTAATTGTTACTAGTTTGACATGACAGAAGAAAACGAAAAAGTTGTGTAAGCTTTCAAAATCCTCCCTCACCTTGCTCACCTTCCGAGTGGAGATTTCTCTGAAGCCGTCGCGAGCGCCAGAGAAAACCAACGCATGAAAAACCTGAGGTAAAATTAAATGATTTTGTTTTGCTGCAGATATACACTTTTCAAAATAATATATAAATTTTAAGTTGTAACATGATGGCAATTTAAACATAGCCTTTGTAAAAAAAATATATAAAGCAAAACATTAAATGTGCAAAAAAAAAAAAAAAAGTGTAAACGACTAGTATTTTCCAAGTCGACTAGCAGCAGCACTATCGTTTAATCGACTAGTCGGCTAGTCTCGCACATCCCTAGTAACATTACAAAGTGGGTTGAAAATCAGCGAACTTACTCTTTAATTATCGTAGTACAACTTGTTTTAAACTAAATTTACTTTATTTTAATTTTGAGGTGAATACCTTACAACAACTTTCACAAGATTCAGCTAACGCCATAGTTCAGCAACTGAGTGAAATCTATCATTAAAACATCCCATTCTGGAGGGCGCTGAAGATGCACCAAGGCCTGCACCAGGCACAGTGGGACGGGGAAACTTACCTTTCATCCTCCCTACACACCCTCCTCTCACTCAGCGGACCTCCAGTACAGTCAGCACATTGAGCCCCTCGCTGAGCTGTAGTTCAGAGAGAGAGAGACAGATTCCACTGCCACAAGCCGCATACTGTGAGCAAACCTAAGAGAGAAGGCCAGCTAAGCTTGCACTTCAGAGGTGCTGGTAAGGAGTGCTGACGTGCTGTTGCTCATTAATTGAGTTTGCTCTGTGATGTATAAGACATGGCAGCGTGTTTCAACAGGGGCTTAACACTGAACACACAGGGCTTCTGAACTGAGTTTGTTAAGGATGGAGACAGAGGCTGTGAATGGTGTTATGCAGTGGTATTCGCTTTAAGGTCATTATGTTTGTTCGGTTCTTCAAAGAGGGTAGTTGCTAACAGGGCAGGCATTGATATGAGATAAGCTAAGCACTCTGATTTCAAACTCTCAAGCTTTTTCGAGTTGAAAATGAATGTAAAGCCTTTTTAAAAGAGATTAAAGACATACACTCACCTAAAGGATTATTAGGAACACCTGTTCAATTTCTCATTAATGCAATTATCTAATCAACCAATCACATGGCAGTTGCTTCAATGCATTTAGGGGTGTGGTCCTGGTCAAGACAATCTCCTGAACTCCAAACTGAATGTCAGAATGGGAAAGAAAGGTGATTTAAGCAATTTTGAGCGTGGCATGGTTGTTGGTGCCAGACGGGCCGGTCTGAGTATTTCACAATCTGCTCAGTTACTGGGATTTTCACGCACAACCATTTCTAGAGTTTACAAAGAATGGTGTGAAAAGGGAAAAACATCCAGTATGCGGCAGTCCTGTGGGCGAAAATGCCTTGTTGATGCTAGAGGTCAGAGGAGAATGGGCCGACTGATTCAAGCTGATAGAAGAGCAACTTTGACTGAAATAACCACTCGTTACAACCGAGGTATGCAGCAAAGCATTTGTGAAGCCACAACACGCACAACCTTGAGGCGGATGGGCTACAACAGCAGAAGACCCCACCGGGTACCACTCATCTCCACTACAAATAGGAAAAAGAGGCTACAATTTGCACGAGCTCACCAAAATTGGACAGTTGAAGACTGGAAAAATGTTGCCTGGTCTGATGAGTCTCGATTTCTGTTGAGACATTCAGATGGTAGAGTCAGAATTTGGCGTAAACAGAATGAGAACATGGATCCATCATGCCTTGTTACCACTGTGCAGGCTGGTGGTGGTGGTGTAATGGTGTGGGGGATGTTTTCTTGGCACACTTTAGGCCCCTTAGTGCCAATTGGGCATCGTTTAAATGCCACGGCCTACCTGAGCATTGTTTCTGACCATGTCCATCCCTTTATGACCACCATGTACCCATCCTCTGATGGCTACTTCCAGCAGGATAATGCACCATGTCACAAAGCTCGAATCATTTCAAATTGGTTTCTTGAACATGACAATGAGTTCACTGTACTAAAATGGCCCCCACAGTCACCAGATCTCAACCCAATAGAGCATCTTTGGGATGTGGTGGAACGGGAGCTTCGTGCCCTGGATGTGCATCCCACAAATCTCCATCAACTGCAAGATGCTATCCTATCAATATGGGCCAACATTTCTAAAGAATGCTTTCAGCACCTTGTTGAATCAATGCCACATAGAATTAAGGCAGTTCTGAAGGCGAAAGGGGGTCAAACACAGTATTAGTATGGTGTTCCTAATAATCCTTTAGGTGAGTGTAGATGACAGGCATAAATGAAGGGTATCTACACATTATATCCTCTATTTATTACTTATGTTACTAATTTTCATTTTTACTCTACTAGTGGCTAAAAATTAGCAACTGTTTCCACATTTTAAGCACTACCTACTACTGATCAAAATAACCGATAGTCACACCCAGTGGTATCACCAGACTTTTTACTGGGGCACGGGCCCCAATTAAATCCCATTGTGCCCCATTAAAAATATTACTGATAAATCCTTAGTGTCAATGGAGATTATTTTTGACCTGAAGATCCCCAACACAATATTTCAGCAATCAAGTCGTATGTTTTCTATTATCAGTTTAGAAATGAATCTAGCCAGATTTGAGAGTAAATAACTCTTTTGATCTAATCGGTCTAATTTAAAGTTTTTTGCTATTCAGTTTGATTCATTCAGACAGTTCAGTCACACACTGAATCGTTTGGGTTTCTCACGTCAAAAAATTGGGGTCCTGATGGAGGCCTGTACCCCAGTACTTATGAAAGAAGTCCCTCCCAGGACTCACACATTGGTTTAGCCAGTAGTTTTGTACGGTATGTGATTTAGTCGGGCTCAAGATTCAATGTGCTAACAGATGACTCTCTATAGGTATTATGGACATGCGATATTGCAATTCTGTTTGGTGCCACTATTGATGCCAAAACTACACATTTCACCTTTGACTTCAACACTTCAGCATTAACAGAACCAAACAGATTTGCACAAATAATGGGTATCACTTTATAATAATGTTCAGTTAAAAGTTATTAGTTAATGATAATCTAATCATTTACAAAACATGACTATACATTCATAAATTATTAAAGTGACATACTAACATTTTATGAATGTTTTGTTGATTCAGTTATGTCATTTATACACCAATCAGGCATAACATTATGACAACCTTCCATAATATTGTGTTGGTCACCCTTTTGCTGCCAAAACAGCCCTGACCCGTCAAGGCATGGACTCCACTAGACCCCTGAAGGTGTGCTGTGGTACCAAGATGTTAGCAGCAGATCCTTTAAAGGGATAGTTCACCCAAAAATGAAAATTCTGTCATTAATTACTCACCCTCATGTCATTCCAAACCGGTAAGACATCTTCGGAACACAAATTAAGATATTTTATGAAATCCGAGAGCTCTCTGACCTCGCCATAGACAGCACTTTAACATTTTCAAAGCCAAGAAAGGTAGTAAAAACATCGTTAAATTAGTCCATGTGACTCCAGTGGTTCAACCTTAATTTTATGAAGCGATGAGAATACTTTGTGCGCAAAAACAAAAATAAAGACTTTATTCAACAATTTAGTTCTAGCCTGTGTCAGTCTCCTACACAGAACAAAATTGTTGAATAAAGTTGTTATTTTTGTTTGTTTTTGTGCACAAAAAGTATTCTCGCCGCTTCATAAAATTAAGGTTGAACCACTGGAGTCACATGGACTATTTTAACAATGTTTTTACTACCTTTCTGGGCTTTGAAAGTGTTAATTAATTTGGATCAGAGAGCTCTCGGATTTCATCAAAAATATCTTAATTTGTGTTCCAAAGATGAACGGAGGTCTTACGGGTTTGGAACGACATGAGGGTGAGTAATTAATGACAATTTTCATTTTTGGGTGAACTATCCCTTTAAGTCCTGTAAGTTGCGAGGTGGGGCCTCCATGGATTGGACTTGTTTGTTCAGCACATCTCACAGATGCTCGATTGCATTGAGATCTGGGGAATTTGGAGGGCAAGTCAACTCCTCATCAGGCCCCCTGATCCAGACCCTCCTGGACCACTAGACTTGGGGCCTCCTGACTCGGAACGTCGAACTGCACGACCTGGGCCCTCCTTCGCTTCTGCTTCCGGGGGCACAACAAGCAGTGATGGTGTTTTATTGACAAGACTGTAAACAGGGAACAACAAGAAGAGTGAGGCATGAAACAGTTCAAACAGTAAGGCAGGGCAGACGACACGATGACAGGCAGGGAGGATGACCACTAAGACCAGTCCTAGGTGACAACGGGCTTGAGGACTGCAGAGGACGAGGCAGCACTAGGTGGGATGATGGTGAGGAAGAACAGGCAGGAACAGAGGCTTGATGATCTCTTAGACGTAGCACCAGTCTTGCTGCCAGGCAAAGGCTCACAGGATCAGAGGCCTTACACTTCAGAGAATCAGACAGCTACCCCGGTCTTACTGCCAGGTGTTACGGCCCCCCTTTCTAGTCTAGGGGCAGGAAAGGAGGGTAACAAAAGTTGCAGGGAGAGATTGAGAGAACTGCCATCTCCAGGTCTCAGGGCAGATACAAAATGCTCAGTGACACCAGTTTCAAAATAACAAAATGTATTACATAAACTGTGGGAATTAACAAAAGGGCTTCAGGAGGGGAGAGGCCAAAACAACAAACAAAAGTACATTCTTACCAAGGTTTTTAAAGGATAACTTATCTACCAAAAGAAAATACAGAGGCAATTCCCTAACTGCCTTTCTACACAAACACAGGAGAAAATGTGATTTAAAAAAAAAAAAAAAAACCCATCCACCTCCATACCAAAAACTAAAAAGAAAGGAAAATATTTTTCAACGTAACAGACTTGGAATAGTGAGAAAATTAAGGCAACAATAGAACATCTGATGTTCACAAATAAAACTTAAGTTAACTGAAAAAAAAACCTCTGCAATGCTCAGAATAAACTAAAGTCTCAGAAAATGCAAACGTTAGCTGAAACACTACACAGCTCAGGTACACCAAAGTTAGCTGAGATACACTTCACAGCTCTTTACCTGAACACCACAGGCAAGGCAATATACACAACATAAGGAAAACCAACAGTGCTGGGACCAGAAGATGGTCTCTCTCACTGGACTGGAATTCTCTGGGTTCCTTTGTACTCCACTTAACGAGCTGGAACGGGATTCAGGTGGCACTCATGAGCCAGTCAAGCAGACAGTAAGAGGAGCAAGAGCAACAAAGAACACAAAGCACACACAGAAAAACAGGATCCACGCAAATCATTCAAAAATAAAGAAAAATTCTTACGTCCCTATGGATGTAACACAGGCAGTGAGAGTCAGTGGCCAGGAATTCTCAGGATGCAGGGCAGGAACGGACACAAGACTCACAATGAACAAGACAAGACACAAGAAGATAACATAGCAAGACAAGAGAGAAGATTAAAAACGAAACGAGGCAAAATAAAACCTGATGTGAAGAACTATGACTAGAGAAACAAAAAAAGAAACTAGAAATAAATGACTGGAACTTGCAAACAAAAAGTAAATAAAATAACAAACTTGCAGGGAACTAGATGAACTAGATACTGGAGATAGAAATCTTGAGTAGACACAAAATCAAATACACAACTAGAACAAAGCGAAGATACCGTAAACTGCAGACACAGGCAAGCAAACAGGAACACACCACAAGGTACAAAACAAACCAGCAAAAATAAAGGGAGCAGCACATGAAGATCAGGTGAACACAATCAAGCAAACAAGGACAAAACAAGGCGTGGTAATGGGAAACAAGGAGGCGGGACGAGAGGAGCACATGGCCAACACAAACAAAGACAGAGCCATGTGCTTAGGCACAAGACAAACAAAGAAACATTAAACAGTGACAAGACTGTCAGGGCAGGACCCTAAGCTTTTAGTTAGATGAACTAATCATTTACAAAACATGACTATACATTCATAATTAATGAGTGAAATGCTAACATTTTATGAATGTTTTATTAATTCAGTTACAATAATTCAGTTATAAGTAATTTATAAGTTATTAATTAATAATGAACTAATCATTTACAAAACAAGACTATACGTTCATAAATGATTAATAAGTGTTATGCTAACGTTTTTAAAAATGTTGTAAGCTATCTTAAAAAATAGCAAATCATGAAATAAATCAAACAGATCATTAATAAATGGTAAATTAGTTATTAGTTGATATATTATTAATCACTTATAAACAATGTTGGGCAGTAACGCATTACTTAGTAACGCGTTACTGTAATTTGATTTCTTTTTAAGTAATTTAATGCGTTATAATTTCCAAAATAGTAATTAGAGTATAGTTCCAAGCCCAGGTCACTATATGTTACAGCTGCGTTACATCGTTGCCGACAGAATGCAGTGTTTTATCATCTAGATCAGACATTCTCAACCCTGGTCCTCGAGGGCCACTGCCCTGCAGAGTTTAGCTCCAACCCTAATCAAACACACCTGAACCAGCTAATTAAGCTCTTCAGGATTACAGGCAGGTGAGTTTGATCAAGGTTGGAGCTAAACTCTGCAGGACAGTGGCCCTCGAGGACCAGGGTTGAGAACCCCTGATCTAGATTGTAAAAAAGAGAAATAGCTTTTTTCAAAGTAAGTCTCAGGTAGTCGCACACACAACGTCATCTACCTGATACCTACTTTGACTGGTAAGCGCCCTGCGAGGCGGATACTACCAACAAAAACAAACTCAGCATGGAAAGAGAAAAGTATGCGTTCTGTTTCTGGAAATACAATCATTATTTTGAGTTTATTGTAAGGCAATCCCAGCATAAACGCTCTTGTTATTGAAGTGGTTATGTCCACAAACCACTATAATTTGAATAGGCAAATATGCGTAATTTGGCATGGCAGCCAGTGTGAAAAATAAATAGCCTAACCATTGCCTTACCTAAATGCAGCAAAACATACGTGTTTTCTTCAAATTCTGAATAGATTATCGCCTAGAAAGCGTGCATAAACGCTTTTATGAAAATAAAAAGGAAGCGTTCTCCCTTTTATAATTACTAAGCTGTCACTCATATTAATTCATTGCGGTCTCACAAAGTTCTGCTAATCGATTAAGCTGACTGTACAATGAATATCTTATTTAGCCTACTTATCTACACTTTTGTGTTTCAAGTTAGATTATAACGAGAGGATTTGAGTGTGCAGATCTCAGCACTGAACAAAAACTCGTTTTTGAGTGGTGAGGGGATTCTAACTTAAACACGTCTGATTGGCAATTGCGTTGAAGAAATCATTGGATATGTTTGTGATTGGCTACATTGCTCAACGCTGCAAAAATACGTTGTAAATAGAAAAACCTATTTATATTAGTTGCAACGCTCTCAAGAGCCCAATCACCAAATCTGTTTATGTTTATCAGTTTATGATGAGAGTATTCGCAAGATTGCAAGCACTGAACAAAACTCTGGTGTTTCAGCGTAATCTAAACGCCTTAGATTGTCCATTAGCATTTATAAACTCAACACAGTCGTGTGTGATTGGTTATATTATATTCTGTTTTTGAGGGGGTGGGGTGGGGGGTTAGTAACGTAACTAGTAATGTAACTAATTACTTTTGAAATAAAGTAATCAGAACAGTAACGCGATTACTTTTAAAAGGAGTAATCAGTAATCAGTAATTTAATTACATTTCCAGAGTAACTTGCACAACACTGCTTATAAATCACTGAAATATTTATGTCACATTTGTTTTAGTATCTAACATGTCTTATATCTTAAAAGTCTAATGATGTTTTCTGCAGTGAAAAATTATTCTGTATCCATACAGGATCCATAAAATATTCTCAAGCAAGTAAAAAGAAGTAAAATAACAACTGTTTATAAACTAAGTGAAACACATATGGTTCAAGACCCAAATTTCCCAGTTATCACTTGTGTGGCTTGACCTAATTTAATTATTTTTAGAGAGTTACTGGGAGCAATTATCTAATATTGCTCAGTTTTTGCTTAATTAACTCAATTCCATTTGGGCTTCTGTGAAAATGGAAGAGCTGAAAATAACTTTCTTTGTTAATTGCCTTGTGGTTGTTTTCGTCAAAACCAAACAACATTGTGATAATCATTTAATAATTATCTAGCGTGATGTACTGGTTACAGTACAACAGTGGCTCAGATAAGGTCAGTCTCAAATGCCAAGATTATAAGCAACACTTATAAAATATTAAATTATGCCACTAGTCTTCACAATAAATTCTGAACATGACGGTAACTAACCCCAACTGCACATTTTGAAAGGTAACAGGTCAACAGTATTAGTACTGAAAACCATTTTATTAGAGTAAAATCATGCTTAACAGAATTGCTGGCTTCAATTCTTTTGGTAAAACTGGAAGTCTTTGCCTGCAGTGCAGCTAAAGCAAGCATCACTATTACTACTGCACATACTCAACACATCAAATATCAAATAAGTTATTGTAATTAATAAGTCACAGATATTACAATGCATATGTCTAGTCTTGTATGATTATTTCATTGTCATTTACTGGCCATTTTACAGTTATTTACCTTAGAGTCGGCATGAAATGGAAGTTGCAATAGTCTTTTCTTCCCTATTGTGACTATTCTCTATTATATATCCAAGTGAAACAAAAAATGGGTAACGCTTTAGATTACAGCCGGAAAGTACTGTGTAAGTAAAACGAATTTACAGCGTAACTTTCGGTAATTATAGTGTAACTATAAAGTACGTACGTGTAGGTATAAGGGAACAATATGTCATATTTGGGGAATAAAGGGGTAACTATCAGGAAAATTAACAAATCATTTATACTGTAAGTATTTTTTAATTAAGGGGTAATTATCCGTGTAGTTACAGGGTAAGTGGTGCTTGTTATTCCATGTAGTTACAGAGTAAGTATGAATCTACAGGCTGTAAATTAAAGTGGTGTTTGTTCCTCTCTTGTTCCATGTAGTTACAGGGTAAATACAATAAAAACACGTACACAATCTGATATCACTTGGAAACCTTTATTTGAAAAACAACTTTCAAAACATATTTACAAAACTTCTTATTCATTTATTAATTTTTTTTAATTAATAATTAATTTTTACACTTTTCATTTCAAATACTATCGTCCTGACAGAAAGAAGCACATTTGTCCCTTTTTTGTTTCTCTGGCTAGGCTTCTCCACCTCTTGTTCCTCTTCTTCTTTTTTCATTATTTCCACTGATGGATCTTAACAAGGAATCCCATGTCTTTTGCTATTCTGTATTAATATTTATTAAAAGAAAAAGTACACCCAGAAATGCTCTGATAATTTACTAATCTTTAATCATGAGTAAAGAGCAACGTGAAGCCTCAAGCTTTCATGACGTTCTTGCACGAGTTTCATCTGAAACTCATGCGAGAACTGGCGTCTCTGTCTTCTAGTCTTGTTTGTTTCTCATTGCTATTATCATATATTATGTTATTGTTTGTATACTGTTGTGAGCATTAATTAAAAAAATTCAATTAAATTAAATCTGACGGCATCTGACATCCGCGTGACCAGAGTTTCTCAGCGCGCTTACGTCACGCTTCAAGTTACGTCAAGCCTGAACTCAACCCTCTCATGCACGCACAGATGACTGTTGGTCGGAAGCGATAGTCTACAGATTAAAAAATGTAAAATATTGGTATTTTTCTTAGAAACACTTATCGTTTCACTTCAGAAGACATTGATTCATCCATTGGGGTCGTATGGATTACTATAGTTATTGCTGTATGTGCTGTTTGATGCTTCAACTTTTAGGAACCCAAATGAGTTTTCATTAGCAGAGATTATGGCATGAGGGTAAAAGACGAGTTAATGGTGAGGACATTTCTGGATGTACTGTATTTTGTTTTAATACATAATACAGAAAAGCTAGAGACATGGGATTCCTTCTTAAGATTCATCGGTGGCAAGAACGGAAAAGAAGAGGAACAAGAGGAGGATGAAGCCAAGCAAGAGAAACGAATAAGAAGTGTTGTAAATCTGTTTTGAAAGTTGTTTTTCAAATAAAGGTTTCCGAGTGATATCATATTGTGTACGTGTTTTTATTGTATTTACCCTGTAACTACATGGAACAAGAGGGTAACAAACACCACTTTAATTTACAGCCCGTAGATTCATACTTACCCTGAAACTACATGAAACAAGAGGGTAACAAACACCACTTTAATTTACAGCCCGCAGATTCATACTTACCCTGAAACTACATGAAACAAGAGGGGAACAAACACCACTTTAATTTACAGCCCGTAGATTCATACTTGCTCTGTAACTACATGGAATAACAAGCACCACTTACCCTGTAACTACACGGATAATTAACCCTTAATTAAAAAATACTTACAGTATAAATAATTTGTTAATTTTCCTGGTAGTTACCCCTTTATTCCCCAAATATTACATATTGTTCCCTTATACCTACACGTACGTACTTTATAGTTACACTATAATTACCGAAAGTTACGCTGTAAATTTTTTTTTTTTTTTTCGTTTTACTTACGCAGTACATTCCGGGCTGTAATCTAAAGTGTCACCAAAAAATGTAGGGCGGGACTTGATTTTGTCCACCGGGAAATGATCCGATAGGATAGTTGGATCGTTGTGGTTTGCTATTGCTGTGATCTCATATGAGTGACAGGTTGTCCCGCCCTCGCGCCAGTAAACACGTCATCAGAGAACTGCAAGAGGGAGGGGAAGTTATTTTGATTAAAGATTAGGAGGGCACATGAATAAAAAAAAATGTGCATGAATAAATAATTTAGAATAAATATGGCGTTTAGAAAAAAAACAGGAATTGTCAGTTTTGATTTCATGGTGACCTTAAAAACTACAGTAAGTGTTAACAAATCATGTGATCTGTTGAGGAGAGGTATGCTATGCTATTTTCAGAGTTAGCACTCAAATAGAAACACCAGCGCAACCGCACATAACATCTTAGCATTGTGTTGGTGAGTTGTCATAGACGATCACATGTTCTTCATAAAATGTAAAAATAGCTCTAAATATAATCAACATTATTAGTACCATCAAAATGAAACTCAATAAAAAAAATACACAATACATTTCTCAATGCTTGTCTTAACATGATGTTACTGTAAAAGCTAATTTCCTTACCTCCTTATAAAATAACGAGGGTCCTTTAATTGCTTTTAATGTCAGCAGAGGCCTCTTCTACAACATGGCAGAATACACATTACATTGTGCTTCTAGTACGTTAACTGTTTCATACAAGTGTGAGCTGTTGTCTGGTCCTCCACAGGCAGGAGCTTTGAGGGTAATTTGCCATTGGGCAAAACAAGAGAACCGCTGTATCGAACGATTACTACTTTAGTCATGTAAACAAGCCTGTCAATTCTGTGCCGCCATTGAGATCTCTAAATCCATGCTTTGAACCGTAAACCACAGGGCCTGGAGCAGAAAGCCAGAGCAGATGATACAGAGAAAGGCTGTGACTGGAGACTTGTAGGGCATGTTTCTGCCTGAATATCTAAAGTCGGGCTTTTGTTTGCCAATACTAAACCCAGATTAGAGGCTGCAATCGGCTAGCCTCCAAGTTAGCCTTTCAAGAAACTCTCAGAATGACAATTTATCTCTTGGGCTGCAAAGACCTTCTTCTGAACCAGATGACGTGGTTTCTGCTTGAAAAGAGAGAAATTACTAACAGCTTCAAGCTTGGTTTACCCCACCTCTGTGAAGAGCAATGAAGGCCAAATGGATGAGCTTTTAAAGCCCCAGAATGGACTCATAAATCAACCTCCTTGTGTCATACAAATGCAGACAATATAATAGATGAATCTAGGGATTATTTTATTATCATTAAGATTACACTTTGCATAGAGTTTGTTTAACAGTAAATATATATATAATAATAAATAATACATTTATAAATAATAAATACATATATATGCGCAGATGAGCCAAAACATTATGACCTCCTGCCTAATATGCTGTTTGTCCTCTGAATGCTGCCAAAACAGCACCGACCCGCCGAGGCATGGACTCTACAAGACCCCTGAAGGTGTCCTGTGGTATCTGGCACCAAGGCATTAGCAGCAGATCCTTCAAGTCCTGTAGGTCGCGAGGTGGATTGAACTTGTATATATATATATATATATATATATATATACACTCACCTAAAGGATTATTAGGAACACCTGTTCAATTTCTCATTAATGCAATTATCTAATCAACCAATCACATGGCAGTTGCTTCAATGCATTTAGGGGTGTGGTCCTGGTCAAGACAATCTCCTGAACTCCAAACTGAATGTCAGAATGGGAAAGAAAGGTGATTTAAGCAATTTTGAGCGTGGCATGGTTGTTGGTGCCAGACGGGCCGGTCTGAGTATTTCACAATCTGCTCAGTTACTGGGATTTTCACGCACAACCATTTCTAGAGTTTACAAAGAATGGTGTGAAAAGGGAAAAACATCCAGTATGCGGCAGTCCTGTGGGCGAAAATGCCTTGTTGATGCTAGAGGTCAGAGGAGAATGGGCCGACTGATTCAAGCTGATAGAAGAGCAACTTTGACTGAAATAACCACTCGTTACAACCGAGGTATGCAGCAAAGCATTTGTGAAGCCACAACACGCACAACCTTGAGGCGGATGGGCTACAACAGCAGAAGACCCCACCGGGTACCACTCATCTCCACTACAAATAGGAAAAAGAGGCTACAATTTGCACGAGCTCACCAAAATTGGACAGTTGAAGACTGGAAAAATGTTGCCTGGTCTGATGAGTCTCGATTTCTGTTGAGACATTCAGATGGTAGAGTCAGAATTTGGCGTAAACAGAATGAGAACATGGATCCATCATGCCTTGTTACCACTGTGCAGGCTGGTGGTGGTGGTGTAATGGTGTGGGGGATGTTTTCTTGGCACACTTTAGGCCCCTTAGTGCCAATTGGGCATCGTTTAAATGCCACGGCCTACCTGAGCATTGTTTCTGACCATGTCCATCCCTTTATGACCACCATGTACCCATCCTCTGATGGCTACTTCCAGCAGGATAATGCACCATGTCACAAAGCTCGAATCATTTCAAATTGGTTTCTTGAATATGACAATGAGTTCACTGTACTAAAATGGCCCCCACAGTCACCAGATCTCAACCCAATAGAGCATCTTTGGGATGTGGTGGAACGGGAGCTTCGTGCCCTGGATGTGCATCCCACAAATCTCCATCAACTGCAAGATGCTATCCTATCAATATGGGCCAACATTTCTAAAGAATGCTTTCAGCACCTTGTTGAATCAATGCCACGTAGAATTAAGGCAGTTCTGAAGGCGAAAGGGGGTCAAACACAGTATTAGTATGGTGTTCCTAATAATCCTTTAGGTGAGTGTACAAACCCGATTCCCAAAAAGTTGGGACACTGTACAAATTGTGAATAAAAAAGGAATGCAATAATTTACAAATCTCATAAACTTATATTTTATTCACAATAGAATATAGATAACATATCAAATGTTGAAAGTGAGACATTTTGAAATGTCATGCCAAATATTGGCTCATTTTGGATTTCATGAGAGCTACACATTGCAAAAAAGTTGGGACAGGTAGCAATAAGAGGCCGGAAAAGTTAAATGTACATATAAGGAACAGCTGGAGGACCAATTTGCAACTTATTAGGTTAATTGGCAACATGATTGGGTATAAAAAGAGCCTCTCAGAGTGGCAGTGTCTCTCAGAAGTCAAGATGGGCAGAGGATCACCAATTCCCCCAATGCTGCGGCGAAAAATAGTGGAGCAATATCAGAAAGGAGTTTCTCAGAGAAAAATTGCAAAGAGTTTGACGTTATCATCATCTGCAGTGCATAATATCATCCAAAGATTCAGAGAATCTGGAACAATCTCTGTGCGTAAGGGTCAAGGCCGGAAAACCATACTGGATGCCCGTGATCTTCGGGCCCTTAGACGGCACTGCATCACATACAGGAATGCTACTGTAATGGAAATCACAACAAGGGCTCAGGAATACTTCCAGAAAACATTGTCGGTGAACACAATCCACCGTGCCATTCGCCGTTGCCGGCTAAAACTCTATAGGTCCAAAAAGAAGCCATATCTAAACATGATCCAGAAGCGCAGGCGTTTTCTCTGGGCCAAGGCTCATTTAAAATGGACTGTGGCAAAGTGGAAAACTGTTCTGTGGTCAGATGAATCAAAATTTGAAGTTCTTTTTGGAAAACTGGGACGCCATGTCATCCGGACTAAAGAGGACAAGGACAACCCAAGTTGTTATCAGCGCTCAGTTCAGAAGCCTGCATCTCTGATGGTATGGGGTTGCATGAGTGCGTGTGGCATGGGCAGCTTACACATCTGGAAAGGCACCATCAATGCTGAAAGGTATATCCAAGTTCTAGAACAACATATGCTCCCATCCAGACGTCGTCTCTTTCAGGGAAGACCTTGCATTTTCCAACATGACAATGCCAGACCACATACTGCATCAATTACAACATCATGGCTGCGTAGAAGAAGGATCCGGGTACTGAAATGGCCAGCCTGCAGTCCAGATCTTTCACCCATAGAAAACATTTGGCGCATCGTAAAGAGGAAGATGCGACAAAGAAGACCTAAGACAGTTGAGCAACTAGAAGCCTGTATTAGACAAGAATGGGACAACGTTCCTATTCCTAAACTTGAGCAACTTGTCTCCTCAGTCCCCAGACGTTTGCAGACTGTTATAAAAAGAAGAGGGGATGCCACACAGTGGTAAACATGGCCTTGTCCCAACTTTTTTGAGATGTGTTGATGCCATGAAATTTAAAATCAACTTATTTTTCCCTTAAAATGATACATTTTCTCAGTTTAAACATTTGATATGTCATCTATGTTGTATTTTGAATAAAATATTGAAATTTGAAACTTCCACATCATTGCATTCTGTTTTTATTCACAATTTGTACAGTGTCCCAACTTTTTTGGAATCGGGTTTGTATATCAGCAGTATCTAAATGAACTCTAAATACTTCCAATTGGAGGATGGAGAAAATTAGATGAAATTCAACAAAAAAACACTGAAACAGAACAGGCTTCTTTCCCATGGCTGGTGAAATAATACAGTCTGCCTCTTCTTCAAGGGATTTCACATGCTGGAATGTTGAATGGGGTCCAGACATCACCTGCTATTAATTAATTATTTATGATACATTTTTAATGTCTTGGCATTTTGTGCTGGAATCTTCAACATCTTAATCTCCTGTGTTCTTTTTTTCTCAGCTCTGCACATTTCCATATTCACATCTCTTCTTTTCTCACTGCTGTCTTGTCTCATGTGCAAAGATGATGCCAAAGTCTTGATTTGTATCTATGGAAACCTCTAGCCAGTGGTGCTGTTAAACATGAATGCCATCTCATCCTATTGTCTGCACATTTCCATATTCACATCTCTTCTTTTCTCACTGCTGTCTTGTCTCATGTGCAGAGACAATGCCAAAGTCTTGATTTGTATCTATGGAAGCCTCTAGTCAGTGGTGCTGGTCAACATGAATGCCATCTCATGCTATTGTCCATCTCACTGAATAAAATTAAAGCATCATATCAAATTAGTTCATTATGCTTCGGTGCATTGTGTGGATTATTTTCAGAATTTGACAGACCAAGATAACCTTCCCAGTTAACGACTTTAGTAAGACCACGGGTTATTGAATGACTTTTCAAATGTTCTCAAAATCAAATGAAAACTGCAAATTAAATCAAAAGTGAGATGTGTCAGTTAGCTCTGAGGTAATCTAAAGTTGATATAAAAAGTCACACTCCTGTGCAGGTTTTTGTGATGTAAAAATTAAATAAAGATTAACCATCTCACAACTTTTGTAAAAATTATAACTTTTACAATGCCGCTGAATACTAGTGACACATTTCAGAGAAAAAAATAAATAAATAAAATAAAAACAAATATAACTGCATAAGTGTGTAGCGACTGAGGCAAATCAGACACATAACCCTGGATACCAAATGATAAGACATTTTATGGCCCTAAAAAATGTGGCCACATGGAAAAGGCCATAGTTAAGACACAAAGCCTGTAAAACACACGCTTTTGCCTCAAGTTATAGACAAACCGTCTATAAATGAACATGCACTCCAGGACATTGTATGTACGCATATAACTGTCTTGTAAAGTGTCCCTTGTATGTTATTTCATTTATGCATGTCTTATGAGCAACTTGCTAGTTCATGTAACCTCATATATGTCGCGTCTCCTATCAAATTAATGCTCACTTCACGACTTACACTTTCATGTATGTCACTTCCTTGTAAGAGGCAGTATGTGTTTGTTGCATTAATTGGAGTATAAATGGGCACAGACCCATTGAATCCTGCTTGAAATAAAGAGCCATAAATCTCCCACAGAGGAATTTCCCGCTGGGAAATCCCAACAATCCCATTGGTTAACTCGATCATAAAGGGTGGGACTTCTTGCAGACTCTTAAGGAGAGGCACACAGATTTTCCCTCTCTTCTCCCTCTGGACCAAAACGACGCGTCATCTTGGCTGTCTATCAGCCGGCCAACAGGCCAGGCCAGATTAGGCCTACACACACAGCCTCACGTGTGTGTGTGGGCCCAACTCCTCACGGCGTGTGCAACTTCCTCAACCTCAATGGAGTCAAAACAACCATGCAAGTTCACAGTTGTTCCTTCGCTCAACACGGAAGGAAACGATCGCAACTGCAAAACCATCGGACGGAACCATCAAGACTTTCTCCTGCGACCGTATATCTGGACGCCTTCCCGGGCAAATTCAAGAAATACAAGTCGCTGTATAGTTAGTAAAACTGTAAACTCCTTTGCTCAGACAAAGGAGCTTATCAGGGATGGTTCTCCCAGGTTTTAGAGTCTTTGCATAACTTCATCCATCTGTACTGACCCGGTTCTTCTAACCACTTTAACTTTGCCTCTTGCCATGTATGTTTTGTGTATGTATGTTTTTTTTATGTCTGTTTAATCTTATCCATGATTTAGTTATTAAATTTTGTGCACAATATATGTTTGGTTCTGACTCCCTGCTGCAAACAAACTGTCACTTAAATGATCGATCTTGTTATGCGCTCTAAGCACTTATGTAAGTACAAAGGAAGAATTATTTTTCTGTGGCCATGAAAAATATCCTTTTCTTAGAATTAATAAATAATCAATACTGAACGTTCATAGGATGAACTGACTGATTGATTGTAATGTTAATGTAGCCACATCAAGTTAATCTATTTAACTGATTAAAATATTCATAATTAATCATAATGAGTTATGAATAATTATTAATATTTCCCCTCTGAGCTAATTCGCTACAAGTGTGCACCCTTTTATAATTGGGTATGTGGCTAATAATCAAGCTCATGTGAAATAGTACACACCTGTCTTTACCTTAAGTGACTTTAAGATTTTTCTGACATCTTGGTTGCATGCTTCTACAAGAACCATGGGCAACAAAGTGGTATTGCATCGGTTGTAATTTTTTTTTTTTTTTTTTTTTTTTACAAAAGTTCTGATTTATCTTTCAAAAAACATACAAGGCCAAGGCACTTGAGAATGTAGAAAAAAATATAAAAAGCTTTTATTTATTCATTTATATATGCCAAAAGTAACCTTAAGTAGATATGCACATTTAAAAATTCTCTTCTTGGAAAAAGGAACAAAAGTATTGATGACTCATCTTGTACTCATGGGTGTGTACAAATTTGTGTCCAATCAAATGCTCTATAGAATGAGAATTATGCTTCCCGACTGTGACCTACATTAAAGCCTATTGGCTATTTTAAAGAAATAGATTAGCTGATCTAATATCCCTCCCAAAGTTCCTGTTTCAATAGCAAGAAAGAAAATCATACTTGTCTAGCAATTTTATAGGGTCTTTAAAAAAAATAATGCATTCAAATGCAAGATCATCAGATGCAAAATACACTGCACTGAATAAATTTACAGACCAAACAACGGAAATTACAACCTTCTGAAATAACCTGTGTGAAGCTGCCAATATCTAATATTACTGCAGTAATCAAAGTCTCAGTCGGGGATCTTTGCCTATTAACATTATGTAATGATACTGACCACATTTGCATAAAATTACAGAGAGGTTTCAGTTTATTAATGAGCTTATTTTCTGCACTTCTGATCTTTTATTAGCTAAGAAAGTTCAAGAAAGATAAGACGTTAAAAATAACATGCAATATTACTGAATCCAGGAGGGTAATTCAGGAAATCTGTTATCCTTTATGGACTAATATCTTTTCCTCACACACAACTAACATCCGGCGGCAATCCTTTGAGGCCAATTTTTACTCCTTTAGAGGATGTTTGTATTTTCCAGCTCCCATTCAATTTAACAACCAAACTCTAAATGACTGTGAGGAAGCAATCAATTTTTTTTTTTTGCATGGGTGAGGTGTGAATGCAAGAATGCAAAAACTGTGTGTATGCTTCTGAATGCGTCAGTGACTGCTTACCCGTGAGATGGCTTTTTTCCTGCTACAGATGTTGAATGTCTCAAACAAATCAAAGAGAAAAATCAATAAACTTTAGTCTCACTTCAACGTTTAATCAAATCAAAGGCGTTCACACGCTAGCATGAAAACAAATGAAATGCTGAAAACATGTATAACTTTCTTTTGTGAGAAAAAACAAACAAACCCCAGACATTTTTCAAAATAGTAAAAAAGTCACAAAGGTCTGGATAACATTGTCACAAACGGGTTGCAGTAATGATTGCACAATGATGAAGAATAGAACAGAAACATTAATAATATTTAATAATAAGAACACAGAGAGAAATACATAAATAACAACCATGTAAACATTGACAACACTGAACAATGAACTGATGGGCTTAAATAAACAAGTAATCGAGTAATCAACAGAACTAAGAACATGTGTGAAAATAACGAGTAGCTAACAAAACTCAGAATGAACAGGGAACATAATGAAAATGAAACCAAAACTCAGACTATACTCCTGACACAACACCCCCTCCCGGAAGGTGCGTCCTCGCGCTGTAACTGACTAACCAAGTCCAACAGAGGAGGGAGGGTGGGGGCTCTGGAGGAGGATGTGGAGCTGGAGAGGTGTGTGACCAAGGCGAGGCTGGCAGATGGAAACACCATGGCGGAGATAAAGGAGGGAGGGGCTGATGGAGGGAGGATCCAGATGACGACCTGGAGCACAGCTAGAACAAAGGACAACGGCAGAACCGATGGTGGTAGGAGCCAGGGTGGTGTTAGAAGTCCAACCACCAGCCGTTAAGCCAGGAGAGCTAGAGACCCAGGCGGAGCCGAGGAGGCACAGAGACCAGACGACACCATAGGTCCTAGAGGCCAAGGCAGAACCGTGGAGCCAGGGTGCCGGAGGACTGAAGCGCAGTCGGTGGGACTGAGGACCAAGGTAGAGCCGGAGGGAAGGTGGAGCCTGACAGAGCCAAAGGCATGGAGGGACAAGGCGCAGCGAAGGCCTGGAAGTCTGTGGCATAGGCAGAGCGACGACTGACAAAGGTGGAACTAGAGGAACAAGGGAGACTTGTGAAGCCATAAGGACAATGGTCCCAGGTGGAGCCGACTGATTGATGGGCTGAGGTGGATTAAAGGGCTCGCCGGCTGAGGCAGGAGCTGGGCTAGACTAGTGGAGATAGGAGACTACGGGGAATAACCTCTTCCATTTCCTCATAACAATTCACAGAGGCCAGGCACAGCTCACCCTCAGGGGCGGGAGTGTGGGCGGGGCTTCCCTCCATGCCCTCGAGCTGTTGAGCCGCTTTGTCTGCGAAGGATGTGGGAGGCAGCTGGCTGGGTTCTGGGTCCAGAGTGGGGGTGGCAACGTCTTCCTTCGCAGGGCAGATGGTGATTCACTTTTCAGCAACAAGCATTGACTCCTCCAGACTGTGAAGCGGGGCAAAAAACCTTGGCAAAAGTCATGTAGTGCATTCATCTCAGTACTTTTTTGACATAATTCCTCAGAAAACTTCTGAACAAATGGGAAGTTTTCATTAATCAATCCGTTTTCAGCCAGCAGGAGCAGGCCATGCTCCTTCCAAACTCACACATCATTAAATCGGAATAGGATTTCCTTTAGTTTGCCTTTGGAGCTGATTCACATTCACACCGGGTGATAAACCTCTACTCTCCCTCATTTAACTGACTACATTTGCTAACCACACACATTTGTACTAAAGCAACAGGTTACATGCTCTCGCATGCACTTTAACCACAGGAGAAAATCTGAGTGCTGGAGCTATTAGGGACAGAGATGATTCTGAAAGACTCTGTCCACTGCAGTCCATGTTAAATGTACCGAGCAGAAATAGAAAGCTTTCATTCAAAGTGGCTTCATTTGATATATTCAGTCCAAGGAGAGAACAAGCATTTTCTGTTTCATTTTCTGCAGAAGAAAATTGTGATGTTTAGTTTATCATTGTCTAACTAAGGGAAGCCGGTAATGGTCATTGCCATAAGCAAAAGTCATTTAAACCTCACTAATAATAATAATAATAATAATAATAAAATACAATAAAATGCAAAAATACAATAAAAACAGTAATATTTTGAAATATTATTCTATTTTAATATAATTCAAAATCTTCTATTTTAATATATTTTATAATACAGTTTATTCCTGTAATGGCAAAGCTACATTTTTAGCATCATTAATCCAGTCTTCAGTGTCACATGATATTCAGAAATTATTCTGATACGCGTATTTGAAAATACAGCTTTGCAATCACAGGAATAAATTATATGTTAAAATACAAAACAAAAATTGTAATACTATTTCACAATATTACTCTATTTTCGTAAAATAAATGAAACCTTGGTAAGCATAAAAGACTTCTTCAAAAAAAAATTTATATTCATAATTATTCCAAACATTTGGATGGTAGTAACTGTCACTTGTGACATCTTGCCTGGATGGATGGATAGATAGATATTTTTGTGTTTTGGAGCAGATACCATCAAAATCAATGTTAGATAAAAGAAGCTGTTAGTTTACAGAGACATTGTATAAAGCTACAGAGATACAGTATGGCCCCTGTGATAAATTGCCCAGGTCTCCCCTACTTATTCAATAAATCAATAAAAAGTACTTCTATAACAACATGCACACATGAGAGTGTATGCACATGTAACAGACATTAACACTCTGACCACCTCTCACACACAGGATGACTGGGTGAACAATGACAGCACTCTCAGGCCCCGGTGTGATGGTCCTAAAAGATTTTTTTCAAATGGCCAGTTGAGCAGACAAAGTCATTCATCACATCCTGATAGAGACAAACTTCACCTTGAAGGCACTGTGGAGACAGACAGGAGTAGGATTGATAGAACAAAATCATTTCCTGGTGCTTTTCAGGCTCACTCTAGTGTGAAACTAGCACTAAGCCCTGTGACCTGACCCAGAGCAGGGCAAAGTGGCAAAAAAACAAGCAAACAAAAAGCTTTGTAATTTCTAGGCTGTTGTAGTTCACAAACACAGATTTGTTATCAAGGAACACATTTGATTCATTTCAGTCTTGCTGAGTGAATTTAGGTGTCAACCTAACGAAGACACCATGCTCTGTTCCAAAACCTAGTGAGCTTCCTATCTAGACAACATGTTCTATAAGGTTGACAGAAACATTATGATTTTAACAGATTTTTATTTTTTTTTTTTCAAAGAAGACAATCCCAAAATGCATTGCGACAAGCTTAGTGATTTTTTTTTTGTAATGTTCAATACTGGAATGTATCAACAACAACAACAACAACAAAAACATTTTAGGCAATATTTGTGTGTGCCATGTATTTTTATGTTTACCAGTGCATCACGATTTTAGCTTAGCAACATGATAACACCAAACTCTATTGGAATGAGTTTTTGATCATGTTTCTCATGAACATCACATAAGTAGCTCTACTTCTTTTGGAGTTGCCTGTTGAGTGTTCCAAATTAGTCAATTTTGAGGTTCCATTTCACTTAGGGTGCTTCCTTAAAAGGCAGCTAATGCATTTCAGGTGTTATACTGATTGCTCCTTAGGCAGTAAAGAAATCTTTACTGGCTCACAACAAGGAATTTTATTGGGGATACAGAACGGCCCATTGCAAAATCCTGAATGCTGCTCCTTTATAGTCCTAAACAGATCTCTGAACTTTCAACGTATTTGAGAAAGATTTCAACATTGTGAAAACCTTCAATTCCGCAGCCTCATTAGCAGCAGCCAGCTAGACGATCTCCAATCAAAGTCAGGTTAGATCCATGCAGCATATCGCCTGTAATCATCCAATTTGTTCTGGAGAAAGAATGCGTGGAGGGTACCAAAGAGTGTTTGGGGCTGCTGCACATTGTTTATGACTGGCTTTCATATTGTCCTGATGTTGATAAGGAGCTTAAACTGTCTCCATCACCACCCCAGAGGATCACTCAAATCAAACAACACGAGCACACAAAGATTTTAACTGTGTCTGTCTTCACTTTAGAGGAAACAATGATGATGTAAAAGGCAAATGGATGTACTGCAAAGCCTTGTGCACATTCTGAAGTCATAGGGGATGAATTCTGTCGTTCGCTTCCCCTTCATCATCTCCCAGAGATCACAGAAAAAACACTTTTTTTCCAAAGCAGTCTAAACTCAGATATGGTGAATTTAGAAAGTGGTATCTGCAGAAAAAAAAAAATGCTGCATCGCATTGTCTTTTTAAAAAAAAAAAAAAAAAAAAAAAAAAAAAAAAAGGTGCAAATTCAAATTAACCTTGTAAAAGAGTAGCATGCTTTAAAAATTAAAATATAATTTTTTGGTGTTAAAATACTTTCTCCTATTACTGTTTAATGTGCAGAGACAATTAAGTAAGCCATTCGTAGGTTGACTTCCTGAACAGTGTTATTGTACAATATTGAATGCTTTTTTTCACTGCCTTGGTCTTGGACTTGGGAGCACTTGGGAGCACACGGTTCTTGATTCTGACTTAACCTACACAGGCAGTGATGGACGAAATACACAAATCAAGTTCTTGAGTAAAAGTACAGAAACCCTAATAAAATATTATTCCAGTAAAAGTTTTATGTACAAAAGTACTTGATTTTTAATGTACATAACTATTAAAAGTAAAAGTACTGATCAATATGAATTGTCAGTAGCCAGCAGTCAGTAAGGAAGATTAGTGGATGCAGATATGTAATATGTAATGTGCGTTGACAAACAATAAAAACAGATCTCACATATGGCTTAATGCATAACATTTTAAAATGAACACTATGCAAAACTAGTTTTGTATCATTTGAAATGGCGGGGAAGAATGCAATTGCAATAATTTGCGTTATTTTAATGTTATGTTGTTTTGTGTTTCTTTTTTTTTTTTTCTTAAAATCTACACCGTTGTGATGGTGATACAGTGGGGAGAACAAGTATTTGATACACTGCCGATTTTGCAGGTTTGCCCACTTACAAAGCATGTAGAGTCTGTAATTTTTATCATAGGTACTCTTCAACTGTGAGTGACGGAATCTAAAACAAAAATCCAGAAAATCACATTGTATGATTTTTAAGTAATTAATTTGCATTTTATTGCATGACAAGTATTTGATACATCAGAAAAGCAGAACTTAATATTTGGTACAGAAACCTTTGTTTGCAATTACAGAGATCATACGTTTCCTGTAGTTCTTGACCAGGTTTGCACACACTGCAGCAGGGATTTTGGCCCACTCCTCCATACAGACCTTCTCCAGATCCTTCAGGTTTCGGGGCTGTCACTGGGCAATACGGACTTTCAGCTCCCTCCAAAGATTTTCTATTGGGTTCAGGTCTGGAGACTGGCTAGGCCACTCCAGGACCTTGAGATGCTTCTTATGGAGCCACTTCTTAGTTGCCCTGGCTGTGTGTTTCGGGTCGCTCTTACTGAGGGAAGGAGGTTGTTGGCCAAGATCTCACGATACATGGCCCCATCCATCCTCCCCTCAATACGGTGCAATAGTCCTGTCCCCTTTGCAGAAAAGCATCCCCAAAGAATGATGTTTCCACCTCCATGCTTCACGGTTGGGATGGTTTTTTTGGGGTTGTACTCATCCTTCTTCTTCCTCCAAACACAGCGAGTGGAGTTTAGACCAAAAAGCTCATTTTTGTCTCATCAGACCACATGACCTTCTCCCATTCCTCCTCTGGATCATCCAGATGGTCATTGGCAAACTTCAGATGGGCCTGGACATGCACTGGCTTGAGCAGGGGGACCTTGCGTGTGCTGCAGGATTTTAATCCATGACGGCGTAGTGTGTTACTAATGGTTTTCTTTGAGACTGTGGTCCCAGCTCTCTTCAGGTCATTGACCAGGTCCTGCCATGTAGTTCTGGGCTGATCCCTCACCTTCCTCATGATCATTGATGCCCCGGGAGGTGAGATCTTGCATGGTGCCCCAGACCGAGGGAGACTGACCGTCATCTTGAACTTCTTCCATTTTCTAATAATTGCGCCAACAGTTGTTGCCTTCTCACCAAGCTGCTTGCCTATTGTCCTGTAGCCCATCCCAGCCTTGTGCAGGTCTACAATTTTATCCCTGATGTCCTTACATAGCTCTCTGGTCTTGGCCATTGTGGAGAGGTTGGAGTCTGTTTGATTGAGTGTGTGGACAGGTGTCTTTTATACAGGTAACGAGTTCAAACAGGTGCAGTTAATACAGGTAATGAGTGGAGAACATCTCGGTTACGTATGTAACCCTCGTTCCCTGAGGAGGGAACGGAGACGTAACGTCAGTGACTGACGAATGGGGGTTTCGCCTAGAAGCCTGTCATCTTCGAGATCTAGAAAACGCCCAATGGCAGTGCCAATGCCATGGGCATGCGGAATTTGCATAGCGTAACTCCGCCCCACAGCGTGGGTATATAAGGAAGTACGCTGGCGACATCGCATTATGTTTACCTGCTGAGGAGCCAAGACTGAACTCCCGGCCGTTCCAGCGGTACAGCGGAAGTGGCAGAGGGACGTTACGTCTCCGTTCCCTCCTCAGGGAACGAGGGTTACATACGTAACCGAGACGTTCCCTTTCGTTCAGTCACTCCGAGTAACGTCAGTGACTGACGAATGGGGGTCCCAATGTAATCACGCCACTCGGCTGTCATCCAGTGCCCTGCGTAAGCGTGAGCTCCCTGTCGTAAGCTAGTACGAACGAAGGACTCCCACTTAACACAGGAATACCAAGGTACACTGGGAAGCATATTCCAGGTGGAAGTATGCGCCAAGCGCATAGTTTAGTTTTATCATATTTATAAAAAACAGATACGCTGTACCGATTCTTTCCGAAAACAGCCGAGCTCGTGCAGGCGTGCAGTGTGAGAGTCAAGAGCCCACACACACACGAAATACATCCTGGCATTATCCCTGGATAACTTCAAATTCACTATACGTTTGTGTTGTTTACATTATATGCACTTACACGCAGATTGCCAACAAAACACAGACATTTGATGCAGTTTCATTCACCACCTGCGGTTTCGACTCGTGACCGGAAACAAACAAACACACTTGCAGAACTCCGTTGCTGCCCCAGAAAAACAAACTGCATCCACTGTTTCCTTAACGCTGGGTTATTTAGGAAGCTGAACAAGGTTATCTTTCCCTCACAACCATAAACACACTTCTTTAGTGACAATGTTGATTTTGTGGTCTAAAAACAAAATGACAGTGCTGCCGACGGCGTCCGTAACCTGAACGAAGCTCATTGATGGGCGCGCTCTTGCTCTCGTTCTGGTTGATGTGCGCACACGCTCATCCAGGAGAAGTGCTCATACAAGGAATCCCGCCCTTTATGACGTCATACAGGGCCATACTCAAAAAAACTTTCCAAAACTTATTCGAATCCTGAAGGAGTGTATTTGGCACAGAAATACTCAGTCATATGTCCAACTCGTTTTTTGAAATTCTGGCCATGTTTAGAGACATGAGAATCCAAGTCTTTAACAGTGTAAATAAGTCAGAATGCATGAAATAGCATCAAGGACTAAAGGAGACTGTCAACTAGAACGTGTGTTCTGCACCTGAGTGTAAGTAAATATCTTTCTATATCAGCAGGTATCAATAGTCTATTTTTGTCATTCAAAAAGGGAAAACGAAACTAGGGGCCAGATTTACTAACAGCTTGCGCCAGCGCAAAACTCTCTTTTAGTGTTAAAAAACTACTGTCAGGATTTACTAAAGACATGCAGTGAAAAATTAGCGCTGAAAAGGCATGGACAGTTATTTTTGTGGCTGAACTTATTGCATATGCAAGCATTTGTAGGAGTTTCCCTTTCAGACACAAAATTTATGGGAGGAGAGTGTTTAAATGAATCAAGCAATGTGATTTACTAAGGTTTGGAATTTACTGATGTTTGTGGCATTATTTACCGCCACAAAAAAAGCATGTCTTAAACCAGATGTGTTTGTGTTGGTCATTATGGAAATGATCCGGCTGCATCTGTGTTCTTTAATTTGAGCGTTGTCAGTAGATCACACGTAGAACTTTCCATTCCCATCTGCGTTTTTTGGGAATTGCGCTCTCACGCTAATTTGCCCCGTTTAGTAAATTCGGCCCTTAGACTGCAGATATACAAACCAAACAAGCAGCGCTTGCTTACCATTTTGAATATCAATCATGCTGATCACTTTATTCATTCCAGTTGGCTCATGTTATTATGAAAATATTTGTGCATACGAATGCTCAGGTAAGATGACCTAAAATTATGACAGCCTTCTATCTGTACCATCTTAACTTTGCTAACTTTCATCACTTTCGCTTTTATTCTCGTGCACTAAGCTGGACAGCAAATCAGAGTTCTCTCTCTTACCAACAGCCCGAGGCTGATTTAACATGCTGAATCGACCCAAAATACCCGACGGCATCCGACTAGAGTCAATGGTGTGGAACACACTGAAAAAACAAAGCCGACTGACGCTCAAAAACGGCCTGATGACAGACCGTCGGCTTGGTGTGTCCCGGCCTTTAGGGGCTCTGTAGGGAATGTCTTTACCCCTCTAAATTATAAATGGCATCTTACATGTGCTCATATGTTATTTAGAAAAAACACATTCAACCAAATGAATGCATTCAACAACAACTGTAAGCAGACTGTAGCTTAGCAATACAAACAATTGGAATGCTAAGTGTGTTTGTTGCTTTTGTCCATGGTACATGCCACTGGATAAGTATAAAAAAGGGACGAGCCCTTTGATATGCCCCACCTGACTTCCTGTTTCAATAGGAAATACATCAACACTGCACTTCTCAAGATAATTTACAAGAAATTTTAACATTTTAACACCCAAGGGCCAACATGAAAAGGAATTCACCAGTTTACTTCCATAATGTAATGTATTTCAGTATATTCAATGAGGGTACAAAAGCAAGGTGGGACTTGATTTTATCCACCAGAAATGTCTCGGTTACGTATGTAACCCTCGTTCCCTGAGGAGTGACTGACGAATGGGGGTTTCGCCTAGAAGCCTATCATCTTCGAGATCTAGAAAACGCCCAATGGCAGTGCCAATGCCATGGGCATGCAGAATTTGCATAGCGTAGCTCCGCCCCACAGTGTGGGTATATAAGGAAGTACACGGCAACATCGCATTATGTTTACCTGCTGAGGAGCCAAGACTGAACTCCCGGCCGTTCCAGCGGTACAGCGGAGTGGCAGAGGGACGTTACGTCTCCGTTCCCTCCTCAGGAAACGAGGGTTACATACGTAACCGAGACGTTCCCTTTCGTTCAGTCACTCCGAGTAACGTCAGTGACTGACGAATGGGGGTCCCAATATAATCAAGTCACTCGGCTGTTATCCAGTGCCCTGCGTAAGCGTGAGCTCCCTGTCGTAAGCTAGTACGGACGAAGGACTCCCACTTAACACAGGAATACCAAGGTACACTGGGAAGCATATTCCAGGGGAAGTATGCGCCAAGTGCCTACCCGTAGGGAGGACTTAAGACACACATATGACCCGCGAGGGGCTGCATATGGAAGAACTCTGGGGTAACCAGCCGAAGGTGGAAGAAATTTTTACCCCCAGGGGTGGCAAGGGGCTTGCCAAGGGAAAGACACATGCTCAGGGAGGCTTACAGTGGAAATACACTTGTGGGGGTCGCCCAACGGGGGAACCATGCACACGGTGGCACCTAGCCTAACACGAGGGCCTGACCGAGTGGGCAGACGTACTGGTGTCGGCATCGACAGTGCTGGAGGAACTCAGGGTTTCAGGGAACTCACCTGAGGAAATATCGCACGTATCCAGTCCGTGGAGTGGAATGGCGAGCAAGCGAAGACACCTGAGCCTAGTCCTTGTTCTAAGGGAACACCGGCCCGTAGAAAGCTGAGGTTTGACCACGGGGTGAAGGTCTGCAGGCAGGCCCGAGTCACTGGGACCCGGAGCGTGCCCGACTGCCATGCCCATCTCGGGACTCGATCATGAAGCCAGTGCTGAAGCGGTCTCATATGAAGCAATCTGAGCGGCATTACCATGGCTGCAGATGCCATATGCTCCAAGAGCCTCTGAAATAACTTCAGTGGAACCGCACTCTTGCTCTCGATTTGACGGATTCGATCTCGCTCGTAAGCTGCGCGCACATGGCGACCGAGTCGATACCGAGAAAAGAGATCCTCTGCACTAGCAGAATTTGCTCTTTTCCCAGTTGACCCGAAGGCCCAGACGGGCTAAGTGCTGGAGCACCAGGTCTCTGTGTTCGCACACCTGCTCTCGAGAGTGACTCAGGTCGATCGCTGCAAACCAATCTACTGGACGAACGCATTCGAAAAGGCGCTTCGCTGTCAACATCCTGAACGGAAGCCTGTAAAGGGATCGGTTCAGGACGCGCAGGTCCAGGATCGGTCATAACCCACCGGTTTTCTTGGGTACAATGAAGTAAGGGCTGTAGAAGCCGGACTTCATCTCTGCTGGAGGGACAGGCTCGATTGCACCCTTCACCAGCAAGGTAGCAACCTCCGCACGCATGAGAGGGGCGTGGGCCCCATCATGGTGTGGCGGACTCCCCGGAAGCGGGGAGGAGCCTGAGCGAACTGAATCGCATAGCCGAGCCTGATGGTCTTCTCGACCCAGCGGGACAGTCCGGGAAGCTCTAGCCAGGCTCCCAAAAACTGCACCAGCGGGGTCATGCGGACCACAGACGTACCCCGGGTGGGGCAGCGAGGCGGCGTGACCGGCCCGGACGTGGGAGGCGTAGCGTCCCGGTGTGGGGGCACGGTCATCAGCCTCGTCCTGACAGAGGAGACCAGGGAAGGACGTGCGTTCCACTGGGGTCTGCTCTGAGAGGAGACTAGCGTCAGAGAGGGACGGGAGTGGCGTGGCCCGGGGGCGGCGCACACTGCCATCGGTCTCTGGGTGCTCAGGGATGGGTGAGTTAGTTCTTCCACATAGGGTGCTGCTGGCCCCCAGGAGAAGATTCTCCCCCGGCCCTCCACCGGGGGAAGGAGTGGCCCTGCTACCAACTCCTTGGAAGAACTGCCCATCCCTGAGCTGTCCGCGTCAGGAGTTCCGCTAGCCTGGCGTTGGGGCCGCGTCTTCCTGCGACCACCCTTACGGCGCGGCCCAGAAAGGGCGGCGGGAGGGTCGAAGCCACAGGAGGGTGCCCTCGGCGGCAAGCAGATTGAGGCGACTGAGCTGGTGGCTGAGTAACAGCCACCGGGGCAGTACATGTTTAATGGCCTCAGTCTGCTACTGGGCGGCCGAGAACTGTTGGGCGCAGTTCTTGGCCATGCCGCCGAAGAGGCCAGCCTGGGATATGTGAGCTTTGAGGAACCGGGTTCGCTCAGCCTCTCTCATATCGACCAGGCTGAGCCCCATCTCTCCTGGACCACAGCTGTGGACATCACCTGACCCAGGGAGCGCACGGTCACCTTCGTCACCCAGAGGGCGAGGTCGGTGGCGGCAAGCGGCTCATTAAAAGCCCTGGGACAGCTCTACCCTCGTGCATGCCACAAGCATCCTGGCCTGGTAGACCTGAAGGATGGCCATGGCGTGCTGAGAGGCGGCGGCCTGCCCCGGAGCTCTGTAGTCCCTCGCCACCAGAGTAGACGAGAACTACAGGCCTTGGAGGGGTGCTTAGGATCACCGCGCCACATTGAAGCACTCTGTGCAAGAAGGGGGGTGTGGCCTGAGGAATACTCATCTGGGTTTATGCCACACCGCAGCCCTCAGGTCACCCTGGCCACCAGCCAAACATCCCATCACGTGGAGGGGATAACTAGGGTGTGGCAGAGGGGACTCTCCCTCCATACGGGGGTCATTGAGTCTCGACCGTGATTGCAACTGAGCGTCAACAGGGGGACCCCAGTGTACCCTTGGCCGCGGCCCCATCGAGGGCAGAGAAGGCGGAGGAGGCCGCCGAACGGTCGCGGGAAGACAACGGGGACTTCCAGGACCGCGTGACCTCCTCATGTATCCCGGGAGAGAAAGTAATTGGGGGCAGGGCCCGACGGCTGTCAGGACGCGTCCCACCCAAAGACCAAACATCCCCCGAGATGACATGGCTGTCAACTCCGGGTCAGACTCGGGCAATGCTGGCACGCCCAAAGACGGCAGCATATCCGAATCTTCATCCCCAGAGGACTCCAGCCCGAGGAATGATAATCGGGGTTATTCCACACCGTAACCCTCGGGTCACCCTGGCCACCAGCCAAAGTACCATCTCTCTCGGAGACGGTAGATTGGGGTGTGGCAGAGGGGACTCTCTTTCCTTGCGGAGGTCATTGAGTCTCGACCGCAACATCGCGATGGTCATGTTCCCGCAGTGAGAACATGACTCATCCACAAACGCTGCTTGAACGTGCTGAAGCCCAAACACGTCACGCAGCGATTGTGCCCATCAGATGGCAACAGAGATCGACCTCACCCAGAAGTGCACGGGCGAACCGTCTTTAAAAAGACGTGCCATGTGCAAGCTCTTTTGTGAGAGGGAGCTTCACGGCGATGCCGAAGCGCCCAGGGAACGAATACCAGCTGGATGCAGATCACTGCACAGATCAGCAGGCAGGAAGTAAACACTCGCTGGAACGCGCCGTAACACCAACACCGACTGGAAAGCTGCTCGTCTCGAAGAAGCTTGACGATATACTCAAAAAGCTTAAGGAGTGAAGAGATAGATGCTCTTTGCTCCGAAGCAGAAAACATAATGTAATGTTGCCGTGTACTTCCTTATATACCCACACTGTGGGGCGGAGCTACGCTATGCAAATTCCGCATGCCCATGGCACTTTAATTAATACTGTTAATTAATACAATGGCATGCCCATCGGCACTGCCATTGGGTGTTTTCTAGATCTTGAAGATGATAGGCTTCTAGGCGAAACCCCCATTCGTCAGTCACTGACATTACTCGGAGTGACTGAACGAAAGGGAACTGCCTATTTGTCTTTTAAGCCTGGGATACATTGCACGATTTTCGGCTGTCCCAGACAAAAGATTGCCATCGTGAAACAATCGTGACGATTTCTGTGATCGTGACTCCTAATCTTTGGTCCTATGTCGTACAGTGAGAGAGGTTCATAGATGGCCGTTGTCAAAGATAGCCTACGTTAATTTTCTGACAGTGTCAGAAATTCATCATGATCATCTCACAGTGTGTTTGCTGCTACGGCCTACATCTACTGACCAGCCAATAAAAATGCAACATGAAATCAACGCAACATGGCGCTAAAACTTAAAAATGCTTACCTCAAGCTCTTTTCCCTTCCTCTTTCGCAGCGTCCTCTTTTTTTTAGCACACATAAAAACTACAACTGCCAAAGTGTGATTCATCGTGGTCTTTTTGTTTACCACTAGCGCATGCTAATGACGTTTTATTCTTCTATAGAAACTTGCATCGTAGCCTACGAGTCAATCGGTGTCATCATCGTACAGTCTACATACATGTCGTACCCAAGTTTAATAGATCCATGTCGCACAGTGTTATTTGTAATGATCTTATAGGATTGCTAAAATTGTGCAGTGTATCCCGGGCTTTAGTCATTATTATTCAGCAGCCCACTGTCACAGTTTCACCAGGCTCCACCACCACGCCCCTTCAAAGATCACAGTCTCCAGAATTCTAACCAGCCACAATAATTTGGTTCTTCAAACAAATTAGCAGATTTGATTAAAATATCTGGATTAAGTTGTCTGAGATTACTGCGCGTTCTCGTGTTCCCTGAAGAGGGCTGATGCATTGATACTCAACCATGATCAGCAATGCAGCGATTGGCTGGCGGAAAGACAGCAACGCAATGACATCATATAATTAAAAAAGACACCTGGAGAAAATCTTGACGAATTTCTGGACCTTTATAAGGAAACGCCAAGCGACCAAAACAACATAAAGTAATAGATAAATGAAATGTGCACTGCTTTTTTTTAAAAACATGATTCCCAATTATTTATATTCACGATTTCTATTATTTGTACAGCCTTTACATTTTTATTTCATTGTTGTAATTAGCAATTAATTTAATTTTATATTTGAAGCAGATTTGTTACGTGATTAAGTTTAATTAATTAAAGTTTCTTAAAGGTGCAGAAGATTAAGAGATTATTGCTTTATGTGGGTGTGTCACTTTACTCACAGCTGGTCCAATTTCGGTTCAAGATCTCTTACCCAGAACATAACTTGCTCTGGAGAAGTTTACCATGGAGTGTACAAGTTACTATTGCGATGATCACTGCTAAAAGCGTAGCTACTTTTATGGTGCCTAAAACCCAGGGTTGGCACAAACTAAACTGAAACATACCTGGCTAGCAGTGATGGACAGTAACAAAGTAATTTTTACTTTGTTACTGTACTTAAGTAAATTTTTCAAGTATCTACTTTACTGGAGTATTTTTATTTTGAGAAACTTTTACTTCACTACATTCCACAGCATAATATCATACTTTTTACTCCACAACATTTCATAAAAACATATTGATCCTCTGAGTTTGATTGTGTACGTGACCGATGGCACGAAAGGTAAGTTACAAATGACGAATTTTAGGATTGATTATTGTAAATGAAAATCATAAGTCATGACTTTCAGTTGTTTTTGAACTAAATCTGCTGTAAAAGGGTGAGCTGTAATGCTTGAATGCGGGCATGTCCATACAGTGGGGAGAACAAGTATTTGATACACTGCCGATTTTGCAGGTTTTCCTACTTACAAAGCATGTAGAAGTCTGTAATTTTATCATAGGTACTCTTCAACTGTGAGAGACGGAATCTAAAACAAAAATCCAGAAAATCACATTGTATGATTTTTAAATAATTAATTTGCATTTTATTGCATGACATAAGTATTTGATCACCTACCAACCAGTAAGAATTCCGGCTCTCACAGACCTGTTAGTTTTTCTTTAAGCCCTCCTGTTCCCTTTCGTTCAGTCACTCCGAGTAACGTCAGTGACTGACGAATGGGGGTTTCGCCTAGAAGCCTATCATCTTCGAGATCTAGAAAACGCCCAGTGGCAGTGCCAATGCCATGGGCATGCGGAATTTGCATAGCGTAACTCCGCCCCACAGCGTGGGTATATAAGGAAGTACGCTGGCGACATCGCATTATGTTTCTGCTTCGGAGCCAAGAGTATCTCTCTCTTCACTCCTTAAGCCTTCTGAGTTATTGTCAGCTTCTTCGAGACGAACAGCTTTCCAGTCGGCGTTGGTGTGACGGCGCGTTCCAGCGATTGTTTACTGCCTGTCTGCTTATCTGTGCAGTGGTCTGCATCCAGCTGGTATCCGGTCCCTGGGCGCTTCAGCATCACTGCGAAGCTTCCTCTCCTAAAAGAGCTCACACGTGGCACGTCTTTTTCAAGATGTCTCGCCCGTGTGCTTCTGGGTGCGGTCGATTTCTGCCGCCCTCTGATGGGCACAATCACTGCCTGATGTGCTTGGGCTTTCAGCACGCTCAGGCAGCGTTTGTGGATGAGACATGTTCCCACTGCGGGGACATGGCCATCTCGGTGCTGCGGTCGAGACTCAATGAGCTCCGTAATAGAGTGAGAGTCCCCTCTGCCACACCCCAACCTGCGGTCTCTACGCGAGGCGGCACTTTGGCTGGTGGCCAGGGTGACCTGAGGGTGACGGTGTGGAACAAAGCCCCGACGCTCATGCCTCGGACCACACCCCCCTCTAGCGCACCGTTCCCGCCGTGCGCCCAGATTGAGACACCGGAGCCGGCTCCTGCTGTTCCGAGTGTGTCGTTTGGGCCCGCAGAGGACGAGCAGATGTCGTTCGCCGCATCACAAGGTGGGCTGGAGTCCTCCGAGGATGATGATTCGGCTATGCTGCCGCCTTCCGGTGTGCCAGCATTGTCCGAGTCGGACCCGGAGTTGACAGCCATGCTTTCCCGGGCAGCCGCGAGCCTCGGGTTGGAGTGGAACCCTCCACCCCGTCCTGAACGCTCGCGGTTGGACGATTGGTTTTTGGGGGCGCCGCGTTCTGACACCCGTCGGACCACGCCCCCAATACCTTTTTTCCCGGAGGTGCATGAGGAGGTCACGTGGTCCTGGAAGTCCCCGCTGTCTTCCCGTGACCGATCGGCGGCCTCCTCCGCCTTCTCTGCCCTCGACGGGGCCGCGGCCAAAGGGTACACTGGGGTTCCCCCGGTTGAACGCTCTGTTGTGATGCAACTGTGTCCTCAGAGTGCTTCAACATGGCGTGGCGACCCAAAGCACCCTTCCAAAGCCTGTAGCTTCACATCAACCTTGGTGGCGAAATCCTACAGAGCTGCGGGGCAGGCTGCCGCCTCTCTGCATGCCATGGCCATCCTCCAGGCCTACCAGGCCCGGATGCTCAAGGACATGCACGAGGGTAGAGCTGACCCAGGGCTCAGAAATGAGCTGCGTGCCGCCACCGACCTCGCCCTCCGGGCGACGAAGGTGACCGCACGCTCCCTGGGCCAGGTGATGTCCACAGCAGTGGTCCAGGAGAGACACCTATGGCTCAACCTGGCTGATATGCGGGACGCCGAGCGGACTCATCTCCTCGACGCTCCCATATCCCAGGATGGGCTATTCGGCGGCGCGGTTGAGAACTTCGCCCAACAGTTCTCAGCCGCCCAAAAGCAGACTGAGGCTATTAAACACGTACTGCCCCGGCGGCCAGCTGCTGCTTCCACCCAGCCGCCGGCACAGTTGCCTCCACCTGGGCCGCGCCGTGGAGGACGCTGTAGGAAGGCGCCCCAGTCCGCTCCAGCCCCGCAGCCCGCCAAGCGCCAGGCTAAGCGGCGCTCCTGACGCGGACAGCTCAGGGAAGGGCAGTTCTTTCCAGGAGATGGTAGCAGGGCCACTCCTTCCCCCGGTGGAGGGCCGGGGGAGAATCCTTTGTTCCGCTGCTGGCCCCCGGGTCAGCAGCACCCTATTATGGTCAAAGAAAGAACCGATATGCCCATCCCTGAGCAACCAGAGACCGATGGCAGTGTGCGCCGCCCACGGGCCACGCCACTCTCGTCCCTCTCTGACGCCAGTCTCCTCTCAGAGCAGACCCCAGTGGAACGCACGTCCTTCCCTGGTCTCCTCTGTCAGGACGCGGCTGATGACCGTGCCCCCACACTGGGACGCTACGCCTCCCACGTCCGGGCCGGTCACGGCGCCTCGCTGCCCCACCCGGGGTACGTCTATGGTTCGCATGACACCGCTGGTGCAGTTTTTGGGAGCCTGGCTTCAGCTTCCTGGACTGTCCCGCTGGGTCGCGAAGACCATCAGGCTCGGCTATGCGATTCAGTTCGCTCAGGCTCCTCCCCGTTTTCGGGGAGTCCGATACACCATGGTGGGGTCCAACGCCCCTCTCATGCGTGCGGAGGTTGTTACCTTGCTGGCAAAGGGTGCGATCGAGCCTGTCCCTCCAGCAGAGATGAAGTCCGGCTTCTACAGCCCTTACTTCATTGTACCCAAGAAAACCGGTGGGTTACGACCGATCCTGGACCTGCGCGTCCTGAACCGATCCCTTTACAGGCTTCCGTTCAGGATGTTGACAGCGAAACGCCTTTTCGAATGCGTTCGTCCAGCAGATTGGTTTGCAGCGATCGACCTGAAGGACGCCTACTTCCATGTCTCCATTCTTCCTCGACACAGACCGTTCCTGTGGTTTGCTTTCGAGGGGCGGGCATACCAGTACGCGGTCCTCCCATTCGGGCTAGCTCTGTCCCCTCGCGTCTTCACGAAGATGGTCGAGGCAGCCCTTGTGCCACTCAGGCAACACGGGGTTCGCATCCTGAACTACCTCGACGACTGGCTGATCCTCAGTCCTCAGATCCTCCTCGCACTCCCCTCGTACCCTCTTGGGACCTCTCAGTAGTCTTAAGCGCTCTGCAGAGGGCTCCCTTCGAGCCATTGTGGTCAGTCGAGCTTAAGTTCCTGTCTATGAAGACAGCACTCCTGATCGCCTTGGCCTCCATCAAGAGGGTGGGGGACCTGCAGGCATTTTCGGTTGACGAAGCGTGCCTGGAATTCGGGCCGGCCTACTCTCACATGATCCTGAGACCCCGGCCTGGATATGTGCCCAAGGTTTCCACCACTCCCTTCAGGGACCAGGTGGTGAACCTGCAAGCGCTGCCTTTGGAGGAGGCAGACCCAGCCTTGGCACTGCTCTGTCCAGTACGCGCCCTCCGTGCTTACGTAGACAGAACGCAGTGTTTCAGGACCTCAGACCAGCTCTTTGTCTGTTATGGTGGAAAGCTGAAGGGAAAGGCTCTCTCCAAGCAAAGGTTGTCTCACTGGATAGTGGATGCCATTGTTTTGGCTTACCAGACGCAGGGGCGTCCATGCCTCCTAGGGGTCAGGGCTCACTCCACCCGGAGTGTGGCCTCCTCTTGGGCTCTAGCGCATGGCGCCTCGCTAACAGACATTTGCAGAGCTGCAGGCTGGGCGACACCCAACACATTCGCCAGATTCTATAATCTCCGAGTGGAGCCAGTGTCCTCTCATGTACTCGCCTCTACTAGTGGCCGGTAATGGACTAGGCTCGCTTGCTCGCCATTCCACTCCACGGACTGGATACATGCGATATTTCCTCAGGTAGTTTCCCTGAAGCCCTGAGTTCCTCCAGCACTGTTGATGCCGACACCAGTACGTCTGCCCACTCGCTCAGGCCCTCGTGTTAGGCTAGGTGCCACCGTGTGCATGGTTCCCCCGTTGGGCGACCCCCACATGTGTATTTCCACTGTCCTCCCTGAGCATGTGTCTTTCCCTTGGCAAGCCCCTTGCCACCCCTGGGGGTAAAAATTCTTCCACCTTCGGCTGGTTACCCCAGAGTTCTCCATATGTAGCCCTGAGCGGGTCATATGTGTATCCTTAAGTCCTCTTCGGAGATATATAGGATGCAATACTACTCTATAGGTACTCAGGATTAACATGAGATAGGCAGAAACTGTGTGTGTTATGTATAATTTCATGAATTTTTTAACCTGTCTTTAGGGGCTTTGTAATTCCTAGAAGAGAGAGATCGAAAATTCAAATGCATATAAATGTTTTAATCTACTTCCATTCTGCACAAGAGCATTTTGTTCTGTGGAATAACATTAACATTAGTCACTTATTTTTAGACAGGGCTTGTGAGAAAAGCACTCAGCTAAACAAAAACACATAAGAATGCTAATGTTGTCCCATTTACCAAGAATTCAGAAACAGGCCAGTGGAGTCTCCTGAACTCTAGACTGCATTAAAAAGACTTTATCAAGCCATCCAATAAGGACTAATGGAGATGCTTCCAGAAAGTTGCTATTCGCACAAAGAATGGCAGAACAGAACTTTAGCACCAGGCAGATGGGCACATGTTATTTGGCGACTGAAATCGCTCCCTAAAACCCAGCAGACATTAGCCACACATGTTAAATTGTTCCCATGTATTTACATATTCAGTGTGGACTTCCCTGCTGATAATTCTCATTAGAAGGGTCTATTCAAATATAAATCTTTCATGACAAAGACAGATTGGACATGTTACCCCATGTGGATTTTGAGGGGGATTTTTTAAGCTAAACTTTGTTTATTACATTCAAGACCAAATGTTGAACAGTTGGAATGGTGACCAAATACCTGAAGATAGACTACTCGCTGTTTGACTAATTACAACAGCTGTGTCTCAAAACAGACAGCGAGTTAACTAACTCACTGTCTGTTACCTACTTGGACTTTTTTTTCTGCACAAACAGCATCTTGACTAATGGAATCTCATGTACAAGGGATTTGAGATGCTCTTCATCAACAATTTTGTTAACAACCACCAGAGGTGGGAGTAAGTCACACATGTTCAAGTCACAAGTAAGTCTCAAGTCTTAACCTTCAAGTCTCAAACAAGTCCAAGTCAATTTTTGTGAGAAGCAAGCAAGTCAAATCAAGTCACTGCTTTATGTCAAGCAATTCAAGTCAAGTCATAGCTTGGGTCAAGCAAGTCACTGGCAAGTCATACAAATGTTTGATGATTTAACTGAATTTATATATTAAAATAAGTTAAAACTACAGTAGTTATGGACTATGGGAGTTTTATTTGCAACAAACAAATTGCAATATGCATTTCTACTCAAAAGGTGTCCACATACAGCTGAGTTGTTAATACAATAAAAATCTAAAAATAAAAAATAAATAATTAAAACTACATAGCCTAATATGTAAATGTAACTGAAATTAGACCAATATATTGGGTGAGATACGTTCTCTTTGTATTATTTGAATTTGAATTTGAATTTCTCTCTCCTGCTTGTCCTGTACAGCGTGACCAGGTGATTGTTATATGACTAATTAACTTAAGAGAACTCAGATTGTGTTTGTTGCTCACACCCTGATGAAGGCTCATTAGCCGCAATGCTTAGGTGTGCAGTACTTGTCACCTGTTTTTAAAATATTAAAGCTATGATGAAATAAAGGCTTTTTATATTTTTTCAGTAATATTTGAGTGCCTTGGATTACTGATTTTTATCAACTCTTAACATGTCCAAACAGGGGCGTAGCCATCATTTCAAAAGTGAGGGGGACAGAATGTCAAGTGTTATACCAGTTTTTTTGTCTAATTGATGGTTTTATTTTTAATCTTATATCTTTCTGCTTAATTGGCTTAATATGCTATTTATGTAAGCTATCTGGGTCTTTTTGACCCCAAATGACGTTTGCTGAAATAAAAAAACTAGCTCTACAAACAAAAAAAATTATTGGAATAATACTGGTTGTATGTTAGTGTGAGAAAAAGTCTGTAACATAGTAATGTAATTTTTTTTAACAAATGTAATATTACTCACTTTAATAATGTTTTACTAAAATGTTTTACATTTGTGCAGTGTTGGGGGGATTTAAGCTTTTCTTCAATTTATATAAATTCAGTCAGTGGGAGACTATAAAAATTACTTTTTGTTACATAATTTGTCAAAAATCAGCTCCAATGCAGAACACACACCGAAATGATGGAGTGACTTTTAACCCAGCCGTCCAATCATAGTGGAGGAGGGGCGGGACAAATACAACATTAACCAACCGCCACATTTTGCTTGTAGCTACATTTTGTAAACAGATGACAACAAGCATAAAAATGGAGCAAAATGATTGAAAACAAGAGCCAGAGCAAATACTTTACATTGTATCGACATTTTTATATAGAAACAATACAGAAACAAACTATCTGTTAAATGAGATTCTCGTGCCCATCGTACTGGGTCATCCGTGGCTGGTAAAGCACAGATCCAGGATCGACTGGGGCCAGGGTTCAGTATCTGAATGGAATAATCACTGTCACGCTTCTTGTTTAGTATCTGCTTGTTCGTCTGTGTCTCGTTCTGTGTTACAGGAGGAGTCGGTGAACCTTTCAAATGTGCCGGAGGACTACCTTGACCTGAAGGAAGTGTTCAGTAAGTCCCGGGCTGCTTCTCTTCCTCCGCATCGTCCCTATGACTGTGCAATAGAGTTAGTGCCAGGTACTTCTCCGCCTAAAGCAAGTTATATTCACTTTCTAATCCAGAAAGGGAGGTCATGGAGAAATATATTTCTGATTCTTTGGCAGCTGGGCTCATTCGTTCTTCCTTGTCACCCGCAGGTGCAGGTTTTTTTTTTGTGAGTAAGATGGATGGTTCTCTGCGACTGTGCATTGACTACAGAGGACTGAACAACATCACGGTAAAGAATACTTATCCTTTGCCACTGATGTCTTCTGCCTTTGAACGGTTGCAGGGAGCATCTCTTTTCACGAAATTAGATCTGCGCAACGCTTATCATTTGGTCCGCATAAGAGTGGAAATGAGTGGAAATTTTTCCCTTTCGTATCGTCCAGGATCTAAAAACATCAAGCCCGACGCTTTGTCTCGTATTTTTGATCGTTCCGAGTGCCCGTCTACTCCCGAGTGCATTTTACCTGAGAGACTTTTCATCTCTTCACTCACATGCGAGGTTAAATCGAGGGTCCACACCGCCTTAGAAGGGGTAACGCTTCCACCCGGGTGCCCACCGAGTCGTTTATTCGTGCCAAAGGGATTACGGTCAGACGCAGTCCGGTGGGGTCATGGTTCCAATGTGGCTTGTCATCCAGGAATCAGTCGTACCAGTTTTTTGGTTAAACAACGATTCTGGTGGCCCTTTATGGCTCGTGACATTCAAAGTTTTGTTTTGGCTTGCTCAGTCTGTGCTCGTGATAAGACTTCCAGTCGTCCCCCAGATGGGCTTCTTCAACCGCTGTCTGTCCCTTCGAGACCCTGGTCCCATATAGCGCTAGATTTCGTCACAGGTCTCCCTCCCTCACAGGGCAATACGGTCATTTTAACCGTAGTGGACTGGTTCTCGAAGGCGGCACATTTTATTCCCTTGCCCAAATTACCCTCAGCCAAGGAAACAGCGGTTACTGTCATAGATCACGTCTTTCGTATTCATGGCCTCCCGATGGACGTGGTTTCCGACAGGGGGTCCTAATTTACTTCCAAATTTTGGAAAGAGTTTTGTCGGTTACTGAGAGCGACTGTCAGTCTATTGTCTGGTTTCCATCCCCAGAGTAACGGTCAAGCCGAGAGAGTCAACCAGGACTTAGAGAGAACGTTGCGATGTCCGGTGGCTCAGAATCCTGCCTCCTAGAGCCAGCAACTCTCATGGGTGGAGTACGCTCACAACTCGTTACCAGTATCATCTACGGGCCTTTCGCCATTTGAGTGTAGTTTAGGATACCAGCCACCTATTTTTCCTAGTCTGGAATCCGAAGTCGCGGTACCCTCCTCCCACGCCTTCGTTCAGAGGTGTCGTCACACATGGAGAGGAGCCCGTGAGACTCTTCTCCAGGTGGGAGCACGCACCAAGGCTCAGGCCGATCGCCACCGGCTGAAGCCACCCGTATATGTTGTCGGTCAAAAAGTGTGGCTTTCTTCTAAGAACATTCCTCTTCGGTCCGTTTGTAATAAACTTGCACCTAAATTCATTGGCCCGTTTCCTCTCACTAAAGTCCTTAGTCCAGTGACAGTCTGCCTCAAATTTCCTCCTGCGTACAGGAGAATCCATCCCGTCTTCCACGTTTCCAAAATAAAACCCATTTTTCATTCCCACATTAATCCGCCTGATCCGGTTCCTCCCCCGCCGCGTCTCATAGATGGGGAACCTGCTTATTCGGTTCGTCGCATTTTGGACGCGAGATGGAGGGGACGCGGATTTCAGTACTTGGTGGACTTGGAAGGTTACGGTCCGGAGGAGAGAAGTTGGGTTCCTGCTAGGGACATCCTGGATCACTCTCTGATTGATGATTACAATCAACAGGTAGGTTCTCCTGGGAACGCCAGGAGGCGTTCTTAGGAGAGAGGGTACTGTCACGGTTCATGGGTTTACTGACTCGCCCTCGCGTGGTGTGTACGTGTGTGTGTGAGGATGGGTGTGGCCCTTACCTGGTTGACGACTGATTGTGATCTGCCTCAGCTGTGCCTTGTTTCAACACTGTATTTAATGTGTGTGCCAACGTGTCATGTTTGTCAGATCGTTGCAGGCTCTCGCGGGGTGTGTTGCCCTTTTCCCGTGTGTTTTCCTGGTTTTTGGATTCTCTGGACTGTTCGTGTGTTGCCCTGATTTCTGGGTTGGATTATTCATCGGACTCTGTTGCCCATTGCAGCCCTGCGTCACCGAGCCAACCTCCTTCAGTGTTCTGCCTGCCTGACGTTCTCTTTCTATTGTTCTGAGGAACTTTGTTCAATAAACCAGTGTTTTCTCGCTATTAGATCTTCTCTATTTCTTTATCACAGAGGCTGACACCAGATCTCAATCCAATCGAGCATCTGTGGGATGTGCTTAACAAACAAGTCCGATCCATGGAGGCCCCACCTTGCAACTTACAGGACATAAAGGATCTGCTGCTAACATCTTGGTGCCAGATACCACAGCACACCTTCAGGGGTCTAGTGGAGTCCATGCCTCGATCAGGGCTATTTTGGCAGCAAAAGGGGGACAACACAATATTAGGAAGGGGGTCATAATGTTATGCCTGATCGGTGTATATATATATATATATATATATATATATATATATATATATATATATATATATATATATATATAATTATTATTATTTTTTTTTTATTTATTTTTTTTTCAGTTGTGTCATGGTAGCACCATCTTATTCTGTGTAGTATGTTGATTCATGTGAATATGGAGTATGGTCAATACCATAGCATTACCATCTCTGTAACAGTACTTTTTTGTAAGGGACATCTTCAATGAAATTATGTGTACTATGCAAATATTTTGAATTTTATGCATATATGTGATCTGTGTTATTTTGCCCAAAAAAGAGGAATCTTTTAAGACAGAAGGTATCATAACTCGTCATTCAACATCTCCCTAGCTCTCTAAAGCTCACAGGCCTGGCCACCTGCTGGCCTGCCTGATGACTGGATAATTAGATTGCTTTGCATCAGTGCCTCTTTTCTACCGTAGAACGCATCCGTATTATCCAAACCCCATGCTGACCGAGGATTGGAGTACAGCGGATGCCCCCTTCCAAACGGTTAATGGAAGGAGGTCACAAACAGAAAAGTCACTGTAGTTGCCTTGAAAACAAAAGAAAACTTGATTGCCATACCTTGATTAAATTTGCATATTCAAATGCCAGATAAATTCATAGCACAAGCACTGCTCCATCTTCTGCCTGCAATTAGTTTGTTGCTCAAATTCTCTAGTTTGATTTACAGAAACCTTATCAGACGAGTAATTTCTTTTGACATTATTTTGGAACTTGGGTTGCAAATATTATAGTTGTCAACAGGAAATTAAAATTGAGCCCATTTTCTTTACTTAAAAAACTACAGACATCTATTAGCAATGTTCATAAATATGCATAAATATGCACAAAATACATTTATCATACCTGCACTGGTTATGTGCGGTATGTTAGCTTATGTTAGCTAGTGGCTTGCCTTAGCAAACTTTAGTCAGATTGGCTTAATTCTGTTCAATCAATTCTTAATATATACAATAAAGTCCCACCCTACATTTTCTCTCATTAAATATGACATTTCATAACATCACATTGTGTTAAATGTAAAATGGTTTGCGAGTAATGTTTCATGTTTACTTTAACATTCCCCTGTAGTATGTACCAGCTGAGCTTTTAAATGATAAAATCACTGGACATAATAATTAATTACCAACAATTAGTCAAAGCTAACTGAGAAATATTGAAACTTCAATTACATTAGTGGCACAATTTAAATTAGATTCCATAAAGTTATTCAGTAGGGGTGAGGTCACCAGATAACACACATTTACATGTTTAGAAACTCGTACATTTCATTAAGACCCAACACTATTAATTAAGCATTCTTTTGAAACCATCGGTTGAATGACAGATTAATATTAATTAGATTATTATATTTTGTTATTCAGTTTAGAAGTGTTGAATTCTCTTGCATTTGCATGCCATTCTACACCCATCTTCATCATCACACAGTCAGATTGATTTAGTTATAAGTTGTTTGGAAGCCAAATGCTTCAACTGAACTGCATTGTGGATAATTCAAGCCCATTGGACAAGGAAAATGTCATGCAAGTAAACCACCTATCCAGTGGCTCAAGCAGCGACACTCATGCATATGCCGGAATAACATTAAATAATAATAGAACAATAATATTATGTATAAATGAGGACATTATCATGATCAGTGTTGGTTATGATTAAACTTTGGGACAGGAATATTGTTCCAGGATCAATAAAATATGTTGACCCGGGAATGTGTCTAACTTGGCAAAATCAGGACATGCTGCAAAGTCACTGACTGATAAGACATTGAGGCAACAAGTCAGCTGCCTAAGCTTTCGGGCACAGCCGAGGCCTTTAGACTTGTCACACCTTGGCTGCATCCGAAATTGCATACTTACTATACAGTAGGCGAATAATAGTATCTAACAAAAGAATTATGTCCGAATTCACAGTACTCATAAAAGAGTAGGCAAAAAGTACCTGGATGACCTACTTCCGGCGAGATTCTAAAGTGTGCATGCAATGATCTACCCCGCAAAGTTACAAAGTTATTGTACAACTTCTAATGATCTGGAATATAAGGCATGGGTTGTAAAGCTTAGTAGTATAAATCACCATCCCTTCCATTGTATGGAAAAGAGCAGAATGGACATTCTGAAAAGCATCTCCTTTTGTGCTCAGAAACATGAGGGTGAGTTATTGATGACAGAATGTTCATGAATTTTCAAAAACCATTTGAGCACCCCAAAGTCCATCCCAACACACAAAAAGCATCAAAATTTCTGCAACCTCCTGACTGTTAAAAGCTCTTTGAGAGCATTAGTCCTATTCATATAACATCTGCTTCAGATGCCAGGCTCTGATGAGTGGCTGAAGAGCATCCCGCCATGGCTTAGCTCTCACTTTCCTCTCACTCCCAGACTATCTATGCGTCACATGCCTGCTGGGAGAGTGTGTTCTAATTGCTGACACCACATCTCTGGGCTCTCGGAAGCATGCGGCCCTCTTTGCGGGGTAGATAATCCATTACCATAAATCAGATGCACTGACATAGACAGGTGTTGCATGAATAATTAAAGGTTGCCACATTAGCGTCCATGTAGAAGCACCCGGTGTTGTTCAGCAAGAGATAAAAACACTGCAAAATTCATGGTTCAAAACAGGCCCACTCAAAAGCACGGATAAATCACGTTTATGCATAGAAATATCCAAATTAGCAGCTAATGCATGCATAAATGGCATTGTTCTGTCTTGCGCTGACCGGTTGGATTGCACAGTGTCTGTATAGTGGCCCTTTTTGGGCTCTTTACTATTTATAGGTGGTGCTGTTTTGCACCTAAATTTCACCTTCGGGATCAATAAAGCCTGTCATGCTAGCAGTATGGGTATGAGGACATGTCCCGCAGGCTTCATCCAGCTTTTTTCTCTAATTAAATGAAAGTGTAATGTCACAAGGGCGAATAAATGATGGCAGAATTATTCCTTCAAGTAGATTTTTGGAAAATGTGTTTTGACTGAAAACCCCAGGAGATTAACCTGTTTTAGAAGCTTCAAGAAAATTTCCGCCTACCCAAATCTAAAGTCTCCCCATATAGGCTACAGTGGTATAAATGCAATATCCCAGTGTCACAAAATTATTTTTTCCAGTGTTTGCTGACATATGCTGGAAACAACCAAAACTGTCTGCAGGGTGCTACAGGGCGCCTATTTTTTTTGTTTGTTTATTGTAGTATAGACAACATAATATTTAATATTATAATATTTATCACTTTCAGCAGTGTTTTATGTAATTGCAAATGGACACTAGGATATTGCATTTATACCACTGTATATGGGTATGGGGAGACTTTAGATTTGTGTAGGCGGAAATTACATAAAGGTAATATTCCTCCCTTCAGATCCATTTGAATAAATCTTGCATACAACATGATACAGACAATTGTTTTCAGTATTTACTGCCATCTAGTGGAAACAGCCAAAACTGTCTGCAGGGTTCTAGAGCACACAGGGCCTGAGTTATATAACTTTCAAAAATAAATTTATAACTAAAAAAAATCAAAAAGCACCTCTTTTTTGGGGGGGTTATTATAGCTCAGACAACATATGCTTAAATGTTTATCACTTTTAGCAGTGTTTTATGTAACTTCAAAGGGTTTCCTGTAAAATGACAAAAAATTTCAATTTGGGTAGGCCAAATCCAGGCGGAAATCCCCAAAAATGGTCCCAGAGTAATTTAGTGTAAATAAATTACTTTGTATAATGCCAAAGTGAACCCCAGGAGATTAACCTGTTTTAGAGGCTTCAAGAAAAAACAAGCAGGACCTGAAGACAATCCACACTGATTCTGCAACCCCCAGCGGCGACCTTGTTGAACCCTGCACAATGTGCCAGGAATCCAATGAGATGCATTGCATGGGGCACATGGGAGGGACCACCCAAAGTAATTATTATCATGTACCAAGTGCTCCACAACGCTGAACAATCAGGAAACAAATCAATATTTTTTAGAATGAAGCAGTTGGGGATCAGATCATTTGAAAGCATAATAAAACAGAAACTCTACCAATTTTCTGAATAGACGACGGTTTAAGCTTTCAGTTCTCCTGTTTATGTACATGTGCAAATGATGCGGTCACTGCTCCAAGATCACTTTACAGACAATGTGTTATGCAGGGGTTTCTAGCGTGACGACATAACTTTGAGTAGTAATGATTTGGTTCACAATGTCACAGGTCAAATCTTCTGATGAAATCTTCAATTTGTACAGTATACTTGTTCCGATGCCATTTGAGGTGCTCTTTGGACTGAGAATATACAATTTTATTTTGAATCTCACTTCAGGAGGTCAAATAACCTGTCAAGTTATTGCAGGGCACTACAGGCCCATTGCCTCATTTATACCTGGCATTTACATGTACTTTGTATTCAGATTGTCTCAGGATATTCTTTAGATGGGTCACCCCTTGTGAAAAAGAAGTGTGCTTATCTGTAATGAGTGTGCACTTGTAGTATAAAACTGTACTTGCAGATAACAATATTATTGAAATACAAGGCCACTTGAAGGTATAGTTTACCCAAAAATAAAAATTCTGTCATCATTTACTCACCCTCAAGTTGTTCAAAACCTGTATGAATTTCTTTCTTCTGCTGAACAGAAGATATTAGAACAAGATATTTTGAAGAATGTCGGTAACCAAACAGTTGATGGGCCCCACTGACTTCCATAGTATTTTGTTAACCATATCCTTCAAAAAATCTTCTTTTGTGTTCAGCAGAAATAAAGTTTGGAAGAACTTGAGGGAGAGTAAATGATGACAGAATTGGGTGAACTATCCCTTTAAGTGTACTTAAAGAGAGTACAGTGCTTCTTAATACACTTAAGTATACTTTTAAAGAGTGCACTTTATAATAATGTCAAATTAAAATCACTGTTTTAATAATCTTTTGTCGTGCTTTAAAGAAGTACACTTATTTTGATGTGTTGACTAACATACTAAAGCACATGTAAAGTACTTGATTATAAATTTTAACTGTTGTGTTAAATTATATTTAAAGGTAATATATTTTAAATGTACTGAATTGCAATATAAATACATGACATGCGGGTTTCAATAGAAATTACATTGAAGTATCCTTTAATTTACCATAGATCCTTAGCTATAACAGCTTTAACTCTTCTGGAAAGGCTTTCCACAAGGTTTAGGAGTGTGTTTATGGGAATTTTTGACTATTCTTCTAGAAGCGCATTTGTGAGGTCAGGCACTGGCGTTGGCTCGCAGTCTCCGCTCTAATTCATCCCAAAGGTGTTCTGTCGGGTTGAGGTCAGGACTCTGTGCAGGCCAGTCAAGTTCCTCCACACCAAATGCGCTCATCCATGTCTTTATGAACCTTGCTTTGTGCACTGGTGCGCAGTCATGTTGGAACAGGAAGGGGCCATCCCCAAACTGTTCCCACAAAGTTGGGAGCATGAAATTGTCCAAAATATCTTGGTATGCTGAAGCATTAAGAGTTCCTTTTACTGGAACTAAGGGGCCAAACCCCACCCCTGAAAAACAACCCCACACCATAATCCCCCCTCCACCAAACTTTACACTTGGCACAATGCATTCAGGCAAGTACCGTTCTCCCGGCAACTGCCAAACCCAGACTCGTCCATCAGATTGCCAGACAGAGAAGCGTGATTCATCACTCCAGAGAACACGTCTCCACTGCTCTAGAGTCCAGAGGCGGCGTGCTTTACACCACTGCATCTGATGCTTTGCATTGCACTTGGTGATGTAAGGCTTGGATGCAGCTGCTCGGCCATGGAAACCCATTCCATGAAGCTCTCTACACACTGTTCTTGAGCTAATCTGAAGGCCACACCAAGTTTGGAGGTCTGTAGCTATTGACTCTGCAGAAAGTTTGCGACTTCTGCGCACTGTGCGCCTCAGCATGCGCTGACCCCGCTCTGTGATTTTACAGAGTTGCTGTTGTTCCCAATTGCTTCCACTTTGTTATAATACCACAAACAGTTGACAGTGGAATATTTAGTAGTGAGAAAATATCACGAATGGACTTATTGCACAGGTGGCAACCTTTCACGGTACCACGCTTGAATTCACTGAGCTCCTGAGAGCGACCCATTCTTTCACAAATGTTTGTAGAAGCAGTCTGCATGCCTAGGTGCTTGTGTTTATACACCTTTGGCAATGGAAGTGATTGGAACACCTGAATTCAGTGATTTGGAGGGGTGTCCCAATACTTTTGGCAATTTAGTGTATAAATAAGTACTTAAGTCCTACTCAAGGGTGTCAAAAAAGAACCTAAAAGTATACTAAAGTGTACTTACTTTCATTCCAAAGTGTTACAGGATAGAGAGTTTGATCATATTTAACTGCTAAATGTAAGACAACACTTACATATTACATCAGGGGTTATGTGAACCTAAAATGTTCTCTCATTTACAGAATTCTAAAAACATTAATGGATGATTCAAACTGCTCTCGTCATTTAGTCTATTGTGTTTCCTTACTTTAGAAACATTCCCTCAGTAAAATATGCTAATAGGGTTGTGAAGAGAAGAAAATGAGAAAAAAATTAAGTTGTAAAGTACCTCAATGAAAATAGACTGGGAGAGAGTGAGGGAGTATTTGGGGGTGAGATTCCAAGAGCGGCCCAGTGGAATAATTCATGGGATATCGATCATTAACTCGGGTGACCAGATCGAAAGAGCGTGGCGTCTTGTCTCTTCTTAGCATTTAAAGAGCAGAATAAAAAATAAAAAGCCAAGAACCCGCAACACAGCGCTTGGTGACTAAAAGAGAAGTTCTAGTGATTTTAATGTCACCTTAAAAACACCAGATCATGATGGAAAATCTATCAAAGAGATGGATAGTGATTATTTGTAGCATAACCTCTGTAGTGCATATTACTGTAGTCAGAATACACCCCTGTTTCAGTGATCGCATCTAGGGTACATTGACATCTGACTTTAATATGGTCAAGTACTTATTGTGATCTAATTACTACAAACACATGTTAACAGCAGGTGTAAAGAGTCACTTATCTAAACACTTACCATTGAATCATGGGAGGACAGAATCATTCTTGAGCAAAATAATCCTCTCGAAACTAATATTCTGTGCTCAACAAACTTTGTTAATACAGGGAATCGATCATAATCAGTTCAGCTGGCGCCTTTACCTAGAACACACACACCAGAGGCCTTTTAAAAATATACATCACATTTATTTCAACTGTTACAGATCAGCCTTGGTCTTTGTCTACAGAAGTGTTTGGGCACTACAAGTTGAGTCCAAACCTTTTATCTCTGGTTCATCCGTCTGACCCCCTGTTGCCCAGCAACCTTGCTAGTTCTCAAAACCCACCGAACGTAACAAAAATGAAAACAGAAGTTCAAAAACTTGGACGCAGCCGACCGAAACACACCACTGTTTCACATTTTTTGTTTCTCTAAAGGTAACACAATGTACAAAAAGCAAGTCTGGAAATAGTAAGATTTTCGGCACTATAAAAATGTTTTTTTTTTTCTTTGTTGTCTCCACACTCTCCACTTGTGATAAGAAAACAATGCACTTATTTCTACTGAGCTTACTCTGCATTTGCTTGTCGGGCAGCCAAAGGGTCAAATGGATGCAGTAATGTAACAAGGGAAGCCACAGTGGCACAGAGCAGTGGGCGGCCTCAGCGACTTTGAGAGCTGTTCTGGGCGGCAGTCCCTAAAAAAAGTCTCTTACAGCTTCATGGAGATTTTAAACAACTGTCTCCGCACTTTGTACAGCACAATACTACAATGATATCCCAAACAAAGATCTGGAAAAGAAACATATACGCCCAGAAAATAAAAACAATGGAGTTGTCTGAAATTCGAGCCATTTCTTGATCCTTGGAAAAGAAGTGCTTCCCTTTGGCTGGCCCTTACGTCCTGATGATGGTAGAGGCCAAAGCAGGCAGTCTGTGTGGAGGAGGGAGAGCCCATTCCCTTCATACAGGGGTGGGTGGGAGTGGTCGTAAGGAGGGAGGCGGAGGGAAGGTTTAAAGGAACAGTACATGACTCTGTAGCCTCACAAGGGAAAAGAAGGCACCATTAATGACAGGAAAAGTGCAGTCCATGCCAAGCCTGGAGGCTGATTACGGACAGAGGGCTGCCCACTCTTTGCACGCACCCCTGGAAGTGAAATAAAACAAAGAGGGAAATTAGATATGTATGTAATGTAACATCAGTTCACATGTGGCCCATTAATATATATATTTTTTTTATTTATAACTGAGACCTAACAAAAACTAAGCTGGTTTGCTGGTCTTAGCTTGTTTAAGCCAGTTGCTCAGCCTGACCAACCGAAAAGATTAAGTAAAAAGTAAACCAGCTTAGTCTGGTCGCCAGGGTATGCAAATATTCCAAAGCTGTTGGTTGGATCTTGAAGTAGTCTCTGAGATTTTAAGTTAAGTTTTCAGTCATTTAACATACAGTGGGGAGAATAAATATTTGATACACTGCCGATTTTGCAGGTTTGCCCACTTACAAAGCATGTAGAGGTCTGTAATTTTTATCATAGGTACTCTTCAACTGTGAGAGACGGAATCTAAAACAAAAATCCAGAAAATCACATTGTATGATTTTAAAATAATTAATTTGCATTTTATTGCATGACATAAGTATTTGATCACCTACCAACCAGTAAGAATTCCGGCTCTCACAGACCTGTTAGTTTTTCTTTAAGAAGCCCTCCTGTTCTCCACTCATTACCTGTATTAACTGCACCTGTTTGAACTTGTTACCTGTATAAAGGACACCTGTCCACACACTCAATCAAACAGACTCCAACCTCTCCACAATGGCCAAGACCAGAGAGCTGTGTAAGGACATCAGGGATAAAATTGTAGACCTGCACAAGGCTGGGATGGGCTACAGGACAATAAGCAAGCAGCTTGGTGAGAAGGCAACAACTGTTGGCGCAATTATTAGAAAATGGAAGAAGTTCAAGATGACGGTCAATCTCCCTCGGTCTGGGGCACCATGCAAGATCTCACCTCATGGGGCATCAATGATCATGCGGAAGGTGAGGGATCAGCCCAGAACTACACGGCAGGACCTGGTCAATGACCTGAAGAGAGCTGGGACCACAGTCTCAAAGAAAACCATTAGTAACACACTACGCCGTCATGGATTAAAATCCTGCAGCGCACGCAAGGTCCCCCTGCTCAAGCCAGCGCATGTCCAGGCCCGTCTGAAGTTTGCCAATGACCATCTGGATGATCCAGAGGAGGAATGGGAGAAGGTCATGTGGTCTGAGGAGACAAAAATAGAGCTTTTTGGTCTAAACTCCACTCGCCGTGTTTGGAGGAAGAAGAAGGATGAGTACAACCCCAAGAACACCATCCCAACCATGAAGCATGGAGGTGGAAACATCATTCTTTGGGGATGCTTTTCTGCAAAGGGGACAGGACTACTGCACCGTATTGAGGGGAGGATGGATGGGGCCATGTATCGCGAGATCTTGGCCAACAACCTCCTTCCCTCAGTAAGAGCATTGAAGATGGGTCGTGGCTGGGTCTTCCAGCATGACAACGACCCGAAACACACAGCCAGGGCAACTAAGGAGAGGCTCCGTAAGAAGCATCTCAAGGTCCTGGAGTGGCCTAGCCAGTCTCCAGACCTGAACCCAATAGAAAATCTTTGGAGGGAGCTGAAAGTCCATATTGCCCAGCGACAGCCCTGAAACCTGAAGGATCTGGAGAAGGTCTGTATGGAGGAGTGGGCCAAAATCCCTGCTGCAGTGTGTGCAAACCTGGTCAAGAACTACAGGAAACGTATGATCTCTGTAATGGCAAACAAAGGTTTCTGTACCAAATATTAAGTTCTGCTTTTCTGATGTATCAAATACTTATGTCATGCAATAAAATGCAAATTAATTACTTAAAAATCATACAATGTGATTTTCTGGATTTTTGTTTTAGATTCCATCACTCACAGTTGAAGAGTACCTATGATAAAAATTACAGACTTCTACATGCTTTGTAAGTGGGCAAACCTGCAAAATCGGCAGTGTATCAAATACTTGTTCTCCCCACTGTATTCGCATGTTCACGCTTCTCTGATGTCAGTTAATGCTCACATGACATAAAAATAAAAAAATCTAATATTTATTAAACATTTTGATTGTTTTTATTTTTTATTCATGCATTTTTAATATTTATGATTTATTAATTATTATTAGCTTTTCATAAAGTCACAAATCCCCTGCATTTCCCTAATAAAAACCCCAGAGGTTCTAGAACTCCACTTTCTGTTAGATTTTAATTATTGTATTATACGTATACATGTGTGTATGAACAAAAAAAAATATATATATATACTCACTGAGTCTGTTGCTTTCGTTTTTAATTTCGGTTTCATATATATTTCTGTACATACATATATATAAGACGAACCCCCTTTTTCCCTTTTGGAAAAAGGCTTTTTGAAGACCAAATCTTGCATTTTTTTAAAAATAATTTTTATAAAGAAAATGCTTTTATTTGAAAATAATTTTCATATTGCATATTTTTCATATTTTAATTTTTGTATTGAAAGTATGGTAAATACTGGTAAAATGTACAAACAAAAAATAAACACTTTAACTTGTAGCCCATCTGACTTAGCCCAACAATTAGGCTATCAATCTCATAGTGAAACCATTTAGCCTACCAAAATTTAATTAACAGTAGAATTGAAATCTTATTGCAGTTGAAATCTGGGTACCGTCCTATGTTTTAAAATCACATACGGGGGAAGTTTGGTCCTGTCAGCGCGGCACGCAAACATGACAGTCACGTGGCTCTTAGATGGTAAGCTTTTCTTTGACTGTTAGCTTTTTTTAAGACTGTCTTTTTGTGCTTACGATCTTCTAACATTACACTCTGACACACTGTATTTCTTGGTACACTCGTTTTACGCGTATTTGGTGCCACCTATTGTTGCGGGTGTATTATTGACATGTAAAAGTCTAGACCCTGGATATAAGACGAACCCGTTTTTTCAGATGTATTTCCAAGAAAAAAACATATTTGGAACAATACGGTATATACATATATGAAAACTAAAAAAAATGAAAAAAGAAAGCAACAGACTCAGTGACCTCGAAGTGACCTTTAATTGACCTTTTATCACTTTACTTTTCCTGTTATCACTGCTGCTTTGAAACGATCTGTATTGTAAAATGCGCAATATAAATAAAGGTGACTTGACTTTAATCTGTGTCAGTGTGAAAGGCGCTTAAGACTGAAATTATCTACAAAACAATGTTTGAATGAAGTCAGTGTTAATTTCATTGACAAATAATTTTCATCTTAATTTTCGTCAACAACCTTTTTTCACTGATGAAAACGAGACGATACCTAAATAAAAACCAGCTTTGGATGACAAAAACTATGAGGAAAATCTACTGTCATTTTCGTCAATGAATAAAAACGAGACAAAAACGTTAGGGAGGGACGATTAGGGAAGAGATCCAGTCAGAACTGATGTCCTGTGTAGATGCGCAGTTGTGCTTCTACAGGCTCACGTGACAGCACTTCAGAACGGTTCAATCAATGAATAGCGCACATTTATGCCAGGTAATTGTTTATGAACTAATGCTGAGGAATAATGACAATGTTTACTTTACGATGTTAGTAATATGTTTTAGATGGTTGTAACAACGCATATTTTATCTCCCTCATCTGAACTTGAATGAGCAGCTGGCGCAGACATTTCAAAATAAGAGTCAATGTGTATTTCGAGCTTGTTTATAATTAAAAGTCACGCATTATATATACGTTTTTGGTTACACAATAAACTGTATTTCATTTCATTTCCATTTAATTCATAGTCAGGAGGAAAGACTAAGAACAGTATTTGACACATATTATTCAATAAAGTATCAGGGTTATAATAGTTAACTAAAACCATTAAAAATATTAATTACTTGAAATTAAATAAATGTTAACTGAGATTTTAAAAAAATTAACAAACTTATTTGAAGCTTTAGCTTAACCTGATATACTAACTAAAACAGAAATACAACATTATAAAAACTATATAGATGTTTAAAAAAAAAAAAAGAAGTGAATTGAGCTCTCTTTCGTGTATTTTTGCGCTTGAACGGTCAAAAACACAATTGTCAAAATGTCACACTGCAAAAAATGCTTTTCTTACTTAGTATTTTTGTCTTATTTTCAGTCCAAATATCTAAAAATTCTTACATTAAGAAGCATTTACTAGGCAAGCAAAAGTTTTTGTCTTGTTTTGGGAAAAAATAACTCAAAATTAAGTGAGTTTTTGCTTAAAATAAGCAAAATAATCTGCCAATGGGGTAAGCAAAATAATCTTGTTTTCTGTTTGAATTAAGAATATTTTGCTTACCCCATTGGCAGATTATTTTGCTTATTTTAAGAAAAAACTCACTTAATTTTGAGTTTTCCCCCCCCAAAACAAGACAATAATTTTTGCTTGTCTAGTAAATGCTTCTTGTTTTAAGAATTTTTAGATGTTTGGACTAGAAACAAGACAAAAATACTAAGTAAGAAAAGCATTTTTTGCAGTGCAGTTTTGACATGTATTCATGTACAGTGGGGAGAACAAGACTTGATACACTGCCGATTTTGCAGGTTTGCCCACTTACAAAGCATGTAGAAGTCTGTAATTTTTATCATAGGTACTCTTCAACTGTGAGTGACGGAATCTAAAACAAAAATCCAGAAAATCACATTGTATGATTTTTAAGTAATTAATTTGCATTTTATTGCATGACATAAGTATTTGATACATCAGAAAAGCAGAACTTAATATTTGGTACAGAAACCTTTGTTTGCAATTACAGAGATCATACGTTTCCTGTAGTTCTTGACCGGGTTTGCACACACTGCAGCAGGGATTTTGGCCCACTCCTCCATACAGACCTTCTCCAGATCCTTCAGGTTTCAGGGCTGTCGCTGGGCAATACGGATTTTCAGCTCCCTCCAAAGATTTTCTATTGGGTTCAGGTCTGGAGACTGGCTAGGCCACTCCAGGACCTTGAGATGCTTCTTACGGAGCCACTCCTTAGTTGCCCTGGCTGTGTGTTTCGGGTCGTTGTCATGCTGGAAGACCCAGCCACGACCCATCTTCAATGCTCTTACTGAGGGAAGGAGGTTGTTGGCCAAGATCTCGTGATACATGGCCCCATCCATCCTCCCCTCAATACGGTGCAGTCGTCCTGTCCCCTTTGCAGAAAAGCATCCCCAAAGAATGATGTTTCCACCTCCATGCTTCACGGTTGTGATGGTGTTCTTGGGGTTGTACTCATCCTTCTTCCTCCAAACACGGCGAGTGGAGTTTAGACCAAAAAGCTCTATTTTTGTCTCATCAGACCACATGACCTTCTCCCATTCCTCCTCTGGATCATCCAGATGGTCATTGGCAAACTTCAGACGGGCCTGGACATGCACTGGCTTGAGCAGGGGGACCTTGCGTGCGCTGCAGGATTCTTCCATTTTCTAATAATTGCGCCAACAGTTGTTGCCTTCTCACCAAGCTGCTTGCCTATTGTCCTGTAGCCCATCCCAGCCTTGTGCAGGTCTACAATTTTATCCCTGATGTCCTTACACAGCTCTCTGGTCTTGGCCATTGTGGAGAGGTTGGAGTCTGTTTGATTGAGTGTGTGGACAGGTGTCTTTTATACAGGTAACGAGTTCAAACAGGTGCAGTTAATACAGGTAATGAGTGGAGAACAGGAGGGCTTCTTAAAGAAAAACTAACAGGTCTGTGAGAGCCGGAATTCTTACTGGTTGGTAGGTGATCAAATACTTATGTCATGCAATAAAATGCAAATTAATTATTTAAAAATCATACAATGAGATTTTCTGGATTTTTGTTTTAGATTCCGTCTCTCACAGTTGAAGAGTACCTATGATAAAAATTACAGATCTCTACATGCTTTGTAAGTGGGCAAACCTGGAAAAACGGCAGTGTATCAAATACTTGTTCTCCCCACTGTAACAGTCGGTTATGTAATGCTTAAATGCTCAATTAATGCATTACAATTTAACTAAACTCATTAGATTTAGTCGACTAAAATCTTATGATATTTAGTCGACTAAAACTAGACTAAAACTAAAAACAATTCAGGTGACTAAAATATGACTAAAACTAAATGACATTTTAGTTAAAAGACTATGACTAAAACTAAAAAAAAATTTGCTGTCAAAATTAACACTGAATGAAGTCTGAACAGCTTTAAAGAGGTTTGAGCTGAATTAACTGCAGAAAGTCATGGAGAAGTAAAAGTAAGATCACATAGTGCTGCTTTGCTAACACTATAATCACATCTGACACATCAGATTTTTTGTGTGTGTGTGTGTGTGAATAAGAAACCAAAAATGAATTGAACTGTAATTGCTCTACAATAGCCCGCTAGTCCTGGGAGTATAACATTGGTAAACTTCTCTTTCTTTTTCAGATGGAGAAAAACTTAATTGGCTGTGTAGGTGTGCGTAGGAAAGGTAATTAAAGAGGAATTAAGTGAAATCAGTCGAGGCTACTGCCATTTGTACACATCCTCAAATCTGAAAAAACACTGTGAATGTGACCCGAGCCATTGCTTACCTGAGGAGGTGAGCACTCTGACCTGAGCGCTGGCGGCTCCTTCACCTCCTTCACTGACTGCACGCACCTCGATGATGTATGTTCCCCCCTCAGGAAGCGTCAAGACAACGGCTGAGTTTGGAGTCCTCATGACTTGGCTGTGGCCCCGTCCCTCCTGACGCAATAATACCTGCGATGAAAAAACACATCAAATAGGTGCAGTGGCATTGAGGTTTCACTTTACATTCACAGTATCTGTGCGATACCAACCTTGTACCCAATGACTTCTGACTCATTCTCCCTAGCTTTCACTGGGTCCCAGGATAGAGAAACATTGTTCCCCTCCTGAATCCACATCAAGTTGCCTGGGGGTAGACTTGGGGCTGAAAAGAGAGATTGAGAGTGAGATAACAAAGGAGTAAGATAAAAAGCTCATTTAAAAAAATGAAGGTCTGAAATGAGCAATGATCACATATTAATAGGAATATACAAATGATAATCCTCCTATTAACGTCCATTTCTATTCATACATCCTTCTAGACAGCACTATGTTGACAAAGTGTGCGAACCCATCACAATTCGCCAAGTTTCCAGCAACAAGCAATTTGTCTGTCCACAATGAATGTAAAACTGTTGTGTGACCACCAGACACAATCACGTCAGAAGATATTTGATGTTTAATTTACAGTTATGTGGAGTGGGATTTTCGATGATGTTTTTTTTGGTGAGTTACCAATAGGGTAGTGCAGGGATGGAGTAATTTTGTAGGCCAAAACCCAGAAACGAGTTAGCATTTTAGCACTTCCGGTTCCATCGTCCTGAAGTCATTGAGTGTTTGGTTAAATGCCTGAAATAAGGTCTGTGGTCACCAAAAGCTCTAGACATTTTGTTTTAGGTAACACTTTTGTTCATCATTTGTTCATGAATAACCATTGTTTACTGAGATAATGATACTAAAACAATTTTGACAAATACTTAAATGATTTATAAGTGATATATAAGTGAAATCTACTAATGATCTGTTTGATTTATTTCATGATTTACACATTTTTGAAGATAACTCACAACACATTTGTAAATCATTAGCATACCACTTATTAATAATTCATGATATAGTCATGTTTTGTAAATGATTAGTTCATCTTTAACTAATCATTTATAAATTACTTATAACTGAATTAACAAAATATTCATAAAATTAGCATTCCACTTATTAATCATTTATGAACGTATAGTCATGTTTTGTTAATGATTAGTTCATCATTATAAGTGAATTATAACTGAACGTTATTATAAAGTGTTACCCAAGTGGCTAAATTACTACAGAGGATGTCAGGACGCCATTACTTCGAACAGGTAAACTCACTAGTCCGCTTTTACAGTCTCTATGTGTTTATAATTATGCTCTTGCAAACTATTCCAACGTTTCTAATGTTTTAAATAAAGACTAAAAGAGTTTTTAGAAGCTTAATTGTGGTGGCGTTGAAGTCATGCAACCGTGGTGTTTACTTCTGGCGACTGAATATAGGCTTCAAAATATATTGAAGTTGTGTTTATTTGTAAAGATTATCATGATGGACAAAATGTGTTTTGTTGGTCACAGACCTCTTTTTTTTTTGCAGTAATCCATATCCTATTGGGTTTTTGTCGAGGAAACCAGTGTGAAACTTCTGAGTTGGCCTACAAAAATGTCATCACTGCAGGACTCTATACATATACACATATACTGTAGCCATATACTCTTCAATGATTAACATGCTTTTAATACCCGAATTAAAATGTGATATTTTCAATATTTTCTTGGAGGCTTATAGTCAAAAATGACCCAACTATTCTGAAATTATAATGAAGAAAAAGGAGGAGAGGATCCATTCAGACCTTTATTACTGTGTGTCCAGGTTTAGTAAGCCTCTTAAAATATCTGGAAATTGTATATTTTAGGCAAGGTTAGTTCAGTAAAATGTCATGTTGTTGTGAAATTACTTAAATACTAAATGCTATTTATGAATTATTCATGATATTTGTAAAAAAAAAAAATGAATTAATAAGTACATAAAAATAAATATTTAAAAATGAATCAAACATAATTATTGCATTTTACCACATGACATTTTTAGTTACTTTGCAGAAAATGCTAAAATATTTTCAAAAACAGGAATACAAAGAGTGCATTTCTAAGAGCTTGAATTTTTATTGAATTACTTATCTTGGACAATCATATTTGTCATTGACCATTTAATTAATTGTAAAGTTTATTATGCTCACATACACCGATCAGGCATAACATTAGGACCATTATTGATTATTGTGTTGGTCCCCCTTTTGTTGCCAAAACAGCCCTGACCCGTCGAGGCATGGACTCTGTTAGACCCCTGAAGGTGTGCTGTGGTATCTGACAACAAGATGTTAGCAGCAGATCCTTTAAGTCCTGTAAGTTGTGAGGTGGGGCCTCTATGGATCGGACATCCTACAGATGCAAAATTGGATTGAGATCTGGGAAATTTGGAGGCCAAGTCAACACCTCAAACTCGTGCTCCTCAAACCATTCCTGAACCATTTTTGCTTTGTGGCAGGGTGCATTATCCTGCTGAAAGAGGCCGCAGCCACCAGGGAATACAATTTCCATGAAAGGGTGTACATGGTCTGCAACAATGCTTAGGTAGGTGGTACTTAAAAAATGATGTCAAAGTAACATCCACATGGATGGCAGGACCCAAGGTTTCCCAGCAGAAGATTGCCCAAAGCATCACACTGAACCCATGGCTTGCCTTCTTCCCATAGTGCATCCTGGTGCCATGTGTTCCCCAGGTAAGCGACGCACACGCACCCGGCCATCCACGTGATGTAAAAGAAAACGTGATTCATCAGACCAGGCCACCTTCTTCCATTGCTCCGTGGTCCAGTTCTGATGCTCACGTGCCCACTGTTGGCGCTTTGGCGGTGGACAGGGGTCAGCATGGGCACCCTGACTGGTCTGCGGCTATTCAGCCCCATACGCAACAAACTGTGATGCACTGTGTATTCTGACACCTTTCTATCAGACCCAGCATTAACTTCTTGAGCAATTTGAGCTACAGTAGCTCGTCTGTTTGATCGGACCACATCAATGAGCCTTGGCCGCCCATGACCCTGTCACCGGTTCACCACTGTTCCTTCCTTGGACCACTTTTGATAGAAACTGACCACTGCAGACCGGGAACACCCCATTAGAGCTGCAGTTTTGGAGATGCTCTGACCCAGTCATCCAGCCATCACAATTTGGTCCATTTTTCCTGCTTCTAACGCATCAACTTTGAGGACAAAATGTTCACTTGCTGCCTAATATAGCCCACCCACTAACAGGTGCCATGATGAAGAGATAATCAGTGTTATTCACTTCACCTCTACATAATCTGTCATAATGTTATGCCTGATCGGTGTAGGTATTGCTTGCATGGAACGCACCATTTTTCTTAGTGCTGATCTTGATGGCTGAGCTGGCTGGTCCTTGGCCGACGCTGTTGAATCCCTTCACAGAGACCAGATACTGTGTGTTTCCCTCCAGCCCTGACAGAAGCATGGTCGTCTCATTCCCCGCCGTCCTCTTTTTCTTCCCCGTCTCCTCCTGCTCTATGTCTTTCCAGAAGCTCACCTGTTCCCAACAAGGCAATTTGCCATTCATTCATTCAAGATTTTTTGTAGTGATACAGAAAATGAGACTGGGTTGTCTCAATAAATGAGAGAATGAGAGTCGCCAAATTTATGTAATATTGTGTCATTTGATTTAAATAACTGTCATACATTTTGCACGAAGAGCATAATAGGCGAGCATGTCATATCTCCCGGCGATGAAATCTGATAATCTTTCTGAACTGTGTAATACTGCATAGAATAATTTCCTTCATTCAGAAAGCACAACTGTTGTCTGTTGAGAAGACAATGATGAAGAAAAGTTAAGGGTGAACAATCATGTACGTGACTCTGTTTCAAAACCTAGTGAGCTGCCTTTTTGTCTACTGTCTACACATCGTTGCTGTCAGGCGGAAACCTCGTATCTCCATATTCCGTGATTTTTTTCATAAATCATTACTGGGTCACCTTTTACTGTACGTCTATCTGTGTATTTGCAAATATTTAACCAATGAAAAGTATTAAAAAGAGCTTGTGACTAAACCTCGTAACGCCATTGGATCTTCAAACTGTCGGTCAAACCTCATAACTCCACCCCGCCTCTATTGTGAATGAAGTGCCACACACATTTTGGACTGTCTCTGCATGTTTGCAATGTAAGGCTAAATAAAGAACTGGTTCGTTGAATAAGTACAGCATTTTCTTTACTCAAGAAACACTTAGTGCTATTAGTGCTGTCAAAAATTCTTTAAGTTTAATGCGTTAAAAATATTTTTTCTATCATCCTTTGGTTAGACATACATTATAAGATCATGCTGTTATTCATGCAAATGCTTTTAAACCATTCAAGAGCGACAAGACAAAAGAGAACGTGCTGTCTGTGAATGTCCTGTATATATGACACACACACAGAAACGCACAGAAAGACGCACGACAGTATTGTGCACACAGAATCGAGTTCTCTTTCACGCTTGAACAAACAATAACACAGAGAATTAAGCCAAAATGCCTGTTTTGTTGAGTATTCTCTTAAGAGCAGTTTTATGAGTTAATAAATTAACTTAAAGAGTTATGAGAAAATGAGATGCGTGAGACAGCGCGTCAGATCCGCGTCATGTTCGGCAGAGGCAGATCTTAAAGTGACAGCAGCCTAATAAACCAGTTGCTGTGATGTCTGTCATTAATGTTAATCAAAGAACAAAGGTAACAGAGAAAATTGTAGCTTTAATAAGGATTAATCTATGTTTAATTTATTATTTATGCAGTGCAGACTATTTGATAACTTTAATTTCTGTATATTTACTACCTGTTAGACAGGTCACAGGTAAATATGACATTTATTTTAATGGGTTTATTAGAAGATTGTTTTAAGTTCACTTAAATTAAAAGTTGTTATTTAAGCCTAATAAATGTTGAAATTGATAGCTTTCAATTATACTTTAATGTTGAATGTATATCATTAATGTTTAAAAAAATCAGTAGTAGTAGTATTAGTATCAGTGATACTGGCCTTCATTCATAAAAAGATGCCATTACAACACATACTTATCTTTAAGTTGTTTATACATTAATTTGGAGAGTGTGAAATTATTACAATATAAAAATATTAAAATGATTAATTACAGAAAAAAATTTGATTAATACATTTTTTTAATCGATTGATAGCACTATATAAATATATATATATATATTCTAGCATTTGTCGTTGAGTCATAGCCAATACTGTCTTAAATAGCCATGTGTAGCACTTCATCTTTTATAACATGAGATTTTGGCGAAATTACAGAAATAAACTGACCACCCACATTTAGCTACGATAAACTTTATAACCTAATGCGATGCACTTACTGCCTCATATCTGGCCATTCTAGTGACGGACAAAACACGTATGTCCGAAATTCGCTGGCCAAAAACCTTGTAAATCCATTTGAGCTTGTTTTTGGAGAAATGTTAATAATATGACACATGCAAGTGTCTGACCAATGAGCATATATTAAAGGCTGATTTATTAGTGGTGTGACCAGATCTCGTGCCACGAGATTAAAACGTGACGAGATTTCTCGTCGAGTGAAAAACTGTCTCGCGATATCGCCATGATGGAGCGTGAGGGTGAAATTAGCATAGAATATGCCACCGCTACGTTTACATTACATCCTCCACTGTCATTTTGCTTTTATTATAGAAATAAAAACAATTTAATTCAGTTGGATAACGGTCGCTTCAATTGTAAACTATTGTAAACGTGTGCTCTGCTCACCCAGCACGAGCTGCAGTCGCACGCACACACACACACACACAGTGCAGCAGGAATCACAGTTCACTGATCACGTGACGAGAGTAAGGTGAGATGATTGACAGGACCATGACGGATGATTCGTACGCAACAGAGCCTGATAGAGTGTCTGATAAATGTCTACACCGGACCCAAGCGACGCAATGTGACGTGGCAAAAGACAATATAACCCATTATAATCAGTGATGTTGTCTACACTAAATGCGGCGCGCCGCAAAAGCTAAAAGCTGTCTACACTGGACTCGACAAAGCGACCGTTGCAAAGCATTTGTCCTTCATGTCAGTACGTCATAAATAGAACGAGGCATCAGTTTACTGTTGGAGATTTGTCGCGTCACGTTGCGCCACACTGCATCCAGTGTAGACAACATCACTGATTATAATGGGTTATATTGTCTTTTGTCGTGTCGCTCGCGTCCGGTGTAGACATCTTGTAGAATGCGCGCTCAGCACGATCGCTCCCTATTCACAGAGTACTTGCAATCGCGAATCGAAAGCGAAAGTAAAAGCGAGCTCCCTGATTCGAGCAAATTAGGCTACATACAATAGCCTGTCTCCCAATATCAAAGCTATCTTATGCTGGGCTGTGCAGTTGTAACCACCTCTTATCTCTGGTCTCTGTTTTGCTCTCTGTTTGCACTTAAGAGTACTTTGATTAAAACGTTTTTGTTATTTATACTGTTTCTATTTCTGTTAAATTTGTGAACAGGAGTTCAATTAGGAGGTCACACACAGCCTCAGTCGGAAGTTCTGGAAGCTCATAATTCATGTACAGTAAGGTCTGAAGAGACTCATGTGCAATCATACAGGAGAGAAGCCAGTCAGTTGAGTTTGTGGCAAAACCTTTTACAGTGCTTGAGTATTGTTGTCTTTCAATGCATTTAATCATTCATACTCAGAAAGTAGAACTGAAATGACATTCATTACAAGATGATTAGGTAAAACATTTCATAATGCACCTGCAGACTATTTTTCCAGTCATGAATTTTGCCATTGAGGATTTCTTTAAAATACTGTGCAAAAATCTCATCTCGTCTCGTTCTCGTTTTTGTGAACCCAGTCTTGTGTTTTGTCTTGTCTGTGTCTCATCACACCCCTATGATTTATACTTCTGCGTCGGACCTGCGCCGTAGCCTCTACGCTGCAGTCTATGCATCGGTTTTCATTTATACTTCTGCATTGTTGTCAGGGTGGTGGAGGGATGCAGGAAACTGTTGAGGAACATAGGTGAGTCGGCTGTGTATATATATACAGTGGGGAGAACAAGTATTTGATACACTGCCGATTTTGCAGGTTTTCCTACTTACAAAGCATGTAGAGGTCTGTAATTTTTATCATAGGTACTCTTCAACTGTGAGAGACGGAATCTAAAACAAAAATCCAGAAAATCACATTTTATGATTTTTAAATAATTAATTTGCAGGGATAAAATTGTAGACCTGCACAAGGCTGGGATGGGCTACAGGACAATAGGCAAGCAGCTTGGTGAGAAGGCAACAACTGTTGGCGCAATTATTAGAAAATGGAAGAAGTTCAAGATGACGGTCAATCTCCCTCGGTCTGGGGCACCATGAAAGATCTCACCTCGTGGGGCATCAACGATCATGAGGAAGGTGAGGGATCAGCCCAGAACTACACGGCAGGACCTGGTTAATGACCTGAAGAGAGCTGGGACCACAGTCTCAAAGAAAACCATTAGTAACACACTACGCCGTCATGGATTAAAATCCTGCAGCGCATGCAAGGTCCCCCTGCTCAAGCCAGCGCATGTCCAGGCCCGTCTGAAGTTTGCCAATGACCATCTGGATGATCCAGAGGAGGAATGGGAGAAGGTCATGTGGTCCGATGAGACAAAAATAGAGCTTTTTGGTCTAAACTCCACTCGCCGTGTTTGGAGGAAGAAGAAGGATGAGTACAACCCCAAGAACACCATCCCAACCGTGAAGCATGGAGGTGGAAACATCATTCTTTGGGGATGCTTTTCTGCAAAGGGGACAGGACGACTGCACCGTATTGAGGGGAGGATGGATGGGGCCATGTATCGCGAGATCTTGGCCAACAACCTCCTTCCCTCAGTAAGAGCATTGAAGATGGGTCGTGGCTGGGTCTTCCAGCATGACAACGACCCGAAACACACAGCCAGGGCAACTAAGGAGTGGCTCCGTAAGAAGCATCTCAAGGTCCTGGAGTGGCCTAGCCAGTCTCCAGACCTGAACCCAATAGAAAATCTTTGGAGGGAGCTGAAAGTCCGTATTGCCCAGCGACAGCCCTGAAACCTGAAGGATCTGGAGAAGGTCTGTATGGAGGAGTGGGCCAAAATCCCTGCTGCAGTGTGTGCAAACCTGGTCAAGAACTACAGGAAACGTATGATCTCTGTAATTGCAAACAAAGGTTTCTGTACCAAATATTAAGTTCTGCTTTTCTGATGTATCAAATACTTATGTCATGCAATAAAATGCAAATTAATTACTTAAAAATCATACAATGTGATTTTCTGGATTTTTGTTTTAGATTCCGTCACTCACAGTTGAAGAGTACCTATGATAAAAATTACAGACTACATGCTTTGTAAGTGGGCAAACCTGCAAAATCGGCAGTGTATCAAATACTTGTTCTCCCCACTGTATAGGCCTCCTCTTGTACTGACTGGATGGGCAATTTGAACTTGCTCCTCCCGAACTTTGTTAATAAAACTTTAAATTTGTGGTTTTGGACATACAAGGTTTCCGCCCGACAGCGACGATATGCAGCTGCCTTCTAAGACAGCATCCCAGCCATCATGGAACCTCGACTTTTGAGTTTTACTGTTAGCATATTGCTAAGCTAATACTTAATCATACTTTAATGACTGTAAAAATACATACCACACACATTTACTGTATTGAGCAACATGGTCTGTATTTAATTAGATACTACCATTTGGGGTCAGTAAGATTTATTTTTTAAGTAAATAATTTTAGTTAGCAAGGATGCTCAAAAGTTACAGTAAATGATTTCTATTTCAGATAAATGCTGTTCTTTTGAACTTTCTATTCATCAAAGAATGTATCATGTATTCCACAAAACTCTTTTCAACATTGATAATAATAAGAAATATTTCTTGAGCACCAAATCAACATATCAGAATGATTTCTGAAGGATCTTGTGACACTTAAGACTGGAGTAATGGCAACTGAACATTCAAAATATATATATATTTTTTTTAAATATTATTGAATATACTTTAAAATATATTACAATAGAAAAGAAAAACTTTTTGGCACAAAACCATTTATTCATTCATCTCTCATTCATCTCTAACCTCGTAGCCTTGGGGTCTTCCAGGGCCAGGAATGGGCGGCTTCCACGTCACTTTAATTTCGGAGGAGGAGATGGCGAACGCCTGCACTTCCGAAGGAGGCTCCCTGGGTTCTGCATTTAAAACCAGTACACTTCAGATTCCTCAGCAAATAACACATTAAACACATAATAAATCACTCTATACGCCTGCTTCACGAAGTGTTTGGGATACATTTCATTAGTATCTCTTATGTGTTATCAGCCAGAGCGAAGAGTTTAAGCGGGTGTAAATGGTAAGTTGTGAAGCGCTGTGATCGTGAGGGAGAATCCTGCTGAGGGAAACGCTATAAGACTGAGAGGTGACAGAGACACAGAACATCCATCATATTAGCAGCAGTCACAGGAAACGGCACTTGCACGGTTACCATAAAATCAGCCTGACACAGTGTGATCACACACGGAAACTGTTTGGTCCTCTTGATAATTTATGTGTGGGCAGTGAATGTTTTTTTAAAGGTCAAAAAAGTCTTCAAAAGTTATTTTTTTGGTCATAAAACCACAACTGAGATTAAGTAAATTAAAATGATATTTTCCACAAAAATGATCTCATAATTTGCTGACGGTCAAGTACAACTTCAAAAAGGGTGCAAAAGCATCAAAAAAGTAATCTTTATTATATTCTAAGTCTTCTGAAGTCTTTTGAAACTCTTGATATCAACTCTGGCACTTCATGACCAATTTGAATTGTTATTTTGAATCATATCTTTTGATCCCATTCATCTTGACTCATCAGGTTCTCAAGTTCAACCCCAGTTGAAATGGGTCACCACTTCTGTACTTTCATTTTATGAAAAAGAGCAGCGTGAACATATTTTATAATATGTCTTTTTGTGTGCTCAAGTGTACCGAATGTGAATCTTAAACCAAAATAAACGAACTTGTGGATAATATAAAATTAATTAAATAAAGGGCACTTTAATGACTATGTTCATATATGTCAAATAATAATGTAATAATGTCAAATTAAAAGGACATTTTAAATCATTGCTTTAATCTTTTGTCATGCTTTAAAGAAGTACACTTATTTTGAAAAAAAAGTTTAAAGTTCATATATTTTAAATGTATTAAATTGCAACTCCATTCAAAAATGTGCAGATTCAAATACATTAAATACAATACATACAAGTTTCACTAGAAATTACATTAAAGCACATGCTTGTCAGCACATTCGCCGGTACATTTCAGCTATATTTCAAAGACAATATAAATAATTATGAAATTATATATCAAGATGTGCTCCTACTTGAGTGGGTCAGAAACACACTCTAAACTAACTGCATTTAATATATATTTAAACTATAATGCAATTTAATTTTGATAGTAAGTAACATGCAAATAAGTGTACAAAAACATTACATTCAGTTTGCACTTAAGTATTTTCTTTTAAAATATATTTTTAACAAGGGTATTTCATTTCCACTCTCATTGTGTGTACTGTATTTTGGATTTAGCATTTTGAATTCCTTGCTATACGGTAGTACCTCTACCTCAAAATTGGGACACAATATCGTACGGTACATCCGTCCACAGCCCTGGATTAGCCGTTGTGTGATGTACTTCAAAGTTCGAGAAACTCCGTCTATACTGTTGAGCCGCACGTTATTGAAGTTATATAAGACAGCAATAAATCCCATCAATCAGAGCCCTGCGCATCTGACCCTCACCTCCTTCTGCAGAGAACACAGTAACCACCCCGCTGAAGGGCCCATCTCCTTTGTTGTTATACACCCCCACCCGCACCTCGAACGGGGTGAGAGGGGGGAAGGTCTCGTCTCTGTATTTATAGGTGGTGGAGTCTGCTGAGGTCACCATTTTCTCTTTCCATCCACGTGTGCCATTGGCCCGGAACGCCACGATGTAGCCGAAACCTTCTCCATTTTGAAATTCTTCTGAGACGGGCTGAGGAAAAAAGAAACATTAATATGAGCCCTGGAATCATTTTTTTTTTTTGCAGGGTGATAATAACATTGTTTACACTTATTCTGAAAATATTGCTCAAAATATCTGAGTTTGCTTAGGTAAAAAAAAATCTGTGCAACGGGATCGGAAATTGGAAAAGGATCCTAATAATAGCCTACACAGCCAGCTGAGCTCGGTGAAATGAGGGGAGGGTAAACGGTCGTGCAGCAGGTTATTTATGAAGACTTTTGGCTGGGAATTATCAGCCCTGAAGATGTAGTCTGGCCAATTATTTGATTTGTAATGTATAAAAAATTGCTTCTTCCAGGTCAGCTTAGATGGTGAAATCCTTGGTAAGTTTTGCATCATTTTTCGTTTGCTCTGCTGGTGCTAGTTAAAAGTAAGTAAAATTCAACTAAATTCAAATTTAAAATGTAATCATGTACTTAATGAATTGTAGAGAGGGAAATTAATGTTAACCCTTTCATGCATAGTGGTCACTACAGTGGACAGCTATTCAAAAAGCATTTTCTTGCATATGCATGGGTTTTGATGGCATAGTTGCACATCAACATCTACAGTGAACCCTCGTGCATCATCCTATACATTGCCACCAAGTGGCAAGCCGATGCATATCAATTTTTTCCCCCTCCAAACCAAGATGACCAATGTCATAATGACTAGTTAGAAATGCCAATTTGCTCCGAATTATCCATCGATTCCTTCTATCCTAGGAGACTCTTGCAGGTAAAAAAAATGTTGTAGCATCAAGCAATATCTAATGAGTCATATCACAGTTAAATTTTCCATGTACTGATTTTAGATTGGGAGAAAATTCTGATTAATCATCTGTCCACTACAATGGACATCATGCATCAATAGCTATATTTCAACTACAATTCATATTATTACTGTGACTGTTGTTTTTGAAAATACTTAATCTGCAATAACTTTTTTTGACTGTAAATAAATGTATTTGTGTTATTAGAATGTAATTTGCATTAACATCAAAAAAGTAATGTGATTACATAATGTATGTGACTTGTAATTCATTACTCGTTATATCAAAAAGTAATCTGATTACATAATGTATGTTGCTTGTAATGCATTACTTTACTCGTTAGATCAAAAAGTAATCAGATTACGTAATGCACGGTACTTGTAATGCATTACTTGTAACATCAAAAAGTAATCTGATTACATAATGCATGTTACTTGTAATCCATTACTTTACTCCTTACTTCAAAACGTAATCTCATTGCGTTATGCATGTTACTTGTAATGCGTTACCCCAACACTGCTCATTTCAAATGAGATTGAAAACACCTGATCACTAGGTTTTCTCAGAGGAGAGCTATGGTAGAAATGTGTCCATCTTGAACATAATCTATATTTTTTGTATATATTTTATAGTTTTCACATGATTTTATACAATTTTATTGATTGGTTTGTTAAATACACACACTATTGCTGTGTTATTACTGTATTATGTTTAATACAGTATATCTTCAGTTAAAACCATAAACGCATGCTGTCCACTCTAGTGGAAATCTGAAAATCTCTTTGAAAAATGTGTAAAAAAAAAAAAAAAAAAAAGATTAAAATCTTGTTTTTCATGCCCTAGGAGCAATAAAAACACATAGGAAAAAAATCCTGACTGAGGTTATCATAATTCATGCATGAAAGGGTTAAATGCATATTATCTTCAAGAGTCAACATGAAATCAAAACTGAGCCTATCTACATTCTTAGAAGTACAGTTCACCCAAAAAGTTCAGTCATTTTCTCATCCTTATGTCGTTCTTAACTCATAAGAATTGCATTCATCTTAGAAACAAAAATGAAGATATTTTAATGAAAACTCGCACCTCAAAAAGTTAAAGGAAGAAGTAATCCATATGAATTAAGCAGTTTAAGTCTTCTGAAAAAACACAATTGTTTTATATGATGAACAGATTTAAAGGTGCAGCAAACAATTTCTGAGAGGCACCGTTGAACACTGTGGATATTTGAAATCAACTCAAACAAACACACCCCTCCCTTCATTGCTCTGTGCCCAAAATGCACGAACACACAATGCAAGAGCGGATGTCTCTTTATCATAGCAGTAGCGAAGCAATATAAAGCTTCACAATAAAATAAAGCAAAGATGACGACTGAACATGGAAGAACAAAATTTAACATATAGTATACAAAAGTATATACAAGCAAGAGTTGGTTGTGTCACCAGCAGCACATACTCAAAACCAATGTTACTCACATATTGAGCAAAAACTTAGGCCAAAACTTAGGCCTCTCCAGCGCCGGAAAGCTTTTCTAATATTACATTGGGTTCTAAAGCTCTGACCTGATATTTCTCTGACCTTTTCTCTTTTGTAATGTCTCTCAGCCATCTGTCTTTCTACAGTCTTTCTTCAAATCTCTCTTTCGCTCACTCTCTCTGAGTGGACACGCCCCCTACTGCTGATTGGCTTTCAACAACGTTTTTCAGAAATCGCTTACTGCACCTTTCATTTAGACTTTTATTTACATATAAACATTGATTAATGCACATATATGGAGCACACCAAACACGGTAAACAGAAGTTAAACCATACTTGCTTGACGCACAAGAACAAACCTCATTGGTTCTTGCACATCAAGCAAGCACGTTTGAGCTTTTATGAACTTTTCGAACTGTCATAGTTTAGAGTGAATGAACTTTCAATGAAGGGACAGAAATCTCTCAGAAATCTCACACTGTTTTAAAAAAATAAAAGCCAGATTAGCTTTAAGCTAATAATTATGCATAGCTAGTTCAGTTCATTGTATATAGTTAAATATGTTCCCATTGAAAGAGGCTAGTAACTCGCCTTTTATGTGATGGTTTACAACACAGGCCTGATCAATATTTTGCTGAGCAAAAAAGCTCTTTTTTTTCCACCAAGCAGCTTCAAAAACACACATAAGCTTTAAATATGTATCCAATAAATATTTTACATTTCCATATTTTTCCAGTTAAATTACATCTTTTGTTATGTCGGTTCCAAGAAAGAAGCAATACTAAATGGCACAGAATTACATCAAAATGTCAGAGAGTCCCAAATGAATCCTGAGATTTTCAGTTGTAATGAAACAGATTATTTGTGAATGTCAAGCGCTTGATGATGAGCCTGAACACATCAATTAAAGATGTGCTAATCCAACATATTCAAGACCCGGCATACAGCGAGAGCTCGCCATTGTTCTGTGAACCATATCAATGTCTTTTCAAAGGGCTTGGTTCAGGCCCTCCAGAAAATAAACTGTGCGGGTGACGACATTTTGCAAATAACGTGTCAAATATCAATTAATGCAGTGCAATGGATGTAACTCCGGAAATCACCTGGTGAAGGTAAATGATAAATATTAAAGCTCTGCTCTAGGTTGAAGTCCTTTAACACTTCACTGTTTAAAATTTTCTTCAACTGTATAGTACTAACATAGATTTTTTTTCATCTAACTCCTCTGCCAACAAGTTGTTTGCCGTTATGCATAGATGTTTTTATGTACAATAAAAGTAGTCCACACAAATCAACCATCTACAATGCGAGTAAATCACTCGCATATGCAAGTAAATCTTCACTCTGGGCGACTAAATAATATCTATCATTAGCCATTGGCTAATAAATGCTTAGATTTTACTCGCCAGTGTGTGTGTTAGAGGCTAAGAATAAGTTTAGCATAGATATATTTTCACTCACTGAACACTCAGAGAAACAGAGTTTCACTCTCCGTCAAGCAATCTGTCTATTTCAGTTCAGCTCAACGGATGTGCAGTGTACCTGTATTTGACATACCGTAAACTCTAGTGTGAAAGCGCACAACTCGCCGTCGCTTTGCTGAGAGCGCTGTTTCCAACACACACACATGCACGCAAAGAGAGAGAGTCTTAAATACCACGCAGAATCGACGCGCTACATGTAGACCATATTCTTTGTTGTATTTTCCTGTCAAAACAACGGAGTTCATTTGGAATTATTCAGCTTTAAGTACAAGCTGAAGATATGCGGTTTCTAGTGGGCGGGACTAATGCGCAAACGGCAGTCTCATTGGCTGGTGCTCATCTATCAGCAAATCAGTTCGAGCGAACGCAGACAACGTGATTAATATTCATGAACCCAGCAGCTCATCAGTCTTTAGAGCGTTGTATATTGTTATTAGTAGTAGAATTAGTAGTAGTATTATAATCTTATTAATAATTACTATTATCTATTACTATTATCATTTTTTTAGAGAAACACTGAATGAACAACAATATCTTAAGCACCACCACCAGTCCTAAGTTCAATTAAAATATCAAATATGCATTCATACATGTGTAATATATATATATATATATATATTAGGGCTGTCAAACGATTAATCGTGATATATAAAAGTTTGTTTACATAATATGTGTGTGTACTGTGTATAATTATTATGTATATTTGAATACACACGTATATATTTAAGAAATATTTGCATGTATATACTGTATACAGTGGGGAGAACAAGTATTTTTATACGGACTTTCAGCTCCCTCCAAAGATTTTCTATTGGGTTCAGGTCTGGAGACTGGCTAGGCCACTCCAGGACCTTGAGATGCTTCTTACGGAGCCACTCCTTAGTTGCCCTGGCTGTGTGTTTCGGGTTGTTGTCATGCTGGAAGACCCAGCCACGACCCATCTTCAATGCTCTTACTGAGGGAAGGAGGTTGTTGGCCAAGATCTCGCGATACATGGCCCCATCCATCCTCCCCTCAATATGGTGCAGTTGTCCTGTCCCCTTTGCAGAAAAGCATCCCCAAAGAATGATGTTTCCACCTCCATGCTTCACAGTTGGGATGGTGTTCTTGGGGTTGTACTCATCCTTCTTCTTCCTCCAAACACGGCGAGTGGAGTTTAAACCAAAAAGCTCTATTTTTGTCACATCAGACCACATGACCTTCTCCCATTCCTCCTCTGGATCATCCAGATGGTCATTGGCAAACTTCAGCCGGCCTGGACATGCGCTGGCTTGAGCAGGGGGACCTTGCGTGCGCTGCAGGATTTTAATCCACGAGGTGAGACCTTGCATGGTGCCCCAGACCGAGGGAGATTGACCGTCATCTTGAACTTCTTCCATTTTCTAATAATTGCGCCAACAGTTGTTGCCTTCTCACCAAGCTGCTTGCCTATTGTCCTGTAGCCCATCCCAGACTTGTGCAGGTCTACACAAGACAATTTTATCCCTGATGTCCTTACACAGCTCTCTGGTCTTGGCCATTGTGGAGAGGTTGGAGTATGTTTGATTGAGTGTGTGGACAGGTGTCTTTTATACAGGTAACGAGTTCAAACAGGTGCAGTTAATACAGGTAATGAGTGGAGAACAGGAGGGCTTCTTAAAGAAAAACTAACAGGTCTGTGAGAGCCGGAATTCTTACTGGTTGGTAGGTGATGAAATACTTATGTCATGCAATAAAATGCAAATTAATTATTTAAAAAATCATACAGTGTGATTTTCTGGATTTTTGTTTTAGATTCCGTCTCTCACAGTTGAAGAGTACCTATGATAAAAATTACAGACCTCTACATGCTTTGTAAGTAGGAAAACCTGCAAAATCGGCAGTGTATCAAATACTTGTTCTCCCCACTGTATATATATTTATATAATTTATATTATATAGAAATATAAATATTTTATATATAAATATAAAAAACATTTCTTAAATATATACATGCATGTGTGCGTATTTATATACACATAATAATTATACACAGTACACACACATTTATTTTGGATGTGGTTAATCGCAATTAATCGATTTGGCAGCACTAATATAAATAAAATAGTATATCAGTTTGGCGAGTAAACCAAAAAATTTACTAGCCAATGGCGATTCTATTGCCAAGGCGTGCCTAAAGGGTTGCAAACCTTCTAAAGTCATATGGCAACATAATGTGAGGAAAAGACTGAAATTTAAGTTGCTATTGACCAAAAATCTTTCCCCTCCACCACAACCCTAAAGTTTGATTTGAATTACACATATTTTTCTAAAGCACCCAAATGATTCTTATTCTGGAAGGTTGAGTAGGAGGGAGTAATTTGTGAATGATTCACTGACTGATTACATTACTCTTGGAAATTTATATTTTTAGTCACATTTGTAACCATTTATGTTGTGAGTTTATATCTCGGAATTCTGACTTTATTTCTCGCCATTCCGAGTTTATAACTTTAGATATAAACTCAGAATTGCGAGATATAAACTCGGATTGCGAGAAAAAAGTCAGAATTGAGAGTTATAAACTCGAAATAGCAAGAAATAAAGCTGGAATTGTTGGATATAACAAGCAACTGTGAGGGGAATATAGCCTGAATTTGGAGATACAAAGTTACCTTTTTTATTCCGTGGCAGAAACAAGCATTCATATAAAAATGAATCCTTTCTAAGATTGCACGTAAACATAGTAGGCATTACTAACATGCTATTATAAAGACTGAAAGCACTTTCGCTGATATGACTTCTATTTTCTTTTTTTTGTTTTTTGCATTTTGCTGTGCTAAAACACATTTATTATTATTAAACACATAATTATTCTTTTTCTGGATTCTGGAAGGTTGTATACAGTCTGCTGGTCACACAAGTGGATTTTGCCTGTCCAGCTGCTGACAGTTTCCTCGCTGCTTTTTTCAAAAGAGGTCTGACACTTGCTTGATGTTTTTCTGAGGCGAGATATCAGAGTCTGCGACACCTGCTAGGCATTTAATAGAACGGAATGCAATCTATTAAGGGAGATAGAAATTTAATTAAAATGTAAGCCAGCGGAATTAAATCTTAGGCTATTTTAATAATTGACAAACACCTGTACTCTCCTCTCTTTTTGGCAGCGAATCTGTCCGTCATGCCAAATTTTGACTGATTTCCACCCGCTTCTGAAATTATCACGTCCCTTGGCGGCAGCACCTAAAATAAGATGCAGATGGATGATGGGAGAGAATAGGCTGTACCTTCACATTCAATACTTAAGCACACACTTTTAGTGCTGTGGCTGTGTAATTAACTCGCTCTACTGTTTGTTGGAATTGAATTAACAGCCCTTGAACCAACAGTATTGGTGCTGGCTGAGCTTTTCTGCATGGGGCGACCAATAAATGGCCACTTTAGAAAAGGAAAAATCAGTTCTGCTACAAAATGAAGTGGAACATGCATCTAAATAGGCTGTTGGGCGAAGGAGTGGCACCCACGGTGCAAATGAAGTCTGCTGGTGGTCTGATATCGGCACGCATGGTGTGCTGCGGCAGGCATCGAATAGGAAGTAGGGCAACTGTAATGGTCCAGTCCATTGCTCCTAGTGCCCGTAATACTTTTTCTCTTTCGGCAGACACTAATGAGCAGACGGGGCGAGCTGTTTAGTCATTCATCCTGTTTAATAAGCAGCGCTCGGCCCAGCCGCCCTAGTCTTCCACAACCACCCAGAGATGATTGCAGAGGCAGCACAGCAGCCGGTTCACGTGCCACGAATGCCAAAGCAGCACGACATCTTCTCAAATACACTAATATTGATTGGAGATGCAGAGCCAATTCAGTGGTTCTAAAGTGGTTAATCGGGACGCAGATAAACAGGGTGGAGCTAAAACGGCTATATGGGACAGTGCCAGAGAGGAGGACACAGACGCTGTATACAATGATGAGGAGGCTATGTACACACAGTCTGTTTTCTGGGATTGACAACAGTATTTACTAACAGGTGTAACTCTTGAATTTTTTGTTCACCATATAGGTGACTTGAATACTGCTTCTATGCATGAATAATCAAAGTCAAACCTTTTCTGTTCTCCCAGTAGTCGAGAAAAAACATCTGTAACAATAGCAAAAGTGACTAAATATGAAGATGGTAACTTCCACAACAAAGAAAAGTTTACAATTTACATTCTAACCGAACTCACTCTCAAAGTGCAGGTGTATCCTGAAAATTTAAGTCAGTTTTATAAAATGCTGATCATCATATTTTGATGTGCCTAAACAGTTTTATAGCAGTGTAATCTGAGACAATAATCAATCTCATGTCACGTTGATATATATATATATATATATAGATCAGGCATAACATTATGACCGCGTTCAGTATGCTCCGCGACAGGTGAAGTGAATAACTGATTATCTCTTCATCACGGCACCTGTTAATGGGTGGGATATGTTAGGCAGCAAGTGAACATTTTGTCCTCAAAGTTAATGTGTAATAAGCAGGAAAAATGGGTATGCATACAGTGGCGGTTCTAGACCACGGTAACTGGGGGGGCCAGGCAGGGGCCACTTGTGCTTTTAGGGGGCACATGTTAACATTTATCTTAAAGGTAGTTAAATAGGTAGTTCACCTAAAAATGTCAATTCTATCACCATTTACTCACCCCCATTTCGTTCCAAATATGACTTTCTTATGTTGAACATAGAAGAAGCACTGAAATGGTTTGGTTACCGACATTCTAACTAATACAGGTTTTGGGAACAACATGAGGGTGAGTTACAATCTTAAGTGTTTTTATTTTCTTTTTGGGTGAACTAACCCTTTAACCTATTTTCCGGATTATTGAAAGTCATTTTTATTTGGCCATGTACTGTATCACTCTGCAATCACTACACATGAAGTAAAATGATTTCAAGTTCATTTATTTATTTGACAAGTAATCTTGTATTGTATTGTGATATTAAGCAGTGATAACATAACACACTTTTAATATCTAGGCACTTTTCTGCATATGTAAACTTGACACTATATTACACAAAACAAATTGATAACAAAAATGTAAAAAAAATCTGCTGCATAATCTTACAGATGGGCCTAACACAAAACAACTTAAGAAAATTAATATATCTGTAATATGATCATGCATGCTCAATTTATAAAAGCAAAACTAAACCATTTATTTTACATGTTATTTTGTAGCCTACATCTGTTCTCTGTTAGCGGACTCTTTGCAAAGTTTGCATAGGCTATATAGTCATGATTGTTTTATTTATTGTTTAAAAACAAACATCTAATACTGTATAAGCAACACTGAACAATTGGATAGAATAATATTATTTCTCGCTTTACGTGAACATGACTGAAATTAAATATTTTCTTTTACCTGTATCTTTTCTTGGGTATCTCTGTGGTGAAACACCGTCTCTGTGATAGTTGCTCATGAACGGTTCTTTCATTGCGTTGGTCATAATTTATCTTTGCTGCATTATAATGACTTCCTAATTTGGAATATGATCAAAGATTGCATATGTGGACGTATTCAGAGAAATCAGCCATTGAAAAGTTATATTTTAACTACCAGTATGTTTAAATAAACGAAACGACTGAACGGAATTCAGAGTCATCAAGTCAGTAAAATTAATCTACATATCACTGCTGCGTATGAGTGAAGTTACACACACAACACAACGTGTATAAAGAGAGCTTATTTTATCTATAATCAAGTGCGTAGAAACCATTATAGCCCGCGTTTTACAACTATTTAAGCAAACGCAGACAGAGTAAAGAATCATTCATAAACGGACATCACTACTGCGCCACAGCGAGCAGCCTGCTCGTGCGGTTTTGCTTCTCTGCATTGGTTATTGCTATTGGTTATTATTACACAATAAATTACTCTTTTCATCACATACCGCCACAGCAAAAACTGCACATTGCAACCAGTTTCAGAAAATTGTTTGGTGCGATATGATTCTAAATTTAGGGCCCCCCCTAGAACCGCCCCTGTAAGCATAAGGATTTGAGCGAGTTTGACAAGGGCCAAATTGTGATGGCTAGATGACTGGGTCAGAGCATCTCCAAAACTGCAGCTCATGTGGGGTGTTCCCAGTCTGCAGTGGTCAGTATTTATCAAAAGTGGTCCAAGGAAGGAACAGTGGTGAACCGGTGACAGGGTCATGGGTGGCCAAGGCTCATTGATGCACGTGGGGAGCGAAGGCTGGCCTGTGTGGTCCGATCAAACAGACGAGCTACTGTAGCTCAAATTGCTCAATAAGTTAATGCTGGTTCTGATAGAAAGGTGTCAGAATACACAGTGCATCGCAGTTTGTTGCGTATGGTGCTGAATAGCCGCAGACCAGTCAGGGTGCCCATGCTGACCCCTGTCCACCGCCAAAGCGCCAACAGTGGGCATGTGAGCATCAGAACTGGACCACGGAGCAATGGAAAAAGGTGGCCTGGTCTGATGGTCCTGCCATCCATGTGGATGTTACTTTGACATGTACCACCTACCTAAGCATTGTTGCAGACCATGTACACCCTTTCATGGAAACGGTATTCCCTGGTGGCTGTGGCCTCTTTCAACAGGATAATGCTCCCTGCCACAAAGCAAAAATGGTTCAGGAATGATTTGAGGAGCACAACAACGAGTTTGAGGTGTTAACTTGGCCTCCAAATTCCCCCGATCTCAATCCAGTCCATTTGTGGGGTGTGCTGAACAAACAAGTCCGATCCATGTAGGCCCCACCTCGCAACTTACAGGACATAAAGGATCTGCTGCTAACATCTTGGTGCCAGATACCACAGCACACCTTCAGGAGTCTAGTGGAGTCCATGCCTCGACGGGTCAGGGCTGTTTTAGCAGCAAAAGTGGGACCAACACAATATTAGGAAGGTTATGCCTTATTGGTGTGTATATAACAATAAAAAACTATAAATAAATGTATATGTTAATAAATGTTTGTTTTTTTTTACATATTTGCATATTTTTAACACGTTTACTTAAATTATAAAAATTAAATAAATAAATCTATTACTATAGTAATAACACTATTGTACTATTAAAAAACAAGTAATAATAATAATAATAACACCTTGTCAACAGGCATAGAGCTTTAACCACTAATGAGGGATGTAAGCAATGGTTAATGTAACGGATCTGTGGTAGAAAAGGTTAAATTCTTGGTATGGGAGACAGAACTGAAATATCACTAATTTCATAAAGCGGCTCAGTCACCATTATGTCCTTGAGTAAGGCACTTGGGGTCCGGGGGGACAGTCCAATTAATGCGCTGCAAATCGTTTTGGTTTAAGAGTGTCTGCTAAATGATATGTAATTTAATATGATGTACTATGTGTCTCAAAATAGCACCTGAAGCTATCTGTCAGGATACCTGCTAATATGCTGCTTAATACGATACAGCAGTAATGAATTAATGCTTGAGAATTCTCCTTTAAAATAGACCTCTTGTAAAGCAAACATTACGTTTAAAATGTGTTTAGAGCTCTAAGCAACGTTTCTAGTGTATAGACATATTCTGCATGTTGTGAACGCAGTGAGGGGTGTATAATTGAACTGTCATCGCCAAAGCAAAATTAAAACTACAATTATTCTGTAGTTACAGTAATAACTTCCTCAAGGGGTTATAAACTCAGGAAGTCATCATGGTAAAAATATTCCATTGCATCTGGAATGAGCCTTATCATCTTTAATTTCTCACTAAGGTACAGTTCTCCTAATATGAAAGTTATTTGCCTGGTGACAGTTGGGGCCTGAGTATTTAATAACTGCAAGCATAACTGTCACTTTAGCGTACATCTGTTCCACAATTCTCTAGTTAATCTCACCTTTAAATGGCCTCATTTGAAAACCTTTTTTCTTTTTTAAAACGTGTTTATGCACACAGTACTCACAGCAGTGCACAGAACCAAAAGTGACACTCCATGCTAGTATCCTCTTTACATGGTAAGATAAATGTTTGGATGTTTCTTGTAAAATCTCAGGTAACAAACAGATGTTCCAAAAACATTCGTTTCAGGGGAATAACGTTTTGAATATTCAAGGTTGATGATCATTTTAATCTCTCTTGTGTGACTAAATTTAAAATTATTTAAACAGTTTCCACATGGCATTGACAACGCCTGTCAAGCTTTCTAAAGGACAAAACAACATCATAGCAGTATATTTATATGATTTGTACGCTATATTCCATGTCTTCTGAATCCATTGGATATGCTGTAGCTTTAAAATATCATTATCCATTCCACATATAGGAAAATGCCTGGCGTGTCATATTAGGTTACGACACATGTGAGATCCAATGGTGTTTTGGTGTCAATGACGTCAAACCTGGAACAGCACATGGATGTGTCATTTTTCAATTTACACGTACATTAATGAAGCACGATTCCAAAGTTTTGGCAGTGGGGATTATCAGTGGATACATTTTTTATAAGTTACGGACAACTTCATAAGTCATCAATACCATTATTTGCTTACTTGCTAATCCCTTGAAAAAAATAATATTATTTTAATATATTTTAAAATAATTTACCTAACCCTTAAATGCATACCTCGGGTCTTTAGTGAGGGTCATTCACTACCCTCCTCCTCATTAATTTTTTTAAAGTTAGACATCAACCTTCTTAGTATTCCTCAATCAATTCATTATAATCAATATAACAAGAAAAACATAATACACTTATAAAAGAATGCCTGTTTTCCCATTCATTTTTTGTAAAAATTGTATAGGGTCGCTAACGACCCGAGGTGTGTAACAGTGTAAGTATATTTTTTTTCTGCACAAGAATAATTGAATCTTTGATGACTGAATAAGTGCAATTCACCTTTATTCCACTGATAGTCACTCACTCATAGTTACCACAGGCAGAAAACAAAAGAATAATACGTATCATCAGAAAAATTTGAAATGGTTCAGCGATTTACTGCAGAGCAAGTACTGAACGCAATCAAATATTAGTGTCAATGTCACTTGATGGATCTGGTGAAGAAACTGTCAGCGATCAAAATATTGATTTTGAAGATGTTGAAAATGATAGTTTTGAGAGTATGTTTGAGATGGCGAATATGAGCCAGATGCTGAATGTACTGGGAAATGAGCTCTGATGATGACAGTGATGATTGTATAAAACATCTGCTCAAACTGAACCCTCCCAAGCTGCAAAAGGTAACAAAATATGCTTTATTTAATTATTTTGTAATTGTTACTCTAATATCAAGAGAGTTTTATATAGAGATCAATCCGTGTTAGATATAGATCCGGGTCACTAAAGACCCGAATATGTAATAATGATTGGCAAAACATTTGTGCATTTAAGGGTTAAGTGCAAACTGAATGTAATGTTTTTGGGCCTAATTTGGACTTAATTGCATGCTATTTACGATTAAATAAAAAATGTATTACAGTTAAATTTTACATTAAAGGATAAAAATAAAATATAATAAAAATATAATAAATCTGCTAAAATGGCAAAATAGGCTATATAGCCTCAAAGCAAATAAACATGGCTGAGCAAACACTAAACTCATTACTTTAATGAACTTTAACGATGTTGATTTCACAGGCTCTTTAATGGAAAACGGTAGGTGTATTTCAGGAGCGGCTAATGCAAAATGATTAAAGGGATAATTCACCCAAAAATGAAAATTATTTCATCATTTACTCACCCTCATGTTGTTCCAAACCTGTATGAGTTTCTTTCTTCTTTTGAACACAAAAGAAGATATTTTAAAGAATTTTGGTAACCAGACAGTTGATAGCAGCCATTGACTTCCATTTTTTCTACTAAGGAAGTCAATGGCTACTGTCAACTGTCAACATTCTTCAAAATATCTTCTTCTGTGTTCAGCAGAAGAAAGAAACTCAGGGTTGGAACAACTTGAGAGTGAATAAGTGATGACAGAATTTAATTTTTTGGGTGAACTATCCCTTTAATGCAAATAATAACAAGAGAGAACACACTTCCCATATATGTTGTTGTTGATAGCAAGGTTTGTGCAATGCAACTTTGTCGTATTTTGGCACAAATTCATCTGTCACTTTGTTTAAAACTTATGACAACTGATGCCAACATGAACAGGCTGTGTGATATGCCCTACATCTACAAACCAACAAGACATGGATATGGATTTACAAATATTTAGTTTTTCCTCTTCAGCTTATGCCATGTTAATAATTTAAAATAAAAAAAAAAGCTTTGAAAAGTATTATTGAAAAGTTCCATTTAGAATATAGTTATTCATCTGTTCTTATAGGGTACTGTAAGTGCAATCCTTCAATAGGCAATCGCAATGGTGGCAATTATGGCCGGATATAATTACAAACGCTCAAGTGAATCTATTTGGCCAGGAACTGCAAGTCTTTTACACCATACTCATTAGCATAGCAAGAGTTCACAGTAGGGAGTCCATTGTGCATGCTGATTGCAAACCTACCTCCCAGGATATGACCAGCTCATGCCTGCGGCCGTTCCCACCTCTCACGTTGGCAGGGGCAACTGACGGAACTGCAGATACAAAAATACTGCAATGTAATAGTGCATTATATTATACATTTTAACTGTCTATTAGCTAAAACCTGTATGTAAAAATGTGAGTGAATCATTGCTTCTTAATGACTGCTAATGATTAATTAATTATTGGCTGTTTTGACACATGAGGAAGATTCACTCTATAGGTGTAACTCTCAAAAAAAACCACAACCATTAAGTCGAGAAACAGTATAGCACTCAAAAAACACATCCAACAGTTTGACTCACACAAACAAACACAAAGATAAATAAAGAGGGGAAAAACTGAACAGGAATAGTTCTTTTAGAATGATGTATTACTTATTTACGCTCATATAAACAAATACATCTGCATAGCCCCGTAGTTTACAATTTGTTTTCCTTTTCACACAAATTATGATTACAGGGGCGGATTATTGATTAATAAAGACTTCGGTTCACGCGGTTCCTTGCACAATATTTTGTAATGACCTCAAAGCACTTTTCATAGTGCATGATTTGTAAACTATCACATTTTTGCATCTCATAAGCTTTTCATATGGCTTTTCTGAAACTTGCTTGGTAGCTCACATGAGGCTGTACAGCACAGTCCCGTGAAAAAATAAGTCACAATACAAGAGCTCAAAGACTTGACTTCAGCAAATGCATTTTTATTTAAAGTTTGCTTTTGTTAACACTATCTTTTAGGTTCAGGGTAGGGTTTAGTGGAGGTGGTACGTTATTTGGCGTGACAGAGCATCAGAGGTGGAAAGTAACGAATTACATTTACTCGCGTTACTGTAATTGAGTAGTTTTTCTGTGTACTTTTTTAAGTAGTTTTAAAAATCTGTAATTTTACTTAAGTATGTTTTGTTTGAAGTATTGTACTACATTTTAAACCATATCCGTTAATAAATAAATCGCGCTCCGGAAACTACTGCATTGAATTGAAGGGCGGGAGAACAAGACAAGACAGACGTCAGTGATGCAGACCCAGCTGAAAGCGAAACGCCATCGTGAACCCCTGGCTAGTATGGAAATACTTTGGATATAGTAAAAAAAATAAATAACGTGTGGTTGTCCTGAAGGATATCCAATTTGCAAAAAATGTGGATGCAAAGTGGCTGCAAAAGGAGGAAACACATAGAACATGTTCGGGAACACCATCCCTCTGTGCAGATAAATGTATGTTTATAACTTAAGGCCGAATGATTTCTGTGATGCAGAGGGAATCCCGGAATCCAGTCATGAAAATTGAATTTACAGTATAACACAGATGTCACATAAAACACGCAAACTGATGGATGAATGGATAAATCGAAAGTAGAGCTGTACAATAAATCAAATCGTGACATGGTCTGTGAATATTAAAGCGCAAAACACTGCTATATAAATATATGATCTGCTTGTTCTGTCTCTGTGCGAATGAGCAGCGCCGTTTTGTCTACTACATACTCAAGTACGCGTGATGCTCATGGTGTTTTAACGTCTCACAAACCATATTTGGACATGAAGACATGAACATTTCCAGAGCTGATCTGAGACCCCCTAATGAGCATTTTCATCATTTTATTTGAATAAAAACCAGTCAAATACACTTTGGTCTTCACTGCAACCCGTCAAAATAAAAGTTTTACCTAGAAGAAATGATGACAGAAATATACAGTGGGGAGAACAAGTATTTGATACACTGCCGATTTTGCAGGTTTTCCTACTTACAAAGCATGTAGAGGTCTGTAATTTTTATCATAGGTACTCTTCAACTGTGAGAGATGGAATCTACCAACCAGTAAGAATTACGGCTCTCACAGACCTGTTAGTTTTTCTTTAAGAAGCCCTCCTGTTCTCCACTCATTACCTGTATTAACTGCACCTGTTTGAACTCGTTACCTGTATAAAAGACACCTGTCCACACACTCAATCAAACAGACTCCAACCTCTCCACAATGGCCAAGACCAGAGAGCTGTGTAAGGACATCAGGGATAAAATTGTAGACCTGCACAAGGCTGGGATGGGCTACAGAACAATAGGCAAGCAGCTTGGTGAGAAGGCAACAACTGTTGGTGCAATTATTAGAAAATGGAAGAAGTTCAAGATGACTGTCAATCTCCCTCGGTCTGGGGCACCATGCAAGACTTCACCTCGTGGGGCATCAATGATCATGAGGAAGGTGAGGGATCAGCCCAGAACTACACAGCAGGACCTGGTCAATGACCTGAAGAGAGCTGGGACCACAGTCTCAAAGAAAACCATTAGTAACACACTACGCCGTCATGGATTAAAATCCTGCAGCGCACGCAAGGTCCCCCTGCTCAAGCCAGCGCATGTCCAGGGCGGCTGAAGTTTGCCAATGACCATCTGGATGATCCAGAGGAGGAATGGGAGAAGGTCATGTGGTCTGATGAGACAAAAATAGAGCTTTTTGGTCTAAACTCCACTCGCCGTGTTTGGAGGAAGAAGAAGGATGAGTACAACCCCAAGAACACCATCCCAACCGTGAAGCATGGAGGTGGAAACATCATTCTTTGGGGATGCTTTTCTGCAAAGGGGACAAGATGACTGCACCGTATTGAGGGGAGGATGGATGGGGCCATGTATCGCGAGATCTTGGCCAACAACCTCCTTCCCTCAGTAAGAGCATTGAAGATGGGTCGTGGCTGGGTCTTCCAGCATGACAACGACCTGAAACACACAGCCAGGGCAACTAAGGAGTGGCTCCGTAAGAAGCATCTCAAGGTCCTGGAGTGGCCTAGCCAGTCTCCAGACCTGAACCCAATAGAAAATCTTTGGAGGGAGCTGAAAGTCCGTATTGCCCAGCGACAGCCCCGAAACCTGAAGGATCTGGAGAAGGTCTGTATGGAGGAGTGGGCCAAAATCCCTGCTGCAGTGTGTGCAATCCTGGTCAAGAACTACAGGAAACGTATGATCTCTGTAATTGCAAACAAAGGTTTCTGTACCAAATATTAAGTTCTGCTTTTCTGATGTATCAAATACTTATGTCATGCAATAAAATGCAAATTAATTACTTAAAAATCATACAATGTGATTTTCTGGATTTTTGTTTTAGATTCCGTCACTCACAGTTGAAGAGTACCTATGATAAAAATTACAGACCTCTACATGCTTTGTAAGTGGGCAAACCTGCAAAATTGGCCGTGTATCAAATACTTGTTCTCCCCACTGTATTACTATTGTAGGCCTACAATAGAATGTACTTATCAAAATAATAATAATAATAATACATAATTTAAACATTATTTAAGAATATATTGGTTTAACCAATCCATGGTTTAATTTAGTAAATCTGTTTTGCAGAACTTTGCCAAAAAATAAAAGGATAAAAGTTTGTTACATTTTATTTGATTACCACCGTTCTTGATAATATATTTGTATATATAAATATATAAATTTCATAGGACTCTGTTATTTTTAAACATTTTAAAAAATTAATGATAAAAATAAGTTGTTAATCTAATTCATAATAATTTATTGAATTTAGTTGATAGATTATGGTTTTCTGAGATGGTTATCATGTCGTGAAAATCTCATTCTATTACAACCCTACACAGGAGAGTCCCCCACCCCCACTGTTAAAAAAGTAACTCAGTAACTTTGAGTACATTTTAAATGAACTACTTTTTACTTTTACTTGAGTGGATTTTTAGACTGGTAATTTTACTTGTACTTAAGTAAAATTTAATTGAAGTAATAGTACTTTTACTTGAGTAGAATATTTTATTACTCTTTCCACCTCTGCAGAGCGTTAACCTTTCACTGCCACTCACCAGACATTTCATTTCCGAACTGCCCCGATACGTACTCAACCAGTGTAATAAAAGTTTGTTTGATTCACGTATATGTTTTTTTTTTTTTTTTTGGGTGGGGTTAAAACTAAACACGTTTTTAGCATGACTCACTGGACATTTTACTTTGCAACATAGTATCAATTTGCAGGAATGTTTCCACATACACTTTTTAGGGGTTCAAGTGAGTAGCGCTGAAACCCTATTGTAATTATTAGAATTTCCAAGGATCAGCATTCTCCCCTAAATGTGATCAGGCAGACCAAACCGTAAGTCATAGAGACTTACTTTGAAGGATGGTAGTACCCACCCCGTCTACAACGTCATCAAGGCAACACCGATCAAAAGTACGTAATGGCTTATAACTCCTAAACTGTTCATTGCAGGCTGAAGTGTCTTATATCGTTGGAATCCTTGGCTCAAATCAAACAAAACATCTCAGATTCGATCAGATTTTCGCCCGATCAGAACCAAACCAGTGCAGAAAGATTCTCTGCAGTCCGATTGTCATTAATGATCAAAAAAGTCAAAATTTAGATTTTACGGTACGCCAAAACGTTTGAAGTGGTCGTGGTCACTTTTACTTAAATGGCTATCCCTCTTGAACAGAATGAGATAATTTCACCAAATTCGGTACACCTATTTATGGGCTCGGTCTGTGGTCACATGAAAAAGGATGTGCTGACTGACCACTTGGTGGCACTTTAAAATGAAAAAAAAAAAAGAAAAACACAAAAATGACTGGCATGCTGTGTCTTTGTCCAAGGTGCCGCGATTGTCTACGAGGACATTACGCATCTCGAAAAACACGGCTGCCATCGGCCAATGAAGTTCGAGCGGCTGTCAGACAAGGTTAACGGAGGCTGATCGGAAACAAAACTCGCTGGGCCTGTTTGACTCACGCCCCTATAGAGGCCTGTGAGAAATTGGAAAGAAGTCGTCGCCTTCACATTTTTCACATGTGTAAAGGATTGTATATCACACGATTTTTCGCACATGCCCACGACATTCATACCATGGTAGAACTCTTCATTCTGAGCAACTTTGCCTCTAGGACCACCGCTGTCAATTGAATAGTTTGTTAAATATTGGAGATTCAAAAACCTACTTTTGCGAACTAGTCCTAGGCTTTTGGCTCAACCTCGACAACTTTTAACACTAGAACTACCAAGGCGGTCATTTTGACTGTTTTTAAATTTTGCAATGTAATAACTTTGTTGAAATTAAACCCATATAGCTATAGTACCCTGACTTTTCCTAAATGTGTGTGTATTTTGTTCTAATATTGTTATTTTATTAAAATATTTCTACCTAGAATGGCCATAACGGTCAAATTGACCGTACGCATTACAGGCGGCGTATGCTGCATATTATTTCAGTGTTTGCTAGTTTTCCCTGCCAGTGAAGATGTGCGTCACTAATGCCTAGCAACTTTCTAGTTGTTTTTATATGCTATTGACCTTTGAAATGTCAGCAAGAAAGAGATTGACTGGCGCAGAGGTTTTAGTCTTGCTTCAGAGCCTTGATGATGCTGGTGGCTACATAGGATTGTTTCTGATTCGTGTGATCCAAACATTTCCAATAACTCCAGAGCGTTGTAAAGTCCAAAAGTCAAAATGTATTGAAAAAAGATAGATCTAATAATTTCCATAATTCACAACATGTTTTTATCTAACGAAATATTCTTCTTCAGTCCATATTTGCTGGCATTTAGACTTTCAAAAACAACATTTTCATTGTGGTGAAAAACTTTGCTCTCCCGCTTGCCACACACAAAGCGAGGCACACACCTTTGGGCGCTATCTAGTAGGTCTTACACAATTATATATTAAAAGATCGTAATATGTAGACCAATCTGATCCATTTGGCGCTCTGTGCTCCATTAAATCAATGTTGTTTGATTTTATTCAAATTGAGGATTTTGTTTGAGGGTTTTGACACTTTTTATGATGATGCCGTCATAAAATATGATGATAGACATATAAAGCTTACTTCCAAAACCTCAATAGAAGCTTCGAATGTAAATATAACATGACAAAAATGACATTCGGTGCAGTCTAGTACGAACGGTCAGAATGACCGCTATGGCCATTCTAGTAGTTATAGAATTCCGGTAGTTCTAGTGTTAAAAAGCTTTAAAACTACTACATTTCCTTAGTAAGTGAGTTAATGGTCTTTTCCATCTATGATCTAAGTGGTTACATGCTTGCTAAATAAAATAATGCGCTTGAACCCCGACTAACAGCTATATATCGGGGTTCAAGCGCATTAAGCACATTTCTGTTTAACAACTTAATTTAAGTTGTTGCTGCGGGTTAATTTTCTTTTGCGGGTTGTTTTCCACCCCTGTATGTACAATTTCAGCGCTCCAACAGCTCCAAAACACCCCCAGACGTACAAATTCAGTGACGAATTCGGCTGCCCGATGGAGAAAATCGCATTGGGCTATTTTTGGACTACTTTTGACTGGCCATTGGGCTACTTTTGTTGCACAGACCTGGCAACCCGGGTCAGACCCAAATTTAGGTCACTATTCATGGGAAATCCTGCCCTCTGCTGTAGCTCTCAGATCTCACTCATCCTGCATATTTGAATAAGTATAAGTGTGTCGCATTTACATATGACACACACAAGAACTATTGGTGTTTTGGCATAAGTGATCTCACATTGTGTGACACATTGAGATGTCTTTTTTTAATCTAAACAAACTACCTAATCGACCTAACCTAATCTAACCTAAATTGCTTATAATTGTGTTCTATTCAAAAGAAAAAAAAAGGGTCTTGTATGATTTCTTGCATGGACCAGTTTTATAGTGGTTTTTGGAGTTGTTTGTCTTTTCCAAAGGCTTTTGACATCTGTAACAACTATGAACTGTTAATTTATATAAAAGTGCTACACGAAGATTCTTCAAAAAAAAAAATTTTATGCTCCAAAAAAATAACAGCACATGGGTTTGGGACGACATGAGGGAGAGTAAATAATAACAGAACTATTTCTTTAAGAGAAAAACAAAAACAAATGATTAGTGTCATATGGTGACAACTGCAATAATTCAATTGGCTTTAAACAATGATAAAAAAAAAGTAGCATCATGTTTTTATATTGGGATATTTTGTTGCTCCGCAATCGAACAGGCCTGCTGAATGTTTGAACCAAAGCGTGTTGAAGCGAGGGTTTTGTTCTCCGTAAATAGAGAATTCTGCAGCCTCTTTGCCTGAGGGCACAAGTGCCTTTCTGCTTCAGCTCAAACACAAAAACTTGTTTAAATTCATGTAAGCGGCTTATTTCCCACTTCTCCTCCAATTAAAATAGAACCAGGGTCACCCTGGATATTCAAACGGGTGACGGCAGTCGTAAAAATGTGTCACAACACGCAGCTACACGATCCCTTGAGTGGAGGATAAACGAGGCTTGAGAGAAAACTGTTTGTTTGTTTAGATTTCTGTTCTGTTGGAGGACATTTAGCTCGGTGACATTCACGGGTGAGTGAGCCAATGACAGATACCTGCTTCCTTAGTGCGGACCGCTCTGGAGGGGGCGCTCGGGTCACCTGTGCCGATGCCGTTCGTAGCCACCACCCGAAACTCATACTCCACCCAGGGGTTGAGCTCTACTGCCATGGCGGACTCCATGCTTCCTGTCACTGGGTCTGGATCTGAGGGGGGCGTAGAGCAAAGCAGAGAGGTACCAAAACACGTGAGGAGGAATCAATACAGCTTAAAACACAAGCCAACACGAACATCTACTGTGACTAAATCCTTGTAGACTGCAGGCTTTTCAAAGTAATGTGAAATGATACATACAGTACGCTTGTGCTACACACAGAAAAAGTGTGAAATACAATGCAACAATTTCATGACAATTAAGCAGTGCACACACACACACACACACACACACACACACACACACACACATATTAATTGAAAGAACACATGCCATGCTCATTATTTAGACAAAATAAATAATTATGCTGCCTATGTTTTGGAACAGCCTTTGCAACGGGAGTTTGTCAAAGATGCTTCAAATGCTGCTTATGTAGGCAGCTCACTAAGCTGAATGGTGCTAACATCTAGTTTTGTAACATCATTGATCGATTTTTGAACAACCTAAAAAATCAATACTGAATTTTTTTTAATCCATTGAAGCATAAAGCTTTACACTTCTACAACAACGAGGAATACTTCTAATATAAAGAACAATTTCAACAGCAGTACCTGTCACAGATGCATAAACTGTCTCTCTAAAAACTCATATTTAAGATTTAATTGTAAAAAAGAAGTGTGCTTAATTATATTGACAATTATATATATATATTATAATTATATTGTTCTAATATAATTATATTGTAGTGTACTCCAAAAATGACCTGCAGATAATTAAATATTACACATTTTTAAAAAGTGCACTTTGTAATATTGTCAAATTAAACGTTTTACTTCAAAGTATATCATTATTTAATAAACTTTTGTCATGCTTAAAATAAGTACACTTTGAGGCATTGACTAACAGGTGTGTAGTATTAGATGTTACATTTAAAGTTAATATATTTTTAAAATTGCATTTAAACTTTTGTAATTATAGATTTATTTAAATACATGACATACAAGTTTCATTACAAATGACATATATTTTAGTTTAACAAATGCTTGTCAGTACTTTTTGGCAGTACAATTTAACCATATTTCAAAGACAATTGAATAGAATTATGAAATTACATATAAAGATGTACTTAAGTGGATCATTAAGGTCAGCTAATTAAATTTCATATAGATGTAATTGCAATTAACATGCAACTATGTGTCTGTAAACATTTGATTCAGTAAATTCTTTTAAAGTATATTATTTTCCGTAATATGTACTCTTATTAAAAGTATGATAAAGTGTACTTCTTTTTCACAAGGGTGTACCCAGTGCTTCACAGCTTACGTTTCTCTGAGGAATTAAGCTTTGAATAAGAGATTGAGAAATGTTTCCATTGCTTCTAGTAAAGTGAATTTGTAATTTTGATTTCAGTCATGGTTTGCTCAAGTCAATACATAAGAGACACCAGACACAAGATTGTGTTTGCCCAGAGGACACTCCTCCTTATACACACCTCATTTCAGTCCAGACACACACTTGGCTGAGGACCAAACCTCTGGGCTTACTTCTGTCTACAGTTAACGGCTGTACATAACCTGTGGGACCGGAGCCGTGCTCCAGGCGTGAGACAGCGAGATGATAAACTCCCAGATGCTCTCCACAAAATTTCTCTATTTCCCCCCTCCAGCTTACCCTGCCTTATCTCACTGTTTCTCTTCTTCACACTCTCTATACTTTCTTCCTTTAGTTTTTTTTTCTTCTCTTTTCTCTCCCTCTTTGACCACACATGCCTCGATTTCCTTTGAATTCCTCTGAGTTTTTAATTTTCGGATTTAGTGTGAAAAAAAAACAAAAAACTTTACATTCGTATTGCCACTGGCTCTTGGGCTTTTAACATATTACTGTGGAGACAACAGCATGCCTGGACACTTGTTCTAGGGGAACTCCTGCCCGTAGAAACGAAGGGTCCGACCACGGACTGAAGGTTTGGCGGCACTTCGGTGTTACTGAGACACGGAACGAGCCGCTCTGCCATGCCCATCTCGGGACTCAGTTGTATAGCCAGTGTTGAAGCGGCTACAAGATTCAAGAACCGCAGATCCAAGATTGGCCATAACCCGCCACCTTTCTTGGGTACAATGAAGTACGGGCTGTAGAAGCCTGTCTTCATATCGGCTGGAGGGACCGGCTCTATCGCGTCCTTCACCAGTAGGACTGCGATCTCCGCCCATAGCACGGGGGCATCCTCCTTCGACACGGAGGTTCTCTCCCGGCCCTCCTCCGGGAAAAGGAGTGGTGCTGTCACCACCTCCTGAAGAGCTGTCCTCTCCATCTCTGGGTGGCCCGTCTCAGGGTCTCTTACGACGGTGCTTGCCACCTGGCTTGGCAGCGGCCTGAGCGGGCTGGACGGCCTTCCCGCGGCCGGCTCCACGCCGTTGCCCTGGTGGTGGCTGCTGCTGGGCTTGGGCGGGAGCGGGAGCGGTGGCGGCGGTGGGCGGCCGCCCTCGGAGATGAGCAGGCGGAGGGGCTGCGGTCGGCGGCTGGGGGGAGGCAGCAGCTGACCCCCGGGGCAGGATGTGTTTAATAGCCTCCGCAAACTGCTGGGGAAAGCTCTCGACCTCGTCGCCGAATAACCCAACCTGGAAATGGGGGAGTCCAGGAACCATATCGGCCAGGTTGAGCCAGAGATATCGCTCTTGGACCACAAGAGTGGACATCGCCTGACCAATGGAACGGGCGGTGACTTTCGTCGCCCGGAGAGCGAGGTCCGCCGCCGTCTGGAGCTCGTGCATGTCCATGAGTGCCTGGGCCTGGTGCACCTGGAGCAACGCCATGGCATGCAAGGCGGACACAGCCTGTCCACAGGCTTTTAAGCCTTCCCAGTCAGACTGGAGGAGAACTTACAGGCCTTGGATGGGTGGCGTGGGTCACCGCGCCAGGTGGAAGCGGACGCCAGACACAGTTGCATCGTGACAGCCCGTTCCACCGGCGGGATTCCCACGTACCCTTTGGCTGGCCCACCGTCGAGGGTAGTGAGGAGGGAGGAGCCACTCGGCCGGTTTCTGGCAGAAAAAGGTGTCGTCCACGACCTTGTGAGCTCCTCATGCACCTCCGGGAAGAAAGGCACCGGGGCGGGATGCTGAGAACCAGCGCGAGCTGCCCCGAGAAACCAATCGTCCAGCCTAGAAGGCTCGGGACACGGTGGAGGGTTCCACACGAGCCCGACCTTTTCGGCGGCCCGGGAAAGCATAGCCGTCAGCTTGGGGTCCATCTCGGGCAACGCTACTCTCCCAGAGGGAGGCAACGCAGCTGAGTCTTCATCCCCCGAGGACTGAAACTCCCCCTCTGATGCAGCGATCGACATCCTATTGTCTGCTGGAGCTCCAAAGGTCACCGCTGGACCCCCCCGGGAGGGGCCAGCGATTTCCTCCGGAAGCTCAAGCGGCTGCGGCGCTTCAGAGGGATTAGGGGCCCGCGGAGGCTGGCTCGGCGGGTGTGCCCTAAACGTGATCCTCAGGTCACCCTGGCTATTCGCCGAAGTAGGTCTATTCTGCTGGGCTGGAATAGCACTAGATCGGGGCATAGGTAAGGGGACTCCACCCTCCCGGAGGTAGGCGAGTCTCGACCTAAGCGCCGAGATAGTCATGTTCCCGCAGTGGGAACATGAGCTATCCACAAACGCTGCCTGAGCGTGCTAAATGCCCAGACACGTAAGACAACGATTGTGACCGCCATCTGGTGACAGGGAACGACCGCATCCAGAAACGCACGGGTGGAATGACATCTTGAAAAAGACGCAGTGTCACACCCATGTTGCTCTTTTAGAGGAAACGCTCTTTCAGTGCTGAAGCACCCAGCGCGGCAGGCACAGGAATGTAGTGCAGCCTGTGTCTGCTCTCACTGTGGATCGCCCTCACCGAACCAACAATAGTGCTGTGAAAACAGCAGTTTACTCTCTCAAAGACAGTGAGCACGCGGTCGCGCTGAACGTGCCTTCTCTCCCAGCACAAGTGCTTCTCTCTCTCGATCTCTTTCTCTCTCTCTGCTTGATAGCTGCAGGAACAGTGCTTCATCAACGCCGTTCGGCTCCGAAGTGAATGACAAATGTGCGCTGCATAATAAAATTAAATATATAGGCCTTTTTAAAAATGACAAACAAGTTTCAAAAGAAATTACATGATTAAAGTAGTTTACAACAAATGCTTGTCAGTACATTCGGCATTCAGCAGTACACTTTACCCAAAGACAATACACATAAGTAGGAAATTACATATAAAGATGTACTAAAGTCTTACTTAAGTGGGTAAAAAAAGCAATTTAAAGTTCATCTTATTGGATTTAATATAAATTTAACATGCATTTAAGTGTCCGAAAACATTAAAAGAATATACTCAAATGTGAACTGAATGTAAAGTAAATTAGTATGCTAGTCTGCAATCCATGCAGTTGCAAAAGTCAAACTGTTGGTTTGTTTCATCCCCAACAGTCTTTGTTGCTCATTTTTCCTCAAATCTCTTAATGGAAAAGAATGACTTGTTGATATTTTGTCAGAATGAACGTCCCTTTAGGCTTACTCTATTTCTAAGGGAAGGCACAGTAAAGAACATGAAGTTTGGACCCACTTTATATTAGATGGCCTTAACTACTATGTACTAACATTTAAATTAATAATTTGATACAATGCACTTATTGTGTACATACATGTTTTTACATTGTATTTACATTTTTAAAAATTACCTGCATGTAATTACATCTGTAATTAATTTCTGTAGTTACATTTATAATTACACTGTTGACACTTCCCTTACACTTAACCCTAACACTTAAACTTACCCATACCACCACACCTGTCCCTAACTTTACCCGTATCCCACCTCAATATCAGCAAAAGTGTTTTGCAATACAATATGAACACAACAAGTACATTGTACTTATTTTTTGATGTAAGTACATAGTAGTTAAGGCCACCTAATATAAAGTGGGACCTGAAGGGGTAACAGTGATTAAACACTATAAAGTAAACATTTTCATCTCTATCTCCTTGTTCTAATCCGAATAGGTTCAGCACAAAGCATTGTGTGCTTACTATTTGTGCCGTATCTTTCTTACTTTCATCCGTGCAGAATGTTCAAACTGAAAAGAACAATTCATCCATATCAAGACTACAAAAGTGCATAAAACTTTGCTTTTATCCAAAGTTGACTGCTAATGTTTAAACAGAGGGCACAAAAAGCTGTTGTCTTTGGATAACAGCAGATAATTACAAGTGGTATTACTGTCAAGGTACCTAAAATAAAGCCATTTAATTTCTGATAGTCATGGAAAAATATAGTGAGAGTCTTAATTATCTGGCAAATTATCTGTCAAATTACTAAAAAAAGAGCTGGATGACTGGGTGAATTTAAAAAGCATGTCACGAATATCTCTAGATGTTATAAAATATGTTGTTATTCATGTTCGTTGTGTAATTTTTTTTCTTTTGATTTTGGGATGAAATATGAACCAATTTCAGTTGATGGGAAAGTTAGTTAACATTTTGTAACTATTAGTTTATAGTTAAGAACTGTAGTCTCTACATTGTTAATACATTAATAGACTGTACACAAATAATGAGTTCTTCATTTATTGTCACTGTAATTAACAAAATATTATTTAAGGTATAATCCACGGCTAGCTGTGCATTAAACAATTTTAATGTGCAACATGGAGGCAAAGAACCACCCGCTGCGAAGCGGGTAAAAATGTTATTTCCGTCAGTTACAGTGTCACATTTTGATTTTGGGTTTGTGAATTTCATTTTAGTTTCCATGACTTTAATTTTGCATTGTCTTTGTTATGTTCCTAGTTTAGTTATGGGTTTCTCCAGTTCCTCATGTGATCATATAACATTCTCTTTTGCTCTATGTGTTATGTTTTTCTCTGTTCTGTTTAGTCATTGGCTCATTGTTTGATTACTTCCAGGTGTTTCTGTAATGTCAAAGTTCATGTTCAAGTTCATGTTTGTGCTCAAGTCTATGTTCACATTTCTTTTCTAGTCAAGTCATGTTTCAAGTCTATGGGGCCCTATTTTAATGATCTGAGCGCATGGTCTGAAGCAAATGGCGCAGGTGCACTTAGAGCGTGTCCGAATAGTTTAACGATGGAAAAAACGGTCGGCGTCCCAGGCGCATGGTCCAAAAGGGTTGTACCTAGTCTCTTAATGAGTCATGGGTGTGTTTTGGGCGTAACGTGCAATAAACCAATCAGAGTCTCATCTCCCATTCCCTTTAAAAGCCAGTTGCGCTTGCATTATGGCAGATTCGCTATTTACATGGTGGAATTTGCGAGCGGAAAGACTGAACAATTCCAGAGAGGACTCCTTTTATTTTTAATATTTAAAAATGTTTGTGTGCTGTTGCCTGTGTCCCTGTGTGTGTAATAAGCAGAGTGTATGTGCGTTGTGCACCCGCCTATAGGCGCATATTACTAACGTGCCCTTTAAATAACACAACAAATACTGCGCTATTGACTTTAGACCAGGTTTTGTTGGTCAATGGCGCAGTCGTTTTCAGTTGCCTCAAAAATAGCAACGCGCCAACAATGCGCCTGAACCTCGTTTTCAGACCAGCACGCCCATGGGTGAACAGATGGGCACGAGTGCATTTGCTATTTAAACAACGTGGCGTTGGACATGAAAATGACAACTGCGTCGGCTGAAACTAGCAAAAAACACTTGTGTCGCGCCTGGCGTCGCATTGCGCCGAGTGTATGATAGGGCCCTGTATTTTTTATTTTGTTACCACGTCAGTAAACTGCACCTGGGTTCTCACTTTCAACTTGCCAGTGGATATACAATATGTTACATATGGATTGTTAGATCTAGCATTCTACATGATTATTTAAATCAGACACAGAGATAGTGTGGTAAGATTACATTTATTTGAATGTAGACCATTTGGGTGTTTGCAAGCAGCGATGATGTATTTCATGGACGGAGCTTACCTGATGCCAAAAAATTACAGTTCTGCAGTAGCAGTCTATAGAAGCCACAGAATAAAAGAGTAAAAAAGGTCATTTTCTCACAATTCTCACTTTTTTTCATGCAATTCCAAGTTTATATTTCACAATTCCCGCGAGGAACGGGATTGAGAACCACTGGGTTAAATATAATTTCATGCTTTAACTGGGCTAATACATTATGTCCCCTATTAACTGCATATGGTAATATTATGCAGATCTATTGTTTACATCAAATTTGTGCTTTAATAGTAGGGTAATCGTTGCAGGTTTTATCAATCCAGTCTGTCCGTTTAATGGCTTTCAACCATAAAAGTCTGCGTTTAGCTTCAAATGGTGTCTTCGATCATGGTTTTCTGTAAAAATGAAGACCATCTTTTTTTGGCATTCTGATTCCGACATCCAAATGCATAAAATATATTTTCTCTTATTCCCATGGATTTCACCCGTTTTCCTCCACTTGTTACAACTTGTTTTTCTGCCATCACAATGCACGCGCAGCTGTGACGTAACTGTGACATCTATTGAAACAAAGTGTCACCCTTTTTAGCCCATTATTTACAACTTAAACATTTTTTTTTTGTGTAGTAAGTGATTTACATCATGTTTTCTGTAATTTACCATCTATTAAGTAAACTGAACATGATGTATAAACTGAATCTTTACGTTTAATTAGTGTTAAAATTGTGTAATAAAGACAATTTGACCCTCTGTTCTAAAGTGAAAAGTATATCTACATTAATTATTGATTTGTATGGCACTCATTGGGTGATGTTCAAGTTTATTCACTAGAATAAGCCAAAATAAGCCAAGTTGCCAGTAATACAGTAAAGACAATTTCTGGTATGTTCATGCTTAACTACCACATAAATAATGTCTAATATTCCTTTACTATATATTCGGTTAATCGTTAACTACTGGTGTGGTAATGCCAAAGTCCCTTTAAGACAAGTCATTTCACTCGGCAGCCATCTTTGAAACGCCTCTCGGGCATGCAAGTGCAGCTACTATCTCTTTGAATGGGAAAACATCAAATTCTCCAAAACTGTTCTCCAAGCTTACAATTAAATTTCATATTTGAAATCACCAATGAAATCTGACAACAACTGTCTCATAAATCTTGTTTCTAAACGCTTGAATCATGACAAAAAACTACTTTTTTTCAGGCTCGACCAAGCTAATGCGCATGTGCAGACGTAAGTGTGCGTCTCAGAGCACTGACTGTTTCTATAGCAACCAGAGCTTATAACGGCAGCTGCAGTGACGCGATGACTTTACCAATTGGTGATTGGCTCTTATTTAGAAGGCGGGACTTATTCTGCCATATTGCGCGTTGCACTTTCTCCCATTCATAGTAATATGAGTGCACCGTCTTTCTATATATAAGGTCTTTGGTAATGCTTAACTACCACATGATTATAGACCCTTTAAATAGTTACCAAACTCACTATTTGTACATAATGTATTACCAATGTAGAGACTACAATGTAGACTATAAACTAATAGTTTATAAGTACTTTATAACTGTATACGTATTATAAAGTGCTTCTGAAAGGTAACCTACCACTGACCTTCAAATTAATTTGCCATTAGATTTCAGCCAGTGACATTTAAAAAAGCACAACAGACATTTAATAGAAGCCCACTGGGCTCTTGACACACATCCTTACAAACAGATGGGAGGAAAAGTCAACTCCCAGAGCTTGAGTCTGCATTCAGAGACACTGTTAGCAGTCATATGCTAAAAGCCAAAGGTTTGGAGTGAGATCTTATATAACAAGAAATATAGAAGTACTTCAGTATTCAGTAGTAGTCACTTACCATTAAAACTTAAACTTGTATGTGCAACCTAATGAGCTAGATCAATCTTAGTCCATAACTCTAATATATATATTCCAATAGCATTTGATTATGATTTGCTCACGGCACTTGCTTCACTTAAACACACACACCATACACTGTGAAATTAACATGTATGGATGTGATTACCGGTTTTCACTGTTTGCCAGCCCAGAGAGACCGGGCTACGTGCCTGTACATTGTAGGTGGTGATTGGACTGTGGTTGTCAACGCCGTGGCTCCATGACAACGTCGCCGTGGTATCTGTGATCTCCTCTACAATCACCACTCCAGGAGGTCCAGGAGGGCCTAAAAAAGAAAGAAAAAAATGCCACCACTGAGTCAGTCACACTAAAATAAAAGATATGTTTGACAGACTTTCCCACATTTTCCCCCTTATGATTAATTCTTCTAGGGTTTAACAATAGTATCTAGCCTTCTTCCTCTTGATCTGATCTATCTACTGATTGGTTGGGCCATGTTTCTGAACACTTAATAGGTACTGACCTCCAATTAACATTCTGTAACTGAGGCTTGATGTTTTAATCTGGATGCATTTAAAAACGCATCTTTTTCTCTATGTTTTGACCTTCCTTCCACATTGAGAACTTTTTGAAAACACTCTCCAAAGTGGATCAATTTAAAACACCATTTTTGCATCGTAGTGAGGACGGTTAAAACAGAGGTATTCGAAACTGATGACTTATGTTTGGGCGTGATGCATATTGTACCTATAGATATCTATGGTTAATACCAGCATGTGCCAGCTATGTGCTATTCACTTGCACAGTGATGCTCAAGATAAATGTTTTATTTTGTACAATCTTCATATTACATTTCTGCAAAGCTGACAGAAAATTTACTCGCCATTGCTGTCCTTCGGGAAAACATGAGGGTAATTGTGTTTTAGACAACCTGGTCTCATTGGAAAAACGTACCTGTGGCAACATTTTTGCAAAACGCAAAATACGTACCAATATGTACATATCACTGCAGTTTCCAACAGAAATGAACACTAGAGGCAGTAAAACAGCAAGCACTTTTTATCGTTTTCATACACACTTATGATTACAGAGGCAGATTACATTTTTTTACCATAGTGCATGATTTGTAAATGAATACATTTTGGAGTTTGTATCACTTTACCAGCTCCATATGTTCGGCTTTTCTGACATAACAGAATTGTTTTTGCAATGCTGAGAGCTCTGGTACGAATCCTGTGAAAGACGAGTCACGATAAAAGAGTCAAGAGTTCAAAACACAAGCTAAAATGGCATGGTTATGATTGCATTTTTGTCAAATTTGCTTTTGTTAACACTATCGGGTAGGTTTAGGGTTTAGTGTAGGTGTACGTTATTTAACGTGATGGAGCATTAAGCTTTTAGCGCCTCTCACCGGACATTTTAATTCAGAACTGCAGTGATACGTACAAAAACTAACGTAATAAAACTTGCCAGATTCATGTTCATCTGCTCTGGAAAAAACTAAACACGCTTTTAGCGCCACTCACTGGACATTTCTCTTTGAAACTGTTGCGAAACGTGCGTGACACAATGTATTTTGCGTTTTGCAATAATGTAGCCTATAGTTAACAATCACTTGTTTACAAAGTGCCATGGGAAGTCAAACTATCTTTACTTAAAATTCTTATAATGAACATGTTAATTTCCTGTTATCTCTTGTAATATCTGAAAGCCAGGTTTTTCCTAATATGTGTCATATTAGCAGAACACATTTTGCACATGGGGAAAACCAATGGTTTAGTCAATAATTCAATAAGGTCCATATTTTAAAGCTCTTGATTCTAACTTGTACTTGGCCTTATGAAAAAGTAACATAGTTCTTGTAATTGTTTAACTGTAGCATTTGTTACAATACGTATATCATTACAGGTAAGACCATTGATGGCTACTCAATACCATGCTAAGGCCAATGTTAACTTTTGGTCTCTATCCGCTTGTTTGGAGTGCAACAAGTTTCGGATGGCAGTGTTCAATTTATTCAAATGTAAACATTAATCTCGGTCTAATTAACATGCACACATGAACAGAAACACTGTACATGTGTATACATGTGGAATTCAAACCCCGCTCAATCTCTAATCAAACAAACAAGTGAACTTGCAAAGACCATGGAAGGATTTTGGATGATGCAGATCTCTCTGCAAGGATTTCACACCGATTAAAGAACCTGCTCTCTTTCCTCTTTGTGTCTATTATGAGTAGTGCGCCAGCCCTCTTAGGCATGGTTGAATGATGAAATGTTTTTATTTCTTAAACTGCTTTTATACGTGCTCCTCAGCCTCCTCAGTAAATGTAATCTGTGTGAGCAGAAACAGCGACTGACTCAAGAGGAAAGAGTTGTAACAGAAAGGCTGACAGCTGCTTCGGCCAATGAAAGTCAATGTTCTGTGTGGTTTGAAAGGGGATGTGTTAAAACGTTGGACTGAAAGGTGCCTTTGCTATCGAGGATATTAATATGCACGGCACGACACCATGGCAGCAGCATTACGGGTTTCTGTTTTACCCGTAAAAGGGTTTTCTTGTCCGAGAGGAAGCAGCGCACATGTGGAAGCGTTGCGGCCAACATCATGAACACATGTGGCTGTAGGTCCGGTAGGGCAGACAACACATTTCTTTGTAGACCAACAATGTTTAAAGCATGGATAGGCTAATGACTGTTTGTTTACACATCAAGTAGCTGTAGGGAGAAAAGGAAGTGAGGTTTTGCACAGGAATAGCATCTAGTCATCAGTGTGACCACTGTTATTTACCAAGCTGTTAATTAAATAAGAAACTGCACGTTATAAGAGGAAATGACTCTTTATTCTACAGTGGAGAAATTCTTCTGTACATCTTCAAAAACAACATTCACAATTATTTAACTTATATAACGTGATGCAGCTTCAAGAAAAACAATATATTTGGTAAGAAATAACGGGCGAGATTTGATTTTTTTGCGCATTAGGATTTGTTTGGATAGTGAAATCAGGCCATGATATGATTGGCTAATATTAATATGCAGCTCTGGTTACCTCAGCAGGAAAGAAAAGTATTTTTCTCAACCTTTGTCCAACACAATATTTGAAGGCTAAAATAGTTCCTCTGGTATTTCCGCTGTAATTATACAAATGCAGGTTTGTTTTCAAAACAGTTTTGATATAATTTAAGTAATCAAGTTGAATTTATTTTTTATGATTCTTTAATATTCAAAATTTTGATTCTGTATGATTTTCAATAAAGATAATATTTATTGGAGGGTAAAAAAAATAAATATGATTTCAGTTTACATCTTTTTTTAAATTTTTTATTTTTTTGCATTTTAGGTTATTATTTTTTAAAAATACAATAAAATCTGAAGTCATCCTGTGGCCTTGGAAGTTTGCTGAGCCCCTTGGTTGAAAACCAGTTGTAGAGACACAGAAAGTTATTACATTTTACTGAAAGACCATGAAAGCTCTTTATTTGTGTAATAATAAAGTGGTTTTCGATTTCTAGTCAGTTTTAACATCCTTTAAACATTATATTTATCATATTTATCCAGTGGTTGCAATCAACTTTAATTTCTTAAAATCTAACAAATTATTTAGGTAACAATTCAATTATCTATCTGGATTTGACTGGATAGAGAATATTATTTGTTTAATATGCACTCTCCGGCCACTTTATTAAGTACACCTGTTTAACTGCTCGTTAACGCAGCCAATCACATGGCAGCAACTCAATGCATTTAGGCATGTAAACATGTTCAAGATCATCTGCTGAAGTTCAAACTGAGCATCAGAATGGGGAAGAAAGATGATGTGAAAGATTAAGAGACTTTGAACGTAGTATGGTTGTTGATGCCAGACGGGCTGGTCTGAGTATTTCAGAAACTGCTGATCTACTGGGATTTTCACACACAACCATCTCTAGGGTTTACAGAGAATGGTCCGAAAAAGAGAAAATATCCAGTGAGCAGCAGTTCTGTGGGTGAAATTGCCTTGTTGAGGTCAGAGGAGAATTGCCAGACTGGTTCAAGCTGATAGAAAGACAACAGTAACTCAAATAACCAACCAAGGTCTGCAGAAGAGCATCTCTGAACACACCTTGAAGTCGAACCTTGAAGCAGATGGGCTACAGCAGCAGAAGACACACCGGGTGCCGCTCTTGTCAGCTAAGAACAGCAAGAGGCTACAGTTTGCACAGGCTCACCAAAATTGGACAATAGAAGATTGGAAAAATGTTGCCTGGTCTGGTGAGTCTCGATTTCTGCTGCGACATTCAGATGGTGGTCAGAATTTGGCGTAAACAGCATGAAAGCATGGATCCATCCTGCCTTGTATCAATGGTTCAGGCTGCTGGTGGTGTAATGTTGTGTGGGATATTTTCTTGGGCCCCTTAGTACCAGTGTTAATTTCGTTGACGAATCATTTTTGTCATAATTTTCGTCAACGACCTTTTTTCACTGACGAAAATGAGACGGTAACTAAATAAAAACCAAATTTTTTAATTAAATAAATGTTAACTGAAATTAAAAAAATAAATAAACTTAAACTTATTTGAATCTTTAGCTTAACCTGATATACTAACTAAAACAGAAATACAAAATTATAAAAATTATATGTTTTTAAAAAACAAAAAAAGTGCTCTCTTTCATGTATTTTTGCGCTTGAATGGTCAAAAAACAGTTATGTCAAAATGTCAGTTTTGACGTATTCAAGTAACAGTCGGTTATGTAATGATTAAATGCTCAATTAATGCATTACAATTGAACTAAACTCATTAGATTTTAGTTGACTAAATCTACTGTAGATTTTATTACGATATTTAGTCGACTAAAACTAGACTAAAATTAAAAACAATTCAGGTGACTAAAATATGACTAAAACTAAATCAAAATTTGCTGTCAAAATTAACACTGCTTAGTACCAATCGAGCATTGTTTAAACGCCACATCTGACCTGAGTATTGTTGCTGACCATGTCCATCCCTTTATGACCACAGTGTACCCATCTTCTGATGGCTACTTCCAACAGGACAATGCTCCATGCTCCAAACTCAAATTATTTCAAAATTATTTATTGAACATGACAGTGAGTTCACTATTCTCAATTGGCCTCCACAGTCACCAGATCTCAATTCAACAGAGCACCTTTGGGATGTGCTGGAATGGGAGATTCTCATCATGGATGTGCAGCCGACAAATCAGCAGCAACTGCTTATCATGTCAATATGGACCAGAATCTCAGAGGAATGTTTCCAGCACCTTGTTGAATCTATGCCATGAAGAATTAAGGCAGTTCTGAAGGCGAAAGGGGGTTCAACCCAGTACTAGCAAGGTGCACCTAATAAAGTGGCTAGTTAGTGCATATGATTTTTCCCCACCCATGTAATCTTGATTTTAAAACATTGCATTAGAGAAAATTGTTACATTTTGTTTAAAAAAAAAATATGAAAACAAATTTAGTTTATCTAATAACATTTTGTTCTTCATTTCATTTGTCAATAACAGTTGACATAGTTCATAAGTGAATAACATCACTTTGTCATTTGTCCTTAATGTAATTTTTGACATATATGCTAGCTAATTCATTCATAGGAAATAATGAAGGGTGGGACTTTTATCCATAATGATTTGATTGAACTGTTTAATAGTTTATGTATACAAAATAATTCTGTGTAATATTCACACAACCTGCTATTTTAGCGGAAAAGAAAATATTTCAGAATTTGAGTATGAAATATTTAGAAAACAAACATCTGTTTCTTTTGAAAAATGCAGAGCAATAAATCATGCACAATAAAAACAGGAAATTTAATCAGAAAGTCAACAGGGTCAATTTGATTTCATGTTGTTTTACAAAGATGTTGTAATCACAGTTTTCATTATGGACCACAATTTACAAAAGGCACATTTTTTTTCACTAATGTTCTCACCTCTTACTAGCAGCTCAGCTTCTGCAAGTACACTGTCCGCACTTGTCTGAGCACGGCAGCCGTATTTCCCAGCATGCTTCAGGAGGATGCTTCTGATCATCAGGTCTGCTGTGGAGGACTGCTAAATGGAGGGAAAAATAGAAAGTACAAAGGGAAACAGAGAAGTGAGATAAAGAGAGAAATAGACCTCTGTGCAGTGTTTGACACCTGAGCAATGGGTTGCTGCTATAGCCTCTATTGGCTTGTGTGGATTAAGAGATTCCTGTTCAGTTTAAGAGCACGCACGCCATTACTTTCCTCAATCTGCTCTTCTCTGGAAATGAGAAACGCCCCAGGCGAGACTGCGAATAATTCAAGGTCTACAGGCAGCTCTTTAGCACAGGGGCTGATTAAAATTACAGCACATGAATCAGACAGCTGAGTGATGCGCCACTGTCTGCCACGTATTGTCGTAATGAATATGTGTTGCTTGTGAGGAATATTCTGGATCCTTCACCTCAAAAATATATTAACAAAAGAAAAATTTAGTATTATTTGCCATACAGAAAACAAAAACTATTTTTGGATTTGGCAGGACAAATGAGTAGTAATGCATTAACACTTCAGCTACTACTATTAACTGATATGGAAACAAGATTAAAGGGGTCCTATTATGCTTTTTCACCTTTTCAACTTTAGCTAGTGTGTAATGTTGCTGTTTGAGCATAAAAAAGATCTACAAGGTTGCAAAGCTCAAAGTCTCCAAAGGGATATATTTTATTTAACAATATCCACTTTCCAAGAACTACAACGAACGACTCGTTTGGACTACAGCACGTTTTTTTCCGGGCCTTGTGAAGTCATAGGGCCCTATTTTAACGCTCTAAGCGCATGGTCTGAAGCGCATGGCGCAGGCACACCTAAGGCATGTCAATATTGAGTTTAACGACGGAAAAAATGGTCGGCACACCAGATGCATTGTCCAAAAAGGTTGTACCTAGTCTCTTAATGAGTCATGGGTGTGTTTTGGGCATAACATGCAATAAACCAATCAGAGTCTCATCTCCCATTCCCTTTAAAAGCCAGTTGCGCTTGCACCATGGCGGATTCGCTATTTACATAGTGGAATATAGACACCCTCAACCTCACGAGTCAGTTTAAATACATGTGTGTATTGCCATGATTGGTCAAATAATTTGCCATTTTCATTCGTCATTACTGCAAATAGGTAATTCTGATACATGCAATGACTATCCATTATGACATGTAGGCATTTTTATCTTTACACAATAATAATCTTTTACATTGTAGTCCTTTTATTTTTAATATTTGGCATGTTAGTGTGCTGCTGCACGTCCCTGTGTGTGTACTAAGCAGAGTGTACGCGCGTTGCGGACCCACCTATAGGCGCATATTATTAACGCCCTTTAAATAACACAAAAAATACTGCGCTATTGACTTTAGACCAGATTTTTGTTGGTCAATGGCGCAGTCGTTTTCAGTTGCCTCAAAATAGCAACACGCCAACAATGCGCCTGAACACACCTCGTTTCAGACCAGCACGCCCATGGGTGAACAGATGGGCGCGAGTGCATTTGCTATATATATTTTTGCTATATAAACTAGCAAAAAACACTTGTGACGCACCTGGCATCGCATTGCGCCAGGTGTATGAAAGAGCCCTCAGTATTATGTTGAATATCAAAGTTTTTTTTGTGTCTATTTGTCAGTGAGGGATTTGTGGACACATACATTTTTGGATTTTTGGAGTAAAAGTTATAGTTTTTATTTTGAAGTAAAAAGGTAAAATTAGATCCTTGGAGTAAGACCTAATACTTAACTTTGACAAATTATAAAGAAATACCAATTAATTACTAATCACGTGTCTGAGACGTGAGCAATTGTACAGATCACTAGTAGTTCTTGAAGAGTGACTAGGTAATTAGGGATGCATTTTATGACTGTGAAGTTTATGGTAACACTTTAGTTTAGGGTCCAATTCTCACTATTAACTAGTTGCATATTATTAGGATATTTGCTGTTTATTAGTACTTATAAAACTCAAATGAATGCATTATTTCTGGTTCTGTCTAATGATTAAGAAAAAAAAGCTAGAGTAGAGAATAACTTCCACAATCCACAAACTCTCTCTTTTAACTTTATACACTCTTTTTCATTGAAATGAAAATGTGCTATGAATATTCTAGTAAACTGTGCCTACTCCGGGTGTGTTTGCTGAACAGGCATTTTCTGGGGTTCATGAGAAGATCATATGGTGCAAGTTTCTCATAAAGTTATTCATTACCACTGAGAAGCTAATGACAACATGAAAACAACATGCAAAAATAAATAATTCAGTTTACATGCCGTTGATGTACCTAGACGGCGGAATAAACATCAGTTGAGTTCCACAACTCATTCATGAGCACTAGACTAAAAAAAAAAAAACAGAACAACAATCTCTACAAGTTTAATTCAATTTCAGAGGAATTTTGGAACATTATACAGTAGTGAAGGTTGCCATTCAGAAATGAACAGTTTATTTTCGGCCTAAATTTGAATTTGAAGGTAACAAACAGGACCAAGAACTGTAATTTGAATTTGAAAATTAGGAAGTAGAATTAAAAATGTTTTAATCTCATTTGCATGCTGATTTGGATGAAAGCATCAGCTAATTTAGCGCAAAAAGGAACAATAAACGGATGATTTAATCAGGTAATTTTACATGAATTATTCACTAAACAACCCAAACACCTAGTTAGCTGCTGTGCCAATTAGCAATTAAACCCATTGTGGGCTAATCGAATATAAAAACTCTAAAACCTAGGCTAACATGGCACATATCTTCCCACATCAGATCACAGTGAATGTTTAACAATGACAGTTTCATGGCAGATTGGTGCTCAGTGCTGCTGTAAAGGGAACCAAATGATGTTGTCAGCTTGAAGGAAGACTTAAATATGCCTATAATCTGATACTGAGAGGACACAAGACGGGTTTAACTTAATTGTGTCAGCTTGAGCTGGAGTTGAGGAGTGATCAGGTGTTACATGAATGCATGCATGAGATGAGGTGACTTCGTGACAGAGAAGTAAAAAAAGCAGTTTATGTTATTGTCAAAGCCAGCCAATCAAATTGCTGAATGCCCTCAAAGAATGGTTGACTAGTTGTCCAGGATCCTACTAGTCTATTAGTGAGTTTGACAACCCAATGAAAGGCATTTAAAAATATGGAGTTTGCCCACCAGGGAAGACCTATAAACAACGACATCATGTTTAGAAATATTTTCCAACTGTCACAGCAGAAATAATATAAACACTACTGGTAAAATTTTGAAGAAAAAGCCTCTAATGCTCACCAAGGCTGTATTTATTTGGTCAAAAATACAGTAAAAAAAAAAAAGAATACTTTTATTCAGCAAGGGCACTTTAAATTGATCAAATTTATAATGCATAAATCCATTTATGTTTACAAAAGATTTCTATTACAGACAAATGCTGTTCTGCTTTGCCATCACAGGAATACATTTCCTTTTGAAATATATTTAATATATATAAGTTTTTTTTTAAAATTGTAATAATATTTAATGATATTGCTGTTTTTACTGTATTTTTTTGTTCAAATAAATGCAGCCTTGTTGAGCATAAGTGACTTCTTATGTTTAAAAACACTTTAATTTAAGGTGATGTAGTTACACATTACTACATGTACTTATAGTACTATAGTAATAACAGTAAATTATGCATAATTACAAGTAACTAACCCTAAACCAAACCTGGTAACACTTCATTTTACAGTGTCCTTGTTACACAAGTTACATGTAGTTACCATAGTAATAACAGTAAATTATGCATAATTACATGCAACTAACCCTCAACCAAACCCTAATCCTACCATAACCCTGTAGTAAGTACATGTAGTTAATTATTATTACTCAGTATTTAAATATATAATTACACTGTAACAACGACACCTTAAAATAAAGTGTAACCCCAAACCCTAACCCTAACTGTAACTCTATAGTAAGTACATGTAGTTAATTAATATTACTCAGTGTGAGTAAGTACAATGTACATCTCACCTTAAAATACAGTGTAACCAAACATCTTAATTATTACAAACTTTTGACCAGTAGTGCATATAAACCCCCCCACTATTTTTGAGATTTTTTTTTTTCTTTATCAGCTGCTTCCCTCATATATTGTTTATTTGTGTACACTGGCACAGTACAACCAGTAGATGTGGTTAAAAAAATTATAATACAAAACTCAAAGCAATCCAAAGCACAACAGACGTCTGTGCATGCGAAATCACGTCATTGGAGGATTTTGTGGCGGCAGAATGCCTGTTGATGCGCTGCAATCAGGGAGTGTTCTCAATCCTGCAGGAAGGGCGGAGAGTGTGTGGAGCCGCTGCTCCTCTGAGACTCTGATAAACATGATGGTGTGATTCACAGCGGGTCTTTCATCATGATGACATACGGTCCTGGCTGACCTTTCACTGGATTGATTCTCACTCCAGTTAAAGCAGGATTTGGTGCAATGTGGCATCTCTAAAATAAGTAACTGTGACTCCATCTGTTCAGGAGCAACAGATTGAAGATATAGAGTTATGATACTGTTATCAAAAACTATGTCAGCAGTTAAATACTTGAAAAATGTTAAAAAAAATTATATTTGATCTTTTTTGGCCAATTAATGACATTCAAAATACGAGTGTAGGGAAGCGGAGAGAGGGTTTGTCGGCATATTGGAGTGTGAACCAGAATGGATTATTTACAATATTATCATATGTGTAGTATTAACATGATATTTCAAGGTTATCTTCAATACCGGTATACTGTGCCATCCCTGATGCCAGTAATTTAAAAATCGTTAATTAATACTGATATATCGTATTGATGATTTATGAAAAAAAAAAGTTTACAGCTTGAACTAAATCAACCAAACTAAGTTAAAATCAAAATGCTGAAATTAAGAGATGCCGATATAAAACTGATATTTCAATGATAGACAAAAAATTGTGTTTCATTTGAAAAAAGCTCTAATATTTCCTACTTCCAATATCAGCCAAAGGAGGTAAATACCAATAATTGACAAAATGCTAATACTGACAGCTAATATACAACCAAAATATCCAACATAAGCAGATTCGAAAAATATGCCTTTACCTACACTTTTTAAAATGAACAAAAACATACCTATGCATACAATTCACTGCCGTTTCCAGCTAAAATGACTATGATTACAGGGGCAGATTATCAATTAATAAAGATTTGTGTGTTCATGGTTCCTTGAGCAAACTATGAAATAACCTCAAAACACTTTTACCATAGTAATAATAATAATAATTTGTAAACTAAAACATTTTGACCTTTTCACAGGTATTTTTTTTTTCCCAATGAGCCTGTAGTTTCACTTGGCATCAAACGTTTAAATATGATCTTCTTCTAAAATCGGCCTAATAAATGTAAAAAAAATATATTTGCAAATAAAAAAAAGCCATTATTGACCAATACTGATATGCCACTGAAATATCAGAAGGGAAAAAAAATGATTATTTGATTTTTAAAAAGTTGCAATATTAGCTGCTTTGGCCAAATCATTATTTTATTAAGTCCATGCCAATAATTTACAAAATATTAATACTGACTGTTACCAATAGACTAAACACCGATAAATCAGTAATCACTGATATATTGTGCATTAACATTAACACAGTGTAAGTAATATTACTATCCACAAAACACCAAACAATACCAACCAGATGACCACCAAACGGACTGTAACTATATTTCCCACACAGTCAGTCACATTCAACGTTACGTCGATACTGACATATTGGGATCCAAGATTGGCCCCCAATAAGTCATTATCGACGTAACGTCTCGGTTCCCTCCTTCAGGGAATGAGGGTTACATCAGTAACTGAGATGGTCACCTACAGCATCAGCACAAGTACACAGTGGCACATCTGTGGTGAAGCCGCTTACTGTTTGAATGTACTCAAAGTGACTGCCCTCCTGCTGGGTGTTGAGTGGTTGGTTGTTGAGCAGCCAGAGGAAGGACACATCCAGCGAGGGGTCATGAGTGACTTTACAGCTGAGCACCACACTCTCTCCCACCGTCACCTCCACCCGGATGGGGCTCAACTCCACCCGCATGGGCTCTGAAACATGAACGTCATTCTGTCATCAGAACAAAATAACCATATGACACAGAAGAACATCTGCAGCTATGCCAGCCACCCTGAACACAGTCACTAAACACCACAGCATTTGGGAAACGAGTCACTGGAATCATTGAACTACACTGAAATTCATAATTGACTAGTTCATCCTCCAGAATTTCAGACCTTGACAAACAGAAGATATGTAACAATTAAACATATTGACACTGGGCCTTATTTTTAAAACAAATTTTTGTGTGAACTGTTTTTAAAATCATTCCTACATAAATAGTTGCATTGCATTTTATTGTATTATTTACTATAAACTATTATTTTGATTTGTTTTAGTTTACTACTTGTGTTTAATGAATGACATATGATTATGCAGTGTCATCAAAGATAAACAATTAGAGACAACAATTCTGAAAAAAAAAAAAAAACTATTTTAAAGATAACAATTCAAAACTGATCATTTTTTTATTTTCTTAAGTGAGTATTATTCTAAAGGGGAATTTTTTTACATTTCTGTATATAAAAACCTGGAAACACTTTACAACAAGGTTCCATTTGTTTACATTAGTTATAGTTAACATAAAATAACAATGCAAAATAATTCTAAAGCATTTATTAATCTTAGTTAAAGAGATAGTTCACCCAAAAATGAAAATTAGCCCATGATTTACTCACCCTCAAGCCATCCTAGGTGTATATGACATTCTTCTTTTAGACGAATACAATCGGAGTTATATTAAAACAATGTCCTGGCTCTTCCAAGCTTTATAATGGCAGTGAAAGGGAAGTTCTGTTTTGAAGCCCATAAAAGTGCATGTATCCATCATAAAACTGCTCAATACAGCTCCGGGGGGTTAAAAAAGGTCTTCTGAAGCGAAGTGATGTGTTTGTGTAAGAAAAATATCCATATTTACAACTTTATAGACTAAAATAACTAACTTCCGGCGGACCTCCGTACGCATCAATTTACGGGGAAAGAGTAACCCTTGACCCTTGAACCCTTGACGCATGCGTATTGACGAAACACAGAAGCACAGAGGATAGAGCAAAACAAAACACCGGTCATGAATTAGAAGTCTAAAATGAGAATTTTTAAAGAGAAATAGCGGAGGATTTCGATATAAGAGAAGAGGGGCTTGAGTTTGTTGCCCAGCCCTATCTGCGAAAGGCGTCAAAGCTTGTGATTCTCCTATACATCACGTCAGGGGTTACTCTTTTGCCACAAGTCGACTTTTAGCTAGTTATTTTAGTCTATAAAGTTTTAAATATGGATATTTTTCTTACACAAACGCATTACTTCGCTTCAGAAGGCCTTTATTAACCCCCCAGAGCCGTGTGGAGCACTTTTATGATGGATACATACACTTTTATGGACTTCAAAACAGAAACAACCATTCACTGGCATTATAAAGCTTGGAAGAGCCAGGACATTTTTTAATATAACTCTGATTGTATTCGTCTGAAAGAAGAATGTCATATACACCTAGAATGACTTAAGGGTGAGTAAATCATGGGCTAATTTTCGTTTTTGGGTGATATATCCCTTTAATTTAGTAATGGACCTGAGCTAATATGAACTAACAATGAATAGTTGTATTTTTATAATAACATTAACAAATATTAATAAATACTGTAACAAATGTATTTCTCATTGTCAGTTAATGTATTAACTAAAGTTAACTAATGGGACCTTTTCTCTGCCTTTAAAGGGCATTATTCACCAATAGAATCCACTATCCAATCAAATTGATCCAAATCAAATTTCACTTGGAAATATGACACATTACATAAATTAAATGTTAGCTGTGCAGTATATGCTGTGTACTACTTTTTAAAATGGTAAAAAGATACATTATAAAATGAAAAATGTTTCAGTAGTATGCTACCTTGTCATATTACCTCATTACATTGCATAATTGAAGACTGTCCAATTATCATTGAAAATAATTATGATTATTTTGCATTTCTCATTTATATTTGTATAAAAATATCTAAACCTTTGGTGTTCAGATCAAATAATGAGTTAAGAAAGAGATCTTAAAAATCCTGGATTATTATTTGTCATTTGTCATAGAAGTGGAAGGACATGTTGAGCGCATTGCATTGTGGGTTATAGTGTCCAGCATAGTGTGCTCTGTTGTATGCTAGGGATGGGCATGTGTACCCAAGTTTACATATATATAATTGCAAGGAAAAGCCCTGACTATAATGACAACGATAAAGACATAGTTCTAAAAACTGTTTTAAATATAAAAAGGATAATGGAGTCCACCATAAACGATAATGGCACACAGAAAAGATATTGTTGGAATCACTTTCAGAATATTTTTTTTTTTCCCAGTTGATGAATGATAAAACATTGACAACCAATCAGAACCAATTCTGCTTTAAGAGAGCAATAATTAAAAGCGGCAGACAACCATAACTGCAGCGCATGCTAAGAATAAACAGAACAATATCGTACGATGGTATGGACACTATTATAGTTATCGTTATAGTGATCTTTAGTTATCGTTCTTGGTGTGAACCGTCCCTTACACTATTGACCTTGGACAATGGACCTTTTTAGCCCAAAGAATTTCGCTAATGTGATTGCACCTTATACCTTTCACATAGTCTGTTTATCTTTGAGAATGATCTACCTCAGACTCACTGAACAGCCTTACAATGTGTTATGAAATGGTGATTCTGCCCGTAACATAAATTTGTATCTCTAGGGTTCCCTTCAACAAATACTCACATATGCCAACAGTGATAAAATCAAGACAATCTGTCCCATGCCTTCCAATTATTATCTGTTTTCTTGGCAAAGAACAACCTCCTCAACAATATCTGTCCTAGGAGACAGTAGATGCTCTTGTGTGAGTAGATTCTTGAGCAGGCAAAACAAACATCTTCACACCTGATAAGTTGAAATGAACTATTCTTCCATCCGGCTCAGTCAGCTGGCGGTCTGTTTTCTCTTGTGGTTAACCACGGGCTGATGGGTTGGGGGCTGGGGTTGATGAGGGTCTCTTACCTTTCACCAGAAGCACGGTTGTCAACTCCGCTGATCCAAACTGGTTTTCCGCGCGGCACACGTAGCTTCCCTCATCCGAGCGGCTGGAGTTAATGATGCGGAGGGTGTTGTTCCGAAGCAGCATGATCCTGTTAAAAATGGAGAATTAATTTGCCAGAGGAAATATTTACCCACTTCTTTAAGGTGAAATAAACAAATAAGCCTAAAATGAAAGTTATGGTTACATAAACTAATCAGCATGTACCTGTAGTGAAAATATAATATTTATTTCTAAATATCTAATTAAATATACCAAAATTACCACAGTATTACCACATTTTTAGCACCATGGTATTCTCTACAATACACTATATTGCCAAAGGTATTGGGACACCCCTCCAAATCATTGAATTCAGGTGTTCCAATCACTTCCATGGCCACAGGTGTATAAAATCAAGCACCTAGGCATGCAGACTGCTTCTACAGACATTTGTGAATGTTCTCAGGAGCTCAGTAAATTCAAGCGTGGTATCGTGATAGGTTGCCACCTGTGCAATAAGTCCATTCGTGAAATTTCCTCACTACTAAATATTCTACGGTCAACTGTTAGTGGTATTATAACAAAGTGGAAGCAATTGGGAACAACAGCAACTCAGCCACGAAGTGGTAGGCCACGTAAAATCACAGAGCGAGGTCAGTGCATGCTGAGGCGCACAGTCCGCAGAAGTCGCCAACTTTCAATAGCTACAGTCAATAGCTACAACTTCATGTGGCCTTCAGATTAGCTTAAGAACAGTGCGTAGAGAGCTTCATGGAATGGGTTTCCATGGCCGAGCAGCTGCATCCAAGCCTTACATCACCAAGTGCAATGCAAAGCGTCAGATGCAGTGGTGTAAAGCACGCCACCACTGGACTCTAGAGCAGTGGAGACGTGTTCTCTGGAGTGACCAATCACGCTTCTCTGTCTGGCAATCTGATGGACGAGTCTGGGTTTGGCGGTTGCCAGGAGAACAGTACTTGCCTGAATGCATTGTGTCAAGTGTAAAGTTTGGTGGAGGGGGGATTATGGTGTGGGTTTTTTTTTCAGGGGTTGGGCTTGGCCCCTTAGTTTCAGTGAAAGGAACTCTTAATGTTTCAGCATATCAAGACATTTTGGACAATTTCATGCTCCCAATTTTGTGGGAACAATTTGGGAATGGCCCCTTCCTGTTCCAATATGACTGCGCACCAGTGCACAAAGCAAGGTCCATAAAGAAATGCATGAGCGAGTTTGGTGTGGAAGAACTTAACTGGCCTGCACAGAGTCCTGACCTTAACCCGATAGAACACCTTTGGAATGAATTAGAGCGGAGACTGTGAGCCATGATATAGAGTGGTCCCCAGAACAATTTTAAACAAAATATTTATTGCAAACAAACCGTGCTTGTGCTATATATTTTAAAAATAAATCCCACTTGTTTTGATATTTTGTTATATAATGTATACACATTTTTAGTTGTGCCTTAAGTATCATACTACTTTTTGGGGTTATTTTATATCAACAAACCATGGTATTGCCATACATCATTGTACCATGGCACCATCATAGTCCTTTATTAAGGCACTAGGCAAAAATTTGAGATTTTAGTATTCTGAAGTTCTGAATGTAATTGTAAATATGTCATGAGAAACACAAACATATAAATAGTATATACAAATAAAGTCTGCAAAATGCTTAAGATTTGGGTTATGTAAAAAAGCAGACAAAAATGGCTGAACTTGAAATGAACTGATAAAAAGTATTCCTACTTACACTCTATGAACAAGTCTTGTCCTTCATTGTTATTTTAACATCAAGATTTAAAGATTGTGTCATCAATAGAGTCATTTAAAATGTTAATTGACTGATATTATCTGAGGATTAGTACGTTGATGGCTATCAAAAGACATTAGCCAATTAACTGTTCAAAGCAATGAAAGGACAGTTAATTATAACAATTAAAAGATGTAAAAGTATGGATAAAATCCATTTATATCATTTAGCTTAAGCTTAAGTCACAGGTGGGTCTTAAAGAGAAATAGCTGGAGTTGGTATGGACAGAATGCCCTGATGATTAACATGCTCGCCCAAGTATATGGCACATCAAACGGCCTTAATCAGAATACCGTTAATTTGAGTGGAAGTCAAGATGAGATATACTCCTAATGACATTCCATTCTTTCAGAAACCAAGAGAGAGCAGGAAGGCAAATTAAATTTAACAGAGATAACTACAGTCTTGCTTTTATCTTATCGCTCACTCTCATTCACTGTTCTGAGAGCAGTTTCAGAGAGCACCTCTGTGCTGCCCTCATATAATGAATTAACTACAGACAAAGAGAGAAATCATATCTTGTCCAGGGAAACACAATGGAGAGATTTTTTTTTTTTTTAAATGACAGAGTCTTCCTCTAAAGAAACTACTTGGGAACTTCAGCACATGAGCAACAGGGCCCTTGTTTTATTATAGCTCTCAAAAAGCCATCACCTGAAGTGTCACAAAGTGAATGCTCTAAAAAAAAAAGTTGTTATCATCTTGCTCCATCATCAAACTTTTTCATACTTCAGGCCTTTTCATAAGAATCAAACTCAGACCTTTTTAAGTAGATGAAAAAGTGAATTCATTGCATTCATATTCCTGATATTTAAAGTGGATTCACACCTATTTTTGGCCCAGTTTAGTTGTGATTGGATCTCAGTTCACTTTCAATTTACATTTCATTTGGAGTGTTCAGGAAAGTGGCTCCCCAACTTTTGATAACTCTGTAAAGATTTTCAGATTTACTTATCAACATAAGCCATTCATTTCACACTGCTGGAAAAACCAACACCCTAAAACTGGCCAATCACTGGGCTTAGAATGGGGTCATTATCATTAATTTAAACTAAAATTAAAAAGGTTACTTGGAATAAAAAAAAAAAAAAAACGTGAACTGAAAAAAAAATATATATAAAAAGATTAAACTTATTTTATTTTAGATAGTTGCCAAGACAATTTTTCTTTTGCAACTTAAGTACTAGAATAACTCAAAAAAAGGAGAAATTAATACGAACTATATGGACATATTTTAAATAAACCAAAACTAACAAAAAAACATACACTAAAATTTGAACTAAAGTTAAAAAGAAAATAAAAAAATAATAATAAACTAATTCAAAATATTACTATAAAACTAAAATACCACAGTATATCAATGAAATTACACTGGCCTAGAACGGGTTCAGGCAACCTTCAGGATCACACTTTATATTAGGTGACCTTAACTAACATGTACTTAACCATTTGATACAATATGATTATTAAATATGTACATGTTGTTGCATTGTAATTACATTTAAAGTACATGCATTTAATTAACATCATTGTTACACTGTTAACTTGGTCACACTTTAAATTAGGGGCCAATCACATTATTAACTAACTATTAACTACGACTTTTAAATCAACAAACTCCTAATTACTGCTTATTAATAGTTTGTAAGGTAGTTGTTAAATTTAGGTATTGGGTAGGAATTGGGTAAAATTAGGGATGTAGAATATGGTCATGCAGAATAAGGCATTAATATGTCCTTTATTAGTACAAATAAACAGCCAACATCCTAGTAATATGCATGCTAACAAGCAACTATAGTTAATAGTGATAACTGGACCCTAAACTAAAGTGTTACTGTTAAATTTACCCCTAAATGTAACCAAACCATTACCCCAAAACCAACACTAACCTCTAATCCTAAACCCAACCATACCTTAAACTCATTAGCAATAAATGTGGGAATTTTCCAGAATAACATGTACTTACACAGTAAATACAAAGTATTGGTCACACTGTAGATAAGGGTCCAATTCTCACTATTAATTAAATATTAACTATATCAATAAACAATTAACTCCTCAATAAACTCCTAATTACTGCTTATTGAGTAAGGTAGTTGTTAAATTTAGGAATTGGGTGGGATTAAGGGATGTAGAATATGGTCATGCAGAATAAGGCATTAATATGTGCTTTATAATATGCATGCTAATAAGCAACTAGTTAATAGTGAGAATGGGACCCTAAAATAAAGTGTTACCAAAGTATTTAATGTTACTATATAGTAGTGACAGTATGTAATGGTCTTGTTCAGTTTTGGTTTCATTTAATTCTGTTCCCTGTTCTGCTTTGCCTAAGTTCTGTTTGCTAGTTAGTTTAATTATTGATTGATTATGTTCACCTGTGGTTCGTGGTTCCTTCGTTAAAGGGATAGTTCACCCAAAAATGAAAATTAGCCCATGATTTACTCACCCTTAGTGTCATCCTAGGTGTATATGACATTCTTCTTTCAGACGAATACAATCAGAGTTACATTAAAAAATGTCCTGGCTCTTCCAAGCTTTATAATGGCAGTGAATGGCAGCCCAAAATTTGAAGACCAAAAAAGTGCATCCATCCATTATAAAAGTAATCCACACGGCTCCGGGGGGTTAATAAAGGCCTTCTGAAGCGAATCGATGGGTTTTTGTAAGAAAAATATCCATATTTAACACATTATAAAGTAAAATATCTAGCTTCCGGCGGACCGCCTTCCGTATTCATCTTACGAAGAAAGTGTAGCACCTCTCGCAGTTAAAAATGCTTATGCTATGTCCGACGTCATCGTCACACCAGTTACGCTTTTTTTGTAAGTTGAATATGGAAGGTGGTCTGCCGGCAGCTAGATATTTTACTTTATAACATGTTAAATATGGATATTTTTCTTACAAAAACCCATCGATTCGCTTCAGAAGGCCTTTATTAACCCCCCGGAGCCGTGTGGATTACTTTTATAATGGATGGATGCACTTTTTTGGGCTTCAAATTTTGGGCTGCCATTCACTGCCATTATAATGCTTGGAAGAACCAAGACATTTTTTAATATAACTCCGAGTGTATTAGTCTGAAAGAAGAATGTCATATACACCTAGGATGGCTTGAGGGTGAGTAAATGATGGGGTAATTTTCATTTTTGGGTGAACTATCCCTTTAACTGTGTATTTATTAAGCCCTTAGCTTCCTCAGTCCTTTGTCCAGTATTGTTTTTGTTTCCTGTATTCTCCTGCGTGTTAGTAAAGACTTTGCTATTGAATTTCCTGCATTGTGCGATCATTGCCTTGAACGTGACAAGTTAAGGCCACCTGAATATAAAGTGTGACCACCTTCCGATAGCCAAGTGATGCAGAGAAGAATAGTTTCCCCATCTATATTCTAGTATATTTTTCCTGTGGTTTGATTGGCAGGTGTGTGACAATGAATATTTACAAAGCAATCATTTTATTAAAATTAAATTTCTGCCTAAAACTAACAGTCTAGACAAAAGGGAGTCATCAGTCTAATTTCTTCCCCATTAATTTATCTCATGATGTTTGGCTTTCATATTTACAGCATTAAGCACTCTGATCCAGCAGACGCTGATGAGAATTGGCAGGCAGAAACTCACAAAGGCGTGACAAAGTGTAACCTGTACATGGAAAATTCATAAAGAGACATTTGCTAAGAGACGTTCCTACAAGTAGGAGAAAGCGAGAACCCACATCCGACAAGGACGCCAGAAAGGACGCAGAGTGGAGACCGGTGGGTATAAGCATGTATGCAAATGAGCCTTCGTGACGAAGGTAGTAAAAATGAAACGTCTCCTTAGAGCCACCTAAAATATATTTTATGCCACTCAATGCAAAGAACTCACTTTACTCAGGAGAAACATCTTTGAAAAATGCAGCAAGTGCGAAACATTCATATGCTGTACAGACACGGCTGGATAAACACAGAGGAAAATATCATGGAACATAATCACAGGCTTGTTTACAACAAACCGATTTTCCATTTCCCTGACTATGGCTTCTTTGCCGATGTTACTGAAGGATTGACCACAGGGTTTTGAGAGTGGCTGCCCATACTTTCGAACTAATGGGATTAATACTTTTCATTTGGAATACAAAACCCTTGAACATTAGCGGAAATCCATGTTAATTACAAACCTTCATTAACTCCACACAGCTGTCAATGTCAGATAAACACAGGGCAGCTTCGATCCTACCCCTGCTCCTCTCACAGTTGAGCTTCTCTGCATCTAGAGACGTCTTCCTTGGATACAGCTAATGTCAGAAAATCCTTTTGCTAAAGTCACCCGTGTCCAGTCAAATAAGTCTGTAAAATTCATTTCGCTCATTTCCACGATCATCTGACTGAAAATCCATTTGAAGTGGAAAAAGTCTCCTTTATCACTCAACAATGCAGTGTGCTGTCAGAGTATTCCAAACAAGTAATACTATGTTTCTGTCTTGGATCTTCTACGTTAAACTGTAGCTCATCCACCATTTCATTACATATCTTTTCATAACGTCGGTAGTGCTGATCTTATTATTTTAAATCTTATTACTTGTGGAGTTTCCTAAGTGAGAATCACTACTGTTTATTCATTAAGGCTAAGGATTTGAAGAGACAGTACACTTCAGCGCATTCCACACAGTTTGTGCTGTAGACATGAATGATATCTCAAAGCATGCAGCTTGTTCAGGTATGTTATTACTTTTATAAGCAGCCTGACTTATTTCAATCTGGGAGGATGAAAAAAACTTGGGCCAGAAAGCAACCACTTAGCCTGGCAACCTCTCAGAACATCATAGTAATGTGCTAAAAACAACTCAAATACCTTAGTGACTGCATAGCAACATTCTGGAAAAGATTCTTCACGCGTAGTAATAGTTCTATTTAGAACCATATCGAACTGAAGAACCCTTGGTCCCACTTTATATTAGGTGTCCTTAACTACTATGTACTAACATTTAAATTTATCATTTGATACAATGCACTTATTGTGTACATACATGTTTTACATTGCACAAATACCTGCATGTAATTACAGCTGTAATTAATTTCTGTGATTACATCTATAATTACACTGTTGAGCCTTCCCTTAGACCTTAACCCACCCTTAAACTTACCCATACCACCACACCTGTCCCTAACCTTACCCGTATCCCACCTCAATATCAGCAGAAATGGTTTGCAATACAATATGAACACAATACATACATTGTAAATATTTTTTGATGTAAGTATAGTAGTTAAAGACACTAAATATGAAGTGAGACCGAACCCTTTTGTGATTAAATGGTCCTTTGTGTTAGAGTTTAGGGTTCTTTATTAACGCCCTTTTGTTTTTAAAATCTGTAAAGGTCTGTTCACATCAAGGGCGATAACGTCTCGGTTACGTATGTAACCCGGAGACGTTACGTCGGAACGTGACCGACTGAAAGGAAACTATAAAGTTTTAATAATCATTCTAATTCTATGAGAATAGGGAAATTCACACCACAACTATAACGGTAATGACACAAAATAACTATATCATATGAATCACTTGCAGGCTTTTTTTCCCCCAGCTGATGAGCGATCAGAATATTAAAAAACTAATATTAAAAATGTTCATTACACAACCAAGGTTCTAAATAGCACTTTAATGGAAACTTTTGAATCAAACCTTTAGGGTCCTGTTATTGTTACAAGCCAAATAACCCTAATCTGGTACTAATTAGAACTATTTTTTCTTAACGACCCACCCTTCCAACAGCTATTTTTTAATGAGAACATTTTCATTCTGTTGTTTTATATGGACTTAAAACGTTTTTTTTTTTAATAAACCATTTTAAAGTTATAATTTAATTTCATGTGGTGTAACCATCAAGTAAAAATATATTTTATTACAGTTTGAATACATATGAGTATCAATATTATTTTCCAAAAAGTTAAAAAACATACTTTAAGATAAAAATCACTTTATAAATATCATGAATTATTAATTCATAAATATCAGTACGTTTTTTTGTGGACATTTGACAAACTAATCATGCCATGCCACAAAACTGATTCACTGTTTATATTTTTCTAAAACGTAATTATGCCAAACTACATAATAAGGTTAGCTTTTTATGAGTTTCATCCTTTTAATTATGTTTTTCTTTTATTTTGTTCACTTCATATCAAAATAAATGTACAAGAGGTATACTCAACTCATTGATTTAAGAATTGCATTTTAATGCATTTCTATATAAATTGATAGATTCAGACAAAAACATTGGAACAGTTGCTCAGTCTCTCTGTAAAATGGCCTTCATAGAAGACATTGCATCACTAAAAAAACAGAAAGCAAAAAAGAACTATATCTGCCCTTGTCACAAAAGTGAAAATACAATAAATTGCTCGACTCTGACAAATTTGCAGCACAATATATCAGATCACGCAAGCTCAAAGTCCATTCATCACCTTGTTACCTGAAGAACAGAGCATTCTTGGGCTGTTCACTTCTCCCATCTATCAGTAGTCACTGGGTAAACAAACATCTATCACATGGCAGACAACATCACTTCAAATGTGATGCGCACCACTTTATGAACGATTCCATACACACGGCGCCTGACAAACCACACAGCTGACCTCAAGAACAATTTGTTCTGACTCTACTGTATCTTTTACTGCGGCATGTAGCCGCTGGAAGGGCAAACAGAATCTGAATGCTGGTTACACTATTACTTGTGAATTATTGATTTGAGAGAATGGAACTATGGTTTGATAAGCAGCAGGAAGTGAGGAAGGGTGTCAAGGTGAGAGCTGGCTTTGTGCTGCGTATGGACATTTTTAGCGTCGCTCTGCGGTCTGAGCCGAGGCCCGTGCGGTTACGCGTTATGACTGGTCTGGGGCTGTTGGGCTGGCGAAGCCATTTTGCAGGACAATTTGAAAAGAGCGCAAATCCCAGTGGCTATTTCTCAGAATAAATTGCCTGCTTTGCAACAGCACCACTGTCAGCAGAAAAGCCCGTAAATAATTTTGCAACGTCCACTTGCAACCGAGCACGGCCTGTGATAAATATGTGGTGAATTGGGGACTCGGGGTCTTGAATACCTGTTAGTTGAGGTGTGTTCAGATTTATTTGTATGTGTTTAGGGCATCATTTTTATCATTAAGTGAGGGTATATATTACTGACCACTCGTCAAAATGTACTGTGTCTCGTCAAATGCTGTGCAACTTGTAGAGAGACAAAGTTAGGTTTTGGTGACCTTGTTTTTAACCTAAAATGAATTAATTGCTTAATGAAAGCTGTAAAGACAGATATATGAAATAGTCTAATTGTTTGAAATGGAACAGTTTATTGAACCTTTAGACAAAAACTTTGCAAAAACTTTGCATCTTTTTTTTTTTTGAGTACCATATTTGATACATAAGGCTTATTATGGCTTATATAGTGTGGTTTAAGAGAATATGGAGTTCATACTCTAGGAAGGAAAAAAATACCTCAATTTTATTCAGAGGCCCAAACTGAGCAAAAATATGCAATTTGGTGCAGTTGCTGATATTTATATGGCAAAAAAGTTAGATGAAATGTTGATAGCTTGTAATGTTAATCAATGAAGGCTATATACAGTATAGCAGTATAGCAGACTACTTGCATAAAAATAAATATCAGTTTTCAATCTATATCTCCCAATAAAACATCTTAGTAAGATGATATTTAAATAATAATAATAATTCATTACATTTATATAGCGCTTTTCTGGGTACTCAAAGCGCTTTACATATAGAAAACTAAATGCTTAGTTTTATGATCAAAGCTCTGTAGTTTTATTCTGGGGGGCAAAACATATAATGTAATGATGTAATCAATGCAATGATGATTGAGAGATGAACAAATAAATATTCCTCAAAAGCCTGATGTATCATGTTCGACATCTCACATTTTAACATGATATTTAAAAAAAAATAAGCTTCATTCATAAGTGTTCATCTTGAAATGTAACTATATAAAATACACTCTTACATTTACTTTATAAAAATCAGTAAAGATTTCACAGCAAAAAAACATGTGTACCATGACCTGAAGGTTGACAGTTTTAGAATTATACTAAAAGGCTGTTGCTAAAACAGTATAAACATTTCAATCAGACAAAAAGTTTTCAGCAAAATGTTGATCATGTTGATCATTTAGAGGCCGTGTAAACGGATGTATCAAATATGATACTGTAGGCCTTATAAGGTTAAGATCACTTGAATTTACATCTTATTATGAAAATTAGAGTGATCATGTAAAGGTTACAAATTAGCACAAAATTATGCAATGCAAATGTCAGCAGTGACTTTGAACATGCACATCCTTTAGAAAGAGAACCTGGGGAAACTATAATAGGAATATGTTAAAACACAGAAAATCTCTTCAGAGACACATGCTTCATAACTGTTTCGGGTTTCATTACAGTCTTGGCAGGAGTAAATTAGCACACGTTCGGTGCCAGAGGCACATGGCATTCAAAGCAAGAAAGGTGTGAATTCATAGGATGACAACACTCAAAAGTGTCTAAAGAGAGAGGGTCTATCAGGTTTAAACATCTAAGATGGGTCGCAGGTCTGTCCTGATAGGGTCATGGAATGAAGAGAAGATAAGCACAATCAACTAACCATATAATGCATAGCTTGAATGAAGAGTTCGTAGTGTCATCATTTACATAATGTTTCTACCGTTTTTGTCCATACAATGAAGGTCAATGGGGTCTAAAATAACTTTTGACTTTGTGTAGCTAAAAAATAGGGAGACATTTCTCGAAATATTTTCTTTTGTGCTCAGCAAAAGAAGAAAGTCACACAGGTTTGGAACGACACGAGGGTAAGTAAATCATGACAGAATGTTCATTTTTGGGTGAAGTATCCCTTTAACATAGCAAAATAAATTTAGGATTTGTAAATATTTCTAAAGGTTTATCAAGGGAGGACACATTTAATCTCTTGTTGTTTACATTGAAGCCTGTAAGTCTAATCATTGTGATTTTGTCACTTCGTAATATGACTAAAATACAAGTGTCTACGGTTCCACAAAGAACCTTTAACATCCATGGTGTCATATGTTCTCTGTGTTTGTTCTTGGACTTTTATGTTACTTCCTGTCCCGAGTGCCATGTTTGTAGCTTGTTTTGGTTTTTCCTGGTGATTAGTCCCTGATTGTTCCCAGGTGTGTCTTATCTTGTTACCCTCTGTGCATATATACCCTTGTTTCCTATGTTCATTGTCGGTTGTTGTCCTTTCGTGGATGTTGTGTACTGTCGATTTCAGTTCCTGTTTCCCCTGTGTTCCTCAGTTTCCTTTGTTTATCCTTTTTCCATGTTTCTATGTTTTATTCTTAAGTTTGGTTAATTCACATTCACATTGAATTCACATTTTGCACAGGTTGCGCATTTTGCTGGTTTTCTGTGCTCACAGAGCTTTACACAGCTGCCGAGCTTGGTCCTCGGACCTCACCAGCCAGGATCATCCCGGCCACTGGATCCATCTCATGGCGGACAAGACTGGCATCCAGTATTGTGGATCTTCCACTAATGTCAGTGCGTGCGGCCTGCATTCCAAGACAGTCCTAGTGTCCTCAAGCCTGGTGGTTCCAGCACCCTCAAATCTCAGCGCTCTACAGTCCGGTGGTCTCAGTGCTCCCAAGTCCGGTGGTCTCAGCACTCCCCAGTCCGGTGGTCTCAGCGCTCCCAAGTCCGGTGGTCTCAGCGCTCCCTAGTCCGGTGGTCTCAGCGCTCCCAAGTCCGGTGGTCTCAGCGCTCCCAAGTCTGGTGGTCTCAGCACTGCCAAGTCCGGTGGTCTCAGCACTCCCCAGTCCGGTGGTCTCAGTGCTCCCAAGTCCAGTGGTTCAGCGCTCCCTGGTCCTGTGGTCTCAGCGCTCCCCAGTCCAGTGGTCTCAGCGCTCCCAAGTCGGGTGGTCTCAGCGCTCCCAAGTCGGGTGGTCTCAGCGCTTCCCAGTCCGGTGATCTCAGCGCTCCCAAGTTCAGTGGTTCAGCACTCCCAAGTCCAGTGGTCTCAGCGCTCCCAAGTCCGGTGGTCTCAGCGCTCCCCAGTCCGGTGGGATCAGCGCTCCCCAGTCCGGTGGTCTCAGCGCTCCCCAGTCCGGTGATCTCAGCGCTCCCAAGTCCAGTGGTTCAGCGCTCCCCAGTCCGGTGATCCCGGAGGTATTTATACTGTTAAATGTTCTCCCCATGATGGCGACCGCCATATTGTGTGTTTGGACTGCACACACCGCTATAGCTCCTCCCAAGGTGGAGGCGACCACTATAGCTCTTCCCGAGGCGACGCCGACCCTTCCTGAACTCTCTGCCTGCCCTGTTACTGCCAAGGAGGCCATCTTTGAACCCGTTGCCTGCCCTGTACTGGCCAAGGAGGCCGTCATTATTTTGCTTTACTTCAGCTATGATAAAGAGACTTCTGCTATTGCATTGTGTGTTTGTGCATTTGGGGCGGAGCTATAAAGTGTGTGTTGTGGGGGGGTGTTTGTATCAACAGTGTTTCACTCACTGCACCTTTAAGAACTGTTTACTGAAAGGTTCTTTGGGGAACCAAAAATATTTCTTCTATGGAATCACTGCAAATTCCATTTTGTAATCTATATTTTTATGAGTGTACTAGTATTTACCCAGAGTTTGTTTTTCTTCTGCTGCATGTACAAGTTTTCTATTCAGCTTATAAACCATCACAACACAACCAGTAACACCATGAAAATAATATTAATATTATTAATTCTTTCAGATGAATAGGTCCTTGTGTCTAGACATGTCTGTGGCAGCGAATCTCTGTTATTAAACAGCAGCCCTTTTGCAGACTTGTAGCCGACAGCGCTCAACAGGGGCCGATAATTTCAGATCTGTCACTCATGATGAGTGACACATCTTCTCCATCAAGAGCTTGTACACGGGCTAGCGCTCATTTTCCTCATGCTGATTTAAGATTTTGCATAATGAATGGCTACAGAGGATGAGCCAACAGGGTTTACAATATTATGGCTGAAACAAGCTATATTTTAATTCTAATGAGGTTACATGACCTTAACAGATGAATAAAGCAGTATGTCATAAATTAACCAACTCCGAGTGGTTACATTTAACCCTGCAGTCTGTTCAAATGTTTTTGTTTTAAAATATCTTCCTTTCAAGTCCACAACTTTTTAGACTATAAAAATGGACAAAACACTCAAATCTCCTTAATGCGATATGTGCCATAAAATTTTGCAAACAATTAAATACACAATATAAGATGGTAAATATTTAATTGATGAGTAGTCAATATAATATATAACCTAGGGTATGACTTTACCCCAAAATTCAACATGTCTGACACAAAAAGGTAATTGCAAATCCACATTCGCTGCTTGTATTCCAGTTGTTTATTCAAATTGCAGCGATCTATTTGCTTTTCTTTTCTGTAGCTTTCGGCAGTCTGTAAAAAGACAGTCGATCGCAAAGCTCCTTCCCATTTTAGATGTGTTTTTGTGTGATTTCCGTGGCATTCAAGCTAAACACCAACACTGCCGCCCAGTCTTTTTGCCACTCAATGGGTGTAACCGCATTGACTCCCGCCTACTGTGATATTATGTGCATACCCTCTACAGAATGTTCAGAATTTTTTATTTTAAATATATATTTTTTTGTAAAAATATAAATGTTTTTACTGATACTATTAATTAATGCATTCTTGTTAAAAAGTAGTATTAATTTCTTTACAAAAAAAAAAAAAAAATACTAATCCCAAACTTTTGATATACATGACTAATAATAAGAAATCAACATGACATCAATCACACTGCAACCTTGCATAGCAAACTAGCCTAATAGCTCAGAGAGTGCAAACAAACCTGTCATCAAATCGCACCTCAGCAGAGCTGAACCCAGCGTGAGACCGGTAATCATTGGACAAGAACATTGATTAAAGCCCCTGTGCTCACAGATTCATGTAAATGTATGCATGTTTATGGGCATATTTAATTGGAATCAATTAAAAACACAGACCCTTAGGAGTGGACTGCCACTGCTTCATCCGGAATCCTGATAATTATCTCACTTTCATGCAAAACATGTACGGTCACAGAGCTAACTGCACTTCAGCTGGGACTCAGACTCACCTTCGGCTGGGCTGGACTTTCCTATCGTTCTTCCTCCAAGAGATTCTGGGTTTGGGTGAGGCGCGTGGCCGGCACTCCAGAGACACGTCTTTCCCAACAGTCGCGATGAGCCGGACCGGGTTGGTGCTGAACATGGGAGCTGATGCTGTTTAAAAACAAACACATATCCACTTTAAAGGATTTGCTCAACGAAAAAGAAAAATAATGCCATCAACTCTTGAAAAGGACCACTTTTAGGAGGCATTTATACTACACAGTTTTCAACTAAAAACTGAAAACTTTTTATGCATTTTGGCCGTTCATTTACACGAAAACAGCATTTTGGGGGCCTGAAAACGGTTTAAAAATGCAAGTTTTTGAAAATATGGTTATTATCGTGAATTTGTGAAAACCGTGACGTCATGCGCATACGTATTACGTGTTCAGTTTATAGCTGCATAGGGCCCTATTTTAATGATCTAAACGCATGGTCTAAAGCGCACGGTGCAAGTGCACTTAGGGCGAATCCACTTTTGCTAGTTTAACGGCGGGAATGGTCCAAAAGGGTTGTACCTATTCTCTTAATGAGTAATTGGTGTGTTTTGGGCATAACGTGCAATAAACCAATCAGAGTCTCTTCTCTCATTTCCTTCAAAAGCCAGTTGCGCTTGCACCATGGCGGATTCGCTATTTACATAGCGGAATATAGACACCCTCAACCTCACGAGTCAGTTTAAATACATGTGTGTATTGCCACGATTGTTTAAATAAGTAGTCAATTTCATTCGTCATTACTGCAAATAGGTAATTCTGATACATGCAATGACTATCCATTATGATGTGTAGGCATTTTTATCTTTATGTACACAATAATTATCTTTTACATTGTAATCCTTTTATTTTTAATATTTAAAAAATTTTGCATGCTGCTGCACGTCCCTGTGTGTGTAATAAGCAGAGTGTATGCGTGTTGTGCTCCCGCCCATAGGCACATATTACTAACGCGCCCTTTAAATAACACACAAAAAAAACTGCGCTATTGACTTTAGACCAGGTTTCAGTTGGTCAATGTCACAGTCTATTTCAGTTGCCTCAAAATAGCAATGCGCCAACAATGCACCTGAACACACCTTGTTTTCAGACCAGCACGCCCATGGGCGCACAAATGGGCGCAGATGCATTTGCTCATTAAACAACGCGGCGCAGGACGTGAAAATGATAACTGCGTCAGGCTGAAACTAGCAAAAAAACACTTGCGTCACGCCTGGCGCCGCATTGCGTCGGGTGTATGATAGGGCCCATAGTGTTTCTTTACAAAGTGACATTGCCAACTACTGGCCCAGCAGCAAAATACAGCGTGTTTAGTAATTTTCACGGATTTGTGTGAACGGGATCATTTTGACTACTGTATGTGAAAAATGCAAAGGAAAAACTGTTTTTAGTACATCGTTGTTGTGTAAATGTACCCTTATTGAGCTTTTCTGATCTATTCAGTCATCATTCATTTTCATTATATTTAAAAAAGAGGATTTTGTTAAAAAATCTGTTGTGTTCCACAGAGAAAGAAATTCATAATGGTTTAAAATGAGATGAAGTTGACTTTAATTCCTTTAAGAGACCAAATCAAGCTTATAAACTAAAATCTAATTTGTTCACACACTTGCTCAACAATGTAATAATGCTGGCACTGTTCAGCTGCTAACTAATGACGTGCATACTTTTGTAAATATTCACGTGTAACACCATTTATCTTGCCTCTTTGTACAATTCGTGGAAGTACTGAGCACACAATAGCAGTAGGAGATGAATAAATGAGTGCTTTTTTAATAAAATAAAAGGTCTGTTTTCAGAGACGGGATTTGTGAGACTCTAAAGGGAGATAAAGGTTTCTGGAATGATTGTAATGATGGCATTGCTGTCGTTGTGTATGATGGGTTCATAATTAGTAGCTTTATTGTTATGCGTGACAGTCTACCAGAAGTAAAACATTTCCAGGCTAAACGATAAAAAATAATTCAGCCCTCGACAAGCGCATTTGAGGATAATTACTGTTAAATGTCTAATCTGTCTGCAGGGAGATTTTTGCCAAGTTGACGCAAAAAAGTAGAATTAGTAGATTTTGCAAAATCACAAAATCAAATGCTGTTTAATGCTGATTTTAAAGCAGTAGGGGCCTCAGCAAGCTTCCAAGGGAGGCTTAAGCGCTTATTTTATGTAATTTTTTAAAACAATTTCAAATAAAAACTTTTTATTCACTCTCAAACTTCTCTTTAACCTATGAACTCATTTGTGTAAATGGGGGACAAAAAAAAAGGGGGGGGGGGGGTGGTGAGTGTAACATGAAGTTGGAAATATCATAATTTGGAGTGATGTGCACATGAATGACTAAGAAATGTCATTGTTATATCTTGAGGTGAGCAAGATTTTGCTTTTGCTTAATTTTGTGTTGATCACCAGGGCTCGCATGGAAGTGGTAAGATACTTAAAAAGCTTCTCCAAATTTAAAGAACTAAAAAAGAAAAAAGATCTTTGATTTCAGAATGATTGCATGCAGTGTGTTTACCCGATTCCAAAAAGGTTGGGACACTGTGCAAATTGTGAATAAAAAAGGAATGCAATAATTTACAAATCTCATAAACTAAATATTTTATTCACAATAGAATATAGATAACATATCAAATGTTGAAAGTGAGACATTTTGAAATGAAATGCCAAATATTGGCTCATTTTGGATTTCATGAGAGCTACACATTCCAAAAAAGTTGGGACAGGTAGCAATAAGAGGCCGGAAAAGTTAAATGTACATATAAGGAACAGCTGGAGGACCAATTTGCAACTTATTAGGTCAATTGGCAACATGATTGGGTATAAAAAGAGCCTCTCAGAGTGGCAGTGTCTCTCAGAAGTCAAGATGGGCAGAGGATCACCAATTCCCCCAATGCTGTGGCGAAAAATAGTGGAGCAATATCAGAAAGGAGTTTCTCAGAGAAAAATTGCAAAGAGTTTGAAGTTATCATCATCTACAGTGCATAATATCATCCAAAGATTCAGAGAATCTGGAACAATCTCTGTGCGTAAGGGTCAAGGCCGGAAAACCATACTGGATGCCCGTGATCTTCGGGCCCTTAGACGGCACTGCATCACATACAGGAATGCTACTGTAATGGAAATCACAACATGGGCTCAGGAATACTTCCAGAAAACATTGTCGGTGAACACAATCCACCGTGCCATTCGCCGTTGCCGGCTAAAACTCTATAGGTCAAAAAAGAAGCCATATCTAAACATGATCCAGAAGCGCAGGCGTTTTCTCTGGGCCAAGGCTCATTTAAAATGGACTGTGGCAAAGTGAAAAACTATTCTGTGGTCAGACGAATCAAAAACTGAAGTTCTTTTTGGAAAACTGGGACGCCATGTCATCCGGACTAAAGAGGACAAGGACAACCCAAGTTGTTATCAGCGCTCAGTTCAGAAGCCTGCATCTCTGATGGTATGGGGTTGCATGAGTGCGTGTGGCATGGGCAGCTTACACATCCGGAAAGGCACCATCGATGCTGAAAGGTATATCCAAGTTCTAGAACAACATATGCTCCCATCCAGACGTTGTCTCTTTCAGGGAAGACCTTGCATTTTCCAACATGACAATGCCAGACCACATACTGCATCAATTACAACATCATGGCTGCGTAGAAGAAGGATCCGGGTACTGAAATGGCCAGCCTGCAGTCCAGATCTTTCACCCATAGAAAACATTTGGCGCATCATAAAGAGGAAGATGAGACAAAGAAGACCTAAGACAGTTGAGCAACTAGAAGCCTGTATTAGACAAGAATGGGACAACATTCTTATTCCTAAACTTGAGCAACTTGCCTCCTCAGTCCCCAGACGTTTGCAGACTGTTATAAAAAGAAGAGGGGATGCCACACAGTGGTAAACATGGCCTTGTCCCAACTTTTTTGAGATGTGTTGATGCCATGAAATTTAAAATCAACTTATTTTTCCCTTAAAATGATTCTCAGTTTAAACATTTGATATGTCATCTATGTTGTATTCTGAATAAAATATTGAAATTTGAAACTTCCACATCATTGCATTCTGTTTTTATTCACAATTTGTACAGTGTCCCAACTTTTTTGGAATCGGGTTTGTACTAATAAGGATATTCAGCGTGATCTCGTGGGAGTGCGTGTCTGTGGCACAGATGAATTTGTGCTGTGGATGCGTGTTTCATGAGAGCGCGTTGAATGGTTGATCTGTGTTTACTGTCAAAATGAATGACAAGTAATGCATAGATGAAGATGAAGTTTACCGGTTACCGGTTCGTTAAGGTTAACGGATGTCTGCTCAGGGTAAACTAAGGTTACGTTTACGGATAATGCTTCTGTTAACAAAGGTTTAACATGAAGGGCTGCATGGGTAAAATGGGCGTTTGCGAATACCGGTCTGTTGAGAATTAACAGATGTCTGCGTAGATAAAAAGGAAAAGTTTTACGTCTTTAATACCGTTCTGTCATAAGTAACAGAGGTCCGAATGGGCAGACGGAAAAGTTTAAAAAGACTATGGTTACCGCCCTGTTGAAAATTGCAGGGGTCTGTACGAATAGGCTAAAGTTTTTAAGTTTAATCTATCGTGTTGAGGGAAGTTTTATCGATATATTTGACAAGAGAGTTTTTAAGTGTATTCTACCGTGTTGGGGAATGCAGCGGTAATTTTAAGTGAATTCCACTGTTCAAATTTGTTCAGATTTGACAGAGAGAGTATAGAATAGTGTGTGTGTATGTCTGTGTGGGATCCTGTGTCTTGCCTGACTGTGCCTGTGGGTAAAAATAGTGACCCCCTCCCTGGTCACTTGAGAAGAGTGAATGAGAGAATGAGCCCTATAGGAACTTGAATGTTGTGTATTAAAAAATAAACAAAAGGAAATTAGAATATTGTTTCAAAATATTAGCTCTGCAGAATATTGTAGTATGATATAAATTAAAAATAATAAGATATATATTTATATGATAAATGTAATGATTTATCTTAATAGATTAATAAATAATAAGACTGCACGTGCTTAAAATATTATTTTATATCTGAAGACGTCTAAAAATTTGTATCTCATTACCCCTGGAGGACAGTATGAGAAAGTATTCCAATGCAGAGATTTATGCTTGTGTTAAATAAAATAACTTGTGCATTGAGTCTGAATGAGAGTGAGATTGGGTGACCAAGTTAAAAGAAAAGTTTCAACAGTCATAGACATTTTGCAGCAATCTTAGTATCTTAGTAAATGGGACTTGTTGATTCAAATTAAACTAAAAGGAATTCCTGTTGGTTGAGGAGAGTTTTATTCACCATTACTAGATTATTTTTATCCCAGCATGTGAATATAGAAGAAAGAAAATTATTTCGTTGTATTACACTCAGATCAGTAAGTTAGATTATTGCTTTTTCTGCATACTGCAACGAAGAACTTGCTTTACTAAAATAGAATGGGGGAACTGCTGTTGTCAACCAGTGAGATATTTGATATAAAGGAACTAGTGAAAAAAAAGATGGTTAAAGAGTGGAATTTGGATAAAGAGCTGATTGGTCAGAATCAATTGGAACTAGAAGTTATAAAAGTTCAATTTGATTCATGCGGATCTCTGAGTGTTCAAATTTCAGATGGCTTCAATAACATGGCCTTGGATGGAAGCAACAAGTGGGGAAAAGGTGAAGACACGACTGCAGAGAGAAGAAGAGAGAGTGGGTGATGGGCTTTTTTCAGCTCCCCTCCTGAAAGGAGAAGTTGACACTTTCTGAAAGGTCAGCATGGAGAAAGACTGATTTAATGCAGGGAAAGGTGAAACTTTCACTTGAGGCTTTTCCTGGGGACAAAGATATCCTGAGATGCAAAACTGTGGCAGGATCAATCAAAAGCCAAAACTGAGAAGAGGCTGAGAAACGACAACACCAGGACTTTGAGTAACATCAGGCTGACGACACATGCAGAGCAACAGCCAAGCAGCTTCAACAGACTGATGATCTATACAGAAGGACTGACATCACTTCCCTTACGGGCAGCACAGGTGTGGCATCTTCAATGATCACTCTAGAGACTGCTTTAAATTTTGTTAGTTATTATATTAACTTAATTCATCTTGATTATTCACTGGTCTCATAGCAGTTCTTTGTATTCTCTGCTAAACTAACCTTCTCTGCTTGTATAGGTACCAGTCCAGCCCTATGTCTTGAAAAGAGAGAGAGAGAAAAAAAGAAAGAAAGCTCATTGACAGACAGAAGTGGGTGCTCAACTCACCAAATAGTTACAACTGAGGCTGGATTTGGTATAGTGAGGGCTATTACATTAAACAACTAGGGATAAAAGCATAAAATAATTATTCTCTGGCAAAGAAAAGATAGACAAGATGTCTCAGAAAAATATGGTTGGTAAAATAACAATATTGGTCACTCCATCTTGTTTATTGGATTTAACTTTTCTAGAGCTGGATTAAATAATAATAACTCCAAAGTCAAAAATCATGAAGTCAAAATGCTGTCATCAGTGGGGTAACGAGATGGAAATATTATTGGCCATGGATCCATGATTATGCAGAGATCTCCAATCTTATTCTTAAAGAAGCTCATGAGCAACAACAAAAAGAAGATGACAAACTTAAAATTAGACAAACAAATAATTAAACGCATTTGAGAAATTACAATTGGCTGTCTCAACTGCACCGTGACTAGGTCTACTATTCTAAACTATTTAATCTATTAGATTTTGTAGAAAAAAAGAAAGAAAGGTTTATGCACAGGGAATGCTACAGTGTCTATGTTCAGACTTTGTGGCATTCCACAGCTAAAATGATATGTTCCCCATTTAGATCACAACCTGCTGAAGCAGAAACAAGAAGATATGATGGCCATGGGGGTGTGAATGAGTGTGAATGATGGTATGGTATGGAGTGAGAGATGGTGTCTGAAGAGAAATCAATTATTTTGCCAAAACAGCTGTATCTAAATTTAATTTGTGGGTCCACAGGGCAAATTATGCCCAATAAAATAATGACCATGGATGAATTTGGTTAAGTTTCCTGGTCAATACTGTTGTGGCAGAAAAGGGAAGGAAAAAAACAGTGCCACATTTGCGCAGCGCATAACATATCTACATTTCTTTTAAGCATATCATGATGGAGCTGATGGAGCTGATTCCAAAGTATAATATTATCCTGTAACTGTTAACTTGAGCAAAGTGGGTTGAGTGCTTTCCAGATGCCTTATGTAGTGATAGTGGGACTCAAAACAATTAGATAACTGAGTTGAATTGATTAATTGTAAAGAATAAATTTGAAATTTTGGGGGAAAATTAGTATGAAACAAAATTGCTATTGATAGAGGTTTAAGCCCTGCTAGTGATGAAAGCTGAGAGCCCTAAAAGGGGCCAGGACAGCGCTCAGCCCACAGGAGCTTTCCACAGGTCATACCAAAAAGGACAATGGGACAGATGAGCAGATGATTTAATATATGTTGCTGTCACTAACAAGATATGGTTAAGGTCTCAATCGCAGGTGACAGCAGCTCAATTCCAGGAAGGTTTCCAGGATGGTCCAACAAAAAGAACCACTTCAGCAACCCCACATACCATGAAGTAGGGGATTCAGAGCGTATTAGTGACGACTCTCCCTTACCAACGAGGGAAAGCCCATTGCAATGACTTGCAAAGAGTCACCCTGGTGAAGAAATAACGGCTAACAGAATAATCAAAACATTTTGGAGCAGATGTGGGTCAACAAATGAAAAGAGAAGGAGACAGGCTTGACCAGAGACACAGAATGAAAGGTTGCAGAATGTTGAAAGCTCACAAGAAGCCGTACAAAGCAGAAAGAATCAACCCAGACTTTCCAATGGATGCTTCAGCCCTCAAACAGACCTAGTAACAACTTAATAATAACCCCAATAAAACAAGAATTGATTGAAGAGCAAAATATATCAAAGCAACGTAGAAATGTTGATAATGAGAACATTTTAAAAAATAGAAAAGGAGATATTTCATGGGAAACAGTGAAAATAATGAATGGTAAAGACTAATTAAAGAATTGCCATAGCACAGTGGGAATCAGAACAAGTTATAAAGGCTTACAAAAATAGAACTAAAAGAGCTAATGAACAAGATCCTAATATAAAAGACTTAACTGGCCAATCCAGGAGTATACCTAATGAATTTCAGGCTAAAGTTAAAGCAAAGTTTGAATTAGGACTATAGGTATTGACACAGATTTCAATTTCAATTCAAAAGCTTGCAGTTTGATTCAGTACAACTACAATATGATGCAACTAATTTGAATATTTATCAAGTAGTGCTTACAGAACCACAACCTCAGTTGGAAGATATTATTCAAATTTAACTACAAGTAGGCCCTTATAAGGCATCAAAGGGGGGCCAAAAAGGATATTTGGTGTTCGCATGAAGGACAGATTGTTGCAACAACACTTTTGAACATTCTTAGATGTGCATGGTTTTGACCATTGCACAAGGGGAGAAGTTAAGGAAAAGAAATATTTATAAGTAAGGTTAGAAAATTTTCTGTCCACAAAAGTAAGTATAGATAGTCAGCTGGAACATTAAAATTAATTGATTAGTGTAAACACTTAAATTACACACAAGGGAGTTTTTTAATGCTAACTTTATAAGTATGTTTTTACTCCAATTCATTTTTTGAAACATTTAAATGGTTGATATAAATGCTTAATAGATTTATTCGGATACACAGAAAAAGAAATATACATATATAGGTAATCTGTAAAATAGTGCAAAATGTTCCTTTCTAGAGAAGTTTTTACTCTAGGTAACGGTCTAATGAGTTTATTGTCATTGAATGACTTTTCTGAGGTAACATTGCTCTAAAGCTTTCTCAGTTTGATTGATTACATGAGACATGATTAATTTACTAAGGTGTACTGTATCTTTTAACGTTCCTTATGATCAAGTTTATTTGGTGGCTAGTAGTAAAAAGGAAGAAATAATTGCTTCATGAGCATCTTGAACTGAGCTGCTACAGCAATCAGTCAGGCTGCATTAAATTCAAGTTAAAATTATATTTATTGTTAGATTTCGTAATAGACAGAATTGAAACAATCTAAGACTTTCTAACAAAGAACTAAATGTATTGTGATAACAGATGCACTACAATATTCTGTTCATTCATCAACTAAAAATGATTTTGACTAAAAGATTGATTCTTCGGATTTAGGAATTGATAAGGCTTTATAAAAATAGGAATCGATCAAAAATAAGAAACAGATATTTTACCCAGCCTAGTTTGAATCAATATTTATATGGATCAAGCAAAACAAAAACATAGAATGGATCAATTATATTTACTGTAATCAGCAGAGATTTATTACACTGATGATGCTTAATCTTTGCTAGAAGAACAATTACGTAAAACAAGTAGAATGACATGGCAAAACAGGCAAGCCCTTAATTGATTATTGGCAGACAAAGTTATGATTAAGTTAAAAAAAAAAAAATAAAAAAAAAGGCTTGAGAGCAGAAGTTAAAGAAAACATCTCGGGTTACTTGACTGTAACCCTGTTCCCTGAAAAAGCGGGAACGAGATGCTGCACTTGATTTTAAGCGCTATGGGGAAGAATGTCTTCGTCTGACCAGTTGTGAACATGTGTGGCAAACACGCCAAAGAATTTGGCTTAAATAACCTCTGCTGATGACGTCACCGGGACACGCATATCAGAGGCTATAAATAGATGCGAAACAAGTGAGCTCATCAGGTCTTTTGTCTGAAGAACGTCCTGAACATACCCTCAGTGCGGCAATGAAGCGCAGCATCTCATTCCTCCTTTTTCAGGGAACAGGGTTACAGTCAAGTAACCAAAGACGTTCCCTATTAAAAGCTACACTCAATGCTGCGCTTGATTTTAAGCTCTATGGGGAACGAGAATACCAACGCCGCCGCACTGGAAGTGTCTGGACCCCTCATGGTTGTGTAGTATGTGCGCACAACATGAGACTGGCCTCAGACTTGAGTTTGGGATGTCGACTTAAGGACATGAGAGCCCGGAGTAACGTGAACATCCAAACTATAGAATCTAATAAATGTGTGCGGAGAGGACCAGCCTGCCGCATCACATACCTGCTGCAAGGGGGCGCTAAAAGCCCTTCTTGCTAAAGCCCTGGAGGATGCAACCCCCCTGGTAGAATGAGCCCTCACGCCTAGAGGCGAAGCTTGACCGTGCACCTCATAGGCTAGGGCGATAGCATCCCTCACCCAATGAGACATAGTCTGCTTTGTGGCGCCCGCACCCCGGTTAGAGCACAAACTGGACACAGTAAGTGGAGTTTCTCCTGCTCTGGTGAAGTGAGCGGCGGAGGACAGAAGGCTTCAAGGATGACCGGATGTAAGGTTGAAAATGGGACTTTTGGAAGATAGTCAGGGTGAGGGTGCAAAATAGCCTTGACCAGCCCAGGGGCGAAGTCTAAGCAGGATGGCGAGACCGACAGAGCCTGCAAATCACTAATTCTCTTCAGTGACGAGATAGCCATAAGGAAAACCATCTTTAGAGTCAGAAGCTTGACCAGCGCGGACTCTAGCGGTTCAAATAGTTTGCCGACTAGCCCCTCAAGGACCACGGCTAAATCCCATGAGGGAACTTTGATTCTGACAGGAGGCCTCAGTCGCCTAGCTCCACAAATGAAGCGGGCGATCAAAGGATGTTTCCCAACTGTAACCCCGTCAATAAGGGCGTGGCAAGCTGAAATGGCGGCCACAAAGACACAAAGAGTAGCAGGACATGTGCCTGCTGACAGATTTTCTTGCAAAAAAGCACTGAAACAATCCGGCAGTGGACTGGGTCTGCACTATGTGTAGCACACCACCTTTCAAAGGCACGCCATTTAAGGGAGTACATTCTTCTGGTGGAAAGATCCCTAGCACTCAGAATGGTCTCTATTACATCTGCTGACAGTCCAACATCCCTTAGCCGGTCCCCTTCAGGGGCCAAACATGAAGGTTCCATAACTCTGGCCAGGGATGGAATATCGTCCCCTGCGCCTGAGACAGAAGATCTCTCCTGTTCGGTATTGCCCAAGGCGAGCCGTCTAGGAGAGATATTATTTCTGAGAACCAGACTCTGGTCGGCCAACGAGGCGCTATCAGCAAGAGGCATGACCCTTGTTTGACGGACCTTTGCCAGGACTCCCGGGAGCAGAGCAATTGGAGGAAACGTGTATAGATGCTTCCTGGGCCATGAATGGGCCATGGCGTCCAGACCCAGGGGGGCTGGAGGAGTTAGTGAGAAGTAGAGGGGACATTGTGCTGTTTCCTGTGAAGCGAAGAGGTCCACTTCTGCTTCGTAATATTTTTGCCAGATCTGACTGACCACATCGGGATGGAGCTTCCAATCCCCATGTGTGACCTCCTGTCTGGATAACAGATCTGCTCCCACATTCATGCTTCCGGGAATGTAAATCGCCCTTAGGGACAGAAACTTGTCCTGTGCCCAAAGCAGAATCTGCTGCTCTAGCTTGTTCAAGCGGCGTGAACGCAGTCCGCCCTGGCGATTTATATAAGCGACCACTGCTGTGTTGTCCACCCGCACCAGGACATGGTAGCCTCTTAACTGCCGGAGGAAGTATTTCAGGGCCAGCAATACAGCCATCATTTCGAGGCAATTGATGTGCCAATCGAGATGATGGCCCCTCCAGACCCCTTGGGCTGGACAGCCATCTAAGACCGCCCGTCGGGGAAGCGTCTGTCGTTAGCATATTGCTATAACAGCACGGACCTAGAGTGGGATCCAAGGTGAGGAACCGGAGTCTGAGCCACATAGAAAGGGTACAAAGCGCTTGGCGCGTAACCTTTATTCACCTTTGGGGATTGGCCCTTGGATGAAATCCCCTGGCTTTGAGCCACAACTGAAACGGTCTCATATGCAGAAGGCCCAAAGGTATAACCGTGGACGCAGCTGCCATAAGACTGAGAATTCTTTGAAAATGATGGAGTGTAATCTCCTTACCCAGCCTGACATTGTTCAGGGTGTTTAAAATGGACTCGACACGTGCGGGAGACAGCTGTGCCCGCATGGTGGCTGAGTCCCATACAACCCCTAAATACACTGTTCTCTGAGCTGGAGAGAGAACGCTTTTCTTGGCATTGAGTCTCAACCCCAGATTTTAAAGATGAGCCAGGACGATATCTCAATGTCGTAGCACAAGCTCTTGAGACTGGGCCAAAATCAGCCAGTCGTAATTCTGCATGGTCTGGAGGGAAGCGCAGGCTTTTTTAATGATGATCCACTACCAGAAGAAAGATAGCCCGCAATCGTCTCTTCTACCTGGGGCATCAATGTATAACCCTGTGCCTTTGCACCCACGATAGCCGAGTAAACTGACGTCACAGGCACAAAGACACGAGAGGAACAGGGCTTGTTCCAGGATTTAGTGAGCTCATCATGTAAATCCAGAAAAAAAGGGAGATCACCTTTCTGATGTCTGCCCCTGGCCACCTGACAGAAATCTGTCATCTAATTTAGATCGTCTGGGGGTCTCTTGTTCCTGTGGCCAGTCTAACTGAAGACTGTCCACAGCGCAAGTGACTACCTCGAGTAACTCATCGTAAGATCGATCGTCATGTGACGAGCGCTTGGAGGCAGTACACTCGATATCCATATCGAAAACAAGAGAACTGGCGTCCTCAGCCCGGTCTGCAGAAACGCCGGAGCGCACTGCAGAAGCGGGCTGAAGGACTTCTGAAGGCTCTTCCCGCAGGAACGCGAGCCTGGAGCGGAGCACTTTAACAGATAATAATTCACAGTGCTCACACTCTGCGTCCTCAAGGGCTGACACCGCGTGAGGTTCCCCCAGACAAAGTATACAATAATCATGCGAGTCATCTTCTGAGATGGGTTGCGAGCAGGGCGGCACGCATCTCTTAGCTTCCCTCGACATGATATCGTATTATTTTCACTCTTTACTTTTCGTGGAAGAGAAAGAGATAAAGAGTGTGAAAAAGTCTTTTTTCTGCCTGCAAAAACTAACTCCTAACAAAGGATAGTTTAGAGAGGAAAAGAGAATGTTTGTATGTTCAGCACACACTGCACACAATATGGTTCTGAATGTAAAAGAAGCGCACCTGTTTCGCATCTATTTATAGCCTCTGATATGCTTGTCCCGATTACATCATCACCAGAGGTTATTTAAGCCAAATTCTTTGGCGTGTTTACAACTGGTCAGACGAAGACGTTCTTCCCCATAGCGCTTAAAATCAAGCGCAAAATTGAGTGTAGCTTTTGATAGGGAACTGGTTTAATTTAAAGTTCGAAGCATGGTCTGCTGAAAATTAGAGATATTCTTAGGAGTTGCAATATTGGGTTATTGTTCTGTTGTGTACTTCCCATATTAATAGCACTAGTTGTCAACGCCACGGTTAAGCAAATGGAAATGCTGAAATGAAACAGTAATTTAGACCAAACTGAAATTTACAAACATTGGATGTAGATTCAAGTATATCTAATGAGGACATAGAAAATGAATAACTCTTTATGATGAGCAAAATATCTGGGTTGAAGATGTCTACATTGCAAAAATAACTTTTAGTAGTATCATGCATTTTTGTGTTTGATATATTCTACATAATTGTGACAATAACCAGCAAGGCTGAACCAACTGTATGTTCATGCTTATAACAATGGTTTATTTTTGAAATTAGGGAGCAAAAGATTCTTTTACTCTTTTAGGAAAAAGAAAGAGTACGAAAAAGGAAAAATACACCTAAAAGAAAGAAAAATGTCTGAAAAGAGTTGTTCTGATGCTCATCCAGAGTGTGGTTGCAAAATCTGGTCATTGGTAGTAAAGCATGGGTGACTTAATTTAGTCACTAGGTAGCATAACTGAGGAAGCTGGATTTTGAAACTACACATCTGGGAAAAATAGAGTGAAGGTGCGGCTTAGGTAAGCCCCAGAGGGGGGAAATGTAGAAGATTTTATCATTTAGAAAATTAGTAATTTAATATGGATGTGAAAACACTATTATATTTAAACTGTGTGCTGACTCTGTGAGTGAACTTTCTAAAGTTTCTACAGGAGACGAAGAGTCTATACAAAAGACTTGGGATGTGTTGACCTGGTATCACATGTAAAACAAGCTTAGGAAAAACAACCAAAAATATATCCATAGGTTGTTACCATTTTGGGAAAGCAGCTACGGTATATATATTTTTGAAGTGACAGAACTCGGGAGACAGAACTTGTCTCCTGCAGGAGAGACTCGGCTTTGTTGATTTGAATAAAGCCTTTCTGAAATCAAAAGATCTTTGAGAAGTGATTTTTTACAAGAGACAAGAAGAGAATTTTCAACAATGCTTGATTCTTAATACTGTGTGTTGTTAAGTGGATAACTTTTATGATAGTGGTTCATGAGTCCCTTGTTTGTCCTGAGTAGGTAAACTGCCAACTGTTCTCCATGTTTGTTTTTCCAGCATTTCCATATTTGATAACCGAGGGACTCATGCACAACTATTACCAAAGGTGAAACATTCACTGATGCTAAAGAAGGAATTAAGAGCAGGGGGGTGTAAACATTTGAACAGGATGATCAGTGTAAATTGTTCTTTTTTTCCTCTTTTATTTTTCATTTAGTACTGCCTTTAAGAAGCTATATAAGATATGTACATGCTTATTGTGTCATATTTTTATAACATTTCTGACATGACTTTTCTTGTTTGAGGAGGCGCAACCAAGCCGGTGGGCAGGGAAATAATAATTTCCTGCTTAATAAGCAGCTTCATTTTGAAATATGTCACTTTTACGAGTGTTACATGATGTCTTTATAGAGTACTGACTGCAGTGATTCTGCATTTTTACAGGCCAACCTGGAAGTTAACATCAACCTGGTTCCCTCGATAAAAACCCATTATGATTTTCCCATTGGCTTTTGGATTATTGCAGAAAATAAGCTTGTGACCAACAAAAGTTTATGATTTGTTCATCATGATCTTCACTAATGAACAACTTTTATGAATTTTGATGACTAAATGCAATTGGCAGAAGTAAAAAGCTAACAACACCACAGTCGCATGACTTTAGCATCACCAACATTAAGCATCCCACAACTCTTTCAGTCTTTATTTAAAAAGCATTTTTCATATAAGTTTGAGTTTGCAACAGTGTGATTTTTAAACACAATGAGGCTGCAAAAAGCGGACTATTGAGTAGATGAGTTTACCTGTTCGTGATGACATTTTAAAAGGCCATATTATGCCCTTTTGTCTTGATTTTGTTTTTGGGCTCTACAAGAATAGGTTTTCATGCTTGAATGTTCAAAAAACACATTATTTTTCACATATTTTACATTGTTGCAGCTCCTCTCTCCCCAGTCTCTCTAACGCTCTGTTTATTTCCAGTCTATGAAGTCGCTCTTTCTGTGCTCTGATTGGGCGGCCTGACCACCGTGCTGTAATTGGTCAACTGCTTCAAGTGTGTTTCGGAAATGACACGGCCCTTACCATAACTGTGAGTTTCAGCTCCTCAGGTGTAAACACATGAACGTCAGTTTTGCCTTATCAAGTCAAGCTCAAGTCAGATGTAATGTAGAAATATAGAAGAACAAGCAGATTGACCACAACGACTTGCATGACGTTTCACAGTGGTACGTTTTTATTTTGTAATTCTCTTATACATTTATACACACAGATAAATTTTAGTTTTGTACTGTTCAGGAACAGTGTTAAAGGCACAATATGTAAGGTTTTCAAATAAAATATCCAAAAACCACTTGCACAGTGTGATATATTTCATGCAGTTGTGTACTTACATGATCCCAAAAGTTCCCAAGGATTTGTAAATATGGCTCACACCCCTTGTCATTGTTGCCTATCAATGACGTAATATCCGCGCTATCCTCGTTTCCGCTTGTAGAAACCATGGCAACACAAATGGACTAATGCGGAAGTGGTGGTAATACAGCATCTAGCATCATCATGGATCACGATTATTCATTGGCAAGTACATAAACGCAAAAGCAGATCAACCGAGGCAAGCAGGCTTTGGGACAAATGGAGAAATAAAACAGGGATCAATGTTGGTGTGGCATTTTCGAGATGGATGCTTCGCGGCAAACTTGGACTTGACAGAGACTCCTTTCTCGCATGTGTTTTAATAGACAGGTAAGCAAATATATATAGTATATTATAACTATCAAGTGTTCGTAATTGTACATAATTTTGTGTGGGTTATGCTGATGAAATTACATGTACAGTTATATTGCACTTTGTTTGTACTTCAGTAACGCTTTTTAAGTCTATGGCAGTGAAATTAAATACAGTATGTGTTGCACAAAAAAAAAAAAGAGCCATTACTTGCAAATACTTTGTTTTCTTTCAAATGTACTTTTCGTGCGATTGTTTTAAACACGTAAAACTGCGTAGCATTAACCCACCAAATCGTTTGACAAATAGTCACATATTAATAACAGGCTAATAGAGCATTACATTTCACGTTCCTTGAATTCATTACGATGACATAAAATAGCATGATCAAGCGTAAAAGTAATACAAAAACTAATTCATTACTTCCGTGAACATGATTCGTGAATTCCATACATCTCTGGATGGTGAAAACGACATCTCCCATCGTTCCACTCTCCTTCATAGCATCATAAAGCTTCGCCTTTGTTATTGTTTTGAAAATGTGACCTCTGGTGGCAAAAACGTACATATTGTGCCTTTAAAAATAAATTGTAACCACTGTTTCCTAAGTTTGTCTGCCTTAGGAAGGCCGAAAAAAGAGTTTCAGGGTTTAGATTCATTGTAGAAAAAACAGCATCTCTTAAACATGACAACAACACACTACTCAACCAGGCCTCGACCCTTTTTTGCGTATGCCTTGGGTGGGACTTATTTAAATGATGAATACTGTGACGTGTACACCCCTTAAGAAAACTCAAGGAGTTTCTGCTAGTTCAGGCTTACTGATATAGAGAATATCTCCCTTTGGAGTGGACTTTGTGCTTTGTAACTTTGCAGACCTGTTTCATGCTTAAACAGCAACACTACACACTAAAGAAAGAAAACAGCATAATAGGTCCTCTTTAACGTCCCCAACAACCTCTGTAGTCCCATTTAGCCACTTGTTAACAACCACATTTTTCAAGACAACTAAAAGGTTTTTTTTTTTTTTTTTAAATCACAAGGGGGTTTTACTGATGTATTTTATGAAAATATCTTGTGCTTGTGTTAAAACAGACCTTATTTAAGGCATTTAAATAAAACCCAATTCAAAAAACCCATTGACTTCAGGACGATGGAACCGAAAGTGGTACAATGCTAACTCATTTCTGGGTTTTGGCCTACAAAAACACTTCATGTCTGCAGCACAATATTCCATGCCAGATCTTAGAGGCAGTCAATCCTGTGTACTGATATTCATGTTTGAAGAGACTGCATTAGAGGCCTGAGCTTTTCAAGGACATGTACTCCAGTGGCTGGGGAGGACATTGTGTGATGGTATTCTAGTGAGCAGAGCTAAACACATATGGGCTAAAAGTGATGATGTCTGCAGAGCTGCTGGAGCCTTCTGGGGCCTGTAGCTACATGTTGACAGGCCTCGTCAGGAGTGTTTAGTCAAAGGTTGCACCATGTTTTTTACGGGTGACATTAGAAAAGATGACATTTTAATCTCTGGAATTGCCAAAGGGCCCCACAATCCACCACCCTCGGAACATGCTGAGAGAGTCAGGACCAATGAATGACTTTCTTAAGCTTGGAGTGGGGGATGTGCACGTCTTTGCAGTAACATATGTGTGTGCCTACTCTGTGTGTGACATACAACATTTAAGGGAGTCTTAGTGTATGATTCTAAGTGGGAGTTTTGACTTGCGTCTCTCATTGTGAATACTAAGAGGTCTTTCTTACTCGACGACCCACTGCCGGTTCACTCTGGGTCACCCACTCCACTGGCCTCGAGGGTACGAGCAGCATGTCAATGGCACACATGCACCCGAGTCAGCCTGCAGCTATGGCTCATCTGAATGAAAGCCGCTGTTAGCCGTGTAATACAGTGGGGAGAACAAGTATTTGATACACTGCCGATTTTGCAGGTTTTCCTACTTACAAAGCATGTAGAGGTCTGTAATTTTTATCATAGGTACACTTCAACTGTGAGAGACGGAATCTAAAACAAGAATCCAGAAAATCACATTGTATGATTTTTAAATTATTAATTTGCATTAATATTGCATGACATAAGTATTTGATCATCTACCAACCAGTAAGAATTCCGGCTCTCACAGACCTGTTAGTTTTTCTTTAAGAAGCCCTCCTGTTCTCCACTCATTACCTGTATTAACTGCAGCTGTTTGAACTCGTTACCTGTATAAAAGACACCTGTCCACACACTCAATCAAACAGACTCCAACCTCTCCACAATGGCCAAGACCAGAGAGCTGTGTAAGGACATCAGGGATAAAATTGTCTTGTGTAGACCTGCACAAGGCTGGGATGGGCTACAGGACAATAGGCAAGCAGCTTGGTGAGAAGGCAACAACTGTTGGCGCAATTATTAGAAAATGGAAGAAGTTCAAGATGACGGTCAATCTCCCTCGGTCTGGGGCACCATGCAAGATCTCACCTCGTGGGGCATCAATGATCATGAGGAAGGTGAGGGATCAGCCCAGAACTACACGGCAGGACCTGGTCAATGATCTGAAGAGAGCTGGGACCACAGTCTCAAAGAAAACCATTAGTAACACACTACGCCGTCATGGATTAAAATCCTGCAGCGCACGCAAGGTCCCCCTGCTCAAGCCATCGCATGTCCAGGCCCGTCTGAAGTTTGCCAATGACCATCTGGATGATCCAGAGGAGGAATGGGAGAAGGTCATGTGGTCTGATGAGACAAAAATAAAGCTTTGTGGTCTAAACTCCACTCGCCGTGTTTGGAAGAAGAAGGAGGATGAGTACAACCCCAAGAACACCATCCCAACCGTGAAGCATGGAGGTGGAAACATCATTCTTTGGGGATGCTTTTCTGCAAAGGGGACAGGACGACTGCACCGTATTGAGGGGAGGATGGATGGGGCCATGTATCGCGAGATCTTGGCCAACAACCTCCTTCCCTCAGTAAGAGCATTGAAGATGGGTCGTGGCTGGGTCTTCCAGCATGACAACGACCCGAAACACACAGCCAGGGAAACTAAGGAGTGGCTCCGTAAGAAGCATCTCAAGGTCCTAGAGTGGCCTAGCCAGTCTCCAGACCTGAAACCAATAGAAAATCTTTGGAGGGAGCTGAAAGTCCATATTGCCCAGCGACAGCCCCGAAACCTGAAGGATCTGGAGAAGGTCTGTATGGAGGAGTGGGCCAAAATCCCTGCTGCAGTGTGTGCAAACCTGGTCAAGAACTACAGGAAACGCATGATCTCTGTAATTGTAAACAAAGGTTTCTGTACCAAATATTAAGTTCTGCTTTTCTGATGTATCAAATACTTATGTCATGCAATAAAATGCAAATTAATTACTTAAAAATCATACAATGTGATTTTCTGGATTTTTGTTTTAGATTCCGTCACTCACAGTTGAAGAGTACCTATGATAAAAATTACAGACTTCTACATGCTTTGTAAGTGGGAAAACCTGCAAAATCGGCAGTGTATCAAATACTTGTTCTCCCTACTGTATGTCACTGCAATATGTGCTCACATTTATAACAGAGAATAGACTAAGTCATGGACGTCAGCTCTCCCCATAGGCGCTGAGTAACTGTGGGATTTATCACAAGTACATCTCCCCCAAAAAAGCTTTCTTTCTGGCTGTAACTCCAGAGAACTAAACAAGCATGTTGCAGCTGGAGGGAAATGGACCAATGAGGAGGAATATTCAGTGAGTCACAGTCTCTCTGAAAATTTCATGTTATGAGTCTAGCATTTAATATTGTTCATATTCTTTTACCAATTGTGCCCATGTGGCAATCACACCAGAGATGTCTTTGACTATATATATATATATCACTGATTCTTGAGATAAGGGACAAAACATGTTTTAGATGTTAAAAAATAAAACTAACACTACATTATTAAAAATTGGTATTTTTGTAGACAAAGGTCTCAGATAATGAACCATGTAAGGGAACAGGCTTATTTCTAAATATTTTTTCTAAAAAATGATATTTATTCACTCCATAACTTAATTTGTGTCAACTTCGTCAGACACACTTAAAAGCATACTAATTTAATTTAATCCATCCAAAAACAATGTAAAATCTTCAGTTCCCTTTCAGTCGGTCACGTTCGATGTACGTCGGAACTGGCCGACGAATTGGGGATCATTTTCAGAGACCAATCCACTTCGAGTGTATAAAAACGAGCCAATAACGTTGGCATGCGGTCCACGCACCGCCCCGCAGCGCGGGTATAAATAAAGCGAGGAAGTGGAATACCGCATCCTCGCTTTCAACTTCGGAGCCGAACGGTCTACAGTCATTCTGTTGCTGTTTCTACGAAGAGTGTTTCGTGAAGACGAGCCTTTTGAGGAAGATCGCTCTCTTACTGGTGCTGGCGTGACGGTGCGATTCAGCGAGTGGCTGCTGCAATGTACACTGTGTTGTATTGGTTGGCTGGGCGTTCCGTTTGTTGAGTGCTCACACGCGGGCTTGCACTATCGGACCGCTGTGAGCCGCGGCCATCTCCCTGAGTGCCTCAGCACTCCTAAAAAGAGCATTTTTCCCTTCCTAAAAGAGCAAAATGGTTTGACCCTGCGTCTTTTTCAAGATGTCATTCAAACCGTGTGTTTCTGGATGCCGTCGTTTTCTGTCCCCAGTTGACGGTCATGATCGCTGTCTCACGTGTTTGGACGTTCAGCATGCTGAGGCGGCGTTCGTGAATGACTCATGTTCCCACTGCGGGAACATGACCATCGCAGTTCTACGGTCTAGGCTCGAATACCTCAGAAGGGGTGGAGTCCCATTGCGCATCCCCCGATCTAGTGGTCCTCCCGCTGCAAAGCAGAGGGCTGCTACTTTGGCTGATGCCTTTGGTGGAGACCTGAGGATGACTGTGAGGGCTTCCCCGACGGGCCAATAAGCCCCATGGGCCCCTCCCCCCTCCGCTGCGCCGATGGAGTTTCCGGAAGAGCGGCCCAGTTCTTCCCATGGGTGGCCGGCCGTCTCTTTCGGGGCTCCGGCTGAGGATATGATCTCGATTGTTGCATCGGAGGACGAGCTAATGGGCTCTGGAGATGAGGATTCGGCTGCGTTACCCCCTTCGGGTGTGGTAGCGTTGCCCGAGTCAGATCCAGAGCTTACGGCTATGCTTTCCCGGGCCGCCGCGAGTGTCGGGCTCGAGTGGCACCCTCCACCGTGTCCCGAACCCTCGCGGCTGGATGATTTGTTTCTCGGGACGGCCCGTGCTGGTTCTCAGCGCCCCGCCCCGGTACCATTCTTTCCGGAAGTGCATCAGGAGCTCACGAAGTTGTGGATGGCGCCCTATAGCGCCAGAAACCGATCTAGTGACTCCTCCGTCCTCACTACCCTCGATGGTGGCGCGGCTAAGGGGTACGTTAGGATTCCCCCAGTCGAGCGGTCCGTGGTGATACAGCTGTGTACCAGGGCCGCTGTGGACTGGCGGGCTAACCCACGTCTCCCCTCCCGGGTGTGTAAGTTCTCGTCCAACCTAACGGGCAAGGCTTACACAGCCTGCGGGGAAGCCGTGTCATATCTGCATGCCATGGCGCTCCTGCAGGTCTACCAGGCCAAAGCGCTAAAGGATCTGCACGAGGGTAGTTCCGACCCAGGCGTTATGCAGGAACTGCACACAGCGACGGACGGGACCCCAGCTGCATTGGCATATCAATTGCCTGGAGTTGCTAGCAGTACGTCTTGCCCTAAGCCGCCTCAAAAAGCCGCTTCAGAGCAAGCACGTACTGGTCCATACGGACAGCACTGCGGCTGTTGCGTACATCAGCCGCCAGGGTGGTCTACGCTCCCGTTGCATGATGCAACTCGCCCGCCATTTCCTCCTGTGGAGTCAGAAGCATCTGAGATCGCTTCGGGCCATTCACATCCCTGGTGCGCTGAACCAGACAGCCGACGAGGAGAGTGGCGACTCCACCCCCGGAGCGTCCAGCTGATATGGGACCTTTTCGGAGCCGCGCAGGTAGACCTGTTCGCCTCTCCGGACTCGACCCATTGCCAGCTGTACTATTCCCTGACCGGGGGCACCCTCGGCACGGATGCACTGGCGCACAGCTGGCCCCAGGACCTACGCAAATATGCGTTTCCCCCAGTGAGCCTTCTCGCACAGACTCTCTGCAAGGTCAGGGAGGACGAGGAGCAGGTCTTGCTAGTGCGCCCTACTGGCCCAACCGGACCTGGTTCCCCGAACTCACACTCCTCTCGACAGCCCCTCCCTGGCCAATTCCCCTGAGGAAGGACCTGCTTTCTCAGGGACGGGGCACTCTATGGCACCCGCGTCCAGACCTATGGAAACTCCATGTCTGGTCCCTGGACGGGACGCGGAGGTTCTAGGTGGCCTGCCACAAGCGGTGGCAGACACCATCGCTTCTGCTAGAGCCCCCTCTACGAGGCGCCTCTATGCCCTGAAGTGGAACCTGTTTGTTGAGTGGTGCTCTTCCTGCCGGGAAGACCCCCGAAGGTGTTCGGTTAGTGCTTTCTTTCCTACAAGATGGGCTGGAGTGAAGGCTGTCTCCCTCCACCCTCAAAGTGTACGTCGCAGCAATAGCGGCGTATCACAACGCAGTTGAAGCTAAGTCCTTAGGGAAGCACGACCTAATCGTCAGGTTCCTCAGAGGTGCGAGGAGGCTAAATCCTCTTCGTCCACACTCGATACCCTCTTGGGATTTAACTCTGTGAACCTGCAAGCACTGCCCTCGGAGGAGGCAGACCCAGCCCTGGCTTTGTTATGTCCCGTCTGCGCTCTTCTCGCTTACGTTGACCGGACTCAAAGCTTTAGGACCTCAGAGCAGCTCTTCGTCTGTTACGGAGGCCAGCAGAAGGGAAAGGCTGTCTCCAAGCAGAGGTTAGCCCACTGGATAGTGGATGCTATCGTCTTAGCATACCAATCGCAAGACGTGCCTTGCCCGTTCGGGTTGCGAGCACACTCAACCAGGAGTGTGGCTTCCTCCTGAGCGCTGGCTGAAGGCGCCTCGCTGACAGATATATGTAGAGCTGCGGGCTGGGTGACACCTAACACGTTTGCTAGAATTTATAGCCTTCGTGAAGAGCCGGTTTCTTCCCGTGTACTCGCCCCCAGTGGCCGGTAGGCGCAAAGTGCCCGTTCTTGTGTCGGCTTGCAACGCCACTCCCGCCCGCTGGGCCGGATACGTGCATCTATTGTCTCCAGTTGTGTTCCCCAGAAATGGCTAACCCTGTCGAGTTCCTCCGTCACTCCTGCGGTGTCAGACGTTGCGGCCGTCTGACGCCAGGCCTGCACCCGTATGCTTGTGGAACGTGTGTGTAGGCTGGGTTCCATATGTAGCGGTCCCTACGGCGACCCCATATGTGTGTTCTCCACGGTACCCGCTACCCTACTCAGCTAGCCCTGTGTCTTTCCCTTGACAGAGCTCGCTCTGTCGTCTCTGGTGGTGTTCTTTCCCCCCTGGGACCGGGTTGGATCCACCCCAGAGACTGCTATATGTTGCACTAACCTGCTAGGTTAGTCCTTATGAGTATTCCACCTCTCCTCCCCTGGAGGATATGGCTCCGCAGCGTTCCATCTCCCTGAGACAGGCACGCTTTCCCAGCGTTATCCAATAGTCACACTGAGTGGGTCTTGCAAAAACAGCAGTGACGGACCTTACCTGCTTGGAGCCCTGACTCCTGCTCCAACCTAGGAGCACTCCAGCGAGCTCAAGCAGGGCGCTGGAAGGGCCAGCCTCCCTAGCGTTATGGTAGGGATCCCCAATTCGTCGGTCAGTTCCGACGTACGTCTCCGTTCCCTCCTTCAGGGAACGAGGGTTACATACGTAACCGAGACGTTATGTAATATTGGTTTTCAGTAAAGGATCTAAATCATAAAATACATTTTCTGTTTATTTTTTGTTTGTTTTCACACTATTATGAACAACCCAGTTTCTAAATTCCTTAATTCTCCTCCCTCCTTTAATATTAAACATATATCACCAATGTTCTTAGGTAATTAAGACATAATATCATGTAGTTCCATTGATGTTTTAACATTTTTACACAATAAATTGAAAAAAGAATAAGACATTTCTTTCAAAATTAACAAAAACTTTCACCTGACGGTGTAAAATACTGATGGAGTTGACAAATACTGACGGCGTTGACAAAGGCTGAGCTGAGGCCAAATATACAGTAAATGTAAATAGAATCATGAAACAGCATTAGAAGAATTCCCCATATGCCAAAAAACTTTTTGAGAGCACTTGTCAACCATCAGACAATAAAACATGACGGAGTTGACGTCTGACAGAGTTGACAAAATTGATTTTTTTTCCCACTGTAACCATTTTGTACAGTGGAGCAATTTAGTTTTTTTCCTCAGTTGTAGCTGCCTTAATAAACATATAAAAATGGCAAGATTTATCGCACAACTATTTACAGAAACTATTACACTGCGATGACGGAGTTGACATGTTAAAGCTGTGACCGCAGAGACTTCAATATTGTTTGTTTAAAATATAATTTTTTCTATGTGTCCTACTGTGAGATCCACAATGAGCAGGAAATAGTAAGTGCTCCTCAGAGGTAAAGCTGCCCATGACACTGCCTGATTTATTCAGAATTATAAAAAATCCTGACGGAGTTGACGCAAAGTGAGGACACTTTTATAGCTATTTTTTAATGGAAAATATAATTCAAAATTTACTTGTTGTATTGTTTGATATCTTAAAGATCTCCGCCTTTTAATGTAACTGTGTATTTTTTAAGGCAGCGGCTATTTGCACTAATAGATGCTATTTACACTAATTGCAAATAGCGATAGATTCTATTTACACAAAGTGTTAATAGCAACTAGGGTCTATTTACACTAAGTGAAAATAGCATATTTTCTTACCGATAATTGTTATTTACACTAAGTGCAAATAGTGATAGATGCTATTTACACTAAGTGCAAATAGCAATAGACGCTATTTACACCAAGTGTAAATAGAAACTAGATTCTATTTACACTAAGTGAAAATAACATATTTTCTTAGCGATAGATGATATTTACACTAAGTGCAAATAGCTGTAGATGCTATTTACCTAGTGAAATAGCATACTAAGTGAAAATAGTGATATAATCTATTTACACCATGTAAAAGTAGTTACCTTTCAGTCAGTACACTACGAGTTATGTCAGTTACTGACAAAATGGGGGTTTCGCTTAGAAGCCAATCGCCTTTGAGCTCTACAAAACGAGCCAATGGCATGAAAATGCCATGGGTCTGCGGAATTTGCATAACGCAACCCCGCCCCACCGTGTGGGTATAAAGGGCGTTGCGTGGCAATCTCGCATTATGTTTCTGCTTCAGAGCCGAGTGTTACTGCCTGAGCGTTTTCCTCTTCAAGACGAGTGTCTCTCCAGAGTGTTGGTGTTACGGCGCGTTCTAGCGAGTTCCGCATTCCTGTCTGATCTGTGCAGTGATCTAGCACAGCGTGTGTGTTATCCCTAGGCGATTCGGCATTCTGCAGAGCAAAAACTCTTCTTTAAAAGAGCTGCACGCGGCACGTCTGTTTCAAGATGTCTCTCCCGTGCTCCGTTCCTGGTTCGGTTGGCTGGTTCCTCCGTTTGACGGGCATGATCGCTGTTTGGCGTGCTTGGGCCTCGTGCACGCCGAACGCGCGTTCATGGATGAGTCATGTTCCCACTGCGGGAACATGGCCATCGCAGTGTTGCGGTCAAGACTCCGTGATCTCCGTGCTGGAGGGAGAGTCCCCTCTACCACACCCCAATCTATTCCGTCAACGAGTGGGAATACTTTGGCTGGTGGTCAGGGTGACTTGAGGGTGATGGTGTGGAACAACCCGACGAATCCTCCTCGGGCCACACCCCCTTCTAGCACACTGCAACCTGTGGTGTTGCCAGATGAGGGCGCAGGTGTTTCCCGTCCTGGGCCTTGCGTTTCATTTGGCCCACCGGCGGAGGATACTATGTCGATCGCCGCATCACAAGGTGGGCTGGATTCCTCCGGAGATGACTATTCGGCTGTGTTGCCTCCTTCGGGAGTCCCAGCATTGTCCGAGTCTGATCCGGAGCTCACAGCCATGCTTTCCCGGGCGGCCGAGGCTCTTGGGCTTGTGTGGAACCATCCGCCATGTCCCGAGCGCTCTCGGCTGGATGATTGGTATTTGGGGGCGGACCGTGCCGAAGGCGCCTGTCAGCCCCCAGTGCCCTTCTTCCCGGAAGTGCATGAAGAGGTGTCGAAGTCGTGGAAGTCTCCCTTGACTTTTCGCGATCGTTCGGCAGCCACTTCCGCCTTCACTGCCCTCGATGGCGGCGCGGTGAAAGGGTACACTGGGGTTCCCCCTGTTGAGCGCTCTGTTGCGATGCAACTGTGTCCGCAGAGCGCTGCGACATGGCGTGGTGACCCAAAGCACCCATCCAAGGCCTGTAGGTTTACGTCTACTCTGGTGGCGAAGCCCCTCCCGCCCAGCCCCAGCAGCAGCAGCCTTCACCCGGGCCGAGGCGTGGAGGACACCGCAGGAAGGCGGCCCCGCCCGTCCCAGCCCCCCAGCCTGCTAAACGGCAGTCTAAGCGGCGGTCCTGAGATGAGCGGCTCGGAGGTGAACTCGGTTCTTTCCCAGGAGATGGTAGCAGGGCCACTCCTTCCCCCGGTGGAGGGCCGGGGGAGAATCCTTGGTTTTTCCCTTGGTTCATGGTTAAAGAAAGAACTGACTTTTTCACCTCCGAGCCTCAAGAGGGCGCAGCTGGCAGTGTGCGACGCCAAACAGCCTCGCCACTCTCGGCCCCCACTGTCGCCAGCCCCCTGGCAGTCGAGACCCCAGTGGAACGCTGGTCCTTCCCTGGTCTCCTCTGTCAGGGCGCGGAATTCGACCCCGCCCACACCTCGGGATGCTCCCATGCCTCCCATGTCTGGGCCGGTCATTCCGCCTCGCTGCCCCATAGGGGGTACGCCTGTGGTCCGCATGACCCTGCTGGTACAGTTTCTGGGAGCCTGGCTAGCGCTTCCCAATCTGTCCAGCTGGCTCGCTCGCACCATCAGGTTCGGCTATGCGATTCATTTCACACGGTCTCCTCCCCGCTTTCGGTGAGTCCGCTATACCATGGTGGGTTGCAATGCCCCTGTCATGCGTGCGGAGGTCGCCACCCTACTGGCGAAGGGTGCGGTCGAGATCGTCCCTTCAGCCGAGATGGAGTCCGGCTTCTACAGCCCTTACTTCATTGTACCCAAGAAAACCGGTGGGTTACGGCCAATCCTGGACCTGCGCATCTTGAACCGAACCCTTCACAGGCTTCCATTCAGGATGTTGACAGCCAAAAGCATTTTCGAATGCGTTTGTCCATTGGATTGGTTTGCAGCGATCGACCTGAAGGACGCGTACTTTCATGTCTCCATTCTTCCTCGACACAGACCGTTTCTACGGTTTGCCTTCGAGGGGCAGGCATATCAGTACACGGTTCTCCCATTCGGGCTAGCCCTGTCCCCTCGCGTCTTTATGAAGGTCGTCAAAGCAGCCCTTGTGCCGCTCAGGCAACACAGGGTTCGCATCCTGAACTCGACGACTGGCTGATTCTAGGCCACTCTCGGGATCAGGTTTGCGAACACAGGGACCTGGTGCTTCAGCACCTCGCCCGTCTGGGCCTTCGGGTCAACTGGGAAAAAAGCAAACTCTCCCCAGTGCAGAGGATCTCTTTTCTCGGTATGGAAATCGACTCGGTCGCCATGTGCGCACAGCTTACGAGCGAGCACGCGCAGTCACTGCTGACTTGTCTTCGCCAGTTCGAGGGCAAGAATGCGGTACCACTGAAATATTTTCAGAGGCTCCTGGGGCATATGGCATCCGCAGCCGCGGTAACGCCGCTCGGTTTGCTTCATATGAGATCGCTTCAGCACTGGCTTCGCGATCGAGTCCCGAGATGGGCATGGCAACACGGCACGCTCCGGGTCCCAGTTACTCAGGCCTGCCGTCAGTCCTTCACCCCGTGGGCGAACCTCAGTTTTCTACGGGCAGGTGTTCCCCTAGAACGAGTTTCCAGGCATGTTGTTGTAACAACAGATGCCTCTGCCACGGGCTGGGGCGCCATGTGCAATGGACATGCTGCCGCGGGCTCCTGGAAAGGACCCCAGCGCCTATGGCATGTCAATTGCCTCGAGTTGCTGGCCGTACGTCTTGCCCTGCACCACTTCCGAGCCCTGCTCAAGGACAAGCACGTACTGGTCCGTTCAGACAGCACGGCGACAGTAGCGTACATCAACCGACAATCTCCTCCTATGGAGTCAGAAGCATCTGAGGTCGCTTCGTGCTGTTCACATCCCGGGAGAACTGAATCGTGCAGCCGACGAGCTGTCACGGTTTCAGCCGCTTCCGGGGGAATGGAGACTCCATCCCCAGACGGTTCAGCTGATTTGGGAACAGTTTGGCGACGCACAGATAGATCTGTTTGCCTCCCACGACTCTTCCCATTGCCGCTGGTATTATTCCCTGACCGAGGGGACCCTCGGCACGGATGCACCAGCGCACAGCTGGCCGCGGGGCTCACGCAAGTATGCGTTTCCCCCAGTGAGCCTTCTCGCACAGGTTCTGTGCAAGATCAGGGAGGACAGGGAGCAGGTCCTTTTGGTCGCCCCATATTGGCCCGGCCGGACCTGGTTCTCAGAACTCATACTCCTTGCGACAGCCCCTCCCTGGTCGATCCCTCTGAGGAAGGACCTCCTTACTCAGAGACGGGGCACCGTATGGCACCCACGTCCCGACCTTTGGAACCTACATGTGTGGGACCTGGACGGGACGCGGTAGGTTTGAGTACCCTGCCACCTCAGGTGGCGGCTACCATCACTTCCGCTAGGGCCTTGTCCACGAGACAGGCCTATGCGTTGAAGTGGAACCTCTTCGTCACCTGGTGCTCTTCTCGCCGAGAAGACCCCACGAAATGCTCAATCGGGTCCGTGCTTTCCTTCCTCCAAGAAGGGTTGGAGCGAAGGCTGTCTCCCTCCACCCTGAAGGTCTATGTGGCCGTGATTTCGGCTCATCATGACCTGGTGGATTCAAAAACGGTAGGTCAGCAGGTTCCTTAGAGGAGCGAGGAGATTAAATCCTCCTCGTCCTCCTCAAATACCCTCTTGGGATCTTGCAGTGGTTTTATCTGCCCTGCAGAAAGCTCCCTTTGAGCCCCTGCAGTCTGTGGAGCTGAAGTTCCTTTCAATGAAAGTGGCGCTCTTGATTGCTCTGGCTTCCATCAAGAGGGTAGGGGATCTGCAGGCATTTTCGGTTGACGAAGCGTGCCTGGAATTCGGGCCGGCCAATTCTCACGTGATCCTGAGACCCCGGCCTGGATACGTGCCCAAGGTTCCCACCACTCCCTTCAGGGATCAGGTGGTGAACCTGCAAGCGCTGCCTGTGGAGGAGGCAGACCCAGCCTTGGCACTGCTCTGTCCAGTATGCACCCTTCGCGCTTACGTAGACCGGACGCAGTGTTTCAGGACCTCAGACCAGCTCTTTGTCTGTTACGGAGGGCAGCAGAAAGGGAAGGCTCTCTCGAAGCAGAGGTTGTCTCACTGGATAGTGGACGCCATTGTCCTGGCATATCAGGTTCAGGGCATGCCATGCCCCCTTGGGGTTAGAGCACACTCCACTAGGAGTGTTGCTTCCTCTTGGGCTTTAGCGCATGGCGCCTCGCTGACAGACATTTGTAGAGCTGCAGGCTGGGCGACACCCAACACATTCGCAAGATTTTATAATCTCCGAGTGGAGCCTGTGTCCGCTTGTGTACTCGCCCCAAGTGGCCAGTAACTGGACAGGCTCAGGTGTCTTCGCTTGCTGCGCCATTCCACTCCACGGACTAGATGCGTGCGCATTTTTCTCTCTCAGGTGAGCTTCCCAGTAAGCCCTGAGCTCCTCCAGCACTGCTGATGTCGACACCAGAGTGCATGCCCGGTTGGTCAGCCTTCGTGTTCGGCTAGGTGCCTCCGTGTGCATGGTTCCCCCGTTGGGCAACCCCCACATGTGTATTTCCACAGTAAGTCTCTCTGAGCACGTGTCTTCCCTTGGCAAGACACCTTGCCCCACCTGGGGTTGAAAAATTTTCCACCTGCAGCTGGATACCCCAGAGTGCTCCATATGCAGTCCCCACGGGGGTCATATGTGTATTCTTAAGTCCTCCCTTCGGGCAGGCATTGTGTTGAATTTCTCCACGTGGGATATGCTTCCCAGTGTACCTTGGTATCAGCGTTGAGCTAGCCCCTCGTTCGTGCTAAGACTCACGGCAGGGAGCCCTAGTCAGCGCAGGACGCTGGAAGACAGCCGTCGTGGCGAGATTGTATTGGGACCCCCATTTTGTCAGTAACTGACGTAACTCATAGTGTACTGACTGAAAGGGAACGTCTCGGTTACGTATGTAACCCTCGTTCCCTGAAGGAAGGGAACGGAGACGTTATGTCCCCATGCCACTTCCGCTGTACCGCTGGAACGGCCGGACGCTCATGCCTCGGCTCTTCAGCAGGTAACATAATGCGAGATTGCCACGCAACGCCCTTTATACCCACGCGGTGGGGCGGGGTTGCGTTATGCAAATTCCGCAGACCCATGGCATTTTCATGCCATTGGCTCGTTTTGTAGAGCTCAAAGGCGATTGGCTTCTAAGCGAAACCCCCATTTCGTCAGTAACTGACGTAACGTCTCCGTTCCCTTCCTTCAGGGAACGAGGGTTACATACGTAACCAAAACGTTCTTCGCAATATGTGTAAATAGTAATTAGATGCTATTTATACTTTATTTTGACAGATACATACTATTTGCACCTCAATATTGTTGTACATAAACAGGATGCAATAATAACATAGAGTGTAAATGATTATATTTATTAAAATTATTAAATGGATGCCGCCTTAATGGGACAATAAAAGCCCTCCCTACACCTGCCCCTAACCCTACCCAATAAATGCTTTTATTATTATTAAACATTTCGTTAGGCACTTTATTTCCACTTTTAGAACATTTTCTTAATTTTTATTGAAAGTAAATGCCTTTCCGATGTGATATGTGATGGGAAAAGGGATAAGAGCGAGCTCTGCAAAAGGTGGATTCGAACCCGGGTCGATCGGGTCAAAACCAAAATCCTTAAGCCTTACACTTTACTGATTGCACCACTGATTGCACCACTAGTGCGAATAGCACTTGCCAACAAGGCACACTATTTGCACTTAGTGTGAATAGACACTCCGATTTTTTAATTTGTTGCATTTTTAAACACTTTGTTTGGCAGTTTTACATTGTGACCTCATGCTGAGGACAGGTTAAATTACACGTGTTTCCAAGTATAGAGTGTGCTTTTGAAATAATACTAAAGAAATTATTTAAAAGAATAAGCAATGAATGTCCTGAGTATACAAATTTCCCTTAGATGTAACTTTTTAAGTATTTTTATTGTGTTGACATTCTCACTTTTTAACATAAATAGGGCTTTTGTGTTTGGGACATGTTTTGTCCCTTATCTCAAGAATCAGTGATATATATATATATATATATATATATATATATATATATATATATATATATGCATTTCACCCATGTTTTTTTTTTTTTTCTTCTGTGTTTAACATTATATTATGTGTGTGTGTGTTTGTCCTGGTAAACCTTACATTATGGGGACAAAATGTCCCCACAAAAATGGCAATATCCGAAATTCTTGTCCTTGTGGGGACATTTTTGGTCCCCATGAGGAAAACAGCTTATAAATCATACTTAGTTTTTTTAATGTAAAAATTCTGAAAGTTTTCTGTGATGGGCAAGTTTAGGTGTGGGGTTAGTGTAAAGGGTTAGTTGTACAGTATACAAATCATTATGCCTTTGGAAAGTCCCCATAAAACATGAAAACGTGTGTGTATGTGGCTCAGTTAAACCCTAAGTTATGGGGACAAAATTTCCCCACAAAGATGGCAATATCCAAAATCCTTGACCTTGTGGGGACATTTTTGGGAGAAAACAGCTTATAAATCATACTAAATGATGTTTTTTGAAAATGTAAAAATGAGGAAGGTTTTTTGCAATGGGTAGGTTTAGGTGTAGGGTGATAGAAGATACAGATTGTACAGTATAAAAATTATTATGTGTATGGAATGTCCCCATAAATCATGAAAACACAACATGTGTGTATAATATATACAGTGGGGAGAACAAGTATTTGATACACTGCCGATTTTGCAGGTTTGCCCACTTACAAAGCATGTAGAAGTCTGTAATTGTTATCATAGGTACTCTTCAACTGTGAGTGATGGAATCTAAAACAAAAATCCAGAAAATCACATTGTATGATTTTTAAGTAATTCATTTGCATTTTATTGCATGACATAAGTATTTGATACATCAGAAAAGCAGAACTTAATATTTGATACAGAAACCTTTGTTTGCAATTACAGAGATCATACGTTTCCTGTAGTTCTTGACCAGGTTTGCACACACTGCAGCAGGGATTTTGGCCCACTCCTCCATACAGACCTTCTCCAGATCCTTCAGGTTTCGGGGCTGTCGCTGGACAATACGGACTTTCAGCTCCCTCCAAATATTTTATTGGGTTCAGGTCTGGAGACTGGCTAGGCCACTCCAGGACCTTGAGATGCTTCTTACGGAGCCACTCCTTAGTTGCCTTGGCTGTGTGTTTCGGGTCGTTGTCATGTTGGAAGACCCAGCCACGACCCATCTTCAATGCTCTTACTGAGGGAAGGAGGTTGTTGGTCAAGATCTCGCGATACATGGCCCCATCCATCCTCCCCTCAATACGGTGCAGTCGTCCTGTCCCCTTTGCAGAAAAGCATCCCCAAAGAATGATGTTTCCACCTCCATGCTTCACGGTTGGGATGGTGTTCTCGGGGTTGTACTCATCCTTCTTCTTCCTCCAAACACGGCGAGTGGAGTTTAGACCAAAAAACTCTATTTTTGTCTCCTCAGACAACATGACCTTCTCCCATTCCTCCTCTGGATCATCCAGATGGTCATTGGCAAACTTCAGATGGGCCTGGACATGCGATGGCTTGAGCAGGGGGACCTTGCGTGCGCTGCAGGATTTTAATCCATGACAGCATAGTGTGTTACTAATGGTTTTCTTTGAGACTGTGTTCCCAGCTCTCTTCAGGTCATTGACCAGGTCCTGCCGTGTAGTTCTGGGCTGATCCCTCACCTTCCTCATAATCATTGATGCCCCATGAGGTGAGATCTTGCATGGTGTCCCAGACCGAGGGAGATTGACTGTCATCTTGAACTTCTTCCATTTTCTAATAATTGCGCCAACAGCTGTTGCCTTCTCACCAAGCTCTCACCTATTGTCCTGTAGCCCATCTCAGCCTTGTGCAGGTCTACAATTTTATCCCTGATGTCCTTACACAGCTCTCTGGTCTTGGCCATTGTGGAGAGGTTGGAGTCTGTTTGATTGAGTGTGTGGACAGGTGTCTTTTATACAGGTAACGAGTTCAAAAAGGTGCAGTTAATACAGATAATGAGTGGAGAACAGGAGGGCTTCTTAAAAAAAAAACTAACAGGTCTGTGAGAGCCGGAATTCTTACTGGTTGGTAGGTGATCAAATACTTATGTCATGCAATAAAATACAAATTAATTATTTAAAAATCATACAATGTGATTTTCTGGATTTTTGTTTTAGATTCCGTCACTCACAGTTGAAGTGTACCTATGATAAAAATTACAGACCTCTACATGCTTTGTAAGTAGAAAAACCTGCAAAATCGGCAGTGTATCAAATACTTGTTCTCCCCACTATATAATATTTCTCCTACATTGCGTCATTGGGATTCAAATATGAATTGATCATTAATATATTTCTCTTTCTCCTACATTGAGTCATTAGGCTTGAACAATGAATTGAACATGAATGCTGTCAAAAGAAAAGAGTCATTTGTTTGTGTTCGTCTTGTCTTAGAATGATGAGAGCTCCGTTGACAAACAAAAGCGCATAATGAGGAATGTAAATGAAAATGACCCTCAGGAAAGTGACGAAAAGATGACCACACACATCTTGGAATGTGTGGGACAATCAAAGCTGACAGGGAGAAAATGAGGGTGTCTCCAGTAAACACGCAATCCCAGTCTGCATCTCTCCTTTGTTTCGTCCTGGGCATCCAGACACCGAGAGCGCTGATATTTTCATAAACGACTCTAACATTTCTTGTTCTGAATACACCGAGACTGACAAACAAGCTAAAAGAGAGATTCAACATCCAACATTTTTTCTCCTCAACCCCATTCTTTTTCTCCCTTTTCATCTTGCCTGCCTTCTTCTGCCGTACTGCAGGGCTGTTTGTGACTTTGTCTGTGTAGTCTTCAGTTTAGCCGATCCTTGTGGACACCTAACTCAATATCACCAGTTTCTTTCTTCCTCAAATGTGCTGCCAGCAGACTGTTCAAGCCCTGAAACAGACTTTTTCAGTTCAAAGAAAGTAGCAATTGATTGCTTCTTGGCCCTGTTTTGTCTACGTTGTCATTCTGCAATGACTTCAGGATTATTCATTGTGTGTGATTGAAAGCCGCCTGTCAAAAGCTCGCCTGCTCAACGCTCACAGAGAGAAAGAGAGAGACAAGCTTTACCTGTGGGGTTAAATGGCCTTTTCAACATTGTTGACCCAGACTCAATTCTCTTCAATATAGCCATTACTTTTTCCTGCATCTACTTTTAACTGCCTTCACCATGTGTGTGTGTGCCACTTTTCATGATAAATAACAAGTAAAAATATGTAAAAATGTCTGTTAATATAATGGTAACAGCCTTAATATCTTGAATGTGACAGAGTTATGTTTAGTTCTTGCGTTTCTGTTTCTTGTGTTTCCTTTCTGTTTAGTTCTTGATTAACCCTTGTTAGTTGCCATGTATACATAGCCCTGAGTTTCAGTTGTTCCTTGTCGGTTCATGTCTTTGCTTAAAGGGGACCTATTATGCAAAATTCACTTTTATAAGGTGTTTGAACACAGATGTATGTCCACAGTGTTGCATGTTGTCACTTCTTGAGTCTCTCCATCATAGTCCAACTACGGTTCAAACATATAAGGCTGAACAGTTGGAGTGTAAAAACTCAGGGAAACCTTAAAGAGATAGTTCACCCAAAATAAAAATTCTGTCATCATTTACACTTCCCCAAGTAATTTCAAAGCTTTATGACTTTGAATCATACAAATGACAAATTTTGAAATAAAAATAGCAATATGCCCAGAAAGGTGACACATTTGCATTCCTGAATCAAATAAGCAAAACTTTCTGCAACAACAAATTTCTGCTGATGTAACCAAGGCCTTGTGGGTGGGGAAATAGTAATAATAATAATAATAATAATAATAATCATATTGCCCATTTTTCATTCAATTAAATCCTCTTAGATAAAAACAAGCCAGCTCTACTGCATGTTATTTCCCACTGAATACTCTAGTTGTGTCCCAAATTACATACTAAATACTATGCACTTACACCGATCAGGCATAACATTATGACCACTGACAGGTGAAGTGAATCTCTTCATCACGGCACCTGTTAGTGGGTGGGATATATTAGGCAGCAAGTGAACATTTTGTCTGTAAGGATTTGAGCAAGGGCCAAATTGTGATAGCTAGACGACTGGGTCTGACCATCTCCAAAACTGCAGCTCTTGTGGGGTGTTCCCAGACTGCAGTGGTCCGTATCTATCAAAAGTGGTCCAAGGAAGGAACAGTGGTGAACTGGCGACAGGGTCATGGGCGGCCAAGGCTCATTTAAGCACGTGGACTGCGAAGGCTGGCCCGTGTGGTCCAATCAAACAGAGGAGCTACTGTAGCTCAAATTGCTCAAGAAGTTAATGCTGGTTCTGATAGAAAGGTGTCAGAATACACAGTGCATCGCAGTTTGTTGCGTATGGGGCTGCATAGCCACAGACCAGTCAGGATGCCCATTCTGACCCCTGTCCACCGCCAAAAGCGCAAACAGTGGGCACGTGAGCATCAGAACTGGAGGACGGAGCAATGAAAGAAGGTGGCCTGGTCTGATGAATCACGTTTTCTTTTACATCACCTGGATGGCCGGGTGCGTGTGTGTTGCTTACCTGGGGAACACATGGCACCAGGATGAACGATGGGAAGAAGACAAGCCGGCAGAGACAGTGTGATGCTTTGGGCAATGTTCTGCTGGGAAACCTTGGGTCCTGCCATCCATGTGGATGTTACTTTGACACGTATCACCTACCTAAGCATTGTTGCACACCATGTACACACTTTCATGGAAATGGTATTCCTTGGTGGTTGTGGCCTCTTTCAGCAGGATAATGCGCCCTGCCACAAAGCAAAAATGGTTCAGGAATGGTTTGAGGAGCACAAAAACGAGTTTGAGGTGTTGACTTGGCTTCCAAATTCCCCAGATCTCAATCCAATTGAGCATCTGTGGGATGTGCTGAACAAACAAGTCCTAACCATAGAGGCCCCACCTCGCAACTTACAGGACTTAAAGGATCTCCTGCTAACATCTTGGTCCCAGATACCACAGCACACCTTCAGGGGTCTAGTGGAGTCCATGCCTTGATGGGTCAGGGCTGTTTTGACAGCAAAAGGGGGACCAACACAATATTAGGAAGGTCATAATGGTATGCCTGATCAGTGTATACGCACTATGCAGTCAACTGTCTAGTGTATGAATTTTATACGATTATTTTGTCATCGCACATGAGAGTCTGATGCCCCTCCCCCTTCGCTACATAATGAATGCGTAAAGGAAGCCGTGACAGTTGAGAGCATGATATATCCAACATTTCTCACATTTTATCAGTTTGAAGTGCACTTTTTCTTTTTGGAATTTTCAGTGTGAACACTACTCACACTATTTATGCTAAAAATGGCATAGAATAGTGCATAAGTACACAACTGAGACACAGTTTCAGTTTTAAGCTGAAATAGTGAGATGCTAGAAATAGTTATAAACAATTACCCAGTATTTTGAGCTCTGCGCTGGAGTAGATGGCACCGTACTTGTTCTCAGCGATGCACTGGTACATTCCAGAATCAGCCTGCTGTAGTTTGTGAATGATAAGCTCCCCATTCACCATTTCCACTCTGCTCTGTGGGGAGACGAGAATCGCTTTAGAACCACGTGTTCACCTGTCAGGCTGCTCCTCAAAGCACACTTAATGTCAATTACACATCTGCCAAAGTGACTCCAGCATGAGACCTTTTTAAGTCACAAGTGATTTGTCATTATAGTACCACTTAGTGATATAATGCATTAAACAACAGTTAGTTCTGGTTCTCAAATCTGATCGAGCAGCATTTCAAGAGTGCTATTATAACAGTCCAACAGCACTGGGATGTTTCAGTTTGTCTACTTCGCCTGTCTGTGTTCACAGCGTTCTAGACCGGAGTATGTGAGCAGTGTGGAGTAGATACAGAGCTGAGTTGTGTGATTTTGAGTGAGGAGCATTTTTATAAAAAACATGTTTGAGTGTTAACCTACACTGGCAGTCAAAAGTTTGAAATAATTGAGCTTTTTAATGTTCATGAAAGAAGTCTCTTTTGCTTACCAAGGCTGAATTTATTTGATAAAAAAAGTAAAAACAGTAATATTGTTAAATATTATTACATTTTAAAATAACTGTTTTCTATTTTAATATATTTTAAAATGTAATTTATTCCTGTGATGCAAAGCAGAATTTTTAGCATCATTACTCCAGTCTTCAGTGTCACATGATCTTTCAGAAATCATTCTAATATGCTGATTTGGTGCTCTATTGTTATCAGCTCTTATTGGTGCTAAATTATTCTTATCAATGTTGAAAACAGTTTTTGCTACCTGATATTTTTGTGGAAACTGATACATATTTTTTGAGGATTCCTTGATGAATAGAAATGTCAAAAGAACAGCATTTATTTGAAATAGAAATCCTTTGTAACATTATAAATGTCTTTACTGTCACTTTAATCAATTTAATGCATCCTTGTTGAATAAAAGTATTATTATTATTATTATTATTATTATTTAAACTTACTCCAAACTTTTTAATGGTAGTGTATCATGGTTTCCACAAAAAAAAAAAAAAAAAAAAAAGCAACACAACTGTTTTCAACATTGATAATAATCAGAAATGTTTCTGGAGCATCAAATCAGAATATGAGAATGATTTCTGAAGGATCATGTGACACTGGCTACGTTTACATGCAACCAAATAATCCAGTAGTAATCGGATTTACGGCTCTATCGGAATGAAAAGCCTTCATGTAAACGCCTTAATCGATCCGATTGAGCTTGATCCGAATGAAATTTCGATTGGTTTATTTAACCCTTTCTAATTCGATCGAGAGGACATTTAAACACTTGATCGGATTGAAAACCAAAACTGAAAGGACTGCACGTGCAATGACATAGAAATAGCATAATGATGTATGACGTGCGAAACGAGCTGTTCTTCCTGTTGAATAAAGTGTCATAAATTTGCGTCATTCTAAAATTATCCTTTCACTCAGCGTCTGTGAAGTGGAGCAGGACAAAGTCCCACCAGTCCTTGTTTCGGATTCTCATCCACAGACGACTGGTTTTGGGCGCAGGGAGAAGCATTTTTACTGCGTGATAAATATAAGCAGCACGGCAAAACAGTTCATATGCTCCAAATAATGGATAAAATGGATTAAGTCTGCTGTTTAATGTAGGAGAATAGTTATTATGCGCAAACAGTGGGGAATGCGTGTGGGGTGCCCATGTCAAAAAAATCAGTTCCGATTCGAAGCTTGTGACATATAAACACGCACATCAACCTGATCACTTTGTTTAGCGTTCATGTAAGCACTATATTCAGATTCATCAGTCGGAATGAATTCAGTCCGATTGAAACAAAAGTTGTGCATGTAAACATAACCACTGAAGACTGGAGTAATGATGCTGAAAATTCAGCTTTGCAAATACAGGAAAAAATTTAAATATATTAAAATAGATGTAATTTTTTTTTTATCAAATGAATGCAGTGTTGGTGAGCAAAAGAGTCTCTTTCTAAAACATAAAAAAATATTTTTCAAAACTACTGACTAGTCTATGTAATGCAAAAAATATGTAAATATGTTCAACTGTACCACATGCAATGTGTTGGCCAAGCATTTGTGAGTGCTTGTGTAAGGTATGTTTCTAGCCTTAAGCAAAAGTTTCCATTTGAGAAACAATTGAAAAATTAAACAGATCTCAGAGATTTCTCTTTCATATGAGTCAGTTCTGTGCGTGTGTACCTGTGTGCTGAGTGGTTCTCCATTGCGCAGCCAGCGATACGTGGGCCTGGGCTTTCCTGTGGCTCGACACTCCCAATGGAGCTGCTCTCCGCTGTCCAGTTGAGTGTCATTTATCACGCTGATCCACTGCGGCAGAGCTGTGCCAGGAACACGGAGGAGATGAGGAACATATGCATATCAGGAACATATCAGTGCTTAACAATGAGATTTTTTCCCCTTCAGATTTGTACTTGCCATGCTGAAATTTCCAACATTGATGTTTTATTAAAACAAAAGAAGAAGTGTATTTCACAATACATAAATGAATAGATATTAACTTGCTTTTCCGGGCATGGATTATATAGACAGTCACCTAGGTTGGCAGCATTTTCATGGCGCACACCCTTTCTTGGCGCATATTTTGTTGATCCTGGAACAACATTCCTGTCCGAAAATTTAGTCCTAACCCTATCCCCACCCCTAAACCTAACCCTACCCATAACTTTTCCCTAAAATCAGAGAGAAATGATCTGTGAATAACACTGATGTAGAAGCACCTGACCCTGGTTGTAAGCCTAAACTTGACATAAACTGTAAACTTGTGCCTCAAATTAATTAGTATTTTGTTCCAGCATCAACAAAGATGTACTTGGTGAAATCACAGTCGTGATGTGACGTGTATTTTACTTCTCAACGTCAATCGTGCTGTCTTCATAGCATTGTGCCCGTTTTCTGTTCCACCTGCCCTTCTTATTGAAAATGAACTGTGACCTAGTAGGTAACTTTTTCTGAGCTTTTCGCTGTACTTTAGATCTGAAACACTATGCCTATACAAAACGTCTCTTTACCTGCTAGAAACCAATACAGATAACTAAGCCACAACATAAAATGCCCCCTTACTGCTAAAATGTAATAATTGATAATACAGTTGTGAATTGACTTTTGTTTAATAAAAAAGTCCTGACATCCAACTGTTGCTCCAACTGTTCCTACACTATAAAACTTTGTTAACATGAAGCACAGCTGCAGTTTGTAGGTAGCCTGTGTCGCATTGTCCTTTTGCAGATTAAATATGTATGAGAGGAACAGTGGGGAGTGTTTTCATTAGATATGATGAGCAGCAAAGATCTGAAAGCAGTGGACCTTTAGTACCCAGCATGCACAGGAAAGTCTTTGCTTTTCATCTGATCAAAAATACCAGTCAAATGTTTGAACACACTTACTCATTCCTTAACATGATTATTTTCAGTGTTTTAGAATAATAATAATAGTCATTAAAACTATTAAACCACACACATGGAAATATATGAAGTATTTATTGAACAAATCCCTAATTATAAGTGAGCAAAATTTAACATTATTTTGGGTTATACTATGTACATGAATGAAACTGTTCCTCAAATCAAGTTGCTTTCTAAAGATACATGTATTACTACTTTTTGAAGCAATCGGACTTAAAGGTAGGGCAGGCAATTTGTACCACCTGACTGCTGCAGATTCATTTCGGCGTTCATAGTGTTGCCAGAGAAACGCATAAATCTGAGGACGTGACGTCACAGGTTGCCATCTTGATTATGGTTACAATGTGGAGTGAACACAGCAAAAGCTCATTGTTTTCATTCGGAAGTGGCTGCTGCTCGTTTGCGATGCTCTGTGACTGTCTGTAGCCTTATGAAACACGCTGATGACATGTCTGCGCGAGCAGGGTGCGCAGAGGTATGGAAATACATATGCTGACAGGCAGGTAGGACATCCTATCATTGCATCCGGACTGAATACAATGACTGGATGAACACCCTAGCAGCTGCCTAGCAACATGCTAAAAACATTTAGAACACTATACAATCCAAATAGCAACATGTATCCGGACCGAATACAATGACTGGACGAACACCCTAGCAGCTGCCTAGCAACATGTTAAAAACACTTAGAACACATTAGGATCTGCATAGCAACATGCTTAAAACACCCTACAAAACAAATAGCAAAATGCTAAAAACACTCAGAAGGCACTGGGGTGTCCTGGGGCCCATTTCAATAAGGAGGTTCAATCAACTTTGAGTTTAAACTTGAACTCTGAGTTGACTTACCCTGAGATGGGAAACTCTGAGTTTTGGGTTTCAGAACAGCTGAATTGAGTTAGTTCAATCAACTCTGAGTAGACTGACTCTGAGTTAAGCGCGTGCACCACGACTATGTAAAGCCATGATCAATGGAGCTCCGAAATTATGATTCACCATGGCAACAGCACCCACAAAAAGACGTCCGCATACTTCCAGGTCACTATGTAAGTTTAATTCTTAATTTTCATGGTATCCAACAGGCAAAAAAAAGAATGTGGCAGCAGCTAAAAATGAAGTATAAAAACATGATTCAATCAGGTAAAGCTTTAAGCATAAAATGTTTATTTTTAGGTTATATTTAGGTTGACTTTACTTTACAAACAAATGACATATTAAATAAATATCATTCAGTGTCTATTTCAATGTGCAGCAGCTTTTCCCACATAGTCTAATGCGCTTTTCACATAATTAAATGTTCTCTGATCCTACCGGTTACATTTATTATTTAGGGTAATGAAATTATTTGACTTCTACTCAGGCCAGCCAAACACCAGCACCACTGACAGATGAAGAGGAGATGGAGGAAGAATATTAAAATCCAGCAGGAAAAAGAATAAAGTACAAACCCGATTCCAAAAAAGTTGGGACACTGTACAAATTGTGAATAAAAACAGAATGCAATGATGTGGAAGTTTCAAATTTCAATATTTTATTCAGAATACAACATAGATGACATATCAAATGTTTAAACTGAGAAAATGGATCATTTTAAGGGAAAAATAAGTTGATTTTAAATTTCATGGCATCAACACATCTCAAAAAAGTTGGGACAAGGCCATGTTTACCACTGTGTGGCATCCCCTCTTCTTTTTATAACAGTCTGCAAACGTCTGGGGACTGAGGAGACAAGTTGCTCAAGTTTAGGAATAGGAATGTTGTCCCATTCTTGTCTAATACAGGCTTCTAGTTGCTCAACTGTCTTAGGTCTTCTTTGTCGCATCTTCCTCTTTATGACGCGCCAAATGTTTTCTATGGGTGAAAGATCTGGACTGCAGGCTGGCCATTTCAGTACCCGGATCCTTCTTCTACGCAGCCATGATGTTGTAATTGATGCAGTATGTGGTCTGGCATTGTCATGTTGGAAAATGCAAGGTCTTCCCTGAAAGAGACGACGTCTGGATGGGAGCATATGTTGTTCTAGAACTTGGATATACCTTTCAGCATTGATGGTGCCTTTCCAGATGTGTAAGCTGCCCATGCCACACGCACTCATGCAACCCCCAACTTGGGTTGTCCTTGTCCTCTTTAGTCCGGATGACATGGTGTCCCAGTTTTCAAAAAAGAACTTCAAATTTTGATTCGTCTGACCACAGAACAGTTTTCCACTTTGCCACAGTCCATTTTAAATGAGCCTTGGCCCAGAGAAAACGCCTGCGCTTCTGGATCATGTTTAGATATGGCTTCTTTTTTGACCTATAGAGTTTTAGCTGGCAACGGCGAATGGCACGGTGGATTGCGTTCACCGACAATGTTTTCTGGAAGTATTCCTGAGCCCATGTTGTGATTTCCATTACAGTAGCATTCCTGTATGTGATGCAGTGCCGTCTAAGGGCCCGAAGATCACGGGCATCCAGTATGGTTTTCCGGCCTTGACCCTTACGCACAGAGATTGTTCCAGATTCTCTGAATCTTTGGATGATATTATGCACTGTAGATGATGATAACTTCAAACTATTTGCAATTTTTCTCTGAGAAACTCCTTTCTGATATTGTTCCACTATTTTTCGCCGCAGCATTGGGGGAATTGGTGATCCTCTGCCCATTTGACTTCTGAGAGAGACTGCCACTCTGAGAGGCTCTTTTTATACCCAATCATGTTGCCAATTGACCTAATAAGTTGCAGATTGGTCCTCCAGCTGTTCCTTATATGTACATTTAACTTTTCCGGCCTCTTATTGCTACCTGTCCCAACTTTTTTGGAATGTGTAGCTGTCATGAAATCCAAAATGAGCCAATATTTGGCATGACATTTCAAAATGTCTCACTTTCAACATTTGATATGTTATCTATATTCCATTGTGAATAAAATATAAGTTTATGAGATTTGTAAATTATTGCATTCCTTTTTTATTCACAATTTGTACAGTGTCCCAACTTTTTTGGAATCGGGTTTGTATTTGTAGGAAATAAAAATGACCATATAAATTGTGAATAATTTGTGTTTATTTAACAGTTGTGGTGGTGGTTATGGTAATTTACGGTATATATCTCAGACTACCCATCCATCTGACATCCTTCCATTCCATACAGTAATCTGTTTTCGGAAAGTGTGATGATGGGAATATACCTGTCATCAATGCATCCAACCACTGGAAATCCTAAAGGAAATTCTAATTATTAGGGTACTTCTAGAGGTTTATCAAGTGAATGTCAGGACCCTATTTTTGTCACTTTGACGGTGTCCTCATGATGAAATATGCGCAATGAATGAATGTACCTGCACTGCAAATAATGCTTTTCTTACTTTGTATTTTTGTCTTCTTGTTTCCAGTCAAAATATCTAAAGATTCTTAAATCAAGATGAATTTTCTACATAAGAAAAATGACATAAGGTATTTAGTCTTGTTTCCTGAGGGGAAAATAAAGCTAATTTAAGTGCATTTTTTCTTATTTTGCAAATGATCTGCCAGTGGGGTAAGAAAAATAGTCTTGTTTCTGTTTGCATTAGGATTATTTTTCTTAGCCCAGTGGCAGATAATTTTACTTGTTTTAAGTAAAATGCGCTTACTTTAGATTTAGATTTAATTTATAATTTTTTAGATATTTGTACTCAAGTAAGAAAAGACTCAGTAAGAAAAGCATTTATGAAGCGTGAATGAATGAGTGAATGAAGTATTTAAACACCGCTGACGCTTTAAAAATGGGGAGGAGACCGAAAGAAACTCTGAGTTTACCAAAGAAAACCTGCTCCTGACCAGGTTAGGTTCACAGAGTAAGTTACCATGGTAACTGACTCTGAGTATAAGTTACCTTTCTTTCAGAAACAGGCTTGACTTACCCTGCTTTCTCGGGTTTGACATACCTCCCATTCTGAAACAGAAAACCCAGAGTTTCCCTCATTTCAGGGTTAACATACTCAGAGTTTTCACTTCTAAAACAGGCCCCTGGAGGGTCACTGTCCTGCAGTTTAGTTTAGATTAACACAACTGCCTGGAAGTTTCTAGTATGCCTAGTAAGACCTTGATTAGCTGGTTCAGGTGTGTTTAATTGGGGTTGGAGCTAAACTTTGCAGGACAGTGGCCCTCCAGGAGCAGGATTGGACACCCCTGTCCTAGCAGCTGCATAGCAACATACTAAAAACATGCTAAAAACACTCAGAACATCTTACAAACCAAAGAGCACAATGTCAAAAAACAAACAAACCTCAGAACACCCAAGCAATCAGCAATCAAATGGCAGTTTAGTAAAAGCCTAGTGATTGGATTGGAACATACTAAACACCCCTAGAACACCCGCCACGTAGCAACCTGCTAAAAACCTGTGACGCTCTATTTTTATGATGCACTTTATTAGTCACCATTTTTGTTTTGGCTTAGCAATACAAAGATAATTGGAGGAAAGTAAATAGTAATGTAATAGCATATTCTTTGTAGCACAAATCAGTTAGCCTACACATGGCAGCAGGTCATCTCTCTGTTGAAATATCACTCTCAGTGAGGTATCTAGTTGATTTGTATAATTTACCGAGCATGTTGTGTCCATTTCCAGAGGTTGAGTGAAAGGGAGAAATTGAGAGAGAAAAGGTGCAGGTAACCTCTGGCAAAGACATGGGCTCCTTAAGTTACAGCTCTTGGACATGGTGATAAAACTTACTGCCTCCCTCCATCCACACCACCATTCCTCACTCCAGACCCACAGCTGGGACAATAACGGCAGGCCGCAGCCTCGAGGAGGATGTACACCCCTGCCCGTTGATGGGTTCTGACTCAATGCACATAGCATACCGATCCACGGCTGCTGCATGTGACATATTCACACGAGCTGCGACAGACGGCTAACCTGCTCTGAGAGAAAACCTCACTGAAGACAAGCCTTCAATCATGAAAAAGGGCTTGCAGGCTGAATTGGGTGTATGCAAATTGTAAGAGTAGATATGTGTCTGGAATACAGTTTGCAGGTAAGACAGAAAGTAGCTGTGCACCTTTATCCAAGAGCATTTTGAAGTTTTACAGTGGATTGAAATGTGGGCCAAAGTAAAAAAAAAAATGCTGAAATATACTGAACTTTTCTTCACCTATATAATCAAAGTTTCTTACACCGAAGGACTTTTCTTGCTGACCCCAACATACAAATTCAGAATGTCATTCATCATGACAGACCAGTTTTTTTCAGTGCTTAAGAGGCGCTGATGTTAATTTTACTTATGGCTGTGATGTCATAATTTCTGAATGGCCCGTTTTTTGCAATTTAGTTTCCATTAACATGTGGGCGGACTGGGAAGGGAGTTTTCCTTCACAAACTATGTCTACATAGTTGATCAAATTCTTGTATTTCGATTTCTTGTATTTTTTACTTCTGTAGCAGACTTTTCAGATTTGCTGTACATATATCGAAAAATGATTTTGCTGGTGAAAAGTGGGTGTCATATAACAGATTGGAGCCAGACCTGAATAGGGATTGCACACATACATTCATGAAAGACTGCTTGTACTCCCATTTGAGGGGCTATTTTGATGGGGATGTTGAGGATCACTTTTCAGATCATCTCAACATATCCAGAACCAATGCCAACAGAAGGCTAAAATGATGCCTAATTAGCTATTTGGCTATTGGTTAGCACTATTTTACAGCCCAGGTGATGTCAGATGAAAGGAAAATTGTTTCAATAGCAGAGCCAAGTTATTACATTTTAACGAAAGATTACATTTTTTTTGGATTGGAATAAAATCTACAGATGATTTGTTCACGAGATTAGGAACATGTATTACGCTAGTAAATAGGGTTAAACTGCAAACAGCCTTTTAAAATCTTGAAAGTCATACACTTGCCGACTCGTTGAGACATGCGCTTTGTTTCTAGGAGACATATGACAAATAAAAACAATACAGAATGTGTTCTAACATCAATTCAAAAATATCAAACATGTTTGATATCCTCAAACTGGATGCAAGCATAATCTGAAGCTAAAGTCTGTGGCCATCATACACTATACTCAGACTGCCCAAAATCTGCAGATTGGCTCTGAGTTTCGGCAGACTCCTCTAGACTGTAATTTGGGGCGAAAATCTGGTCAAAAGGCGTGTATACACTATAGTGTATTCCAGCCTTAAAGCCATGTTCACACCAAGAAAGATAACTCCACCAATAAATATAATGTAATATAGTGACATTCATAGTATTATGTTTATCATAAATCAGGGCGCGCAAAATTTCAAAATCGCTGGTAGCCCTTCGGGCAGGCACTCTTTAGATTTTGGTAGTCCGAATTGAATTTAACTAGCCCGAATAAAAAAAGAAACTTTTTATGTAGAAAACTGAATAGGAGTCGAAACATCAATCAAAACCATTTTCAAAATCACAAATATCAACAATGGTATATAAAATAATCAAATTACAATCATCAATACAAATGGATTTTGTTCTACATTTGGTTCTACCTGAACTGAAATTTCTATGAATTTCTGTCTTGACCTGTCTTTTTTGCCTGTGTAGAACTGAAACACCAACTTAAATCTATGCGCCTCTTAACATTTTAACACACGCACGCATGTACACACACACACAGACACAGCGACTTTCGCAGTTTTCTCCACTGTAGGCTTATAGGCTTTATTAATTTATTGTCATATACATAGAGCGCTTCACGGCCGTTACACATCACATAGGCTACCCAACACTTGATTCATCTCCTTCACTACAACGCTCCCACATGTTACTTGACTTTCCTTCCTTTTGTTTTTAATTTGGTAAATTCTGAAAATTAGTACCTGAATAAAAAAAAAAAAAGTTTTAAACAATCATTATGTTGGAAAATTCTTATCAGAATAATTTCTGTTAAATTAGTATATTTTAGGTAAAACTGTTAAGTTATTAAGCAATATCTCATGTAGGGTTTTTCCTTTGTGTTTTATATACTGTCCACTAGGAGGTGCTCTAGGCATATGTTATCTTTGATTTGACGCTGGTTTTGAAAACGAAAGCGAAAGAGTGACGCAGGTTCGTTGCGTTTTACAGTGAAATGAGAGTCCCTTGTCTTTAATAAAATCAACAATTATTTTTCTCTCATCCACCCGCAATTAATTACAATGTTATGTTTTATTATTTGGTCCGCCTGACCCGCGGATATAACCGCGATCCGCTCATCACAAACACACTCAAACACATATCGGCTAAAATTCACTGCGGAAAAATCAGCATGATCAGAAACATCCGTGATCATATTTTTCATCAGATAACAAGTCAAGAGAGTCAACAACGCAAAGCAAGAAAGGAATTTTATTCACGATTTAAAATAGCCCGTCGAGCAGGGCCGTGATACGTTTTGGATCCCCAGCTGGAAGTTACCAGGGACTTTAAGCAACAGCCACTGATGGAACGGCAACGGTGTTCTTACGTTGTATTGCGCATGCGCGACTTAAACTGCTACTTCGTGACGTTCTACTGTAACCGTCTACTACGGGAGAACAGCTGATTTGTCGTAGTCGTTACAACGTGAGAGATTAGGTAAGTAAATGTTATGTTTTATGGTATATGACATTGTAATTGCATCAGTATATGATTGTACCACTAGTCTTTTATTTAATCTGTGTTGATATGTTTTAAATTTAAACTAATTTTAACGTTTTTTCCGTTTGTACAAAGATATGTCTGCTGTTGGCAACAACACCTCAGGCAGCATTGAGATTAGAGATGATGTGAAGCGAACAATGTAAGTATTGCCTAAACATCCTCTTAAAAAACATTAAATGTATTACTATGCTACAAAAATATTTTTAGTGTTGGGTAAAAAAGATTAACAGATTAGAAATAGATTAATACATTAATTATTAGTTATTATTATTATTAGTTATATAACAAGACAGTTAATTATACTTACTTTTCAAAAGTGAGCTATAGCTACTTCATGTTTCTTGTTGATTAGAGCCCCTATGGAGTGGACAGAGAAGCATGATGTACTTCTCTGTAGAGAACTCCTACTCACAGAACCATACAGGTACAAGAAGGGCAGTGTTGACAAGGGCAAGGCCTGGTCTACAATAGCAGACACACTGAATTGCTCTCAAGATCTTAAATTTAAAGTTACGCAGAGGTCAGTGAGGGAGAGATTCACCTTGATACAGGTGAAATACAAGGCCAGAAATAACAAAGATGAGAAGAGCAGTGGCACATCAACAGAAACAACAGAGCTTGATGATCTCATAGAAGAAATTACAGAAAAAGAAAGAGCAGCTGAGGAAAACAAATGGAGTGATGAGAATATGAGGAAGTTAGAGACAGACAGGGCCAAAGCAGAAGAGGCGAGGAAGAGGGCCATGGAGAGGGTGAGCCAGACCAACAGGAGGCTTAGTGAAGAGGGAGAGGACTGGAGAAACAACAAACGTAGGAGAAAGAGTGGGAATGACACTATTGAGTTTTTGAGGGAGAGAAGCCAGACTGAGAGGGTTCTAAGGGAAAAGGAACTGAAATTAAAAAAAAAAATACAAGTTGAAGAGCAAGCAAAAGCAGCACAACAGGCACAAAGGCAGATGAGTGAAATGATGCAACTAATGCAACAACAGCAACAGCAAATACAGGCAATGCAGACTATGCTACTTCAGCAACAGCAACAGCAAGGGCAAGCATTACTTAGTCTCATTGAAAGTATGTCAAAGAAATAGTGATTCTTTTAATTTTTTCACAGTCTTTTGCAATTTGAAAAAACATTTATTCTATTATGTGATTTCAATCATAAAACATTTTAACGTACAAATGCTTGTTAATAAAATATAAAATCTGTTAACATAAAATATCACATTTTTAATAAAATTTTGTGTGCTATGTACAGTATATTGTGTGTTTGTGTACTAAACTAACTATATATAAACAGTCTATGTTTTTGTTAATATTAAAATAATAAAATATGTTATTATAAAATGTCTCATTCTTTTTAAATTCTGTTTATACTGTGTGTTTGTTTACGATATATTTGCTTATTTATTAATTAATTTGTTCATTTATTTATTTATACATGCATATGTAGCACAGTATAGCTGTGCATGTGTTACCTCATGAAAAATAGTCACGAATGTGTGGAGGATCCAAGTTAAAAAACTGCGATGTCTGATTACCATACAGACAAGTAAATGCATTTCTTAACAAAGCAGATAGAACATACAGTTTTCCAACACTACTCAAACCAATTTTTAAATTCTTTTTGAAGTCCATGAACTTGAAGTAGTTTGCTATGTTCCCAAACAACCATTCCAGACACTCTGACTTCACTCATTCTTATAAAAAATTGCAAAGAGTTTGAAGTTATCATCATCTACAGTGCATAATATCATCCAAAGATTCAGAGAATCTGGAACAATCTCTGTGCGTAAGGGTCAAGGCCGGAAAACCATACTGGATGCCCGTGATCTTCGGGCCCTTAGACGGCACTGCATCACATACAGGAATGCTACTGTAATGGAAATCACAACATGGGCTCAGGAATACTTCCAGAAAACATTGTCGGTGAACACAATCCACCGTGCCATTCGCCGTTGCCGGCTTAAACTCTATAGGTCAAAAAAAGAAGCCATATCTAAACATGATCCAGAAGCGCAGGCGTTTTCTCTGGGCCAAGGCTCATTTAAAATGGACTGTGGCAAAGTGGAAAACTGTTCTGTGGTCAGACGAATCGAAATTTGAAGTTCTTTTTTGAAAACTGGGACACCATGTCATCCGGACTAAAGAGGACAAGGACAACCCAAGTTGTCATCAGCGCTCAGTTCAGAAGCCTGCATCTCTGATGGTATGGGGTTGCATGAGTGCGTGTGGCATGGGCAGCTTACACATCTGGAAAGGCATCATCAATGCTGAAAGGTATATCCAAGTTCTAGAACAACATATGCTCCCATCCAGACGTCGTTTCTTTCAGGGTAGACCTTGCATTTTCCAACATGACAATGCCAGACCACATACTGCATCAATTACAACATCATGGCTGCGTAGAAGAAGGATCCGGGTACTGAAATGGCCAGCCTGCAGTCCAAATCTTTCACCCATAGAAAACATTTGGCGCATCATAAAGAGGAAGATGCGACAAAGAAGACCTAAGACAGTTGAGCAACTAGAAGCCTGTATTAGACAAGAATGGGACAACATTCCTATTCCTAAACTTGAGCAACTTGTCTCCTCAGTCCCCAGACGTTTGCAGACTGTTATAAAAAGAAGAGGGGATGCCACACAGTGGTAAACATGGCCTTGTCCCAACTTTTTTGAGATGTGTTGATGCCATGAAATTTAAAATCAACTTATTTTTCCCTTAAAATGATACATTTTCTCAGTTTAAACATTTGATATGTCATCTATGTTGTATTCTGAATAAAATATTGAAATTTGAAACTTCCACATCATTGCATTCTGTTCTTATTCACAATTTGTACAGTGTCCCAACTTTTTTGGAATCGGGTTTGTATATATATATATATATATATATATATTTTAATCAATTTTAAATGTAATGACAATGTTTCTAAAGATGGTAAAGCATTCAGACTGACCTACAGGCCTGTACAGATGGGCAATCAAACCATTAGGAATGGCTACTGCCTGATATTTTAGACTGTGAATTCGTTTGTGACCATTATATAGGATCCTCTGTGTTACACCTGGTCTGGCAATGGGTCGTACAATGCCATCTATGAATCCAAAGCAGTTGTCAAGAGGGGCTCCTATTTGGTGGATGCAGTAAGCATATGTTTTCAATGCTGCAGGGTTCAGTATGTTGTCATTCCACTGAGTTATCCTCTGATGATGTGCAGAATATATGTAGTCCAGCACAGAGTTTGTGGCCATGCGCATGACTGGGACTTGTCGTTGACCAAATCTTTGCATCATATCACTATACCGGCATGGGTATGTCAGCCTTTTAAGCAGCATACACAGCGCCTCAACTCCTCCCACAACACTTCTCTGATCACAAACGATCTCGTTGGGAATCCCGAGAACATCAGCCAGAATTGTTCTCTGTAAATGTAAATGTCATCTGCTTTAAATGCTCAAGCTCTTGATGGACTCTAAATGGCTGTGAATGGTTTTATCGTTCCTCAACTGGAAAACCTATTCAAAGAGCCAACCCTCAAGTCTTTATCATATTCTGGTCTCTAGATATGGCTAAGGTCAACCAGATCACACAGGAAAAACTAACAAATGTAACAAAATGGCAATTTTGCATTTATTCGTACAAAGTAAATTATATAAAAACATATGATTTTTAGAAAAAATGTTAGCATGAAGGTCCACCCCTAAACACCCGACACTGGGGTGTAAGCAGGTTGAACGAAAACGTATGAATGGGAATGGGATAGCCACCAATTTGTCAAAATGTGAAATAGTTAGGAATTGCCATGAGATCATGTTACAAGTTCCCTCCTTCAACGTAAGTCCTTGCAGTTTTTCATCCACCAGTCAAAAATCATTAGTCCAATCACAGTCAGAAAGCATTAGTACATCGTTCCAAAACAAACCACATGATTTGAGGAATCATTCATGTCTGTAGGACAAACATATCTTCATACCATAAAAATCGTTCCAAAATTCTTACAACAAAATTGTTCCGCTGTGCTGTTATAGCTGTGGTGTGGATTTGCTATTCTCTTAGATTTAGAACTACTATTAAACAGTTATCATTTTAGCTATTGCTTTCTGTGTGAACGGGCCTTAGCAGTTCTCCTTTGAAATACTTTATTCATGAAGAGTGGTTCATCACACACTGGTACTGAAGAACTACTGACAATAGAGAGAACACAATAAAAGTATATTTGAACATTGTTGTGACGGATAAGACAAACAGCTGTTGTTTTGTCAAGCTTTGTTCATCCAGACTGTGTGATGAATCATAGATCCCAGTGACAGTCATAAACCTCTTAAAACCAGGTTTTCATAAAATCACTAGGACACTGCATTCATCTTGTGGCCCGCTGATACACTTACTTTTATGACATAACGCACTTCATCTAAGTCACAAACCCTAATAAATGGATAAAGAGAGAGGAGTCTGGGAAAGATGAATGGAGGTCCCAGATCCCTGTATTAGGCCCCTATCAAAGCTACGGTGGGTCAGGGGAAATATGTGGGTCAAAAAATATAGCATTTTCAGCTACGCAAGCAAGAATAATGATAAAATAGACCCTAAAATTTAATTGGACAAAAGTCTTCTGAGGACAGAGCCATTTTGTCCTCGTAAACTTTGACAAAAGTGTAAGCTGGCCAACTTTGCTTAAATTTATACCTTCTGTCATAAAGGCCAGTCAGAATTATGCCAGAGAGAGAGAGAGAGTATGCCCAGTGGAATAATTTATGAAGGAACCTAATCAGAAAAGGACCCAACGGATCCTTTTCGCACACTACTGCGGCACATTACTTACAAATAACTCTTATAAAAAACAGATTTTTACATGAGATTGTGTTATAAGGTCCCTCTTTCAACGTAAGTCCTTGCAGTTTTTCATCCACCAGGCAAAAATCATTAGTCCGATCACAATCAGAAAGCATTAGCACATCTCGCCTAAACAAGCCACATGATTTGAGGAATCATTCATGTCTGTAGGACAAACGTACCTTGGCTTTCACCACAATCCCTTTCTTGCTCATTTAAATGTATTCATTTAGCAGACGCTTTTACAAATGAGCAGTACAACAAAGTGATTCATCCTAGCAAGCAATAATAGCCATCCAAACACAGCCCTGACGTCTAGGCTAAAACAAGGCAAAATTTGGGCAGTTAGTGAAAATTGAATAGACGTCTAACCATAGCCCAAGAATAAACTAGTCATTTAGAACATTAACATGTCAAAGAAATAAAACCAAACACCTTGTAATCCCTGTTGAAAAATACAGCACATGCTGGTTAGGTATGTTTTGAAGCATGGCAGCTAATTTGAGTTGGTTTATGCTGGTCCTTAGTTGGTCATGAGCTGGTTTAAGCTGGCCCTGAGCTGGTTATAAGCTGGTCCTGAGCTGGAGCTAGTTTCTTAGGACCAGCACTTGACCAGCTTAAAGCAGCTCATGACCAGCTCAAACCAGCTGCCATGCTTCAAAACATACCTAACCAGCATATGCTGTTTTTTTCAACAGAGATCACTACTGACTTTGCTTACATAATGGAATTTGATACATCTCGCAAGTTATTTTGGCAAAACGACATTTTGGTTAGAAGTGGGTTACTCATAGCCAGACTACATTGGGTCTAAAGTTAACCAAGACGGTGAAATGACGACTATTGCTTGCTGGGATCCTGCTCATTCTTTTTTCTTATTATATATAATGCAATTATGCAAACATAAACCATACAGAATTTTCATTTTTAATGATCTGCTTGCTGTGTTTTTCAGAAGCAGGGCTGTACTCACTGTAGACCTGGAGATGTCCTCTGAAGGCGGTGCCTCCTCTGGTATTCTCAGCTTTACACTCATAACTCCCAGAATCCTCTAGCTGGATGTTGGGAATCTCAAGAACAGCCTGTGATTTGCGGAGACGGGCTTTTTTTGGGATGTTCCCACTCATCTTTCTCCAGGTGATAGTGGGGACAGGACTGAGAACATAAAAAATATAACACATATTAAAAGAGGAAATATGTCTTTTTTATCCCAGCTTAATAATCAGAAAAGTGTAAACACTATGTTGCTGTAAAAGCAAGTTTGTTTGAGCATCTCAACTAACCCAACCTAAAAACACTGGCTCAACCAATAGCGTGAATTTAGGACAGAACTATTTGTTCCCTTTCAGTCAGTCACTACGCGTTACGTCAGTGACTGACGGAATGGGGTTTCTCTTAGAAGCCTATCACCTTCGAGTTCTACAAAATGAGCCAATGGCATAACAATGCCATGGGTCTGCGGAATTTGCATAGCGCAACTCCACCATGTCCCGAGCGAAAATTGAAATCGTGGAAGTTCCCGTTAACTTTTCGGGATCGCTCGACGGCCTCCTCCGCTTTCACTGCTCTCAATGGCGCCGCGGTCAAAGGGTACACTGGGGTCCCCCCTGTTGAACGCTCTGTTGCGATGCAACTGTGTCCTCAGAGTGCTTCAACGTGCCGTGATGACCCAAAGCACCCGTCCAAGGCCTGTAGGTTTACGTCTTTGGGTTTACCGCGTCCGCTTTGCATGTTATGGCCTTCAGGTCCACCAGGCCAAGGTGCTCAGAAGCATGCACGAGGGTAATGCTGACCCCGCTTTAATGCAGGAGTTGCGTGCAGCAACCGACCTCGCCCTACGGGCGATGAAGGTTACTGCACACTCTCTCGGTCAGGTGATGTCCACTTGCGTGGTCTAGGAACGTCACTTGTGGCTCAACCTGGCAGATATGCGAGAGGCTGAGCGAACTAAGTTCCTTAACTCTCCTATCTCCCAGGCTGGGATCTTCGGCGGGGCAGTTAAGGACTTTGCCCAACAGTTCTCGGCCGCACAGAAGCAGACTGAGGCGATAAAACATATTTTGCCCCAGCGGCCAGCTGCTGCCTCCACCCAGCCGCCAGTTCAGACACCTCAGCCTGCTCCCCGTCAAGGGGGCCCTCCTGCGGCTCCCGTTCCTCCCGCCCGGCCCTAGCAGCAGCCTTCACCTGGGCCAGGGTGCGGAGGAGGTCTCAGGAAGGGGGCCCAGCCCATCTCCGCCCCTAAGCCTGCCAAACGCCAGGCCAAGCGGCGCTCCTGAGGCGGGCAGCTCGGAGGTGAACATAGGCCATTCCCAGGAGATGGTAACAGGACCACTCCTTCCCCTGGTGGAGGGCCGGGGGAGAATCTTTTGTTTTCCCCATCCGCCGCTGGCCTCACAGTCGGCGGCACCCTATCCTTGATTAAAGAAAGATCTGACATGTTCACCTCTGAGCCCCAAGAGGGTGCGGTTGACAGCGTGCGAAGCACAGCCTCGCTGCTCTCATCCTCCTCTGTCGCCAGACCCCTGTCAGAGGAGGCCGCAGCAGAACGCTTGTCCTTCCCTGGCCTCCTCTGTCAGGACGCAGAACATGACTCCGCCCACACCTCGGGACGCTCCAATGCCTCCCCCGTCTGGGGCGGTCATTCCGCTTCGCTGCCCCATCGTGGGTACGCCTGTCATTCACATGACCCCGCTGGTTCAGTTTTTGGGAGCCTGGCTAGAGCTTCCAGATCTGTCCTGCTGGCTCGCTCGCACGATCAGGCTCGGCTATGCGATTCAGTTCCAGGCGAGATGAAGTCCGGCTTCTACAGCCCCTACTTCATTGTACCCAAGAAGAGCGGTGGGTTATGACCAATCCTGGACCTGCGCGTCTTGAACCGAACCCTTTACAGGCTTCCATTCAAGATGTTGGCAGCCATACGCATTTTCGAATGTGTTCGTCCATCAGATTGGTTTGCAGCGATCGACCTGAAGGACACGTACTTTCATGTCTCCATTCTTCCCAGACCAGCTCTTTGTCTGTTATGGAGGGCAGCAGAAAGGGAAGGCTCTCTCCAAGCAGAGGTTGTCAAACTGGATAGTGGACGCCATTGTCCTGGCATATCAGGTTCAGGGCCTGCCATACCCCCTAGGGGTAAAGGCACACTCCACCAGGAGCACGTGTCTTCCCTTGGCAAGACACCTTGCCACCCCTGGGGTTGAAACATTCCACCCTGCGGGCTGTATACCTCAGAGTGCTCCATATGCAGCCGTACTCGGGTCATATGTGTATTCCTAAGTCCTCCCTGCGGGGCAGGCATTGTATTGCATATTCCCACGTGGGATATGCTTCCCAGTGTACCTTGGTATTTGGCGTTGAGCCTAGCCCTTCGTTCGTGCTAATCTCACGGCAGGGAGCTCAGGTCAGTGCAGGACGGTGGAAGACAGCCGTTGTGGCGAGATTAGATTGGGGACCCCCATTCCGTCAGTCACTGACGTAACGCGTACTGACTGACTGAAAGGGAACGTCTCGGTTACGTATGTAACCCTCGTTCCCTGAAGGAGGGAACAGAGACGTTACGTCCTCCTGCCACAACCGCACGAGGTGGGGCGGAGTTGCGCTATGCAAATTCCGCAGACCCATGGCATTGTCATGCCATTGGCTCGTTTTGTAGAACTCAAAGGTGATAGGCTTCTAAGCGAAACCCCCATTCCGTCAGTCACTGACTCAACATCTCCTTTCCCTCCTTCAGGGAACGAAGGTTACATACATAACCGAGATGTTTGTCTTCCAACTGCTTTTTTTGTTTTGGCCTTCGTTCTCGAAGTATTTGTAGTATTCGTTTCTCCACTGGGGGAAAAACGGTCTAAAAAAGAAGTTCTAAGCCAATGAGTGTCAAAGAGTTCTAAGGTTTGAGATGAATCACAACATTACAACCTTTGATTTGAAGCAAAAAATGTTTTTGAAAGTCAGAAAAAAGGTGCAATTTACAATCTGATCTCACAGGAAAATGTAAATGTAATGTTACGAGGTGGCGATTTCATATGAATTTGTACGATCTGATTTGTACAAAAACATATGACTATTAGAAAAAAGTAAGCATGAAGGTCCACTCCTAACCCCACCGCTAAACATACCCATCACTGGGCATAAGTAAATCATACGAAAGCATACAAATGTATATGAATTAGCCACCAATTCACCAAAACGTAAAATAGTTACAAATTTGCATGAGATTGTGTTTGTTTAACATCTGAGTGAATTAATCATTATTTATAAGTATTAAAATAGTATAATTTACATTGTAGAATAGCATGAGTGATTTGATTCATTTGTAATACTTTATGTGAGCGGCACTGTTCAGTCTTCACTCTTCAGTCTGTTCACTCTTTACAACATCACTGCTGAGTCTCAGTGAATTCCAATGTATTGGCAAGGTTTGAAAGGTAACAGCAACCTCTCTGATTGGCAGATGAGCTCTTCAGGAAGTAGAGTATTTCCTTGGCTTTTTGGCTTTTACACACTTTTACAGAAGCATAAATCATCACTTACGGACCCCACCTCCTGCGTTCCAATCTATCTGGCAATGCTAGCGGTGTAAAAAGAATCAACTTCATCTAAAAAAAAAAAAAAAAGCACTTTCTAAAAGCAATTCTTTTATCTATCCCCAAAACGTGTATCTGCACTAATTTGTAGAGCTGATAACATGGTCTTTTTAAAAGTACGAACAGGACAATCTGATATTGCAGCAATCTGTAAGTGGCTGCGTACTGGGTAACACAATAAACGTCCAGATAGCTGTGCAGATAAGCAGTATTTGTACACTGCCATCCATCCCTATTTGTGGTTGCAGCGGGCGTGTGATATGACCTCCTAGGTGCGCCGCCCGTGCGTAGATAACCCGCTCTATCAGACACGATCAGCACTGCTACATAGTGACAGCTCCATTTCACAGCTTTCCAACGATGGAAATGTGACGCCGAGGAAAACCCCAGCGCCGCCATCAATCATCCGCAGGCCCAACGATAAAAACTTCACATTTCTGAGTCCTTCTGTCCCTCTACATCCACTTAAATTGTACAAGGACATTTATCCACACAGGATGAAGTTTCTGACCTGTCAGTTTAAACAAATGTAGAACAAATGTTTTGTCTTCAGTGATTGAATCTTAAAGTGTCACTTTAGAGATCAAGTGCATAGGTAGGTATGGATAATATTTGCTTGATCAAAGCACATCATAAAACATTAATGATTGAGAGATGTAATAATAAACATTTCTCGAAAGCCTGATGTATCATATGTGAACCAAAAAAAGTATGGATAATCAAGTAAATCATTTTGGAATATTACTAACAATATACAGTGGTGCTCAGAATTATTGGCACCCCTGGTAAATATGATCAAATATGGCTGTACAAAATAAATCTGCATTGTTTATCCTTTTGATCTTTTATTAAAAAAAAAAATCACAAAAATCTAACCTTTCATTGAAGTGAAAGAATTGAAAGTGGGGGGTAAATCACATTATGAAATAAATGCTTTTCTCCAAAACACGTTGGCCACAATTATTGGCACCCCTAGAATTTTTTATGAGTAAAATATCTCTGAAGTATATTCCCATTAATATTTACATTTTTTTTTAGCACACCAGGGTGACTAGGAACATGAAATTGTCCAGCTATGATGTCTTGTTCCACAGGAGTATAAATATGAGGAAACACAAAGGCCAAATTCCCTTAATCATTCATCACAATGAGTGAAACCAAAGAATATAGTTCTGATGTGCAGCAAAAGATTGTTGAGCTTCACAAAATAGAAAGTGGCTGTAGGAAAATAGCTAAAGCATTGAAAATTCCCATTTCCACCATCAGGGCAATAATTAAAAAGTTCCAATCAACTAAAGATGTTACGAATCTGCCTGGAAGAGGACGTGTGTCTATATCGTCCTAATGCACGATGAGGAGGAATGTTTGAGTGGCCAAAGACTCTCCAAGGATCACAGATGGAGAATCGCAGAGATTAGTTGAGTCTTGGGGTCAGAAAGCCTAAAAAAAAAATCAAACAACCCCTACATCACCTCATGTTGTTTGGGAGGGATTCAAGAAAAATCCTTCTTGCTCATCTAAAAACAAACTCCAGCATATTCAGTTGTCAGACACGACAGGAAATTCAAAAGGGACCTGGTTCTATGATCAGATGAAACTATAAAAAGAGCTTTTTGGCAGCAAATCCACCAGATGGGTTTGGTGCAAACAGGGATAAAAAGTACCCCATGCCCACAGTTAAAAATACCGCTGGACCTTTAATGTTGTGGGCCTATTTTTTTTGCTGGAGGTCCTGGACATCTTGTTCAGATACATGGTATAATGGATTCTAGCAAATACCAACAGATAAAAAATCAAAACCTGACGGCCTCTGCTAGAAATCTTATAATGGGTCGTGGTTGGATCTTCCATCAGGACAACGATCCAAAACAAACATCAAAATCAACACACAAATGTGTCACTGAACACAAAATGAAGATTCTGCCATGACCATCCCAGTTCCCTGACCTGAACTCTATAGAAAATGAGTGGGGTGAACTGAAGAGAAGAAGCACCAACATGGATCTGGGAATCTGAAGGATCTGGAGAGATTCTGTATGGAGGAATGGTCTCTGATCTCTTGTCAGGTGTTCTCCAAACTCATCAGGCATTATATGAGAAGACTCAGAGCTGTTATCTTGGCAAAAGGAGGTTGCAAAAAGTATTTAATAGAAGGGTGCCAATAATTGTGGCCAACGTGTTTTGGAGAAAAGCATTTATTTCATAATGTGGTTTACCCCCCACTTTCAATTCTTTTACTTCAATGAAACTTTAGATTTTTGTGAATTCCTACAGCAACTTTCTATTTTGTGAAGCTCAACAATCTTTTGCTGCACATCAGAACTATATTCTTTGGTTTCACTCATTGTGATGAATGATTAAAGGAATTTGGCCTTTGTGTTTCCTCATATTTATACTCATGTGGAACAAGACATCATAGCTAGACAATTTCAAGTTCCTAGTCACCCTGGTGTGCTAAAAAAAAATGTAAATATTAATGGGAATATACTTCAGAGATATTTTACTCATAAAAAATTCTAGGGGTGCCAATAATTGTGGCCAACGTGTTTTGGAGAAAAGCATTTATTTCATAATGTGATTTACCCCCCACTTTCAATTCTTTTACATATTTGATCATATTTACCAGGGGTGCCAATAATTCTGACCACCAATGTAAGTTATTTTTACATTTATTAAAAATCTGTAAATATTTCACAAATTATAATAAAAGGCCTTATACTTGCTAAAAATAAAAAGTATAAACTATCAGTCAGATGACAAGGCATGTAGTAGATTGGGTACAACAGATTTTTCAGAAATGTTTTTATCATGTTGATAATTTAGAGGCCTTAGAAATTAGCGCATCAAAGATGATACAATATGCTTTGTATGGTTAATATTTATTATCATGTACTTACAATGTAGTATGGCCTTAAAGGAATATTTCACTCGAAAATGAAAATTCTGTCATCATTTATTCACCCTCAAGTTGTTCCAAACGTGCATGAATTTCTTTCTTCTGCTAAAAACACACACAAAAAAATATTTTCAAGAATATGGGTAAGCAAACCGAACAGTTGATGGGCTCCATTGATTTCCATTGTATGGGGGAAAAAAATACTATGGGAGTGAAAGGGGCCCATCAACTGTTTGGTTACCAACATTCTTCAAAATATATTCTTTTGTGTTCAGCAGAAGAAAGAAATTCATACAGGTTTGGAACAACTTGAGGGTGAGTAAATGATGACATGATTTCCATTTTTGGGTGAACTATCCCTTTAACTGCATATACTACTTTGATATAATTTAAAATGTTCAGAATAACAGCATTTATTTGAAAAATATTTTTCTTTACTGTCACTTTTGATCTAATGCATCCTTGCTGACCAACAGTATACAATTCTTTATAAAACTTTGAATCATAGTGCATACAAAAAAATCTAAGCTTTAAATAAATGAACTCAAAAATAAATGAAATTATTGAGTAATAATTAAAGTATATTACATATTGTTTTGTCATATTGTTTGCTAACCCAGAAAATGTTATTTAACAAATCATTTGAATTGAAAATTTCAAAACCAAATATCTCACCATCATTTCTTAAGTGGTGTGAGAACTATACAGATAGGTTATACCTTCAACAAAATGCCAGCATGCATGAAAGCAGCCCCTCTTGTAGCCCCGGTAACATTTTCGGCACCAGACCCATTCACCATTATAAGCTGGCAGTTTGCCTTTGAAAGTGTACGGTACTATGCTGCCTCTGAAAAGCATCCCTGCAGACATTTCGGGCAGACCGCCCGTGCTATTGACAATATACATTCTAGCCTTTTCCCTGCACACAATGCCAAGGCCTTATTCGCCCTGACTGTTAGGTTGTCATACATACTGAGTAACAGTGTGAGACTATAAGTAATTCTTAGTTCGGTTTAGTTCATTATAAAGAGTGGCATTTTCTTTCATGTTCATACACTGATAAATATTTTATTTGTGGGTAAGGCGGACAAGACCTAAAGTTCACTGGAGGATTCGCTATCAGCCCTAAATGAGCTGCGAGCGAAGGGAAAGTCCATTGCTGAGATCTCAGTGATTTCTTCATTCGCTGAGCAGCGAGTTAAGAGTCTGTAAAGTTTAATTGAACTAAGAGAGAGAAGCCAACAGGAATACATAGATTAATGTCTAGGTTTAAGTAATGACTTATTATTCTAATGTGGATAATTAATTGTAAACGACATTTCCTCACAAAGGGGTCCTTGAAGGCACTGTAAACAATTACTGGGCCCTTAGAGCAGTTTGGCTTAGAAGGTGTTTGCGCTTGATAGGATTTGCATTTGAATTATTCATTACAAATAACAAACGCAAACAGAATTACAGCATGATGACACTGGATTATGTATTTAAAATGCAGAAATGCATTCCCTTTATGCAAAACGCTATATCAGTTCTGTTAAACTACAATCTGAGGATCCCAAAGAAAGTTCTACAGAATGTAACCGAACAATGATGAATGAAAATAAGGCAGAAAATAAACACACAACTAGAATGAATGAATGAATGAAGACCATTTTTTAAAAGTGCTAATGAATCACGTAATTTCTTTTTACATCATAGGCGTAAATCACGGGGGTCCCCAAAAAATATCATTAAAAACCACATTGTGTATTGAAAATAATATAATGATATATAGTTAAAATAATTGTGTAAGTAGTAAAACAATACGCGCAAACGGAGCAAAAAAATGGGTTTTAAGTTTAGAAACATTTTGAGTCCCCCCTCTCTTGCCTCACAGTGGTTTGGTCCACCACGCACCTCACCTACACACACAAGTCCGGTGGGAGAGAGCAAGTTCTTCAGTAGTTGTGAAACTCCAGTAAGTAGCTGTTAAGGCTATTTTATTCACTTTAAACATTGGATGAAGTGATTTTTTTTCTCCTTTAATACAGACGATGCTGAGTTATTAATAAATTAGCAATGACAAAAAACTATGATAACCGATGTATTTTTTCCATGAGTCCGATATGTTTGCGATTATTGTTTGGTAGCTTGTTGTAAGTCATCCACTACAACTAACATGGCGATAAGCCTTTGTGTGAAATGATATTAGGCTAATATTGTAGATCTACCGCTGTGTTGGGTTTTGCTCAATACTATGTGGAAGAAGCAAGATAATTTAATAACTGTAATATTACCGCATGGTGAACCTATGATAACTCATATTTAAACAACTATTGCTTTGTGTTGTTGGCCAGATAAAATGACAGAGAAAAAAAAAAACGGACATAAGAATATTTTTCAGTGCACCAAAACGCCACACATATCCTTACAAGTACAATTTTGGCTGTATTATTTGTGTCCCCTTCAAAAATTGCCCTTGAGAAATTTTATGTTTATTGTCCCCTGCAACTATTAGATGAAATTTACGCCCATGCTTTACATTATATAATATTTTTATTTCTAGCCTTTTATAAGACAGCAGAACAGCAAATAATGGGGAAAGAGAATAATGTGACACATCAAGACAAGAAAGCATAAATTTTTTTTTTATCATTTTATATCTAAGAAACTGACCCCCTTATGTGAAATGTTTTGCTTGAAAAGTATGCCTAGTACTATCTTTTTTCAAATTAAATACCTCTTGGGTTGATATTTTGCTGGGTTTATGTCTGCATCTATCTCTGCAATATCTAAGTAGTATCTCAATATCTTTATTTTTATATTTATTTAATTGCAGAGAAAAAGTTCTACAAAAAAAGAACATTTAGGTTAGCCTGTCAGATAGCTGCCTTCATATAGCCCTCATTTATTTACTAAAAACAAACCCCAAATTATGCCAGATATGTTTGCTCAGGGAAAAAAAAAAACAGGCTACAGCAAGTTATATCTTAAGCTTTAATGTAAGGGAGAAGCCTCCTCGGTCCATCATTTAGAGGCAATGCGCTGCACTGACTGAATGTCAGAGTGCTTTTCTGCCTTCGGGCTGTGGGCCAGTACTGGCCACTTTCATTTCTCACAGTGCTATCCTTGACCATATGTGAACAGAACAGATATTAAAAGCATCCTCCAAAGAATGGCATGTACAGACTCTGAAATCCGCTCTCGACCCCTGGCCCTCACCCTCTGCCACCCATTCAACTATTACGAGAATATACAGCTCCCAGGGGGCAAATCCTGGCTCTGTTTCTACACCAATCACAGTGAAATTGCCACAATATCAGTTATGGCGCAGAGTTCAATACTTGTGGAGAGCTCATTTAACAGCAAAGTGGAGTTAGGAGTAAAAATAGCTATCCTCCTGGTACCATCTCTTCTCTGGAGGATGCATTCTGCTCTCTTACCATGAAAAGAAAGTGGTTTGACTGGTTAAATTGGTCGTAATTATGATTATTAATGATTCCAACAGCAAAAGAGGTATTTCAAGGGGGCGACAGTGAATGTTCTGTCTTTGTGCAATAGAAAGGCACCTTCAGGTGGTATAATGTCGGGAAGCGTTCTGGGTGGGGGTGGGGGATTATGCCAGCGTACTTACTTCCCAAGGGCAAAGCACTCCAGCCTCACTGTGACACCTTTGGCTGCCAGCACCGTCTGGGGAAAATGCGCTTCAATTTTAGGCTCATACTCCCCCATCACACCTAAAAAACAGAAAAGAAGACAAACAAAGGTAAGTCTACATATAGACTACACCATATATGATGGGAGCTAAGCATTAAAGTGTGTGCCTTTAGAAGTCTCAATGCATATATTTATATGACACACTACAAAAAGTGTGCATTTTGCTGGCGATGGAAAGTGCATACTTTTGTTATAAACCCCAATGGGAAAACTCTGACTTTCCAATTCCAGGGTGTTTCAGTCATGACGGAAACTAATTGACATTCATTATCAGGTTTTCATTGTCAGTGTTTAGTCTAAAATGTAGCTTGTACACATTTTGTTTTCTGCTGATGAAGAATAGCAATAAAGCTTGCCAGAAAATTTGACTCATTTAGCTGGTTTATGAGGTGACAGGCTACATTTACCGTAATTCTCTGTGGCAGCATAACGTTTCATACGCCTGTTTGTTTGCATGTAATCGTTAGCATCTAGCTAAAATCATTAGCTTAAAATCCAATAACCTAGAGGTGATATAAGCAATGCTAGCTATTTATGTCAGACTTTCACTGAGTCCAAATATGCCTACTTCCCTACTAAATAGTATGCGAAAAACGGTGGCTAAAGAGTAGTATCCCAAATACCTAGCCAGGCACATTGGAAAAAACTTGAATATGACGATATTTATGCGGAATGATATTACGTTGCTTCTTGCGTATTTCAGTGAATTGTAGTACTAAAAGTACTATATGAAACGTCAATGTAGCAACATTTTACAACATTGGTTGTTGTACGTATTGCGACAGTTTCAAAATGAAATATCGGTGAGTGCCGTTAAAAGGTTAAGGCTCTATTGCGTTTGAAAAATAATGTACCATCTACACTAAATCTAACCACTAGTGTTAACAAAAGCAAATGTGAGATAAAACACACTGTATTTTATGGGATTCATACCCGAGCGTTCCACATCAGTGCAATGCTATAGCAGGTAAGCTACAGAGCAAGTTTACTACGTCAGAAAACCCTTAAAGGAACACTCCACTTTTTTTGAAAATAGGCTCATTTTCCAACTCCCCTAAAGTTAAACAGTTGAGTTTTACCGTTTTTGAATCCATTCAGCCGATCTCCAGGTCTGGCGGTAGCACTTTTAGCATAGCTTAGCATAATTAATTGAATCTGATTAGACCGTTAGCATCTCGCTCAAAAACGACCAAAGAGTTTCTATATTTTTCCTATTTAAAACTTGACTCTTCTGTAGTACATCGTGTACTAAGACCGATGGAAAATGAAAAGTTGTGATTTTCTAGACGATATGACTAGGAACTATACTCTCATTCCTGCGTAATAATCAAGGAACTTTGCTGCCGTACCATGGGTGCAGCAGGCGCAATATTACACAGCGCCTGAAAATAGTCCCCAGCTAGGTAACTTCTAACGTGACCGGCACGTGTAGTTGCAGAGTTACAGCCGGCAAATTAGGTAGTGGATTTACCTGTGCGATTAGCCATGGTTCTGTGTGTTGTAAAGGTTCAAATCTGCTCTCCTCCTCCCTTCAGCCATACTTTCTTGCCTTTCACGTTCCAAAAGCTCATCTTCAGTGTATTCCGGTTCAAATAGATACGGTTCAGGATCTGCACCAAAGTAAATGGCCGTTTCTCAACAGGCGAGAATGTACTTGTTTAAAGCTCAAATCGGTGGTTTATTTATAAAGAGAGTGCCTATTTGAAAATCGGAGCTGTGAGATCCAGTCGATCCGCGCTCATTAACCCCAGCGAGAGCAGCCTTTCCTCAGCTAGACCTCCTGCCGTCTTCCGCTGGCTCTGATGTCTCTGTAGTGGTTAAACATGAGGTATAATTTGTTTTGTGTATATCTAACGGGTGATTTTTGGTCTCATGAATCTATAATTTGTTCCCTGGCTATTCGTTTTGGCTGAGGGCAAAGTGAAGTTTCATTTTTCTTTTATCATTAAAACTGACATTTAACTGTGTTGTGTTTTATGTCATATTTAGTTGTATTACAGTGAAGATAATCATATATGCACACTTATTGCGTGAACCACATATAAATATATTTAATATTTTTTAAAATGTAAACGAAAAGAGGCAGGGTTGTGTTTTATATTTCGTTTTGTTATAAATATATGCAGTGAAGATGATCAATGTACGCGTTGCCTGAACTACATTTGTGTGGCTATTAATATGTTTTAAGATTTTTTTTAAATGAAAATGAAAAGAGGCAGAGTGGTGTTTTATAACATATTTCGTTTTATTGTAGCCTCAAATATACATACAGAGATAACCGGAGTAGCCAGAGCGAGCTGAGTGAGGCTATAAAGAACGCTGCTGTTCCGTTTGTAGAATTACCAGACTTCCTTTGGAGTTCGTTCTCCTGAGTCGAACTTGGCAAGTCTGAACTAACAAGGACGCAAGTCTGAAGTTTGCGTACTTGGTTTTGAGAAACGGCCAATAGCTTCTGAATCTCCATGGTTACAAGGCAAGCTCCTTGTGCAAGCAGGTTGTCACGTTAGTTATGTTGACGGAAGTTAGCCTATTTTCAGGCGCTGCGTAATATCATTGCGCCTCTGCACCCATGGTACAGCAGCAAAGTTCCTTGATTATTACGCAGGAATGAGAGTATAGTTCCTAGCCATATCGTCTAGAAAATCACAACTTTTCATTTTCCATCGGTCTTAGTACACGATGTAACTACAGAAGAGTCAAGTTTTAAATAGGAAAAATATAGAAACTCTTTGGTCATTTTTGAGCGAGATGCTAACGGTCTAATCAGAATCAATAATTTATGCTAAGCTATGCTAAAAGTGCTACCGCCAGACCCGGAGCTCGGCTGAATGGATTCGAAAACGGTAAAACTCAACTGTTTAACTCTAGGGGAGTTGGAAAATGAGCCTATTTTCAAAAAAAGTGGAGTGTTCCTTTAAATAAGGAGCTAGTTATATGATGCAAACATCCAAATGTATTAGTTTACAAATCATGCACTATAGTGAAAGTGTTTTGAGGTCATAACATAGTATTATGCATTTGATGGACACTTTACCATCCCATGAGGTATCCCATGAGGTGGATGGTAGCGATGCAAGTGACCCTAAAGGTCACATGACAAAGCCAACATGGCAGACGTCCAGACTGCATTCATACTACACACACTACAACTGTAAAACAACTGCACTTAAAAATAATCCTAAGTAAAGTCTTAATACAGTATATCTTATCTTAATGACATATCTTCATTTGCAGGAATTGATCCTTTAATGCTTGTCGGAAAACTTCAGGGAAGCTTTTTAACCCTTAAATGCATGACTGTTTCGCCAGTCATTCTGACATATTCGGGTCTTTAGCGACCCGGACCTACAAACCCGATTCCAAAAAAGTTGGGACACTGTACAAATTGTGAATAAAAACAGAATGCAATGATGTGGAAGTTTCAAATTTCAATATTTTATTCAGAATACAACATAGATGACATATCTAATGTTTAAACTGAGAAAATGTATCATTTTAAGGGAAAAATAAGTTGATTTTAAATTTCATGGCATCAACACATCTCAAAAAAGTTGGGACAAGGCCATGTTTACCACTGTGTGGCATCCCCTCTTCTTTTTATAACAGTCTGCAAACGTCTGGGGACTGAGGAGACAAGTTGCTCAAGTTTAGGAATAGGAATGTTGTCCCATTCTTGTCTAATACAGGCTTCTAGTTGCTCAACTGTCTTAAGTCTTCTTTGTCGTATATTCCTCTTTATGATGCGCCAAATGTTTTCTATGGGTGAAAGATCTGGACTGCAGGCTGGCCATTTCAGTACCCGGATCCTTCTTCTACGCAGCCATGATGTTGTAATTAATGCAGTATGTGGTCTGGCATTGTCATGTTGGAAAATGCAAGGTCTTCCCTGAAAGAGACGACGTCTGGATGGGAGCATATGTTGTTCTAGAACTTGGATATACCTTTCAGCATTGATGGTGCCTTTCCAGATGTGTAAGCTGCCCATGCCACACGCACTCATGCAACCCCATACCATCAGAGATGCAGGCTTCTGAACTGAGCGCTGATAACAACTTGGGTTGTCCTTGTCCTCTTTAGTCCGGATGACATGGTGGTTCAGTTTGAGCAGATGTTTTATACCATCATCACTGTCATCGTCAGAGCTCATTTCAGTACATTCAGCATCTGGCTCATATTTGCCATCTCAAACATATTCTCAAAACTATCATTTTCAGCATTTTCAAAATCAATATTTTGATCACTGACAGCTTCATCACCAGATTCACCATCAAGTGACAGTGACACTAATATTTTATTGCGTTCAGTACTTGCTCTGCAGTAAATCGCTGAACCATTTCAAGTTTTGCTGATGATACTTATTATTCTTTCATTTTCTGTCTGCAGTAACTATGAGTGAAACGTCACTTCATCATTGTGTATCAGACATTGCCACCTTGTGGAATAAAGGTGAATTGCACTTATTCAGTCATCAAAGATTCAATTATTATTGTGAAGAAAAAAATATACGTACACTCTTACACACCTCGGGTTGTTAGCGACCCTATACAATTTTTACAAAAAATTAATGGAAAAACAGGCTTTTTTTTCTTGTCATATTGTTATATTGTTTATAATGAATTGATTGAGGAATACTAAGAAGGTTGATGTCTAACTTTAAAAAATGAATGAGGAGGAGGGTAATGCATGACGTCCCTGGTCGCTAAAGACCCGAGGTATGCATTTAAGGGTTATGTTTTTGTATCAACAGGGTTACAAATACTTCTAATTACAAATCTATTAAAATGCTGTAATCATCCGTCCACAAAAATGTAGGAAATTCTGAAAATAAAATGTAACTGAGACTGTTATGCATGTTAAACTCACAGCACATGAAGAAATGCTGTTTGTTGAATTTACTGTGAACCGAGCCACTCCGAGATGCTGAAAACACAGGAACATAAGCTGCTTGTGTGTACTGAACACACAGTGCCACACTTTGCTCTGAAGCAAACAGTGCAACAGACTATACTTACTGAATTAAAATACACACACCGCAGTATCAGTGAATCGATACTATGAAAAGTTTATCCAATCACAGTATGTCCTGGGTGCATTTACACCTGGCAGAGTGTCTATTTACACTAATTGCAAATAGTCCCCCTTGTTGGCAGAGGCTATTTACACTAACTCCGCCCACAATTGTCTTATTGAGCCAGACAAAATTTCAGAAGAAGCCCATCTGATAACTAGAGCAGTGGTGTGGATAGCAAGGCAACTTTAGACATTCTAATAACTATAAGTAACTACATGTCAACTAACTCTCATTAGAGTACTAGTAGACTGTTAGGTTAGGGTTAGTAGAATAAAGCCCTATTCGGAAGAGATTAGTTTTACAAGGGTAGATGGAGTAATGTAATTTTACCACAGGACGTCTGTAATATTAATGGCCAATTCGCCCGGGATAAGAAATTTCAGTAAAACTAGCAGAAATGGGAGGGGTTACTATATATAACCTATATACTATAACAATTAGGTCCGGTCAAACGATTTATTAATTAAATTCTGATTGGATTCTGGTAATAGGCACAGAGCTAAAAGAAGTTTCGTGCCTCTGACAAGTGCTTTCAACCTTTTTTTGATCTGAATGGTAAGCAGAAAACACTTGAGGTTTGCCACAGACTTATCCCACCACCTAGAATGCTTTTTCAAGCACCTCCATATTTGAAAAACCGTGGAAAAATACTTTTAAACAGGAAATGACGGAATATTTACGTACATATTTACAGCAGTTCTATTCGCACGGGATTAGTATTACCTGAGGTAATTTTTCCAGACCTTTTTACAGAAGGTAAATGTCGCCGTAATCTTTACTGACATTGTCTGTAATGATTACTGAGATGGCACATTCGGACGAGACTAAAATCACTGAGAAGCTCTGGTAATATTTACTTTACCCCACCTCTCCATGTAAAACAAATCCCGTCCAAATAGGGCCAAAGTTGACATCTACTAGCAAAGTTACTTATAGTCAGAATGTCTGTTGAGGGACCAACACAATAAAGTGTTAGCAAATATAAAGCAGATAGTCTACCAGTACTATAATTACTGGTAGTTGACATGTAGTAGCAAAGTTACTTATACTTAGCAGAATGTCTAAAGTGGACTATCAAAATAAAGTGTTACGGAGAGATCTTACACTGCAATCGGTTAGCTGTGTTACATCTGATTCTATGGGGCAACACACCTCTAAATATCTCAGTTTGTAGGTGTTGGATCAGCACATTACTCACACCTTTTGCCCCTCTCACATGAAATTCCACCTTGGCATCTTCCTGGTTGCTTTTTGGAAGCCCGGACTCATTAATTAAAGCTTGTGACAGGAAGCTTGTGCTTCCTCTGCACTGGGCTCATGTTTTATTTTTTCTTTTGGTTCATGTAGGTGCTTTGTAGATTTAGCAGAGGCCTGAGGTGTTATTATATGATGGATTACATTGCTCACATGGACTCTATCGCCTGAAATATCCAGAGCAGCTGCACTAGAACATTGACCTCACAATCAATAGTGCAACAGCCCAAGACATTTTATAAATGTGACAATTGCACATACAGCAGCACCAAAAGGTTCTTGGACACTTTAGCCATACTTAAATGGATCAAATATAATATAATATAATATAATATAATAAATGAAGACTTTTTTTTCCTAGGAAAAAGACCCAAATAACCTCACATGCATCTTCTAAATTTGTTATTTAAGTTCAGTTTTCGTTTTCCTTTAGGGTCTGCAGCTCAATAAAGTATGTCTTAAGCATCTTGGAATTTTGTACGGGCCACTGTAAATCTTAAAAGAAAATTCATCCTTATAGAAGAATCATATCTATTGAGATATAAGGGCTACGATCATGCAAATTTGCAACAGAAATATGCATTCTAAACCCTATAAAGCGTACTGTCATATTTGTTATGAAAAAAGGGGTCTCTAGATTATCAGCGTGATCAAAGCTGCTGAAAAAACTGTTGTATACAATCTTCTATATGACTTCTGCCACTGCTTGATAGTTTATTTTTTAGCAAGTAAAAGGTCTTTTAGTATAATTATAAAAACATCTCCTTTCAGGTCATGGTATATGTTTGCTGTGAAAGTAAATGTAAGAATACATTTTATATTGTTAGTAATATTTCAAGACAAACACTTACTGGACTGAAAAAAAAAAGAGATTTTTTTAGAAAAATCATGTTAAAATGTGAGTACTAAATATGATACATCAGGATTAAGAGGAATGTTTATTTGTTCATCTCTCGATCATCATTGTATTGTATTGCATTATATATTTTATATATAGCTTAGATCATAAAACTAAGCATTTAAATATCATATTTCTAAGACATATTATTGGGAGATATAGATTCACAACTGATATTTATTTTATGCAAGCTATACTGTTATAGAGATCTCATTGATTTACATTACAATCAGAATTTCATATTATTTTTGGCCATATAAATATCAGCAACTGCACCAAATATTTAGCAAATAATAATATTTTGCTCAGTCTGGGCCTTTGAATATTTTTTTTTTCTCTTCAAGTATGAGCTCCATATTCTCCTATATCATATATGAGCCATAAAAGCCTGATGTATCAAATATGATACTCAACAAAAAACATATATGGATTTTTTTCCTGTTTAGATTTTGTCTAAAAAATTGTTTTAAAAATAAATTTAAAAAATAGATTTTTCTCACTATTATTTCATATGTCAGGGTTTACAGGGTTAAAGGATGAGTATGATTCGTAATGCATTAATAAATTTCTATCAACTGTACAACAGTAAACAATCTGCTGGATTTACAATTCAACACAACAAAGCTCGAGGGATCATAGCAAACAGGTACGGCAAACCCAGCAGCTGCCAGTGACAAAGAGAGGGAATTCTCCACAGTAGCTCGCATGACAAGCTGCTAAACTAAATTATTTTGCAAGTACACTACAGAGGCCGCTGGGAAACAGGGCGAGAGAATTTGTCCTCAAAACAGAGCACCACGCTGGAGTCTAATTGATGTGCAGAATTCCGTGGAATGCAGAGGAATCTTAAATGGCTGCTTTTCACTTCTGCAGTCATAGCCAGAGGGCACAGATCCTTTGTTTATTCATGCGGATGTTGTGAGAGCCCATCTATATCCATTTGCTGAGAGATATGTCAGCTGGCATTGAGTAAGTTTGCAATTACGAAGGGAAACACTCCCATTCAGGGGCCTAATTATCATTATCAGTCTTATTAAATGGGAAACTGGTGTATGAATTTTACATAAGAAAGTATTTCTTTCCTTTTCACAAATATTGCAATTGTGCCATAACATGTCTCGACCACCTTCAGTGAAAGCCAAAGATAATGAAAAAAAGGATCCAGTTCAGAAAGAAGAGGCATTTCATCCTGTTTTGACTGCAAAAAACTGGGCATAGCAAATCATCTACTATATTAAATATATTAAAACAATATCATACAAGCAAGCGTGTGTTATGGCTATACACCGCTCAGGCATAACATTATGACCGGTACAGGTGAAGTGAATAACACTGTTTATCTCTTCATCACGGCACCTGTTAGTGGGTGGGATATATTAGGCAGCAAGTAAACATTTTGTCCTCAAAGTTGATGTGTTAGAAGCAGGAAAAATGGGCAAGCGTAAGGATTTGAGCGAGTTTGACAAGGGCCAAATTGTGATGGCTAGACGACTGGGTCAGAGCATCTCCAAAACTGCAGCTCTTGTGGTGTGTTCCCAGTCTGCAGTGGTCAGTATCTATCATAAGTGGTCCAAGGAAGGAACAATGGTGAACCGGCGACAGGGTCATGGGCGGCCAAGGCTCAATGATGCACATGGGGAGCGAAGGCTGGCCTGTGTGGTCCAATCAAACAGACGAGCTACTGTAGCTCAAATTCCTCAAGAAGTTAATGCTGGTTCTGATAAAAAGGTGTCAGAATACACAGTGCAGTGCTGTTTTTTGCGCATGGGGCTGCATAGCCGGTGACCAGTCAGGGTGCCCATGCTGACCCCTGTCCACCGCCGAAAGCGCCAACAGTGGGCACGTGAGCATCAGAACTGGACCACGGAGCAATGGAAGAAGGTGGCCTGGTCAGATGAATCACATTTTATTTTACATCACGTGGATGGCCGGGTGTGTGTGCGTCGCTTACCTGGGGAACACATGGCACCAGGATGCACTATGGGAAGAAGGCAAGCCGGCAGAGGCAGTGTGATGCTTTGGGCAAGGTTCTGCTGGGAAACCTTGGGTCCTGCCATCCATATGGATGTTACTTTGACACGTACCACCTACCTAAGCATTGTTGCAGACCATGTACACCCTTTCATGGAAATGGTATTCCCTGGTGGCTATGGCCTCTTTCAGCAGGATAATGTGCCCTGCCTCAAAGCAAAAATGGTTCAGGAATGGTTTGCCGAGCACAACAACGAGTTTAAGGTGTTGACTTGGCCTCCAAATTCCCCAGATCTCAATCCAATCGAGCATCTGTGGGATGTGCTGAACAAACAAGTCCGATCCATGGAGGCCTCACCTCGCAACTTACAGGACTTAAAGGATCTGCTGCTAACATCTTGGTGCCAGATACCACAGCACACATTCAGGGGTCAAGTGGAGTCCATACCTCGACGGGTCAGGGCTGTTTTGACAGCAAAAGGGGGACCAACACAATATTAGGAAGGTGGTAACTGGTCATAATGTTATGCCTGATCGGTGTATATCACAACCGTGCTGATATGGAACCATTACACACTCATGCAATATTATTATAAAAGTGTAATGAAATCCAAGGAGTGTTCCAAAGACTTTATTAAACCACGGATACAGGATCTGCCATTACTTATTTAAAAGAATTTTTGGAAGGAAAAAAAAATCAGTTGAATGAATTATCCAATGACTCACTTATAAAAACAGTCACTTATTTTGTGCCTAAATGAATCAGGGTTTTTTAACAAATCAGTTAAATAAATTATTCAAATGATTCAATCATAAATACAGTTACTTGTTTCATTCCTGAATGAATCAGCATTACTGAATGAATCAGTTGAATAAATAATTCAAACGATTCAATCATAAAGACAGTCACTTGTTACGTTCCTGAATGAATCTGCATTTTTTTAATGAATCAGTACACACAATCATAAAAAGATAGTCAGGTTTTATTCCTGAATAAATTAGTGTTTTTGAACGAATGAGTTGAATAAAGGATTCAATGACTTATACAAAACTTGATTCACACCAGAAGGAATCAGCATTGAATCAGAATGAATCAGCCATTCAGCATCAGAGTCTGATATCCCCTCTCCTTCCGCTATATAATAAAAACTGTGACAGTTGAGTCCCTGAAGTGTCCAACATTTGACAATGATTTATACTATTTACACTATTTATGCTACAAAATGGCATAGAATAATGCATAAACCTGAATGAATCAGCATTTTTGAATGAATTGATTGAATGGATGATTCAAAGGATTCACTTGGACAGTCACTTGGCAGCATAACAATGTAAACTGCAGAAAGAGTCCCTGATATATCCCCATGACTAATGCACAGACTGACAAAGATTTAAGCAATAGCGAAGGCTGCTTTTGAATGGTCATCAATGGAGAACAATGCTTTTTGCCCACAGAATGCTGTAGGCACAGCATCTACGAGGCCATCAGGGACTAACTGTCGAAACTAACCAGCCAAACTCTGACCCCTCGCCTACAGCTGTAATCTACAGCACATTTATAGCCTATTTTATGATAGCAGTGCGCTTTTTCCCCAAACAACTTTTCAATTTCAATCTCAATCTCCTTACTTGTTACACATTTATGATTCCAAAGCAATCCCATGTGTATAATGAATTTGCAATATTTCATTGGTTTATGCTGCAATGCATTTTCTGCGTATCCTATTTAGCGTCTAGAAGGGCTGAAATTGATAGGACTGAATTCTTGGCCAGCTGTGCCGAAACAAATACATGAGACCTTTTTGTGTTGCGATGCCTATTTTCAAATCACAATTTAATCCATTTATTATATTAGAATGAGGTAGTTTTGTGCAATGCAATTTTCCCTGTCTTGTGTTGTGACATACAGAACAATCACCTGATGAAAGTCTGTATCCATCAGACGTTTAAAGCTTTTACATCCAACTGCTAATGAAAAAATCCATTATCCCAATGCTGGGCTTCGCATCTATTTTCTAATGACTAAACCAAAGCAAAAGTGCAAATTGAAAGCAAAATGAGAGATTTACATACCTCCATGAGAAAACCTACATGGTGGTTATAGCATAGTTTGCCAAAACATTTAAATTTTCACCATTTACTCACTCTGATGTCATTCATGTAATTTTCCCGCTATAATAAAACGGGTCTACAAACGGATATGTTCACACTGCTCTTTTCCATACAATCAAACTGAAAGTTTGCCAAAAGGCAGCGTCAACTTGTCAAAAAGTAGTTCATACAAATTTTCCATTATAGTCACCTGAAGCCATGCAGTCATATTGGCTACATTAGCCCCATGCCACCATTCGCTTTTATTTTATAGAAAAGAGCAATGTGAAAATTCTGATAAACTTTTATGCTCCACAAAAGAATGAAAGTCATTTGGGTTTGCAACAACATGAGGGTGAGTGAATGATGACCAAATGTTGTTTTTTTTGGTGAACAACTCCTTTAAGACAGAAATAAGTGGATGGTCTGTTGGAAACAAATGACTGTCAAGGTCCTCGTCATCCATAACTAAAGAAATCCTACCATTCAACTGTCAGAATGTTTAATGTGTGATCATGTGACTCACGTGCTTTATCACATCATCATTTCACTTCCCATTAAAATCACAATTATGAGATGTGTCATGTTACGATTCATTCTGTAGTCCACAGTGCACCTATTGAAACGTTTATATACATGCTTAGCACATGTCCACTCAATGTCTGAACACATCACTGAGGCATAACTCACAAGCCCTTTTAAAAAGTATTCCTGAAGGCCCAAAAAATGTTTACCAAAAAATGAACTGAAATGGCAGTTTGAAGGAAATGTCTGTCATGAAAGGACATACTGATTTCTTGCTTAGTGTGGCTAGAGCTTCTAGAAAATGTATATTTTGTATTGGTAATATAATATAATGCAGGTTATTATTTTTTATTATTATTTTATTATTATTTTAACTTTTTAATGCCAATAACCTTGCCAAATATGATGATCCCCTTGCGAGGGAACCCCTCATTTAACCTAAATTAAATAAAAAGCATTGACCTGCAGCAATTTATTTAACTTTTATAATGTAAAATATTTACTTTTTAATATTTAATTTGGTAGCAATTTTTGTTTCTTCCCACCATTAAATTCATATTAGATGTATAAATTTAATTTAATTAAAATAAATTTGTAAAGCAAATTTCTCAATCAGTCAATCAAACAACAGGCGCGCACTGTCTGTGAATCTCCTGTCTGTGTGACACACACACACACACAGACACTCGTGCGCACAGAAAGCCGCTTCAGACAGTGCTTGAACAGATAAAAACACACAAAATTATGCCAAAATGTCAGTTTTGTCGAGTATCCTCGCAAGCAAAGTCTTAAATAATTTAAATGAAGTCTAAATGAACATCAAGAGTTGTGAGAAAACGGGATGCATGTCAGAGCCGCGTCAGATCTTAAAGTGACAGCAGCCTAATAAACCTGCTGCTGTCTGTCGTTAATGTTAACCAAAAAACAAAAGAAAAAGAAAATCACTCACTGCTCTTGACTGAATAATGTTTGTAGCTTTAATAAGGATTAATCTGTATTTAATTTATAATTTATGCAGTGAAGACTGTGAAGTGTTTGATAACTTTATTGAATTTCTGTATATATCCTGTTAAACCTACCTGAAAATCTTAAAGCACTGTTTACAAGGTTACATGGTCACAAGGCCAAAAACAATGAAAACAACAAATTTTTGTGCATTTTGACAGAGCAAATTGTTATATTTTTTAAAGCATAATAAATGTTAAAACTGATCGTTTTTAATTATACCTTAATGCTGAATGGCTATAATAACTAAAATTGAGGAAAAAAAAAAAAAAAAATTTCATAGAGACATCAGTAGCAGTATTGGCATCGGTGATACTAGCCTTCCTTCATAAAAAGATGCCATTAAACAAATATTTAAAATATAGGCTACTGTCTTTATGTTGTTTCTACATTAATTTGGAGATTAAATGTGAAATTATTACAATATAAAAATATATTAAAAACTTTAATGTTAGGTGCGATTAATCGCAATTAATTACAGAAAAAATGTGAGATTAATTAGTTAATTTTTAATCGATTGACAGCACTAGTTCAAATATTTAATTAGTAACATTTACTTACATAATACATTTTCCATAGGGGGTAAAAGGCTATGTTCAGACTGCAGGCAAATTGGATTGTCTGCATTATTAATTGCAAATGATCAAATAAGATTTTTGTGTCCAGACATAACCAACCTATCTGCATGGGTTGCTTTGGTAATGATGTAGGTGTACCAACATATGTGACGAGGCTTTCAAAACAGATGCAGGAAAAAAAAGATTTCATGTGCTTTTTTGCTGTCCAAAACCCATCTGGATAAAATCTGGGTATGCAAAAAAATCCGATTTTGAAAAATTGAGGTGCATTATCTCACTCTCCAAATAAGCGCCCTGTCAAGTTGCAGTGCAAAACTCCTCTGTCCCACAACAAAACCTCAGCGAAAAAGAATGGTAATGTGATATTCCATGCTGTAATCACAGCCAAAATCTTTGGACATACCTTTTGAATACCATATACTGTATATTCCACTTGGCATGTCCGTCAACAGTTTTGACGTTATCATTGTGTTGCCCTAAGAGTGATGCAGAGTCAATTTAAAAATCCAGGCTGAGACGCATCTGTACAAATCTGATTGGAACTGCATTTCAAACCACCTCCAAATGTGGTTTGAATCAGATTTTGAAAAAAAAAAAAAAAAGATTTCATGTGCTTTTTTGCTGTCCAAAACCCATCTGGATAAAATCTGGGTATGCAAAAAAATCAGATTTTTGCTGCCAGTCTGAATATAGCCTAAGTGCAACATTTTTGACTTATGACTATACTAAGTCTCATTTGCATAGAAAAGAGGTGTGTTTGAAAATAATGGGACTGGCTTTATTTAAATATGACTGCCACAGTGCTACACCAGTCACTCTTCTGAGCGCTCAATCACGTCATGTGCGGTTATTTACAAGAGTGACAACTGCATTCTACAACTAAATTAAGTCATGGAAAATATCAGCTAGTGAAAACGCCATTTACATAAAATCCACATAATATGACCCTAAGTAAACAACTAGATGTTTGTGTTACCCTCATTTGGACACTGACAGCCTGTCTCTGGTGCTAGAAAAATCAAAAAAACAGAGGTTGCCTTGACTCATTCACAAAAAAACAAGCATAAAGTACTGTATTCTTTAAATGCACAATATGCATTATTCTGCCAAATCTACTTGATATAAGAACTTAACTTAAAACAGAGGCTTTACGAGCATAAACAAAACAAAATTAGCTTACCCCAAACAGGTTCAATCATCTTTCTTGTTCATAGCCACAAGGTGCTAAAATGTTGCTTTGGTTATCATTGTCATTATCATTTTCCGTCTTCATTCTCTGTTTAACAGTTTTGTACTAGATAGAACTGCTAAACAAAGAAAGTAAACTATTTTCGAAAAAGTATTATAGCATTTGCTTTTATATTATTAGTAACAGAAAGGCAAACACTATTATACTTTCTCATTTACCACCAGCATTCAGCAAATATGCATTTATATCATTTAAACAAATCTTAGAATATCTAATAAACATTTAATTTCACAAACTTTGCAGACTTCAGCTGACTCCAGCTGTCAGATATTCTGAAGTGCGCATTTGTAGCCTACATGAACGTATTACTGTGTGTGATGGTCGGTTGTGTGAATCGGATGTGGTCAGGAGACTTCAGCTTCACTTAATAAACTAAGTGCAATGTAGTGTTGTCATAAATATCTTTTTTTTTTCTATACATACCCAAATTCTATACATAGTACCAAATTGAGTTAGTTTTTGCTGCTTATTGCACTTAAACAGTCAAATACTCCAAAATAATGCCAAAATGCTGGTCTTGCATTTTGCAGTTATGTTTTAAGTGAACGTAAACAGTTGAGAAAGAAAACACATGTGTAACAATATAATGGATCCGTGCATCAGGTCTTAAAGTGACAGCAGGATAATATACCTGCTGTAAAATTATGAGATGATATTAAGAATATCTATATGGCAGTTTTTCTCCATGGTATCGATGTCAAAATTGTGGCCAGTGAAAATGCTGAGTGGCTAGTAACTTTTGTAAAACCACCAGCCACAGTGGCTGGTGAGCAAAAAGTTAATGTCAAGCCCCGTATATATCAGCTTTATATTGGCCATCGGTCCCCCTGCTCTCTAATATATTGGCATCAGCATCGGCCATCAAATAAACAATATCCGTCGACCACTATTTTAAATTGTCTGGTATACTTATGTATGTACTGTATGTGAATGTTAGTGTACACGTATGGTTTTTATGCTATTGGGGTATATGAACTTTTAAATCATTTTTTGAGTTTACTTTATTGGATGAAATATGTTAAAAAATTAATATAAATAGAACAAGACAATTCTTATTATTTGGTTATTTTTTATAACAAACATTCATATTTATAGTTATGCCAAGCTGTAAAATATTCAATCAGGTAGAAACTGTGAGTGAGGTGAGCCTTCAAATATTGTTATGGACAATGGGGGTTGAGGGTTTGAAGTCAAAAAGTTTGAGATCCACTGACAGTAAACATGGTAGTCATATTCGAAGAGAAGACAGGAGTCTCAGGTTTCTCATTTTGTGATTAGAAAAGCATGTACACAGTGGTATTATTAGAGAATAAGACATCAACGTTATCAGTATGCAGTTTTATGACCCTTAGTGACATGTAAATCTCATTTGAAACACTGACCCAACATTTGTCGCTCAATAATTGAAGTCACTGCACTTTTGCTCTTCGAATCCAAGGACACTGATATGTTCTCTCCTATAAATGAATGACAATGATGAAGGCCTCAGAAATGCTTGACCCTCTACTTAAAAATGCTGCCCCTTCAAGGTCCAAGGCCAAGCGGGAAGGACGAGTAATCCCAGCACCACAGAGTGTTTTGCGAGCGCTCAGGCTCTGTGAGAGTTATTGTTCCATCCGAGTCGCGTCTATTAAGGTGCGATTCATCACGTAAGTACAGAAGGCCTCCGCTGCCTTTGCTGTTTCTCCAAGAGGGAGCGGGTGGGGAAGATGCATGACTTGCCCTGAAGGTGCAGCCGAGCGCAGATGCAGTTGGGCAGCTTTGATTAAGAGTGTCTTAGCCAAGGGAAGGACATAGGTGAAGCGCTTCACCTGCGCATTCCGGTACGGAGCGTCTCGTGCAGTTAATTATTGTCCTGTCTCAGCAGAGAGCACAAATTGTGGGCCGTGGATTGGTGAGCTTTGAGAGAACTGGAAGAACGGATGAAAGCGCGGCAGTTCGAGCTTGGCCGGGGGTGCCAAAATCATTTTCAGGCTTTTAGGCGCAGCCCGCCGAGTCATTTAACTGCCGAACGCGTGATGCTTCCCACACAACGCCTGCCAAGCGAACGCTGTGCACATCAGACGTGGAATGAATAAAGATTCCCATCATCCGTGCTTATGTTACGGGTGACTAACCTCTCGCTGAACCGGCTCTCATTCCACACAGCCTTCTGCGAGACCCTGACTGTACGGTAATTTTCGAATGCAGCTGCCACAATGCAATTCATCCTGACTCTACCACCTGTGGCTCTGAGACATCCCTCGAGACTTATCTTTTCCTCCCTAGCCTTCAGCTACCCATCTCTGCTCCTTCTTTAACTTCTGAGTGCAACCGGAGAACGTGACGCTACTTGCATTTGCAATCTGTGCTAACGAGAGGCGCAAATCCAATTTAGTATGCTAATGCACTTAGATGCGTTATGTCTCCGAGGAGCGTTTCTCAACAACAAGGTTATGCAAATGCTGAAGAGCATGCTGAAGGGGACGTGGTGCCCTCCCAAAGGACGTGCAACCTAAGCAACGTAGGCAAAAACAAGCTTTCAGGGCACTGTAGTCCTTTTAGCTGGGCTGTTATGGGATTGCGTTCCAGGGCGGCTGACATTGACGTGTATTAGCTGCAAGTGATGTGTGCGTGTCTGTGAGGTATGGAAAAATGCCTGAAGTGACAGCCGGGTGTTTGGCTCCCTCGCTTGGCCCACGGGAATCTGCTATTAAAGAAGCTACAGCCCATTCTGGAAGAGGACCATTGATTCGGTTAATTTTATGCTGGAAAATGATTTCCCCAATGGCCAGTTTCACCAGAGCGCATTGTCTGTGGGAAAAAAAAATGCTGTAAAGCAAAAGATGAAGCACCTCATGCTCTCTGTTTAATGTGGATGTTTGGAATTCATGACACTTTCGGTTTGGCCCTAAAGGCCCCTCGTGCAACGAGAAAGAAGAACAGAGAATGAGGCACATAAACTACATATATAAGTCAGACGTCTCATTAAATCGGCTTCACATGGAATAAAAGCATTAATGTAGACAACTGACCCGCTTGTCACACAGCTGAAAAACTGCCACATTTCCTTTCAAGCCTGATTTGCAGGCACATCCATTATTTGTAGCCTTCTGAGATATTGATGGACTTTTTCCTGGATTGTGATCCAGAGCTTCAAAAAAATCTCATAAGCCCAGCTGTCATATACCTCAACACATTTAGCATCTTTACCATGCTGTCTGTACACTGAAAAAGATTTGGTGTATAATTTACTTTGAAACAATTTTCACTCAGAAATTATTAGTCAATTTCACAAACAATTACAAAGAAACGTCACATAACACATTGAATTAAATTTCATTTTGAAGTAGAAAATACAGAACCAGTAACTTTTCATCTAAATTATTTAAATAAAGTTCAAAGTAAATAATTATAGTTAAATAATATTTATGGACTTTTAGCCAGCACATTGCTAAGCAGTTGCAACAGTGTAATAAGTAGTTAAAATCAAAGCCCAGCCCAAGTTTCTACGATAAAAGTCTTCTACGATTTAAAATATTCTTACCTACTTTTCTATTTATATCGCTATATAAATATATATTTATATATTAAGTCATGGGCTAAAATGGTAAAATAATGTCTCAATTTAATTTATTACCAAAGAGACTTCATGTCATGGTATTGATTCATCAATTTGGTTCACCTAGAGAGGCGCTTGGCATCCATCCTAGTTCTGCTGTGCAGGTGAAGGGGGTTTAGGGAGCAGGCATGTGTGTGTTTGTGTGTGTGTGTGTGTGAAGTGCATGTAATATCTCACCATCTGTTTTGAGAGTCAGGGGCGTCGGTGGGCTCAGGACCCTGGCGTTGGTCACAGTGTTCTTCACTTGGCACACGTAGCTGCCCACGTCCGAGGGCTGCACCTTGGAGATATACAGATTTCCTGTTTCCTGCGAGATGAATCGCCGGCTGTCTTCTGCCACGAACGAGGGGAGCTCATTGAACACCCAGCTGTAGATGATCTCTGCTGGGGCAAGAAGGAGAGCAAGCAGATGAGCTGCAAGAACAACACACATGTCCCTAAGGAAATCCCTGTCTAAATCTGCATTGTAGCACGCTGACCTTGTCAGTGCGAGGGCTCATAGGAGAGGGAGTTTGGGAGCTGACGTGTAGGTGATATGGATTAATTCAGTGCTCTCTACTACAGGGTTCAGGGTAATCATAACTTACATGTTAGAAAAATGTACAGAGATACGGTTTTGTGTTTGCATACTAAACCAGACCGCATTGGAATGAGGAAAGTAACCCTGTGTCCAGACGAGACCCCACACAATAAAGCGGAAAACACATATCTTCCATGCTAATTTTTTATTTTTATTTTTTTAATCCTAACCAGCAGTGTTAGTGATACTCAAGTCTGAGTCCAAGACCATATTTTCAGGAGCATTTGGACTATGCATGCAGTCTAAAGTTTGGAATAATTAAGATTTGTTTTTGAAAGAAGTCTCTTATTTGATCAAAAATATAGTAAATATTGTGAAATATTACAATTTAAAAGAAGAGTTTTCTATTTTAATTAGTGCTGTCAAATCGATTAATCGCGATTAATCACATCCAAAATAAAGGTTTGTGTTTACATAAAATTTGTGTTTGTACGGTGTATAATTATTATGTACACTATATTGCCAAAAGTATTGGGACACCCCTCCAAATCATTGAATTCAGGTGTTCCAATCACTTCCATGGCCACAGGTGTATAAAATCAAGCACCAAGGCATGCAGACTGCTTCTACAAACATTTGTGAAGGAATGGGTCGCTCTCAGGAGCTCAGTGAATTCAAGCATGATATCGTGATAGGTTGCCTGTGCAATAAATCCATTCGTGAAATTTCCTCACTACTAAATAATCCACGGTCAACTGTTAGTGGTATTATAACAAAGTGGAAGTAATTGGGAACAACAGCAACTCAGCCACGAAGTGGTAGGCCACGTAAAATCACAGAGCGGGGTCAGCGCATGAGGCGCACAGTGCGCAGACATCGCCAACTTTCAATAGCTACAGACCTCCAAACTTCGCGTGGCCTTCAGATTAGCTCAAAAACAGTGTGTAGAGAGCTTCATGGAATGGGTTTCCATGGCCTAGCAGCTGCATCCAAGCCTTACATCACCAAGTGCAATGCAAAGCGCTGGATGCAATGGTGTAAAGCACGCCGCCACTGGACTCTAGAGCAGTGGAGACGTGTTCTCTGGAGTGACCAGTCACGCTTTTCTGTCTGGCAATCCGATGGATGAGTCTGGGTTTGGCGGTTGCCAGGAGAACGGTACTTGCCTGACTGCATTGTGCCAAGTGTAAAGTTTGGTGGAGGGGGGATTATGGTGTGGTTTTTTTTTTCAGGGGTTTGGCTTGGACCCTTAGTTCCAGTGAAAGGAACTCTTAATGCTTCAGCATACCAAGACATTTTGGACATTTTCATGCCCCCAACTTTGTGGGAACAGTTTGGGGATGGCCCCTTCCTGTTCCAACATGACTGCGTACCAGTGCACAAAGCAATGTCCATAAAAACATGGATGAGTGAGTTTGGTGTGGAGGAACTTGATTGGCCTGCACAGAGTCCTGACCTCAACCTGATAGAACACCTTTGGGATGAATTAGAACGGAGACTGCGAGCCAGGCCTTCTCGTCCAACATTAGTGCCTGACCTCACAAATGCGCTTCTAGAAGAATGGTCAAATATTCCCATAAACACACTCCTAAACCTTGTGGAAAGCCTTCCCAGAAGAGTTGAAGCTGTTATAGCTGCAAAGGTTGGGCCAACTCCATATTAAACCCTACGGATTAAGAATGGGATGTCATTAAAGTTCATGTGCATGTAAAGGCAGGCGTCCCAAAACTTTTGGCAATATAGTGTATATATAAATACACACTCATTCATGTATATTTTTAAGAAATATTTGCATATATATATATATATATATATATTTATATATATTTATATTATATATAAATATAACAAATTTTTCTTAAATATATACATGAATGAGTGTGTATTTATATATACACATTACATCATTTGAAGGCATCACCCACGATGTCTCCGTAGCTAATCACTATATTAAAGATTATTGTTCTGAAGTTGGAAAACAAAACTCAAGACTTGCAATCATTGCGCTTTCGTGATCAATCATTACTGTCACTTCCGAGTACTCGGGCACATTTCTTATTCCACACAGATATGCAGAGGAATGAAGTATTCTTTATCATGTCACACTGAGCTAGAAACCAAATGACAAAAGACAGGCTGTCAACAGAACAAAATTATGTGTGTTTTTCTGTAACTCTGAAGCAGTCATATTATGCCATATAAATCCAGGAGATATGAGAGAGTGGATTACTTCTCTGATCTCATGCTGTTTGCCTTATGTCGACTATACACAGACTTTCTCTCAGCGGAAAAGGAGAAAAGAAAGAGAGAGACAAACTTCCTCATGGTCCAAATGAATTTCCCCAAGACCAATTTATTCACCAAATAATTAAAGTATGAATTTCATAGACCATTGATTTCTTTTGCATAGTAAACACCGGTGCCGTTCTCCCGCTGATTAATCACTGAAGGATTGCCACTCTTTTAAAGAGATTCCAGTTCAATTTTTCATACACAAGGGCCAATGTCACCTGAGTAAACAATGAATATTTATCTCATAAATAAAAATCAAAAGGACTCTCATGAAAGGTGTCCTCATAAAGCGTCAAACAATATAAATCACAATATTTCTAGCTGACGGCCTCAGTGCCTGAGGCTTCTGATACTGTTTTTCGAGCTCATGCCCTAGGTTTACACAAAGAGTTATGACTGTCAGCAACTGGAGAAAGACGAAGTTATTGTCAAAGAGTCACTGAATTGGAATAGAATGAAAGTTCACGATGACTATAATCAGAAGTACAGCAGTGCTCTGTTTCTGAAATATGCAGTATGGTTACTGTTTGTCAATGCTGTAGAATCACATGCCCTACTGAGTTGGTCACCTATACTTTTTCTGCCAACCCTTACAAAAAATAAGTTTATTCAAGTGTGCTATTAATATGCTTCTTTTAAACTAAAAATAAGAAAGTATTACTTTCAGTCTACTTTTTATATACTTCTCAGAAACACAGTGGGGAGAACAAGTATTTGATACACTGCCGATTTTGCAGGTTTGCCCACTTACAAAGCATGTAGAGGTCTGTAATTTTTATCATAGGTACTCTTCAACTGTGAGTGACGGAATCTAAAACAAAAATCCAGAAAATCACATTGTATGATTTTTAAGTAATTAATTTGCATTTTATTGCATGACATAAGTATTTGGTACATCAAAAAAAAAGCAGAAGTTAATATTTGGTACAGAAACCTTTGTTTGCAATTACAGAGATCATACGTTTCCTGTAGTTCTTGACCAGGTTTGCACACACTGCAGCATTGATTTTGGCCCACTCCTCCATACAGACCTTCTCCAGATCCTTCAGGTTTCAGGGCTGTCGCTGGGCAATACGGACTTTCAGCTCCCTCCAAAGATTTTCTATTGGGTTCAAGTCTGGAGACTGGCTAGGCCACTCCAGGACCTTGAGATGCTTCTTACGGAGCAACTCCTTAGTTGCCCTGGCTGTGTGTTTCGGGTCGTTGTCATGCTGGAAGACCCAGCCACGACCCATCTTCAATGCTCTTACTGAGGGAAGGAGGTTGTTGGCCAAGATCTCGCGATACATGGCCCCATCCATCCTCCCCTCAATACGGTGCAGCCTCCCCTCAATACGGGCCTGGACATGCGCTGGCTTGAGCAGGGGGACCTTGCGTGCGCTGCAGGATTTTAATCCATGATGACGTAGTGTGTTACTAATGGTTTTCTTTGAGACTGTGGTCCCAGGTCTCTTCAGGTCATTGTCCAGGTCCTGCCGTGTAGTTCTGGACTGATCCCTCACCTTCCTCATGATCATTGATGCCCCACGAGGTGAGATCTTGCATGGTGCCCCAGACCAAGGGAGACTGATCGTCATCTTGAACGTCTTCCATTTTCTAATAATTGCGCCAACAGTTGTTGCCTTCTCACCAAGCTGCTTGCCTATTGTCCTGTAGCCCATCCCAGCCTTGTGCAGGTCTATAATTTTATCCCTGATGTCCTTACACAGCTCTCTGGTCTTGGCTATTGTGGAGAGGCTGGAGTCTGTTTGATTGAGTGTGTGGACAGGTGTCTTTTATACAAGTAACGAGTTCAAACAGGTGCAGTTAATACGGGTAATGAGTGGAGAACAGGAGGGCTTCTTAAAGAAAAACTAACAGGTCTGTGAGAGCCGGAATTCTTACTGGTTGGTAGGTGATCAAATACTTATGTCATGCAATAAAATGCTAATTAATTATTTAAAAATCATACAATGTGATTTTCTGGCTTTTTGTTTTAGATTCCATCACTCACAGTTGAAGAGTACCTATGATAAAAATTACAGACCTCTACATGCTTTATAAGTCGGCAAACCTGCAAAATCGGCAGTGTATCAAATACTTGTTCTCCCCACTGTATACTTTATGTTCTTCTCAGAAATATACTTAAAATTGCACTTAGGTATGTACTTAAATTTGCACTTGACTTATACTGACAGAAATGTATACTTATAAGTTCACTTGTATTACAGATGCAGTACAAATGAGAAACATAGTTGTGAACTAGTAGGCACTTAACGTTTACTACTGTTACACTTATAATACACTTAAATGTATACTTTATATACTAAAAAAGTGGGCCAATTTAGCCCCAAGCAGTATCGAAATAGTACAATTACAAGTATACTACTAGTACATTAATATTAGTATACTTACTACATAAAAAATATACTTGAACATTACTTAAGTATACTTAATAAAATTAACTTTTTTCATCATGAAGTCATGATGGAATGGTAGTAAGTATGCTTTAAAGGGATAGTTCACCCAAGAATGAAAAGTCTCTCATCATTTACTCACCCTCATGCCATCCCTATGACTTTCTTTCTTTAGAGAAACACAAACAAAGATTTTTAGAAAAATAATCAATCAATATAATGCAAGTAAATGGGTGCCGCTCGGTTGACGCTTGAAAAACCACACACAGCGATTGTGAACGGTAATCCATATGACCCCAGCAGTTGGATCAATGTTTTCTGAAGTGCTCATATGACAGTAGACTGGAAGCATTAAAAGAAGCATCGAAAGAGTTTAAAATATTAGTATTTTTCTTACACACACCTATTGGTTGGCTTCAGAAGACGTTGATTTGTCCACTGGGATCATTTGGATTACTGGCATGATCGATGTGTGTGGTTTTTCAAGCGTCAACCGAGTGGCACCTATTCACTTGCATTATATGGACTCACAGGCCCTGTTTACACCTGATATTAAGAAGCGTTTTGGTCAATTAGATCGCAAGTGGACAATGCTAAATACAGGTGTAAACAGGATCTAAAACGTTCTGAACTTTTCCACTTTCAACCACTTCCAGAGGTAGTCGAAAACACATTTGACAGGATTGTTCTCACCATTCCTGATTTCTAACACACACTCACAGCATTCGGCGTGGTCTTGTGGCTATCAGAGCAGAAGCTCATATATAAATTGCGTGAACTTATTTCGTCCATTAGATTGAAAGATCTGAAAAAGTCCATACATTTACCTACCCATAGACCCTCCCCTGAAGAAATCAGGACAGAAGTGATTGAAAGTGGACAAAAGAGACGGATTAAAAGACCAGGTGTAAATGGAAATGTGTCTCCCTCGTCTACTTGTGATCCGATCGACCAAAATACATCTTAATACCAGGTGTGAACAGGGCTACAGAGATGGATTCTTTTCCTAAAATCTTTCTCTGTGTTTATCTGTAGAAAGAAAGTCATAAATCAGGAAGGCGTGAGTAAATGATGAGAGAATTTTCATTTTTGGGTGAACTTTCCCTTTAAGCTTCAACTGTCCAAGGGTGCGACAATTAAATAATCATTGTGAATGCTTACTGGTATTGATCATAATTAAGTTTTCGTTGTCAATGTTGACTATAAAAATCACTTTTTAGAATAAATACACAGAATAAAACATTTTAAAAGATGCGACTTTTTATCTCACAATTGTGAGTTTACATCTCGCAATTCTGATTATGAGATATAAACTCACAATTGCGAGTTATAAAGTCAGATTTGCATGATATACAATTATAAGAATTATATTAAATTAAGAATTATGAGATATAAATTTGCAATTACCTTTTTTATTTTTTATTCTGTGGCGGAAACAAGCTTCCATAGAACAGTGATCAAGCTTGCCAAAATATTCAATTAATTTAGCTGTTTATGAGGCAACGACAAAACTAAATTTCCCATCTTTTTTTCCCACATACACATATAAAGCAGTTACACACAGCTTAATTTGCACTTCTTTTTGTTTTTACTAGCGGTACCAATGCTTGCTATCTTTGTCAGAATGCGAAAAAGAAGTTGCCCATTGTGTTTATTTTATTCCAGCCAAAATCACATCATAAATATGCTTTCCAACCACATGCTATTGGAGAATCCCAGAAGAACTTGAAAGCGGCATTGCATTGAGCAAAGATAAGTGTATACAGTCTTTTTTATTTTTAGTGTAACGTCAGCGCTCCACACATTCATCAAGGTCAGGAACCAACAATGCCTCCTCTACAGTTTGAGTGGTAAAGCAAAAGCGATCATATTGAGAAGTAATATCCTGTTTACATCTCAGTGATCTCAAATTATTTTCAATTACTTTCAGTTTTAATGTCATCTACCCATATTAATGTGGATGAAACCTCCTACGAGCAATTCAGACAAATGAAAGACAAATTAACCTAGAAGCCGTCCTACGAGTCCTAAAATAAATTCCCTGCAGTTCTTCCCATTCCACACATATCATATTTAAAGAACTGTTAATCCTCCAAGCAAACATTTAATACTTCCAGCTTATTACCACATGATGTTCTCACAGGTCTTACAGTCTTATGATGTGGCCTTGCAGACAAGTATAATATATAATATAGTAGTGCACATACATATATATTATACTAATTTTTGTTACTCATTATTATTTTCCATATTATTGAATAGTAAAGTATGGAGATGGCCAAAATTACAATAAATAAAACAAATAAAGCTGGATGCTTATTGGCTGCTTTAGCTCACTGACAGCTCTAATTGGACACGTTTATTTATTTAAATGTAAAATTTTATAAATAAATTAATGTATGCACAATACACATTTATCTACAAAACCAATGTCAAGCATTTAAGTAGGACCCTTCAGTTCAGAGGAACATCTGTTCAGTCCAAACTTTTAATCACAGCATATGACATTATATTATAGCTCACAATAAATAGCTTGTTATTGCTAAATGCTTGCTTATATTATGTTGATTTCATCAGATTCTTAAAGCCCAGTGCCACACAGAAGGTTTGCAGCTGTAAGCCTGATGGAAAATTAGTATTGGCATTTGAAGACAAATCATTCTGTGAGCTGGTAGCCAATGAAAATGATCAATTTCTTCAAATCAGATTTCCATGCTAGCCAAACAATTACAGAAAATTGATAGATTAAAAACAGCCTTGTCTCATGTAAATTGGTTGCTTGGTTTCTTTCCTTGAGTTTGAAACTGGTACAATGCTACGACTCTGCCTCCTATGCACTCTTGAAGGGCAAGAAATCATGGGAACACTTTACTTAAAGCCTTTATGTGTAAAGCATTATACAATTATTTTTAATGCAGTAATTATGCCTTGTAATGCACTTCATAATGCATTATATGGTCTCATGAATAATTGTAACCTCAGTTATAATACATTATAATACCGATCTATTTATTGAACACTAGAGCCCGACCGATTTATCGGTCTGCCGATTTTATCGGCCGATATGAGCCTGTCGCAGATATATCGGCATCGGCGTATATGCCGCAGATATGCCACAGATATGAACGTGCGCCCACGTGTATCACAGCGCGCGAATATACACACAAATTAAGTCAAAATGCCTTGTCGAGTATCATCGTAAACATAGTCGGTTATGTCTTAAGTGAACATAAACATGAAATTTGCCAGTCACCGCCAGCATTTTTGGTCATTTTCACAAGTTTCATGGCCCACAGAATATCTTGTATGAATATCTGAACATGCAATATATCAAAAGAAAGAACAGACCCTCTGTTTTATTCTAGCTTCATGCATTCTTTTTTTATCAACACTTGAATGTGGGTCAGTTACATTAAAAAAAGCAACATTTTAAGCAAAAAGCTGAGAAAATCATGTTTTTGTCAAAGACTACATACAGATGGGATTCAGAACGATGAATAAAACACAGATGGAGTAGATCAAGTCCATCAACCCCCCCAAAGCTTCACAGTCCTATAGCTCGTCCTGGGTCGACATTTCATTCAGTAACATTAGGCAGTTTTGATTTATATGCTGTTTAATATTGATGATTATTTTGTTATTGTTTCCGCTGCTGCTTCGCGTGTTTTGACCAGGAGATTCTGTACTCGTTCAGGAGATGTGTAATAGCGCCCCCTACCGTATAACAGTGAAAACACAGAAAGCCAGAAAATCTAGTCAATGGCAGAGAAGCATTTTCTCATAAAATACGAGATAACAAAAGAAAATCACTCACTGCTCACTGAATAACTTTAATAAGGGTTAATCTATATTTATACAGTGAAGACAGTATGAAGTGATATTTTACATTTGATCACTACATTTGATGTTTTTCATTTTGTATGTTTGTTAGGTTGTATTTATGTACAATGTATGTATATTATGTATATACTGTATTATATATATATATATATACAGTACCAGTCAAAAGTTTGGACACACCAATGGGAAAGGGTGTCCAAACTTTTGACTGGTACTGTACTATAATATATACATAAAGAATATCGGCCGATATATCGATATCGGAATTTTTTACTCCCTAATATCGGTATCGGCCCCCAAAAACCCATATCGGTCGGGCTCTATTGAACACACCATTAGAAAGTATAATGCATTAAAACACATGAAAAACAATCAACAATCTTCAAATATTGTAATGCATTTTAACTTTGGTCTCAATTACTTATGAAAATATATAAAGCTTTATAATGTACATTATGAATACCTTTATAATGCATTATGCATAAGGGCTTTACGTAAAGTGTTACCGAAATCATTGAACACAACATACATGTGTGTGTATATATTTGGACACACTGGACTGAAATTATATTAGCTTTAATAAGGCTTATGCTTAAGTAATTGACATTAGTTATGTAGAAAACAAACTACCTACATACTAATTTGACTTTATTAATATTCTAAAATGATCGATCGATCGACAAACGGACGGACGGACGGACAGATAGATAGATATATAGATAGATCTAAATTCAAATTCAAAATTGCTTTATTGGCATGAATGTAAATAATACAATATTGCCAAAGCTAGGAATATATGAACATAAATAATAATACATATCTGAACATTAATAATAATAATGATAATAATAAACATCAAAATAATAGAAGAAAATATTACAACATAACTTAAACTTAAATAAACAGTGTATCAAATTAGAACATTTGAACACCTATCTATCTATCTATCTATCTATCTATCTATCTATCTATCTATCTATCTATCTATCTATCTATCTATCTATCTATCTATCGTCATTTAAAATTGGTCACACACAATCTGGTCCCATTTAATCCCTGTTACTAAAGCGGTCTGATGTAACTTCAAATGCGTTTGGCAACTTGACTATCGCATCTTGCCAAACCATGTTGGACCATGTCCAGATGTGCGACTGCAAACAGACAGAGGTCATTATTGCACCGTACAGGCATGAGCATGACCATTACTGTTTACACCACGATAAGGAGCCGAAAGAGAGCTTCAGTGGTATTAGCGAAGGCGTAAATTCACCAAACACTCAACTCTGAGCGAAATAAATCCCGGCCTGTGCTGACACAGTTTCGGCTTAGTTCTTATCAGCTCCAACCCCTTTCCTTATTGGATATAACACGTTTGATGGATATCATCAGCAGTTCTGTTTCACTTAGTTCAGCCCGGCTCTACTTAGCGTGTGTCACCACCAGATAATCATAAGCCATTATTTTATAACTCTGCAACTCTCAAATGTAAAGTGTGATTGATTTTGTGAAGGAACACTGTTGATGCATCCGTCCAAACCCAGTACTACAGTGCTGTTTGTTCTATTCAGGACAGTAACAGTGAATAACATCTAGGGACTTTGCCAGGATGATTTGTATCATAATTGACTGGGCTTCCTGTTCCATATCAGTCCTTTTGTGTCAACCTATCCGTCTCTAACTGGTCGATGTAGTGTTTCCAGACAAGCATCAGCATCAAGGCTCAAATTTACCGGATCATTAGAAATGAAAAGAAATCGCACTCAGACAATTATTTCACGCAGACACAGGCAGCATGGGGGAGCGTTTTAGTGGCCTGTCTCAGTTGTCCTCTAATGGAAAAGAGGATGAGATCTCCGTTTCTCTGTCTCTGTTATGAAAGGGCTATGAAAAGTCATATGTTATGGTCTTTTTTGAACTTGACATCCCTCAGTTAAATATTAACTGCACTGTACAGTGAAAATTCTTCCAAATCGATTAAATTAATTGTTTTACAACAAAAAAAAAAAATCTTTCTACTTCTACTTTCATACAGCCTTTCTACTTCAAAATGTCAAGTTTAATATAATGTGTTACTTGCTGTTTTTCCTTTTCATTTACTAGCAATTTCTGAGAAATTGTTTCAAAGTAAATCCTACACCAAACTTTTTCAGTGCATGGAAAAAAAATAACAGCATACAGATTTAGAAAACCTGAGAATTTTCATTTCTGGGTGAACTATCCCTTTAAAAGCGGTCTGTTTTGTTGAGGCTTGGGCAGACAGGAAGAGAGGAAGCTGGATGAGGTTACAATGGGTCTCTCAGAGCACTAAATGTTCTAAAAATGGCCATCTCACCACAAGCCTTTCATCTGATGTTAGTTCAAGTGCCCTGTCTGTATCCTTCTCTTCCTATTCTCTTTGTCTCCCTGCATTCAACTTCATGTCCCCTGCAATTACAGGAACTGGAACAAGACAAGCAGGGATTGAAAAACGATTGAAGAGAGAAAGATGGGATTAACCTATTGAAAAGACTAGTTTAGGTCAGCAAGAGTCCAGGCTGGTTTATGCTGGCCTAGCTTGAACTTAACTCATAGACTGTTTAAAGTAACAAGTATTTTGTCTTTCCACGGTGTAAGCTACATACTAAAAAATAACATTGATATTTGATGTGTAATATGAAGTTATGAGAAGCAGGATTTTGGAGCACAATGTAACAAAAGTAGAAGCCAAGTGAATGACACAATGTCTTGTTGTGGCTTTTATCAATTTGTCAATTTTATCTGTCATGTCGATACATTATCTTGTGCCTGACGAAGACCTGTTGGTCAAAACTCTGCAATAAATTGGAGCAGTTATATCAGTGTGCGGACATCACATTTGTTTTTTGCTCATGTCGATACATTAACACATAACAGGCTTTCCATGTAAATCAAAGAAATGGAATTGCTGTATATTATTCTTCCTATCAACTTTTTCCCTTCCTAACAGAACAGTTCACCCAAAAATGAAAATTCTGTCATCATTTACTCACCCTCATGTCTTCCAAACCTGTAAGACTGTCGTTCATATTCGGAACACAAATCAAGATATTTTTTAATGAAATCTGAGAGATTTCTGTCCCTCAACTAACAGTCTACGCAACTACCACTTTGACGCTTAAAAATGTTCATAAAGAGATCGTAAAACTAATCCATATGAATCGAACGGTTCAGTCCAAATTTCCTGAAGAGACCCAATCGCTTTATATGATGAACAGATTGAATTTAGATTGCTTAGGAAGATTGATTTTATTCACATATAAACATTCATCAACTCACACATCAGTTATAGTAAACAGAACCTCAAGCATGTTTGCTTGGCGTGCAAGAACCAGTGAGGTTCATTCTCGCGTTACGTAGCACATCTGAGCTTCCGCAAGAACCAGTGAGGTTCATTCTCGTGTTATGCAGCACGTTTGAGCTTCCGCAAGAACCAATGAGGTTCATTCCTGTGTTACGCAGCACGTTTGAGCTTCAGCAAGAACCAATGAGGTTCATTCTCGCGTTACGTAGCACATCTGAGCTTCCGCAAGAACCAATGAGGTTCATTCTCGCGTTATGTAGCACATCTGAGCTTCCGCAAGAACCAATGAGGTTCATTCTTGTTTTACGCAGCACGTTTGAGCTTCTGCAAGAACCAATGAGGTTCATTCTTGTGTTACGCAGCACGTTTGAGCTTTTGCAAGAACCAATGAGGTTCATTCTTGTATTACGCAGCACGTTTGAGCTTCCGCAAGAACCAATGAGGTTCATTCTTGTGTTACGCAGCACGTTTGAGCTCCCGCAAGAACCAATGTGGTTCATTCTCGTGTTACGGAGCACGTTTGAGCTTCAGCAAGAACTAATGAGGTTCATTCTTGTGCTACGCAGCTCGTTTGAGCCTCCGCAAGAACCAGTGAGGTTCATTCTTGTGTTACTCAGCACGTTTGAGCTTCAGCAAGAACCAATGAGGTTCATTCTCGTGCTACGCAGCTCGTTTGAGCCTTCGCAAGAACCAATGAGGTTCATTCTCGTGTGTTACGCAGCACATTTGAGCTTCAGCAAGAACCAATGAGGTTCATTCTTGTATTATGCAGCACGTTTGAGCTCCCGCAAGAACCAATGAGGTTCATTCTTGTGTTACGCAGCACGTTTGAGCTTCCACAAGAACCAATGAGGTTCATTCTTGTGTTATGCAGCACGTTTGAGCTCCCGCAAGAACCAGTGAGGTTCATTCTTGTGTTACGCAGCACGTTTAAGCTTCCACAAGAACCAATGAGGTTCATTCTTGTGTTACGCAGCACGTTTGAGCTCCCGCAAGAACCAATGAGGTTCATTCTCGTGTGTTACGCAGCACATTTGAGCTTCAGCAAGAACCAATGAGGTTCATTCTTGTGTTATGCAGCACGTTTGAGCTCCCGCAAGAACCAATGAGGTTCATTCTTGTGTTACGCAGCACGTTTGAGCTTCCACAAGAACCAATGAGGTTTATTCTTGTGTTACGCAGCACGTTTCAGCTCCCGCAAGAACCAATGAGGTTCATTCTTGTGTTACGCAGCACGTTTAAGCTTCCACAAGAACCAATGAGGTTCATTCTTGTGTTACGCAGCACGTTTGAGCTCCCGCAAGAACCAATGAGGTTCATTCTCGTGTGTTACGCAGCACGTTTGAGCTCCCGCAAGAACCAATGAGGTTCATTCTTGTGTTACGCAGCACGTTTAAGCTTCCACAAGAACCAATGAGGTTCATTCTTGTGTTACGCAGCACGTTTGAGCTCCCGCAAGAACCAATGAGGTTCATTCTCGTGTGTTACGCAGCACGTTTGAGCTTCTGCAAGAACCAGCGAGGTTTGTCTTGCGTGTCAAGTAAGTACGGTTGAGCTTCTGTTTATGTTTTCTGATCAATGTTACAGAGCAGAGCTATGAAATACAGCAGAACAAATCTACTGCTGGCATATAAGATAAATCTATATGACTTGTTATATACCATTCTCATAAGATTCTTGTATATAATATTGTTTTTCATATGCAGCCAGCATCCAAAAAAAAAAGCATGCCGGTGACCTTTATGCTGCTCTTTTCAACAGAGAGGGAGAAAGAACAGAGAGAGAGGTACCCACCTGGCGAATGAGGAGGGGGGGCACACATTAGCACAACCCCCTGGCCTTCCCTCACTGAAACAGCTCCTCTAGTCCGACCGCTGAACGCCCCGAGATCTGCAAACACACACACACACACATGCAGGCGTGGTTTTAGCCAGTGACAGAGTGACACACGGTGGCACAGAAGCAGCCGTTAACCTGCAGATTAAGGGTCAGAGATTGCATATGAGTGCCTGAAAATCTTATAAGCGCTCGCGGCTCGGCTAGATTTAGTATCTGTCACCTGAGGTGTGACCTCCATGTGAGCTTTCACTTTAACCTGCTCTACGCCCAAAACCTGCCGCTTAAATCTCACTTCCTGTTTCCCTCCGGACACGACGACCAAGTGGTAATTAAAACAGGTAACCTTGCTCGAAGCCTTCAATCTTGTGAGTACTTTTATAATACAGAAGAGACATGGAAAATCATTTTAGTTCACAAAAAGCAAAGAATTGTGGGCAATCATTACAGTTTCAAGCCATGTCTGAGGACAGACGTCGGATGGTATTTTTAAAATGTAATTTTGCGTTGGAATGTAGAGGTGAAGGTTTCCACATGTAGCAGCACTCTGGACAGGTGGAGCTACTACAGTTAATCTGTTGAAACAAATCGCATTTGCATAAATTACCATAATTAATCTGCAAACTCTCAGCACAACACCATGCCATTGGCTGACTGCCCTTTGCAGAGAGAAGGTGTGAGGGATGTAGTGCTATCAGAGCATCGCAAAGTCATTACAAATGTTAAGAACAACATTATCATTGTTTAGAGGTTGCTCTAAATCTCAGTTACATTACCTTAAGTACCTATCTTACAAAAATATCATTGCTAACATTCCCATTAAGTTAATCAAACATTATATGCTCTGAATATTCGAAGCATCCAGTTTTTTTTTTAAGTTTTAAGAATGTGTTCTTGGTTATGTGAATGTTAGAGAAAACATTAAGGGAACAGTCAATTTTATAATTTTGCATGTTATTTTTGAATGTTCTCTAAACAGACTAAAACAAGTAGTTAGTAACGTTTAAAAAATGTTGATGAATGTCCAACTAAAACTTTTCAGAAAAAAAATTTCCATTTTTTTTTTTTTGATGACATTTTGAGAATGTTATTAAAGATATCCATTTTTAAAAAAAAATGTTTATGTGAACATTAGAGAAAACATTACGGCAAAGGTCCATTTTATCATTTTGCAAACATCATATAAACATTAATTTTAAATGTTCTCTGATTGGCCTGAAACAAGTAGATGGTAACGTTTAAAGGTGCAGTATGTATTTTTTTTTTTTTTTTTTGTACTAAAGCATAAAAATACATTAATATGTTTGCAGAGATTTAGGAAACATGCTACGTTCAATGTCTTGTTTCTTCGAAAAACAATGCTAAAGCTAATTATTCTACTTTGAAATGTGCGTTCCGTGTTGGAGTGTCTGTTTTTGTTTTGGTCTGTGTGATTCCGCCTGCTGCCAATTTACCCAATAGTATTTCAACATCCCGGGTTGCCAGTTGGCAGAAAACACAGCGTATTGTAGCCACGGAACCCAGCAAACAAGCTAGGTCAGAGATTGCAGATTCTACCCCACCTTATAGGCCGCGTTTACACTAGTGTGTTTTTGTTTTAAAACAGTGTTTTAAAATGAAAACGATCCTTGTCTACACAGGCATTTCCATTGCGTTTCACAAACGATCTCTGTCTACACTGCAGTGACTGCATGACCGAAAACGCATGTCACATGACCGTTCATGCACACTGGGCAAGCGAGTACAAGTGTAAACAGTTGCCTCTTGCGCATGTAGACAGCTGCAGTATTATACAATACAGCGTTTAACTGCACAACGGGTGCTAAAAAGGACCACAAAGTCAGCAAAGCATGCAGTTCCATCTCCGTGTTATTGTTTACACGGTCGTCGAGGCTGGTATGTTACAGAGATGGCTCAGGGCTGCGTTTCCCAAAAGCATTGTAACAATAGCCACCAACGGTTTCTACGATCAACTTAGGCGTACAATGCTTTTGGGAAGCGCAGCCCTGGTCTGATATTGTCGTGTTCAGGTAGCGTAATGTGGGCAGCCGCACCATCGTTTTCAAAAGTGTCCGTTTTGGTCCATTTTTACTGAAACGTAACCCCGGAGTTTTCAAACTAAAACGGGGTCTGCAGCGTTTTCGAGGTTCGAAAACGCCAGAGTAGTGTAGACGACAGGCACAACCATAGAAAAAGTTATGCGTTTTAAAACGAAAACGCATTAGTGTAAACAGGGCCTTAAAAGGCGGGCGGGATAAACAACCCTCTCCAATATTTAGAATTTAGACTGCAGTACCCATTTTAACCACTAGCTGTCAATATTACATACTGCACATACACTATTTTGCCAAATGTATTGGGACACACCTCCAAATCAACTCTTATTGGTATTATAACAAAGTGGAAGCAATTGGGAACAACAGCAACTCAGCCACAAAGTGGTAGGCCATGTAAAATCACAGAGCGGGGTCAGCGCATGCTGAGGCGCACAGTGCACAGAAGTCGCCAACTTCTGCAGAGTCAATAGCTACAGACCTCCAAACTTCATGTGGCCTTCAGATTAGCTCAAGATCAGTGCATAGAGAGCTTCATGAAATGGGTTTCCATGGCCAAGCAGCTGCATCCAAGCCTTACATCACCAAGTGCAATGCAAAGCGTCGGATGCAGTGGTGTAAAGCACGCCGCCACTGGACTCTAGAGCAGTGGAGACGTGTTCTCTCGAGTGACGAATCACGCTTCTCTGTCTGGCAATCCGATGGATGAGTCTGGGTTTGGCGGTTGCCAGGAGAAAGGTACTTGCCTGACTGCATTGTGCCAAGTGTAAAGTTTGGTGGAGGGGGGATTATGGTGTGGGGTTGTTTTTCAGGGGTTGGGCTTGGCCCCTTAGTTCCAGTGAAAGGAACTCTTAATGCTTCAGTATACCAAGACATTTTGGACAATTTCATGCTCCCAACTTTGTGGAAACAGTTTGGGGATGGCCCCTTCCTGTTCCAACATGACTGCGCACCAGTGCACAAAGCAAGGTCCATAAAGACATGGATGAGTAAGTTTGGTGTGGAGAAAATTGACTGGCCTGCACAGAGTGCCTTCAACCTGAGGCCTTCTTGTCCAACATCAGTGCCTGACCTCACAAATGCGCTTCCAGAAGAATGGTCAAAAATTCCTATAAACACACTCCTAAACCTTGTGGAAAATCCCAGAAGAGATGAAGCTGTTATAGCTGCAAAGGCCAACTCCATATTAAACCCTATGGATTAAGAATGGGATGTCATGAAAGTTAATGTGCATGTAAAGGTAGGCGTCAGTATAGTGTATGTCAGACGAACGCTCAACTGAAATGTTTCCGAAAACAATTTTTTCATTAACACTGTATAAATAAAGTTTTTGTGCTAACATTTTGAGAACTATATTATTAAGGAGCAGATAACTTTGATTGAACATATTCTATTAGCATTACTGGGAGAACGTTCATAACGAGAAACTTGTCAGAATGTTAGCCAAAGTTGTGAGAACATTCCCTGTTAGCTAGGTACACTATCAGCTTTGTTTCAGATGTTTCTCCTAAAATAAAAATAAATGTGGACAGCATAGCTCATCGTTTGGTCTCAGAAGATTCTGATGAAAAATGTTTGAGTTTATTTGAGACATTGTTGAGATCTCTTCTGATATTCTGAAACTAGAGGAGAAATGTGAGAAAACTAGGTCTTTTCTAGTAGGAGACTTAAGCAAAAGTCTCCATTAAATCTCAAAGTCATCTAGTAGAGAATACTGGGACATTAAAGAGATCTCACTTCCATTTGTTTCTTTATTATGTGAAAAAATGTTGTACTTTAGAGAGCAAAATAATAAAGTGTGTCTTTATGGTACAGTCAGAGCATCAACTATACCAGTTTATATGTACACTTCAATGAAAACAAGATTAATTTATATGCACATAGTGCAGAGAACCTATGAAAAAAAAAAAAAAAAAAAACTTTCTTAGCTTCAGATTTACATACAGTACATTATGAGCATTCAAGGACACATTTTCAGCCCCGCGGCTCTTAGGTCTGCTGAAATTCAACTCTTAATTTTGAGATTACACTGTTTTAAAGGTCATTTTGCCTTAGTTTGAGCTTGCACATATGAACTTCCAGTTCTCAAAGCTCTCAGTAACAAGGTGCAAATGGAAATGGGACATTAGCTACGTTTACGAAGGTCAGCAAATCAATAAGTGTCCCGTTAAGCATTGCTGTGCTGACATATCAACAAATATAATGGCACAATCCCCTGGAATGACACTTAATTTGTCTTAGCAGTCACATTCGTGCAAGGAACTAAATAATAACATTTTTTTCAGGCTCTTCAGAACAAAATCAAGTGATAAACACCATTTGATAGAAGAGAAGAAAAAAAAAACTGATGTACACTACAATTACACATTAAATACAATTAAGGAAAATATTACAATTTAAATTCATATTAAATGCAATTAGTTGAACTCAAGAACACTTTTTGGCCCAGATAAGTACGACTTAAGTACATCTTCATGAGTATTGCAACTCTTTTTTTCCCAAGTGTAAAATACAGTAAACAGGTCAATTTTTATCCTATGTTGACAGGCAAAAGTAATGTTCTCCATTTTATCTCACTGATGTCTATGAGAAACAGCTTGGATAATATAGAGATCTCACTTGTCATGTTTCCTTCCTAAGAGCAGTGGCAAATTCGGCTAAGAATGGCTGTTCATTTATTTTTCCATTTATTGTATGCACTACGTGAAAAAGTTCCAGCAGGCTTAGACATGAGGGTAATTAATCTTTTTTTCTCCTTCTTACTGTGGGTGGAGACAGAACAGAAGACATAAGCTTGTGGGACAGGAGACAAGATGTTTCATCGGCCCCGGTCGTGGGTGGTGTTGATTAGCCCCTTTCAGCCTGAAATGAGGCAGTTTTAATTTCACACAGCAGCAATGTCAGACGTTGGGGGCCTGTAAGAAACTACCAGGCAAGGTTGATTTCTACATACCAAACAACACAATTTATGCAAACATGAACCTACATTCACAACCCCATCTACCCTCTACTAGTCAGCTCTGAAAACATAAGTCATATTAAACATTTGACTAAAGGCAGGGGGAATTGCTAAACGCAGTCAGTAGGTCTGTCCTCACTGAAGTCCTTAAAATGGGTTAACTTGACTGTTATTGACACAACAATACGGTAAATCACTTCCACTGAACAATAGCCCCTGTCTGTTATAACATCTGACAGACTGCTATATTCTCTGGTGGAATGTATGATTTGAAAGCGCAACCTTGACATGTGCCCTGACATAATATATAGATGTATAGATGTGTACAGCATTGCAGAATAAAACTCACAGGTCAACAAGAAATACCTTGGCAATGAGAGAGTGAAATAAATAAATTCATGAAGAAAAGATTTCACAAATACTGCGGCAAATACTACACCATATTAGTGTTTTGCAAGGCAGACATAGCAATGTGGACAAGGTGTCAAATGAAGGTCATTATTTCAAAATAAAAGTCCAATTGAAACTGCTGATTTCACGACCAATACTTTTCCCATGGGCAGATGATAAAATGGACAAATAACTGAGATTGCTTAGATAACTTAATACCTTAGACAGTAAAAAGTATTTGGAAATTGTTAGAAGCCTAGTGTTCTTCAATAAAAGGCAGCTGAACTAAAGGTTACTACAAACATACTATGGCCTGGTTTCACAGACAGGGCCTGGCCTAAACCAGGATTAGGCCTTAGATCAATTAGGGCATTTAAGTAGCTTTCATAAACATACACTAGAAAAACACGTTACTGGTGTGCATCTTTTAAAATATGTCAGTACAAGTTTCTTTCAGTTAAAACAGCTCAAACATGCATTTTAGTCTAGGACTAGCTCAAGCCTTGTCTGTGAAACCGGGGGTAAATCACTTAAAATTAATATTACAAAATATTTCTGAAATACAGGTAAAATAGTTTAAAATTTTTAAAATTTAATTTTAGTCTTTAAATTCAATTTTAATAATTGAATATCCTTAACTCTTTCTCCGCCAGCGTTTTTTTTTTTTTAAGTTGCCAGCCACCGCCAGCGTTTTGATCATTTTCACAAAAATGTCATGGCCCCCAGAATATTTTTTTGTATGAATATCTGAACATGCAATGTATCAAAAGAAAGAACAGACCCTCTGCTTTAAAAAAAAAAAAATAATAATAATTATTCTAGCTTCATGCATTGTCTTTTATCAACACTTGAATATGGGAAGTTTCATAAACAAAGCAACATTTTAAGCAAAAAGCTGAGAAAATCACGTTTTTGTCAAAGACTACATCTGGATCGAATTCAGAACGATGATCAAAACATAGATGGAGTGGATCGAGTCCATCAACACCCCTAATGCTTGCACAGTTCTGTAGCTTGTCCTGGGTCAACATTTCATTCAGTAACGTTAGGCAGTTGGGATTTATATGCCGTTTAATGTTGATGATCGTGTTATTTTACATATGCATATGATTACATATGATATTACTTGTTTCTGCGTCTTCTTCGCCTGTGTTTTGATCAGGAGATTCAGTACTCTTTCAGATGACATGTAATAGCACCCCCTACCGTATAACAGTGAAAACAAACACAGAAACCTGGAAAATTCTCTGTTTGGCAGGGAAAGAGTTAAAGTGCTCTATCATACACTCGGCGCAATACGACTCCAGGCGCGACACAAGTGTTTTTTGCTAGTTTCAGCCCGATGCAGTTATCATTTTCACATCCAGCACCACATTGTTTAAATAGCAAATGCACTCGCGCCCATCTGTTCACCCATGGGCGTGCTGGTCTGAAAACGAGGTGTGTTCAGGTGCATTGTTTACGCGTTGCTATTTTGAGGCAACTGAAAACGACTGCGCCATTGACCAACAAAAACCTGGTCTAAAATCAATAGCACAGTATTTTTTGTCTTATTTAAAGGGCGCGTTAGTAATATGTGCCTATAGATGGGAGCACAACGCGCATACACTCCGCTTATTACACACACAGGGATGCGCACTAGCACACAAACATTAGTAAATATTAAAAATAAAAGGATTCCTCTCTGGAGAAGCGTTCAGTCTTTTCCACTCGCATGTAAATAGCGAATCTGCCATGGTACACGCGCAACTGGCTTTTAAAGGGAATGGGAGATGAGACTCTGATTGGATTATTGCACGTTACACCCAAAACACACCCATGACTCATTAAGAGACTAGGTACAACCCTTTTAGACTATGCGCCTGGCACGCCGACTATTTTTTCCGACGTTAAACTAGCAAAAGTGGATTAGGACATGCCCTAAGTGCACCTGCGCCATCCACTTCAGACCATGCACTCAGATTGTTAAAATAGGGCCCAAGTGTTAGTTCGCCCAAAAATAAAAATTCCATCCTTAATTACTCACCCTCATGTCGTTCCAAAACTGTAAGACTTTCATTCATCTTTGGAACACAAATTAAGATCTTTTAAATTAAATCTGAGAGCTTTCTGTCCCTCCATTGACAGTCTACGCAACGACCACTTTCAAGCCACAGAAAGCTAGTAAAGACATCATTAAAGTATCCATGCGACTCCAGTGGTTTAACCTCAATTTTATTAAGTGACGCAAGTGCTTTGTTTGCGCAAAAAAAACATAATTTACCACTTAATTTTCAAAATATGAATCTCCAACCCACGTTCACGAGAGAACCGCATGCGTGTTGTGCTGACGCAAGTGCAGATGTCGTTGCGTGAACTCGCATTATGTTCACATGTTTGACAAGGAATTCCACAAGCAAACAGAGTTAGCGTGAGAGTTATCAACAAAATTGAACAAAAAGTAATAAAATGCAAATCATCACACAATCAGTGTGTTATTTTAGCGGAATATGGTGACAACTGGCCACAAAACCAACAAAATTTAATGTAAGCCGACGTATTATGACAGAGCTCAGGCCAAAGCACATTAGCGACAGACACTTCCGCATATGTAGATAATAAATCATATCATTAGATGGGCACAGCAGCCAATTAAATGTATGTAACAGACCGTATTAAACTTATGACTTGAGAAAAATGTAACTATTTTGCAGAATTACAGCAAATGGTCATGGTCGTTAAGTTAGTAAATTTACAGACTGACCAGTGCAGTTCTGCAAAATAACTGCTTTCTCTACTAAAACTTAACATATAAAACAATGGTAGCGGCGGCCAGAATAAAATCAGTCACGTAACCTATTCGATTTTAAATAACTTACCCAAACAGTAAACAATTCCAGCGGTAAGGTTTAGCTTCTTGATTGATACTGTCATGCAGGGGCATCGCTTAATTGCTGGGGTTGAAAAGCTTTAAAAAGCTTTGGATTCGGCATGGATTATAAATTAGCAACGATGTCCTCCTCTATGGAAGCATATGTGTAGCAATATTCAATTGCAATGCAATATGCAAAATGGCATTGCAATATGTAAAATGGCAATGCATTTCAGTATTTAAATTTACATTTTACATACCATGTGTGCAACATTTGGAGCAAAATGATAATTCAAATTGAATAATATAATTTACATTTGCTATTTCTTACACTAGTTTTAACATATAATTTAAACATATATTTTAACGCTTTATAAGTTGCAAAATTAAAATGAAAATGTATTACAGAAATAATTAGATGTGTTTAACATGTTCAAGCAAAAATTGTAGCAAAATGATCATTTAAATGTTATTTTTCTTAATTGCATTTACACTCACAGTTAAGATACTTGCGATTGCATTTTCATTATATGTCCCGCAATGAATGTAGCAAAATTCAAAGTGGAATTGAAAATGCAATCCGAGCCGATCAAGTCTCCGCCCCGCCCTGTCAATCACTGCATCAAGGCGGGACCAGGTGTTGGAAACCTGGCGGCAGCAGAGCTATTAGAGCGAGGCATTTACTGGCAGATGTAGTGGAGCAAGAACAGAGAAATGATTACGCGCGTCTGTCAGTGACTGTTCTGTTAGACCAGTACGTTATTAGAACCATAGATATTTATGGTTAGAACGTCTCGCAGAGAACGCGCCTGGCGCTCGTGCACCTTAACACGAGCGCGGTCGCGTGTCTGCTGAAGTGCTGAAGCGAGCGGTGGTTTACAACCGGTTATTTTACTCTCAAATAATCTTACACAAGCTGTCCATGATTATTGTTTGCTATATCAGTATGGTTGTATTTTTTCTCTCTTTTTACCATTCTGATTGTTGTTTCATGCATCAATTATATTAATAAAACAATGTGTAGTCCATCTGGATGGTGATGGGTGTTATTTATAATAGTAATAATAGGCCTAATAATAATAATTTTTATTCCCAAAAAATAACTGTTTTTATTTATGAACATTTTATTTAAAACTTCACAACTGCTACTGTTTTTCAACATTGTACAAATCTCCCGTTCCAGTACATCCTTTAGCTTTTTAGGGATTAGGGAGCGCACTTTGCACGTATTCTACCATGCCAAACCACGCACGCGGCAGCCTATTGCTTTTCTGTTAAAAGTGGTTTGTGAATATTGATGCTTTAATAACAAGTAATTTATCGGGAGCGTTTATGCGGGAATGTGTAGGCTAGTAACTTGAAACCATTTCATGGAATTTTTATGGACATACAGAAAATAATCTATTTATAGCCTACGTTTATGCGGGCGGGAGCGGGACAAAACGTGAATGTTGCGGGCGGGAGACGTTAACAGCCTATATTTTTGTGGGAGCGAGACTGAAAAATCCGAGGTGAAAAATCTGACCAAAATGCTTAGATGTGAAAGATGGGTTTATACATCACCAGAGTTATTTTTGGGAACAGAAATTATTATTATTATTATTATTATTAGGCCTATTATTGTTATAAATAACACCCATCCCATCCAGATGGACTACACATCGTTTTATTAATATAATTGATGCATGAAACAACAATCAGAATGGTAAAAAGACAGAAAAAATACAACCATACTGATATAGCAAACAATAATCATGGACAGCTTGTGCACGAGCGCCAGGCGCGTTCTCTGCGAGACGTTCTAACCATAAATATCTATGGTTCTAATAACGTACTGGTCTAACAGAACAGTCACTGACAGACGCGCGTAATCATTTCTCTGTTCTTGCTCCACTTCATCTGCCAGTAAATGCCTCACTCTAATAGCTCTGCTGCCACCAGGTTTCCAACACCTGGCCGCGCCTTGATGCAGTGATTGACAGGGTGGGGCGGAGACTTGATCGGCTCGGATTGCATTTTCAATTCCACTTTGAATTTTGCTACATTCATTGCGGGACATATAATGAAAATGCAATCGCAAGTATCTTAACTGTGAGTGTAAATGCAATTAAGAAAAATAACATTTAAATGATCATTTTGCTACAACTTTTGCTTGAACATGTTAAACACATCTAATTATTTCTGTAATACATTTTCATTTTAATTTTGCAATTTATAAAGCGTTAAAATATGTTTAAATGATATGTTAAAACTAGTGTAAGAAATAGCAAATGTAAATTATATTATTCAATTTGAATTATCATTTTGCTCCAAATGTTGCACACATGGTATTTAAAATGTAAATTTAAATACTGAAATGCATTGCCATTTTGCATATTGCATTGCAAATTGAATATTGCTACACATATGCTTCCATACTACTCATTGATGTTGCTTGCAGTTTTCATAGCGAACAACGCTAGCTATTTTATCAGAAATTGTTTTCACCGTTCGAGTTCCTCACATTGGGCGAAATGCATCATAAACTTGTGATAACAAGCCCCACCCATTTAGAGGGACGATATGATTGGCCAATTTTCCTGTCATTTGAAATTGGTCTCTCATTGACTTGCTATGGCTTGACCCTCTGTAATTTCACAGCTGAACCACCAATCACAGAGCTGAAAGCATTAGGCGGAAAAATCCTATGGAGAAAACGTAAATCCTAGTTATGTGCAAAAGAAACATAAGGTCCCACTTTATATCAGGTGGCCTTAACTACTATGTACTTACATCAAAAAATAAGTACAATGTACTTTTTGTGTTCATATTGCATTGCAAAACAAGTACATTACGTCTAACATTTTTATTTGTTTACTTATTTTTTTTTTTTTTTTTTTTTTATTTTTGTACATAAGTACATAGTAGTTAAAGTCGGACTAAAAACAAACAACTGCTCGGTCTTCTGACTTTCCACCCTAATCGGAAACTTTAAGTCTTTGAAGACATTGAATTTAATTTGATTAAATTTTTTGTTTATTAAATTTTTTAATATTAGCCTAAATCTTATTAGATCACATTCACTTTCCCCTAGATGTTACTGTGTATGATTCAATCGTGCATGTTATTTCATGTCATTTATTTTCCAGATTGAAGTTTCTTGTGTGAAATATGAAAAAAAAAGAGAAAAGTAAATGATTTAACAATGCTACTAACACATATGCTGGCTTAGAAATTATTTCGAAGCTTCTGCATGAATTTTTATTCATCATTACAATGTGTAACTATGAAAATTGACATCAATAGACATGCACAGACATGCATAATCACAGACATTCAACTTCCTTGCCAGCATCGCAAGGAAGCGCAGCATAATTTGTTGAATGCAGTCTGGATTTCCCTTTCAGTCTGATTTTGCCATTTAAATTGAACAGCTTGTGTTTAGCCACTGTTTCATAACTTGGTCACATAGCGACTTTGGACATTAACTCATAGTCTGCCATTTTTTTGATTGGCCAAAACACTTTTGCTTTCTCTTTTCATCTGTGAACAGTCAGATGCTCCTGCTTGAATACAGTCAACATGCAGAAGATAAGCTCGCCAACCTTTCAACTGTAATGGTTAACACTCCCATTACAGTTAAGCTGTTAATCTGTCACATTTCATGCACTTCATGGGTTCGAGAGTGCTCTGAAGAGCAGGTGGGCTGTCTGTTAGTGGTATTCCAGTGTTTTGGAATAAATCTTTCAAATTAATGAATTGTTCTTTTACACTTCCATGCACAGACACCTACTTTTGCTTCACTAAATTTCTTCATTTGTGAAGAGACAGCTGTGATTCTTTTTTCTTGCCTTTGTAATGTCACAGCAGCACAAGTCACCAATCAATGAAAGCTTGTTTCCATCACGGAATAAAACATTTTAAAAGATAATTGCGACAAAAGACAATTGTGAGTTTACATCTTGCAATTCTGACTTGCGAGATATAAACGCGCAAATGTGAGTTATAAAGTCAGAATTGTGTGATATAAAGTCAGAATTATAAGATAATAGTCAGAATTGCGAGTTATAAAGTCTTTATAACTCGCAGTTCTGACTTCCTTTCTCAGAATTGTGAGATAAACTCGCCATTGCAAGTTTTAAAGTCCAATTCTAAGGGGAAAAAGACTGACTTTTTTCTCAGAATTGCAAGTTTATATCTCACAATTCTGACTTTATATCTAGCAATTTATATCACGCAATTCTAAGGAAAAAAGTCTGAATTGTGAAAACAAAAAGTCAGAATTGTGTGATAAAAAGTCGCAATTAGCTTTTTAATTTTTTTTATTCTGTGGCAGAAACAAGCTTCCATACAATTCTTACTTTTTTTTTCTTCGCAATTTCGAGTTTATATTCCACAATACGAGTTTGTAATTCTGACTTCATCAGAATTGTGTGATATAAACTCAAAATACTTTATTTGTCGGAATTGCATGTTAACTTTTTTTCTCTCACAAAATAAACTTTATAAAGTAGTTATGTGCAAAAGGTCCCACTTTATATCAGGTGGCCTTAACTACTACAGTGGGGAGAACAAGTATTTGATACACTGCCGATTTTCCAGGTTTTTCTACTTACAAAGCATGTAGAGGTCTGTAATTTTTATCATAGGTACTCTTCAACTGTGAGAGACGGAATCTAAAACAAAAATCCATAAAATCACATTGTATGATTTTTAAATAATTAATTTGCATTTTATTGCATGACATAAGTATTTGATCACCTACCAACCAGTAAGAATTCCGGCTCTCACAGACCTGTTAGTTTTTCTTTAAGAAGCCCTCCTGTTCTCCACTCATTACCTGTATTAACTGCACCTGTTTGAACTTGTTACCTGTATAAAAGACACCTGTCCACACACTCAATCAAACAGACTCCAACCTCTCCACAATGGCCAAGACCAGAGAGCTGTGTAAGGACATCAGGGATAAAATTGTAGACCTGCACAAGGCTGGGATGGGCTACAGGACAATAAGCAAGCAGTTTGGTGAGAAGGCAACAACTGTTGGCGCAATTATTAGAAAATGGAAGAAGTTCAAGATGACGGCCAATCTCCCTCGGTCTGGGGCACCATGCAAGATCTCACCTCGTGGGGCATCAATGATCATGAGGAAGGTGAGGGATCAGCCCAGAACTACACGGCAGGACCTGGTAAATGACCTGAAGAGAGCTGGGAGAACAGTCTCAAAGAAAACCATTAGTAACACACTACGCCGTCATGGATTAAAATCCTGCAGCACACGCAAGGTCCCCCTGCTCAAGCCAGCGCATGTCCAGGCCCGTCTGAAGTTTGCCAGTGACCATCTGGATGATCCAGAGGAGGAATGGGAGAAGGTCATGTGGTCTGATGAGACAAAAATAGAGCTTTTTAGTCTAAACTCCACTCGCCGTGTTTGGAGGAAGAAGAAGGATGAGTACAACCCCAAGAACACCATCCCAACCGTGAAGCATGGAGGTGGAAACATAATTCTTTGGGGATGCTTTTCTGCAAAGGGGACAGGACAACTGCACCGTATTGAGGGGAGGATGGATGGGGCCATGTATTGCGAGATCTTGGCCAACAACCTCCTTCCCTCAGTAAGAACATTGAAGATGGGTCGTGGCTGGGTCTTCCAGCATGACAACGACCCAAAACACACAGCCAGGGCAACTAAGGAGTGGCTCCGTAAGAAGCATCTCAAGGTCCTGGAGTGGCCTAGCCAGACTCCAGGCCTGAACCCAATAGAAAATCTTTGGAGGGAGCTGAAAGTCCGTATTGCCCAGCAACAGCCCCGAAACCTGAAGGATCTGGAGAAGGTCTGTATGGAGGAGTGGGCCAAAATCCCTGCTGCAGTGTGTGCAAACCTGGTCAAGAACTACAGGAAAAGTATGATCTCTGTAATTGCAAACAAAGGTTTCTGTACCAAATATTAAGTTCTGCTTTTCTGATGTATCAAATACTTATGTCATGCAATAAAATGCGAATTAATTACTTAAAAATCATACAATGTGATTTTCTGGATTTTTGTTTTAGATTCCGTCACTTACAGTTGAAGTGTACCTATGATAAAAATTACAGACTTCTACATGCTTTGTAAGTGGGCAAACCTGCAAAATCGGCAGTGTATCAAATACTTCTCCCCACTGTATGTACTTACAAAAAAATAAGTACAATGTACTTATTGTGTTCATATTGTATTGCAAAACACTTTTGCTGATATTGAGGTGGGATACGGGTAAAGTTAAGGACAGGTGTGGTGGTATGGGTAAGTTTAAGTGTTAGGGTTAAATGTAAAGGAAGTGTCACAAGTGTAATTATAAATATAACTACAGAAATTAATTACAGATGTAATTACATGCAGGTATTTTTTTAAATATAAGTACAATGTAAAAACATGTATGTACACAATAAGTGCATTGTATCAAATTATTAATTTAAATGTTAGTAGTTAAGGCCACCTAATATAAAGTGGGTCCAAACATAATAGCTAGGTAAAATATAAACACATCTAAAATGTGAACATGGCATAATGTTCAAATGAGGGCACATCTATGTAGAATATAGCCTATACATGCCATCTGAAAATACAAGACTTCGCTGTAAAAAAAAATAAATACAAAAATTGTAGGATTTACCTGGAAACAATTTTCACTCAGGAATTGCTAGTATTAATTGCTAGGAAACAATTACAAACAAACAAAAAGTAACACATTGAATTAAATGTGAAATTTAGAGACTGAAATAGCATTTTCCTGTAAAATGACTTTGTTTTTAATTTGTTTAAAAAAATTGAAACATTCTCATGGAGTTCAGCACTAATTTTCATTGGGTTGAATGTTTTCATTCATATCAATGATTTTAGAATCTACAGCCAATGAATTGGTTATCGGCTAGATTTTCCACCTCAGTTATCAATATCAAAATCCATTATCGGTCGACCCTCATTCCAGTTTGTTTGTAATCATTAGGGATTTCTTGCATTGCTCCATTGCAGCAAAAGCACAAAGATCCATCAACAGGCGCAACACCTGTGTTTAATGCTCAAACCTAGACAAGGCTGCACAAAATAAAAAAGAATAAGATCAAAGTTTCTTTTTTCCATGAAAAACGAAAGCATCTGGTGCAAAAGACAAGACACCTCTCTGGGACTGCAGAAAGAAAGAAAGAGATAAAGTTTAAGAGAGAACAATTCAATAGTTTATATCTTATTTATGTGAAGCGGGCGGCTCACAGGCCGTGCTGCTGGAATGCAGCAAACGTCTGTTGGTTCTCCACTGCTCCATGGCAGGAAAGAAGGATTGGTATGAGCTGTGTAATGTATGGCCTTGGAAATGTGATCTCCTCCAACAAACTGTCACGAGAGAACTGGGATGGAGAGGCTGGGAATCCCATTGTAACAGAGCAGATTATTGATTTATCAGGCGCTGTCACTGCCGCCTTCTTGTTCTCCATATCAGCGTGTTATCCATGGCCCTCGTCAATTTACTCTAGACATATGAATTATAATGAATCAATGCTCTCCACTGTAGTCTAAATGGGAAAATAGATTTTCTTTTGTTGTTCCTACATGGTCAAAGAAAAAGATGTGATAAATGACATATCTTTAGACATCTAGGGTCATGAAACATGAGAGTGGGGTGACACACGTGAATCTTTTTTCTGGTTTTATTTCTTTCTTTGCTCGCTAATGCAACGGGTGGTAAATTATGAGGGCAGTCGGTCCTACTAAAATTGGCATCATTTACAGGACTGTCAAAAACTACGCAATGGATTATCGTGACGAGCGTCATAAAAAAAGGGCCACAAAAAAGATAATGGACCCCTTTGATAGAAGTTAGGATAGAAAAGATAAAAATCTGTTGACTGGGTTTCTTTCTTTTTTCCCCATCTCGTATTTTCCTGACCCTTCATCTAGCATGGTAAAATGAGACCTTTGTAGGGTAAATCGATATTCATCTGTTCTCAACTAAGGGAGGATGGGAGATAAGATAAGAATCTGCCAGAACTGATGCGCTCATTTCAATAACTGTGCCAGTCTAAGACAATACATGACCTTTTTAAAGGGGTATTTAAGCTTCATGCATCTTCATTGATTGAACTGCCATCCAACTGGGTGTGTACTGTTTACACAAGGCCACATATAGTCTAGTATGCACATGTGATATGCAAATATAAAAAACTGAAAAAAAGAGTGACCTCACAAACCTTTACCTGCTGACGTTTCGAGGAGTAATGGTAATGTACTGTGAGTATGGATAACGTTCTGGAGCCAGAGCCTGTTCTCTGGCCAACTGGAGCCTGTCGCGAACCGGCCTCATGTTTCCACAGACGTGAGTAACGAACGCTGACGAAACGCTGCACTGTGATGGTAACATGACCAGTCTAAAAAAAAAAACATTTCGCGTACAGATTTGTGCAGGATGTGCAGCACTTCCGTTTTGCTGTTCATAGTACTGGGAGTGATTCTACAGATTCTAACTGGCGGTACTCTCTTCTGTCATTTTCAGAGATAAATTGAAACTGAAACACACCATAGAAGACATCCTTGAGACTAGACGTGCTGGTATTCAATAATACAGTATATTGCTGTAAAAAGTGATCAGTTGATTTAACTTAAAAAAGTGAGGAAACCTGTTGCCTAAATAAACTTCATGCGTAACTGAAAAAAATAAGTTATGTGGAATCGTCAAGTTCAAATAACTTATTTTTTTCAATTACACATACTTAAATAAATTTAAGGCAACAGGTTTCCTCTCTTTTTTAAGTTAAATCAACTGATCACTTTTTACAGTGTGGTAATGAACATACACTTTTTTGTTATTGTGAATAATTGTAGAAACTCAATTATATGAATGTTTCAATTTGTAGAACAGATGGTGTTTATCAAATAACACTAAATAACTAAATACTTAAATATTTATTTTCAAACTTTTGTTTACACGTTCACATTATTACTTGGATTAAAACATGCCAGCCCAGAAAAAGAAAAAAAAATCTATATATTGGTTGAAAATGTTCTGATTCTTTATGATTTTTCTTTATGATTTTTCTTCTTTGGTACTTTAACAATTGTATATTGTTTAATGTGTTTTTTGACACACAAAAAAAAAAATACATAAAAAAATAAAAAACATATTCATTTATTTATTAATATTTTTATCATGTCAACTCAATACCGTGATAATGTATTTACTGTATACTGTGATTAAAGCTTCAGCAAAGTGTATATGGACGACATGTACACTTAGGATTTTCATGACCAAATAGCTATAAGTGCACAAATTGTTAATAAATTTATGGGCATGAAGTTTTCATTTTCATTCAGCACCATTTTTGTTCAGACCAATATGAAAATCGGACTGAATTTTTATATACTGTTGTATATTGGAACTGGTTGTTGGGAAATAAGCTAATATGCATTTTAAAAATCCCGCTCATGTCCATCGCCGTCATCATAACCTTTACATTCTTTATGAATTGAGTGATCCATCTGTGTCAAATTAGTTAAATGTGTTTAACATGTGAGTTCTGGCTAAAAATGCAATTATATTATGGGCCTTTGGCATGAAATGTCCTCGTGATGGAGCGGTAGTGGAGCGCTCTCAGAGCGAGTAAAAACCACGACGCTTCGACTTTTAAAAAATCCACTCCTCACTCCATTCAAAATCATGCCTCTCCACTCCTCGCTCCGCTCCCACTCCACTCCGCTCACATACTCTGGTACATATCCACAGGCTTGTTCTTTCAAGCCATGATACCTAAGTCACATCCTTTTACTTTGGAGGGGTCTGCTGAGAGAGGGCTGGATCTCAGAAGGGAGTGAGATCAGAGACACTCCCTCTGCCTTCAGCCTTCAAAGCATGGTCTGATAACTAGCTTGAACCAGGGAGTTCTGTTTGTCAAAACAAAGAGACAGAAAAAAAAGGCCCAACAGCGAATGCTTTGGGGGCACAACTGTGAAAGGAATACAGACTAGTGTTTTTCTTTCTTTCCCTCTTTTTTATATGAAAAATTAATTTCTGAATCTCCAGGGGAGCTGTGGATACTCTGTGCACACCAACCGGTTTCCCTGGCAAGAGTTGTGAGAGGTCTCTTACCAAGGGAGGGCTGTGACATCCATGGCAGGGCTCAAAGACTAGGCCCCTCTCCAAACGGCCGAGTTGACCATCTCTGGGAAACTCATGCCCGGCTTCCTCAATCAAAGACAGCAAACAAAGAGATCCGAGCTAAATGTTCCCCTACCGCTGGCTGGCCAGTAAAGCTGTTTGCATTTCATGAACCGAGACCTCAACCAATGCATTCCACACAGGGAATCATTGCCTTTAATCATTTTGAAATTGCACAGCAGTAGCTGCCAGCAGAAATCAGCTCTTGTGGCTTTTAAGTGCACTTCAGATTGCTCTGGTCTTGAATGTCTAAAAGAAAGTCTAAAAGAGGGAATCCTGATCAGGGGTGTTTTTCCCAAACAAGGACGTAACCTGCTACCTAACTACAATGTTATGATGCACTGTTGGAGAAACAAACTAGCTAACATGACTGTTTCCCGAAAGTGTAGGAACTTTGTCAAGAGTTCTAACCAACGTGGTGTGAATGACGGATTCTCAACAAAGTTCCTACACTTTCGGGAAACAGTCATGTTAGCTAGTTTGTTTCTCTAACAATGCAGGTGGTGAGTGATGAGTATGCTAATTCATCGTTTCAAGATTGGCTTAATGTCAGATAATTGCTGTAAATAATGAACACAGTATCTGAGGAATATTCAATATTTTGATCTCTGTTGTTTTTCTTTATTTCCAGATGTTTCCAGTGTACACTCAAAAAAAAATGATTCTAGCTATTTGCTCAGTTTATTAAAATAAAATAAGCTGAAACTTTAGTTTTTTACTTAATTGCTATTTGCACTCAATTGTATTATGTTAAATGAAATGAAATGTGTAAAATGTTAAGTTAACCTAAACCATTTGTGTTGGGACTACATGAATCATTTCTGTTGCGCTGACTGAACTGGGCAGTGTATTTCTAGTTCCCAGCATGCTTTGCATAGGGATAGATAAGGAGAGTAAATGTTGAAATTGAGTGCTGTTTAATGTGTTTTTTAGTAAAGGGAAAGACCTGTTAAAGTTTGGTGTTCAGTTATATTTAACATTTAAAAGAGTTTATGTTATGTCGATTTTTGAGGTTACCATTGTCGTGAAGTGTAGACCTTGTGGTTAGGCTGTGGGTGGCTACGTGAAATAAGTCTGTTCTCAATGAGCTGTAACTGTGCTAATGCCAGAGGACAAGTTGATCATTACCTGCATGCTACAAAAGTTACACTTCACTTAGTGAACAAGTTTTGTGTTGGTTATTAGTTTTTATAGAAATAAATAAAATCTACATATGGTCATCAGTTCTACCCCTCTCAAACAATCTTGGAACATGTATGTGTGTGTACGGCAGCTACTCACAACCTAAGCACAAGCTCACCTCTTCACCACAATGGTAACCAAAAAAAAAAAAAATTCTCTATTAGGCATGGCAAAACTTTATCTAGTTGGAATGACACAATTTTTTTTGTAGTCTTGACTAAATTAATTTAGGTTCATACAACAAGATTACAACAAATCATTTCAAACAAATTAGATTTTGTTGGAAAAATGTAATTCAATTTCGTGGAAAAGTTTTCCTTAATTTAATTAAGTTAGCTCAACAGGTTTTACTGCTTATTTTGCTCAAAGCATGATCTTTTAAGTCTGCATGTCATACTAAGAAGAAACTATGCTTCTAACAACAGGTCAAGAGCTGTTTGTTGGAAATCTGACCTTTTTAATACTCAACAAAGAGTGACTTATTTACTTTCTCAATGCATATTCTTAGTGTAAATATGCATGATTAATCAGTTATTCCAATACATGCCTTCTTATTTTTCAACTAATTCCCACTTTTGAGGATCCAATCCATTCTCGGTGGAGAAAATCAAATCCCACCCTACATTTTCCTCATTGAATGTCCTGTTTAACTCGCTAATACATCAGCAAGTGGCAGTAAAATAGGTTGTGAACAGCATTTCACGTTTGCTTTGGAGGAAAGGTGCAATAACGGTTAATTCATTTTATCGTAACCTCATTGCGCATGGACGCAGCACCATGTCAGACTCGTGAGATCGCCCCCTGCCAATAAGAGTGAAAGATCCTTGGGTGTCCAACAGGGTGATGAATGGTGGCCATTTGTTATGTGGAGGCCTGGGAAAAGCTCTGCATCCCAATGTCTGCTGCCAGGAGCTTTCTTTTGTCTCTCCGACAGGCCTTCAGAATGGCACACAATGAGCGGAGTAAGGTTATAGCCAGGCGACAGACAAGGGCGACAGAAAAAAAAAATACCAACAGAACAGTGTGTTCATACGGGCTGCCAGTTAATATGGAGACTCAAAGAAAAGACCGGATGACTTTAGGATCTTGTTTGCAGTGTTCTTTTTGATAGAGAAAGAGAGCAGAAAATGCTTTATGTAGGCGAGAGAACACAAGCGAACACCTCTTCAATATTACAGTTTAGAAAGCGAAATCAGGCTTCCTAACCACTGCTATAATACATTTACTGCCTGTAAGAATGTTACATCAAACATACACAAAGTGTTCGTTTTTCTACAAAAGAACACCATGTGCAGTGAATAGTGAAGTACACAATCCCATTGGGCACACCAATAAGGCTATTATGGCCATTGCTCTTGGGGAAACTGTAAGCAAAACTAACAATGTGTTTTCCAGCAAGCAATTGTGCCTCTAGCTCCACATGCATGCTTCCGTGGCTTGTGATGATATTTTGGAGGGAAGCCAAGGGATTACTAAGGAAAGAAATGCGTTTTTTGCTCTTGCATCCTGAAGCAAAGCATTAAAGGCACTTTTCCATGTGATGGAGACAACTTTTAAACCATTTAAACTTTTTTTTTAAAATGGGCTACATTTTAAGGAAAGGAGCAAAGTATCATGGGGATACCTTTAATTGCATTTACTTTTAATCAGTAGCATTAGTAGGAGGCAATCTTAGGGTGGGCATTTGGCTATGAATATGAAAATATAGAAATAAAAATTTGAATAAACTTTTCACTCTAATGACTAATGTTTCCACAACGATGCATCATACTATGCTGGTTAAGAATTGACCTATCGGTAAGCCCCTCCCCTCGAACACAGATGAGCCAATGGCAGTTGAGTATCAGTTGCATGGGGACCGGAATTCGGACATCTTTAGGTTTCAGCGCCTTCCAAACATTGGAAGATCCGAAGCTCTCATCGGTTTGATGGTGTTTATGCTACAAAAATGGTAAAACGATGTGTCTGGGGTACTGTAACACTGATTCCAGGTATCCTGAGAGGATTTTCTGGTTGTTATACTCTCATTAAGTTATGATTAAAGTTAGTGAGTCCATGCTAATGTACGCAACTAAATAGTTAACTGGTCTCACTTCATGTAACAGTGTAGGTCAAAAAAACATAAATGAAGGTCTACATTTCAGTACCTCTCCATATTAAGATGGTTAAATGTAAATTCATTTAATCTCACCCTGCGGTACATGAACAGTGTTGATCCTGGATGTAGTCATCTGCGATAGTGACGACCGTAACATGAGACTTCTCCTGCTTGCATTGTGATCTGTAAACCCTCGCTTCCAAATTACTCGTCACCCACCATATTTATTTTAAAATCTTTTATATATCCCTCCATGGCATATTTAAGTCCCACTTGAATGCTCCTCGACGAGAGGTGGTCCTTCTGTGTAACAGACTTTATTGCGATTTATCTTATACTTTGTTTTCGTATACATTTTTGAAATTTCTGTGAATTTTGTTTAAATATGTTTAAGGTCTGCATTATCTGTCTTACTAGGGAGGGACTTCTATTTTGATGGGTATTATAGTCTACAGAGCGATACAGGTAGTGAAAGGGAGAGCTCGCCGTTTATCTGAGTTGTTTTGCAGATACAAAGTTTACGGTCTGTATATGTTTTGTATATGTAGGTCTGAGTGTTTTTGTGTAATTTGCTGTGTATGTTAATGATAATGCAAAGGAGAGAAAGAGTTTAATGCGCACTTCTTATGCTTTGTTTGTTCAGCTCTTACGGTGATTTTTGGAGTGAAAAAGGACGCAATAAACTTCATAAACCATCAGTAAAGTTTGGCCATCATTTTGACGGGTTTGACCAAAGTTTGGACGGGGTCCGCTATATTCTGTGTCCTAAAACATCTTGGGACAAGGTTTTCACACTGACAGCTGTCATTGTAAGCAACTCCATTTGTTTGTCCGAGTTAGCAACAGTAACTAAAGGGGGCGGGGCTTACCGATAGGTCAATTGAGTTACATCTTTGTACAGGACACCAGATCAATGCTGAATCAAACAGACGGAAAGAAGTGGCTCCATTTAAATCAACCCAAATACTTGTAATTTCACCAGGACTATTATAGTTAACTAAAGCTAAAAAAACATTTTCATTACTTTAGTTAACTGAAATTAAATATAATATAAAATATAACATAAAATGATTTTAAAAATAAATATTTCATCTAGTTGTTTAACGATATTTTTATTTAACGATGCTAAAAAGACTAAAACTGAAATCAAAATGAATTAAGTTCATATAAAAAACAAACAAAAAACTAATAAACATAACAAAAGCACACAACAAAATTATTAAATTTTGTTGTGTGCTTTTGTTGTGTGCAGTTGCCCTGCTCGCTTAATAAATAAACTGCAGCTTGTCCAAAACGCAGCAGCTAGAGTTCTTACTAGAACCAGGAAGTATGACCATATTAGCCCGGTTCTGTCAACACTGCACTGGCTCCCTATTAAACATCGTATACATTTTAAAATCTTGCTGATTACTTACAAAGCACTAAATGGTTTATCTCCCCAGTACTTGAGCGAGCTCTTAACGCATTATACTCCATCATGTCTATTGCGGTCTCAAAATTCTGGCCAGTTGATAATACCTAGAATATCAAAATCAACTGCAGGCGGTCGATCCTTTTCCTATTTAGCACCTAAACTCTGGAACAGTCTTCCTAGCATTGTTCGGGAAGCAGACACACTCTGTCAGTTTAAATCTAGACTAAAAACACATCTCTTTACTATGGCATACACATAAAACATTTTTTAATTTATATTATTCAAATCAGTTAAATGATTGTTTTAGGCTGCTTTAACTAGGGAACACTTCCCATAACACCTGATGTACTCGTTACATCATAAGAAGAATGGCATCTACGCTAATGTTAGTCTCTCTGTTTATCCCGAGGTGTACTGCAGTCGGCTGGATCCGGGCCGTATCCGGACCAGATGGTGGACCTTAGCCTGGACATGACGAACGCATCCCTGAAGTGTCTGTAGAGACCGTGTCAATTAAACTCCCCCCGTAAATGCCGCATCGACACGACATCCTCATTAAACCCGTCCCTGGCGTGACGACTCCAATCTTTCGAATAATCCTACGAATATCTATTGATCTAATATGACTTCTGAGCTGTAATGTTGCCAGAATCATAATCATACACTATTTGTTCGTCGGCCAGAGGAGAACTGGCACCCCGACTGAGCCTGGTTTCTCCCAAGGTTTTTTTCTCCATTCTGGCCCTGAAGGAGTTTTGGTTCCTTGCCACCGTTGCCTTTGGCTTTTGGCTTGCTCAGTTGGGGACACTTAAATTTCAACTATATTACTGATCACCATTTTCACCAGAGCGGCTGTACAGCCGAATCAAATTCTGTTGCATTATTTTCCTGTTACCACTGTGAAGCTGCTTTGAAACAATTGGCATTGTAAAAAAATAGCGCTATATAAATAAAGGTGATTTGATTAAAACTTATTATTAAAAAAATTCAACGAAAATATAAATGATAAAAAACTCTATTAATATCAATAAAAACTATAAAAGTATCTTAATGATGCTAAAATAACACTGAATATCCGCATTTAAAATAAATTCAATTACTCACAGGCAAACTGCAGGAGGGCATCTCGACTCAGGACGATGCCAAAGCTGTTTTCAGCTCTGCACTGGTATCTTCCAAAATCAATGGCCTCACTCGCATTGTGTATTATTAAGTTCCCATCAATCAAACTGTAGCGGAAATCTGCTTCTGCGTCCACATTTGTTCCGTTGATCAGCCAACTGCAAAAGCAATGACTCAGTTAGAAAAAAATAAATAAATTATTAGATTCTGAAGGATAAACTCATAAATAAAGATGTATACACTGAGGTAACTAATCCACAACCACTATGCATATAATAAAATCCTAGTGTTTAGGTTTGTTTTTTTTTTTTTTGATGGAATATAGACATCACATTATAACTATACTGAAGAGCGTGTTAGCATACAACCTGATGTGTCTTTATATCTTCTTTATATCTTTAGGCAGGAATATCAATCTAAATTACGATCCAGAACTCAAAACCACATCAGTGTCTGAGAACTCAGTATAGCACAGAGTGGATTACTCAACCTTACTAACACCTGTATTCATTCATTTATGCATATAGACGTTCAGCAAATCCTCCAGGCGGTAAACAGATATATTGATGCATTACTGTCTGTGTCCTAAAGGTTAGATCTTCTGTGAGACTGCAGCACATGTTGAATCAAAAGGCCGTACAGTTTGGTGAGTATTGAGTAATATGGTGATTCTAGCACATTAACCAACTAGCAACTTGCACTGACATATCTTAAAATATGTCAATGCCATTGTTTTGTCTCAAGATGCACACCAATAATTTTTTTTTTTTTTTTTTTTTTCTAAGGCATGTTTATAAAAGCTACTTAAATGTCCTAATTAAGATAAGGCCTAATCCTGGCTTAATCTAAGCCTTGTCTGTGAAACCAGGCCTATATCAATTCTGATTAGGAATCCTCAGAGGAAAGTCCAACATTTGCATCATTAACATTAGTCTAACAGAAATGCCACTCAGACAGGATATTAAGGATTCTCAGTAAAGCTCCAGAGAAATTAAATGTCATTTATTATCCATTTAATAAAACCTTATCCATGTTAATGAAATAAGGTAAACCGTACCTGTAGGTTGGAACAGGGTTTCCTCTGGCTTCACAATTCATTATCACTTTCTTATCATCTGAATCCAGGGAGAAGATTGCATCATCTGGCTCTTGAATGAACACAGGACCAAACTCCTCGCTCTCTGGGGTCAGATGGAAGAAGAAAAGCAAAAATGCAGTTTTATTGCATGCATATAAACAAAATTAATCGAACGTGATAATAATATAAAAAAAATATTATTATTACATGACGTGGATCTGACATACAATTTTTCCCAAAGCTTTATGATAATTTAAGACTCACTGTAAGCAAAATGAGTTAGTATTTTAAATTAGATGCTTCGCGTCGGGTGGTTCTTCGCCTCTATGTCGTGCATTAAAATCCTTTAATATAATCTGTGGATTATCCCTTACTTAACTCATTTTGCTTACAATGATACTCGTCAAAAAAACAGGACTTTTATAATTGCGTGTGTTTTTGTTCGATCATATGGAAGCTTGTTTCCGCCACAGAATAAAAAATAAAAAGGTAATTGCGACTTTTTTTCCCACAATTGCGAGTTGTAAAGTAAGAATTGTGCATTTATATATATATATATCGCAATTCTGCCATTTTTTCTCAGAAGTGTTTATATCTCACAATTCTGACTTTATAATGCGCAATTGCGACTTTATATCACGCAATTACGAGTTATAAAGTCAGAATAGTGAGATATAAACATTAAACGCGCAATTCTGAGAAAAAAGTATTTTTTTCCTCAGAATTGGACTTTGTAACTCGCCATTGAGAGTTTATATGCCAAATATCTGAGAAAAACAGTCAGAATTGTCAAAAAAAATTCTCGCAATTGCGAATTCATTTCACAATTCTGACTTTATAACTCGCAATTGTGAGTTTATATCTCGCAATTCTGACTTTATATAAATATAAGAAAAAAAGTCAGAATTGTAAGATAAGAAGTCGCAATTATCTTTTAAAATGTTTTATTCTGTGGCGGAAACAAGCTTCCATACGATCAAGTGCAATAAGACGCCAAAGAGAACTCAATTCAGTACTGGCGTGCTGTCTGTGAAGTGGCTCTCTGTGAACACACATCCGAAACGCGCACACTGAAAGCCGCTTCACAGACAGCGCGCCAGTACCGAATTGAGTTCTCTTGGTCTTATTGCACTTGAATGACTGATTGGCTGATCATAGGATAGGCCTACATGCGGACCATCTTCTGTCGGCCACTCTCTTTTGCTTTGCGGCACTGGGGAGCGGAACCCAGACACCATGATCATATACTGTAAGGCTAGACAAAGGATGTCAGAAAAGGAAAACAATTAATGCTTTGTTTACTCTTTCCCCGCCAGCGTTGTTTGAAAAAGTTGCCAGCCACCGCCAGCATTTTTGATAATTTTCACAAAATTTTCATAGCCTCCAGAATATTTTGTTGTATGAAAAAAAAAAAAAAAAGCTTCATGCATTCTTTTTTTATCAACACTTGAATGTGGGTAAGTAGAAAAAGCAACATTTTGAGCAAAAAGCTGAGAAAATCGCATTTTTGTCAAAGACTACATCCAGATCATATTCAGAACGATGATCAAAACATAGATGGAGTCCATCAACGGAACTCCCTAAGGTTGCAAAGTCCTATAGCTCGTCCTGGGTTGACATTTCAGTCAGTAACATTAGGCAGTTTTGATTTGTTTGCTGTTTAATGTTTAATCGCATCATTTTACATATGCTATCGCTTGTTTCTGCTTCTTCTTCACGTCTTTTGATCAGAAGATTCTGTACTCTTTCAGAAGATGTGTCATAGTGCCCCCTACCACATAACAGTGAAAACACGGAAAACCGGAAATGTCCGTCAATGGCGGGGAAGCGTTGTCTCATAAATGATGGAAATTTCTGTCAGTGGCTGGGAAAGAGTTAAATATGTTTAACGGATTAAACTGCAAATATTATTCGCAAAAGTTAACATGGTATTTTTGACAGCCCTATTATTATTTATTTGTACAAAAAGTATTTGTTTTGACATCATAAGTAATACAAGGACAATATGTGTAGTCTAGGTTGTGGGTTCAAACACTGCAAGGGGTGATGCATGAGCTATCACTGCTGTACCCTTGAGAAAGACACTTATGCTGCCTTCAAGTCCTCCTGGGAAGTTCCAACTTATGAGTTCAGAAATTGCATTAACTCAATATAAAATTGCAGCTGTATAATCATACTCAAGCCGTATAAACAACTTACTGGGCAAGTTCATATTTCTTTTTCTCTTTTTTACTTCCCGACAAAGAAAAAAAGGCTTTTTTAGAGCTAGTACAACAAAATGAAGAAAGGAAAAGAGTGAGTAATTAAGGGTGTAAATGATACTTTAATCAGTGTTTTATCATGATTGTGCTACCAGAATGATGGGAAATGTAGTCTTGTCATACAGTCTCATGAACCAGCTAAATGAGTTACATATTTGGCAAACATTATTGCTTTTCCTCAACAAAAAAGTACATAAAATGCATACAAACTAAAATATGCCATCAACACTTTTACAACAATCAATTTGCTTACGCCATGAAATTTTTATTGACATGCCCTCAACTGGAAAAAACAAACAAAAACAAAATCTCAATGGAAATAATGCCATAGTGTTGTTGTGTATTTACACGACACCCATGTAGGGAAATTAATTTGGATATGTGGTCTAAGTAAAGGCATTTCAGACACAAAATTATGTTTTAACAATGCAAAACAGTTTTAGCTTATTCTATCAGTTGGATCTACACAGCAGACGGTCCACATTAGGAATCCTGTTAACTGTATCATATATTCAGCCCCCAGGGTGAACTTGATAACATATCTCAGTAGAATAACTGAGAGTCCTTCCAATTAGAAACACTCAGGAGATCGGCTCCTGCGGTGCTCAGTGAGTTTATGCTGAAAAATGGGACCAGTCTTAAATCTTCAATTGCATAACAAACATTTCTTTTGGGACATGTACAATGCATGCTTTATATATATCATGCTAATACAATTTTTTGAAATATATGTTCCATGATAAAACCACTTTTTGGACATTATCCTAATACCATCTTTTGGGCATGTACCATGCTAATAGTATGTTTTTTGGACATTTTCCATGGTAATACCATTTTTTTGGACATGAACCGTAATACCAATTTGTTTGGGGGGGGGGGGGGGGGTATCATGCTAAAGCCATTTCTGGATATGTACCATGCTAATACCATGTTTGTTTGTGTATGTGAACCATATTATAATAACATGTGTTTTGGATATGTACCATGCCAATACTTTTTTGGATACGTACCATGCTAATACAATGTTGTTGTTTTTTTACATGTGTCATGCTAATACTGTACGATGAGTTTGTTTGGGCCACTTTTAGACATGTACTACGCTAATACCAAGTATCATGCTAATACCATGTTTTTGTACATGTAAAGTAATAATTTGTTTTGTACCATGCTAACATGTACCACACTATGGTTTTTATCCTGTTTTACTGGGAATGTGCCATATGAAAACAATTGTTTTTTTGGACATGGTAACACCATGTTTGTTACACATACCTTGGCTGTACCATATTGTTTGCACATATCCATCATTACAAGACTATGTCTGTGGTATTGTTTTAAGTAACATGTAAATGCTATGCTTCATGCATATGCATATCATTCAGTATCATGGTATATATCAAAGTATTATGGTAGTACCATCTTAAGCCATCAGACCACGGAACCGCCACAGTACTTTTTTTGTAAGGATAATGCTGTTCATGAAATTATCAGGGCTGCATGAACGACTCTCCACCCCCTGTTCAACATCCGCTATGCGATGGCTAAATCTGGCAAATGTTTTTGTGCAGGAACAGAATTAGACAACAGAGATAGAGAAGAGATGAAGGACCTGTGGGCGCAGAGTTCACGCATTACCTAGTCATTTGCAGTGGCTTGGGAGTTAGCTATCTAAGCTCTGGCTCTATTATTTATGCTCTGTGCTGCATGCATAATAAATCCCAGTGTGTACAGGCTGCAACATCCTCCCTGTCTCGAGCTGGTCTCTGCCCAGGTGTCAGCAGCACACCAGCCTCATAGCTACGGTCTGTGTATAGCCAGATGCTTTATAGAACCGTTGAAGGTCTCCAGTACAACCTGCATCATTGCCAGGACAAAAAACGCATTTCACATCACAGTCTGTTGGCATATTGACCAGAAAAAGTGTCACAAGAGGGAGGATATCAAAGGGAGGGAATGAATTTGCTATGAGCCTAGCATTGAATTCAGTGTAAACAACACACAATACAGGTAAAAGTCCAAGAAAATGACATATGGTGATAGAATAAATGGTAAGCTAACAATGGTAACAAGTCAAAAATATTATTTAATATCGCTGAATCACCCTACATACATTAATATACCACCAAAACTACATTATATGGGCTAAATCAGGTAGAAATAGCTCTTTAAAGTAACAAATTGCAGGTACCTTTTTTTTTTTTTTTTTTTTTTGCAGTGTGTTGTGGGTGTTTGCCATGCTATTGTGGTTGCTAGGGTGTTCTGGGTGGTTGCTAGGTGGTTACAAACTGGCCCAGGTCAAAATAATCCATCCCCAAGCCTCTATGATATTCTAGTCTCTACACTTTTAAAAATAAAGGTTCTTTATTGGCATCTGATTCCATGAAGAACCTTTAACATTCATGGAACCTTTCCATCGCACAAAAGTCTATAGTGGAAAAGATTCTTCAGTTTATATCAATTTTCAGGAGTGTAGATACGACTCTAGACCTTCAGTTGCACTTCCATTGCACAAAAGTCTATAGTGGAAAAGATTCTCAGTTTATATCAATGTTTAAAGTGCCCCTATTATGGATTTTTGAAAATAACCTTTCATGTAGTGTGTAACATAGTTCGTTGAAGTGAATGAAAACATCCTGCAAAGTTTTAAATCTGAAATAAATGAAAGTATATAAAATTATTGTCTCTCAAAAGTAAGAGTCGACTCTGAGTCAATTAAATGAATAGTTTTTCAAACGAATCGCAAGCCATTTCGTTGTGACGTCAAGACGAAACATTAGCATATCGCCCGTCCACTTATTGTGCGCGCAGACACCAGGGAAAACTTGAATCACCTCAAACACTGCAGCTGATACTGGATAGCATCATGTCGAGAAGACGCTGTGCTCTACAATGTGTTTTTTGTGTTTCATATTGTGTAGGTATCTGGCTAACCGGCTAACTCACGTTATTACTGTCTTACTGAAATACTACTGTAAATCAGCTGTGGGCTGCAATATTTCCTAAAACTGTGTCTATATGCAGATTGTCTGTCGTTCTTACTACTTTGAGTAAAGATAAAGGATGGAGCAAGATTTGTTTTGCAAACTTTAGTGTTACATCAGTCACTCACGTTAGTGCTCGGCTAACGTATGCGCTGTTATTGATACAGTTCCTGCATGTGCACCGCAATAAATTAGAAACACACACACACACACACGGGTTTGTTGATGGACGCACACTTGTTAATGCTGATGGTGAGGAATTACAGTTGAAACATCTCATAATGTACCTCAAAGCATCACTGAGAAATGTCCTGCTCAAGGTTCGGGTAATGTTCTTTTAATGTTTCATCGATTTTGACTCGCGCTGGGATTGATGTAAAATCGACGTCATCGTTACTGTCTTTACAGTGTGTACTATCGCTGAGCTTTAGGAAGCCACCGGACGCTGGACGGAGCTGGAGTTCAGTTATGGTAATGGGCGTTTGTTTCCAAAATATGCGCTGTACGTGGTAGACCAATCACAACAGACTGGGCCATCTGAACAATCAGAGCAGAGTAGGCTTACGGAAAAGAGGGATTTAGAGAGACTGATTCATCCATCGAGTCGTTTGAGAATCATTGAACATTGTGGTGATGTGCAATGTATATTATGAGAAAATGAAACTGTTTTTTGACCTTTGATGCATGTAAACCTGTTGTTGGAGACCTCCAAAACTACATTAGGAAACTTTAAAATAGCATAATAGGGGCACTTTAAGAGTGTAGATACGACTCCAGACCTTCAGTTTAAGTCTGTGGGATTTCTCCACCCATTTTTTCACCACACTGAAAAAGAAATTAAGGTTTTACTTTTTGAACCAATTTTCACTCAGAAATTGCCAGTAAATTTCACAAGTAATTACAAAGAAACTGCAAGTAACTGAATTAAACATGAAATTTTGAAGATAGATTGAAATACTGTAGTAATACTGTAAAAGCTCGTCAATTGTCTTTGTTTTATTTTGACTTAAATAAAATAGTAAGAAAGAAAACAATTTAAACGGAAAGAACACAAGCGCAAACACGAGCGTCTCTCTTATTATAAATCCACCCAACGTATCCACACAACGTATGTATATATATATAAATATATATATATATATATATATATATATATATATATATATATTTTTTTTTTTTTTTTCTCTCTTGTAAAATGTGGTTTTTGGAAGTTAAAAACATCCAAAATGTAAGTTACTTTAAACAAAAGAATATCATTTCACATCTACATTCAAAACAAACCCTCAACATTGTGAGAGCCCTCGTTCAGTTCATGCTGCTAAGTGCAAAACTGAATTCAAACAAATTGGTAGTCAGCTGTCTTTTCAGTGCATCTGTGCTGACAACAATGGAGTATCTTTATGTAAAGCAGTACTTGATACACTCTAACACTCTGTCCTCTGGGTGTCTCTCGGCTGACTGTGGGCCTTTGAGATTAAAGAGTGCTCCCCCGCACAAAACACTCCCACTCCCACTCGGCCTATATGCTCCCTGGCTCGCTTCCGTCTCCTCGACACCTCTAGTCACCAGTCATTCTCTTTGAATTATTTACAGATCTGTGTAGCTTGGACAAGCTTTGTGTAAATGGAGATCATTCTCTGACAGAGGAACACAAATGTGAAAAAGTGAAAAAAAGTGAAAGTGACATGTGAAGGCCAAGTATGGTAACCCATACTTGGAATTTGTCCTCTGTATTTAACCCATCCAAGTTAGTGCACACACATTAGAGTAGTGAGTAGTGAACACACACATACACTGCAAACCGTGGACACACACACACACTCAGAGCATTGGGCAGCCATTTTGCTGCGGCACCCGGGGAGCGATTGGGGTTTGCTCAGTCATTCCCTGCCGCTATTGGTAATCGAACACGCAACCTTCGGGTTACCAGTCTGACTCTCTTTACACTATTAGGCTATGACTACCCCCTGACACTCTGACACTACAATAATACTATTTGCATGGATACAATGTGACGTTTTTGTAGCTAGATGAAAAAGTCATGTCTGACATGAAGGCATTACACACACACACATCAATATGAATTATCACTTGCACATCCATTCAAAAATTTAGGGTCCGTACGTTTTTTTCAATGTTTTTGAAAGAAGTCAAGTTAAAAAAGAGTTAAAAATTTCTATTTACGGGAGGAATGTGTCACATCACACAGTGCATGCTGGGTATGGGGCTGTGTAGCCGCAGACCAATCAGAGTGCCTATGATGACCCCTGTCCACTGTCGAAAGCGCCTACAATGGGCAAGTGGGCGTCAAAACTGGACCTTGGAGCAGTGGAAGAAGGTTGCCTTGTCCGATGAGTCCCGTTTTCTTTTACATCACGTGAACGCCATATGCATGTGTGTGCTGTTCACCTGGGGAAGTGATGGCACCAGGATGCACTGTGGGACGATGACAAGCTGGCGGAGCCAGTGTTATGCTCTGGGCAATGTTCTGCTGGGAAACCCCGGGTACGGCCATTCATGTGGACATGAATTTGACACGTGTCACTTTCCTAAACATTACTGCAGACCAGGAACACCCCTCCATGACAATGGTGTTCCCTGGTGGAAGTGGCCTCTTTCAGCAGAATAATGCACCCTGCCACACATTCAGGAATGGTTTGAGGAACATGACGAAGAGTTCAAGGAGTTGCCCTGGCCTTCAAATTCTTCAGATCTCAATCCAATTGAACATCTGTGGGATGTGCTGGACCAACAAGTTCGATCCATGACGGCTCCGCCTCGCCTTCAAGGATCTGCTGCTAATGTCTTGGCGCCAGATACCACGGCACACCTTCAGGGGTCTTGTAAAGTCCATGAATCTGCGGGTCAACACTGTTTTGGCAGCACTCAGAGGACAAACAGCATATTAAGCAGGAGGTCAGAAGGTTTTGGCTCATCTGTGTATAAAGTTATACAAAAAAATCCACACAGTACATACAAACTATAAAACTATACATAAAAATCACTTCTATAGTGTCACTTTGTTGTGTTAAGCCTCATGCACACCGGGACGATTATCGCGAGCGCTTATCGCCAGTGTTTTTCGAGACGTTTTTCGACGCATCTTTGAGTTCATACCCAAGCGATGCGCCAAGTGAACGTGCAAGTACTCGCATTGTAGTCGCTGTGGCATTTGTCATAAAGTTCTTTGTGTTCAGACACCAACGAGACCAGCAGCTCTACATTCATCTTGTCTTGTTGCATCTTCTTCTTCGTCTACTTACTTCCTCTTCGTTGTCTTCTTCTTAGGTATCAATGTGTGCTCAGCAAGTGCGTTTTGTGCTTGAGCGCCACCAAGTCGTGTTTTACTGTAACTTCAGCAGCTCCAGGCACGTGAATAAAAGCGGAAATCTCATTGGTCGGCCAGTTTTTAACGCGGCACATCAAACCAAAAAAAACTAACCCGAGGCGTTTTTTTTAAATAAAATGACGGTTTTACGCCTGCCGTTTTGCGCATCGGTGTGCACACCCATATTGGCACCATATTGACATAATGATAACTTTTTCACTCGCATTTTGTACCCCCAAATTATTGGTAGTTATCATACACAAAGCGACACACAAATGTCACGTTTTGGGATGTGATTATATACACCCTTGTTGATAGGTCAAATTGTTGCAGCATATCAGTCTTTGTAATTCTGGCAACATATTGTACCTCACTGCTGCATTACCCTCTCACCATCCGTGTTCATATATATCTCGCCCTTTCTCTGACGATACAAGCCATCACCCAGCACAATGAATTCAGTCTCTCTGTGTATATGCCAGCCCTCAGGCACAATGCTTTTTACGGCTACACAATGCTTTTTACTGCTAGTGTAACTACATTTCATAACTGCTTCAGCAATTTCGCAGAGTTTAACAATCGCAGAACATTTTAAAGGAGACATTTGGTGATACAATTATAAGAAGAGAAATCTTTCCTTCCGATCACAGAAGCAGTTGACCTGCTAAAATCTAAACGGTCAGACTACAATGGCTCTGTCATGACAATCAGCATGTGAGTTGTATGTGAATCAACATTCATGTCTGATCCACGGATTCTTGATGTTTTGAATCCATGTCAATACATTTATGTCTCATCTGTATGTCTGTGTAAACATTCAGTATATTTACAGCTCAGATGAAGTGTCTGTGCAGTGTAAAACAGCTCCACTAAATTTAACTACATCTCTTGTACGCCAGTCAGTCATACTGATTAATTATCATAAACACATAAAAAGAAATAAAAAGCCATTTACAGTCCATTTGACCTAATTCAACTTAAACTTTGAGTTTAGTTGCTGCCTTACATTTTTAATCAAATTGGCTGTAACTTTAAATGTGAAGTTAAAATTGGCTAAAATATTTTGATGAGTTAAAGTAATTAGAAAACATATGTTGCCATGACTTATTGATCATATTATTTACAGTGTATTAGATTATAATACCATTGAGCACATTGATATACAATGATACAAAAATGCCTATGTACTTTAAATAATACCATGAGTACTACCATGTCTAAAAAACATTTTTGTTATAGTGCAACTCCACCAACTACAGTAACAGAAATACAGGCCTTTAACACAGTTTTGGTATGACAGTATGATATTTCTCACAATTCAGAAATTATCAAGTGGCTGGAAAAGGCTTTTGTTCCTCAGGAAGAGAGGAAACCGTAATCTGCGCAGTCTCCTGTCAGCAGAGTTGGTCTCCAGTGGGAAATAAAACACTCTTTGGTATTATACATTAATCAGAGGTACGGCAGAGCTGGAGGACAGGACTGGTGATCTCTCTCCTGAAATGTTTTGGAAAAACTATGAAGTAATTTGTTGTTGGACAAAAGCATCAAACAACTTCCCACTGTAGTTTCACCCCTCAAAGTTAACAGACACGTTTCTTAACAACACGTTCTTAAAGAGACAGTTCACAGAAAATAAAAATACAGTCATCCTTTAAAGAGGCCATATGGCCATTTTTGGGGTGTACTAGAAGAGCTTTTCATGCTTGAATGCTCAAAAACCACATTATTTTTCTCATATTTTACATTGTTGCAGCACCTCTCTTCCTAGTCTGTCCGTAACTTTTAGTTTCCTTCCAAAAAACTCAATGTGCCCTGATTGGTCAGATGGACCAGTGTGTTGTGATTGGTCAACCACTTCGAGCGTGTTTCAGAATTGTCACGCCCCTTACCATAACTGCAAATTTCAAGACACTACTAAAGCAACTCAACCAGGCCTTTTTTTATATATGCTTTGGGCATTAATTATTTAAATGAAGGATATTGTGACGTGTATATTCCAGGAACAAAACTCAAGGCTACAATGCAGGCATTTCAGGCAGTTCAGAAACAATGTACACTGATATAGAGAATAACTTCCTTTGGAGTAAACTTTGTGCTTTGTAACTTTGCAGACCCTTTTCAAGCTCAAACAGCAACATTACACTCTAAATAAAGCTGAAAAAGTACAAAAGCATAATAGGTCTTCTTTAATCAACCTCATGTCATTCCAAACCTGTATGACTTTGTTTCTTACAAAAATCGTATGGCTTCAGAAGACTTATAGTAATATAGTTTATGTAGTCATATGGACTGCTTTATTTTTTGTGATTTTGTGGTGCTTAAAAAAGCCACAAAAAAAGTTGCTTAAAAAAGTTTTAATTTAAGTTTTAAGCATAAGCCTAGTTCCAATTTGATTGCTAATTGTTTCCTTTTCTGCTCCACAGAAGAAAGAAAATCATACAGGTTTGGAACAATGAGGTTTAATTTTTGTTTTAACTATTTCTTTAAAACAAATAAATAATTCTCCATAAATCAAAAATAAGTGTGTTTGGGAGGGGACAGCTCAGAATGTCTAGGATGCAGGAAACCATTGCAGTTTAACTTTATCTTTTTCTTACAGTTTGCTGGCTGTGTGACACAGAGATGACCAACCATCAAAAGCATCCTTTCAAATTAAACAAAATCTTTAATAACAAGGGCCATTTTTTCAAGTGAGAAAAACCTAGGCCGAGGCGTCAGATTTCCTGCCTAGTGAATGCCTTTGAGAGTTTAATCAACCGTTCGTTCTCTCACTATTAAACAGGGAGTGCTCATGGCAGTACACAATTTCACAGATAGGCTATGACATGTTTGAGTGCACATCATGGAGCCTTTGTATATGTCTAACAGTTGAAAAGCAATTATAGTAAAGTGCCGCGGTTCACTCTCTTCTATTGTTCAGCTCGGTTTGAGCAGGTACAGCCTGTTCAGGTATCACCTCAAACAAGGTCTCTCCACTGGCCCATACTGTAATTATAATGAGTATACTGTGGTGTGGTATCTGAGAACAGGAAGAAAACCAGGTCCTGACAGTTTTTGCGAGGACAGTGGTTTGGCAAATAAGCACTTCGAACTGGGTAGAGCTGTACCAAAGAACCCAATGCTCATACCTAAGTGAAAGTCAGATACAGTTATGGAGAGTGATTTCAGGCCTAAATGGCTTGACAGTGCTGACAAAACAGCAGGTTTTGTTCACAATCTGTGTTTGAGCAAAATGTTGTGTTGATAGCTCAATGCAATCAAACATTATAATGTTTGGAATCGTGGTAGCCATCAAAGAGTCCAAAAATTTCTCCAAACAAGTGTTGTAAATGCAAGACCTGTCAATTTGAGCAATCGATGCAATCCAAGCATGCCCTAACTATAAAACAGTGGTCGATTGTTCTCTACACAACGTCCCTACTCACCATACCTGAGAATAATACACAAATACTCCAATCAAATCATTGAGTGAGTTTAGTAAGTTCTTGACTCAAAAACAGCTTCAACCAATTTAGTGTGTTGTTTACTTGAGAATTGTTTTGACTGATTCAATAAGTAGTTGAATCACTTTGACCAATTCAATTAATTAGTTGCACAAGAATCGTTTCGACTAACTCAGTGAGTTGTTAACTCGTTCATCTTTTAAAGGGATAGTCAATCCATCCTAGGTGTATATGACATTCTTCTTTCAGACGAATTAAATCGGAGTTATATTAAACAAATATCCTGGCTCTTCCAAGCTTTATAATGGCAGTGAATGGCAGCCCAAAATGTGAAAAAAAAGTTCATCCATCCATTATAAAAGTAATCCACACGGCTCCGGGGGGTTAATAAAGGCCTTCTGAAGCAAATCGATGGGTTTTTGTAAGAAAAATATCCATATTTAACACGTTATAAAGTAAAATATCTAGCTTCCGGCGGACCGCCTTCCGTATTCAATTTACGAAGAAAGGGTAGCGCCTCTCGCAGTTCAAAATGCTTACGCTACACCTGACGTCATCGTCGTGCCAGTTACGTTTTTTTCGTAAGTTGAATACAGACGGCGGTCTGCCGGAAGCTAGATAATTCACTTTATAACGTGCTAAATATGGATATTTTTCTTAAAAAAACCAATCAATTCGCTTCAGAAGGCCTTTATTAACCCCCCGGAGCCGTGTGGAGTACGTTTATAACGGACGGATGCACTTTTTTGGTCTTCAAATTTTGGGCTGCCATTCACTGCCATTATAATGCTTGGAAGAGCCAGGACATATTTTAAGATAACTCTGACTGTATTCATCTGAAAGAAGAATGTCATATACACCTAGGATGGCTTGAGGGTGAGTAAATCATGGGATAATTTTCATTTTTGGGTGAACTATCCCTTTAACTCAAGAACCATTTGACCAAATAAACGAGAGAGTTGTTGATTCAAGAACTGTTTTCAGTGATTCAAGAGCGAAAACTCAAGCTCAAACTGCTTTGCCAAATTCAGTGAGTGAATTTTTAACTGAATTGTTAAGTGGATGAGTCAAGAACTGCTTCCATTGATTCAGTTAATGACTTCGACTGATTCAATGACTTATTTCTGAGAAAATTATCTGACTGCCAACGCCTCATTTCTATTCAAGCAGATTTGCAAACAAATCATTCAGCCAGATTTGCAAACCCACTTGACTGTTTAATCACAATGTATCATTATCACAAGCCATTTATGCATTTTCAACAGTGTTATTTGCTGCTGTCTGTGCCCACAAATGTAGTACAGGGGTCTAATACAAAACACAAGTATCTAGTACAAAGTATCTAAAACACAAAGTATGTCTACTTCATTTCTACGCAAGAAAAATAACACACATGTATCTACAGTACTATACAGTAGGCTGTTATTTATTCTGCACTCCATAGATGAGAAAATAAAAGTGTGTTAGATGTAGGAAGGAATAATTACTACTGCCCACACACTTTTATGACTTTTATATGCTTTCATAATATTAATCTCTAAAACTTTTGTGAGGCCGCTTTTGGATCAGCCATGAGATTACACTGAATTAGCAACTGCAAATATACACAGTGAACAAAAGTTGTGAGTTTTAAATAGTACCAGCTGAGAGGTACTGTAGTGTGTGTGAAGAGGGTGTTGTATCTATCTGTCTGCAGTGCTGTGCAGCTTGTCTAAGGCAGCTTGTAGTCTCAGTATGGGGTGACAGTGAGTGTTTTATGATTTAGCAGCTTGATAATGTCAGAGAAATCAGTCATCTGAGAGGCACTCTGTGATCCGTCAGCCTCACCGGGAAAACAGCAGCCCTACGTACCCCCCATGAGCTTTTCAGCATTACAATTCAACGACAACCTGAAGAGTGTGGGTTATACACGGAGAGGAGACATCTCGCTGACAATTACTGCATCCTCCCAGTGTGCGAAGGAAGTGGCGCATACCTCATTTATGTGACGGTTCTGTTCCGGCTCCCCTGTCGTCTCCTGTGTGACCCCTAAACCGGTGGAGTGTGACGATCCAGAGAAGATGGTGTACTGACTGCATCCTCTCGAATGAGACAGTTCCTGTGACCCCGATCTGACCCAATCAGACTTCTTCATCTGTTCCTACTGAACCACGAACGCACTCTTAAACACTTCTCTGTAACCAAGTACTACACAAACTTGATAACATCTTCAGTTTGATGAATCTAATAATTTATGAGCTGGGGGGGGGGGGGGGGGATGTGTCATAGCAGTTAAATATTTTTTTTTTGAACATGGTTAACTAACTCAAGCAGGTGCCCACTGACTAAGCCAAGGTATATACCAGCTCCAACTAGATTGACTTCCACACTCATGCTTTTGGAGTCTAGACATGTTTAGTCTACACCAGTGGTCCCCAACCTTTTATACTCCAAGGACCCCCTCCTCTCCAAATCAATACCACAAGCAGAAATATGATGTTATAGCGATCGTTGAGCCGAGAGCGCACATACAGGGTTTGTTTGCGCATCAATAATAACAGACTCATGCATGCCTAATGTACGACTCCTGCATGTCACTGCAATCGTCTTTAACTTCATTACAGTCGTCATCCATCAAAACTTTTTTAGCGACACTGGTTTTCTTTATCCAACTAAAAGTAGTTTGCGTATACTATGTTCATGAAGCGATTGGGTGTTTTGAGCCGCCGTTCAGTCTGTATTAGCGTGATGAGCAACGGCTTGGGCTGCTCCGAAACAATCACAGAATACATACGAGAGAGGTGGTGCTTTGTTTTAATTGTTTTTTTTTTTTTATTAATTAAATAGATTTTTTTATTTTATTTAACATATTAATAATAAAATTAATGAATTATGATAATATTTTTAAATTAATTTTAAGTTATCTCGCAGCCGCGGCCCACAGGTTGAAAACCACTGGTCTACACATTTCCATTCTTTTCTTCTTTTTTTATATATATACACATCCGTTCATGTATATTGTTGTGCTGTACTTTAAATGCATAATTTTCTCTTCCAGTCTATTGTCTATTTTAAATGTTCCCATTTCTAAACAACATGAAACCGACACAGACTGTGGTTGCTTTACACATCTGTCAGACAGTCTCTTCCTGTCTAAGTGGGCAAAATAAGATGCAAAATGGTCAAAATTCTGGCTATGTGATAATAGCTAATGATCAGCTTTAATCAACCACAAACCATGCAAAACTAGCCTAGCAACCACCTTAATATGATTTTAGCTAAATTTCCCGCAGCGGTTAATGTGTTCAGTGTCAAAAACACTTGACCCACAAACAAATGTCCTTCAAATGACCCAAACAGCAGCAAAATAATTTGTTTCTGAAGTTACAACAAATAAATTCATTCACCACAAATCAACAGGAACCTTGACAGATCTTATTTTATTTGTAAAGGTCTCTTTCATAATGCAGCTTTCTCATTCTCTTGTGAAAATATATATTTCTCCCAGTGACAACAGCATCCATCAGTTGTCAGGCTGACGGAAGGCTGGGAGTTTGGGAAGTGCTGAGATGTTTCAATGATCCCTGTTCAATTTCCGTCTGGCCGGGGTCTCCGTCAACTCTAACTGAACAGAGACATGATTCATTGGTGAGATGTCTAGGTCACTTTCAATGTTAGACAAGACTCCAACAAACAGCCCTTGTTTGTTAGGCTCTGACAACTCAAATCAGGTCCCAAATGCCTTGCTGGTTAGTGGCGGTCTGGGGAAGGTCTAGCTGTTGGACAAGCAAAACCCAGCTGGTAAAGCTGGTTGACCAAGGTAGTCTTGCAGATGTCAACATCAGCATCCAAAAACCCAACATACTTTACTACAAGGTAAGAATGATGACTGTTGAGTGCCAGCTCAATTGGTCTTGCACATTTACTAGACAAGTTAAAGAGGAACTATTATGCTTTTTTACATTTTTATACAACTTTCTTTAGAGTGTAATGTTGCTGTTTGAGCATGAAAATATCTGTAATGTTACAAAAGGAAAAGATTCACTCCAAAGGAAGTTATTCTCTACATCAGTAAAAGCTGATTTATATTTCTGCGTCAAACCTACGCCATAGGCTGTGTGTAGCACGTGTAGCCTATGGTGTAGCCTGACATGCACCTCTCCAAAAATGTAACAAAGCATCAATTCTACGCGAGCGTAGCAAGACCGCAAGCGTGTTTTTAATAATAATAATGTGTTTTTTGAACATTCAAGCATAAAAACCTATTCTAGCCCTTTCACACGTAAATTTAAAATATTCTGGCTGACCTCCCAGAGTGAGTTTTTCAGGGCTACCGTTATTTAGAACATATCACTTTATTGTTTCCATGGTGACGCGTCATTGCTTGTCACATGACACACCGCAGTCACAATAGTGCTGTATGACTGATGATCTGCTTTTATTAAAAATATTCACAAATTTGTTAACTATAGCATGAAATATCTGATATTCCGATTGTCAAATATGGGCAAGTGGATGTGTTTTGTTGTTTAAACACCTTTATAACGATCGCGTTAGTTGAGCTATATGCGAGATGGCCGCCAACATTTTAGTTTGTGCCGCAGTTCAGAGAATCGGATCTATTGGATTTACCAAAGCTATCTCATGATCAATTCGTACGTATTTGTACGAGGTGGCTAATTCGTATGAATTTGTTAACTTTTTCCCCCTGAACCCGAAGAACGCGCCCGCGCGTTTTGCTGGATTTTTCCTCATGACAGTGTAAAACAACTTAAAATACTCCATCATTTTTGGCCTCACAGACATGAACGATATGTCTTTACAAAGCTTAAAGTGTCTACTTTTTTTTATGTACACTCAAAATAAAAACTAAATGTTGTGCTTTTCGCTAAATAAAGAAAACAAACAGGATGCGCGTTCTCCCGTCTGTCTCCCTGTGATGTCTACTCGGAAATGCATCTGAAAATAAACTCAGAACTCAGAGAATACTTGTCACACAGACACGACAGATATATCTTTATAAAGCTTGGAATGTCTACTTTTAAATTAAGTCATTTATATAAAAAACAAATATTCTCTGTTTATGTAATCCGTATGAAAACAGCGAGAGGTACAGTTCCTCCAGCGGCGCCTCGTTAACTTTAATGTGACCACATTATGGTAAAACATTTCTTCTCACTTATATTAGCGTTATTGCTGCATAAGCTTCACATTGTAGGCTACTAGTTGAACTATTGCCAGACTAAAATGTGTGAAATCAACGGAAACATGTTGAAATATGAAATAGGTAGGCAACCTTTCAATGCTAAATAAAGATACACGTACGGCATGGGGATATTTTATGCTCTATAATATTAAACACAGCATGAAAGTAGGGTTGCCAACTGTCCCGTATTAGCCGGGACGTCCCGTTTATTGGGCCTAAATGTCCCCTACATGACTGTCCCGTTTATTGACTGCTACGCTGATGTAACCACTGTCTAATGGGCCGTTCACATATGTTGCGTCTTTTAAGCGCTCAAGTTCGTTATTTTAAATGTAGACTAATTTAGAGACTAAATTGTTTTCGTTCATCTTGCACTGTCGCTGTTTGCACTTTTGCCCTCAACGTCTCTTTTGCATTTTCCGTTCCCTCTGGGTTAAATCTTTGATTTATCAAAGAATCCTGAAAAAAATTACACAACTGTTTTCAACATTCATAATAATAAGAAATGTTTGTTGAGCAAATAATCATATTATAATTATTTCTGAAGGATCATGTGACACTGGAGTAATGATGCTGAAAATTCAGCTTTGACATCATAGGAATAAATTACACTTTACCAGGTATTCACATAGAAAACATTTGTTTTAAATTGTAAAAATATTTCACAATATTACTGTTTTTACTATTTTTGATCAAATATATCCAGCCTTGATGAGCAGAAGAGACTTATTTAAAAAAAAAAACAAACAAACATACAGATCTAAAACTTTTGAACGGTACTTTAGGTCTAAAGTCTTTATGTAAAGAAAATGTATAGTCAGATGACTTCTTTTAAATTAAACGTGATTTTGTGAATAAGCTACAAACAATACATTCAATCATGAAGTCTCCTCACATGCATTCTCTATAGTTCCCTCTGTCACATTCCTCATTGATATTCAGGGGAGGAGTCGTTGACGCCTCAGGTGTGAATCACAGCATTATTCATGATGGTCCACACCCTCCCCGCATACAGCCATTCTGACAATAAGTGTCTTACAAAAGTTAAATGACTATATTGTTTTGTATGAATGAGTGATCAAAATGGTTTTCACATTGTTTTGAAGAAAAACCTCTAGGCAACAACAACCAGTTCTGAAAAGCGTTGTGAACAAATGTTTACTGTGTGTTATATGGCCTTATTTCAGTGATTTAACATTTTAGTTTTTTCAAAAACTACGCATAAACATTATTTTCTCAAAACTACAAACTTTTATGTACATGTTGCTCACATATTACTGTAGCCCTGTTTGTGCTGAATACAGTGTAATCAGACTTTAGCCATTCATATGCTTCAAAGCAACTGAAAAAAACACATATGTCAGAGCATGTCAAACTTCTTCAGGGCCACAAAATATCCTTAGGGTCCAGAGGGTTAGTATTTGAACCACTCTCTACGAGGTCAAACTTCTAAAGACAGTAAGAAGTAAAATCAGAACTCATTCGCCCCAGTGTGACGAGAACACAGATCAGCGAGAGTGAGTTTGTAAGTGCTCAGCGTGAGAGTCAGTGAATTGACATGGGATTGTGTAATTCAGCCTCATTCTCACCTTCACTCCTGTAGTCCTCCTGTGAGCTGAGGGCTGAGTATCTGTGTCTGGAGAACGGAGGCCAGTCTTGGCTAGGCGATCCCACTCCGTAGTTGTTCCTTAACCTCATCCTGGAGCTCAACGAGGAGGACGATGAACTGTCTGCCTTCATTCTCAGTACTGCAGCGTATGAGACGGGCCTCCCGGCAACGGCTCTAGCAAAATCTGAAAATAAAACAGAGAGAGCTTTTACACCTAACAATTCGGATTCATAATGCCAGGCTCTAAGATATACTTGCACGGATCACTATTACTACTGTTCATGTTTAGAAACCCCTAAAACTTCATACAATAATGTGTGTTAATGCAATCGGACTTACATTAGTAACTTATCTAGTTGCTAATCATACAAAACAAACTGCAGTCAAAGACAATTAAAATTCCCAATCATTTTAAAATATTGACGTTGTTTTATTTCTTTTCCGAGTACACTACCGTTCAAAAGTTTACAATATTTTAAGATGTTTTTGAAAGTCTCTAATTCTCCCCAAGGCTGCATGTATTTGATGGGGGTGGGGGTAGACGAAAAAATACTACAATTCAAAATACCTATTTTTAGTATATTTTAAAAATATTTTTACTCTAGTCTACAGTGTCACATGATCCTTCAGAAATAAGTTTATATACGGTATGCTGATTTGGTGCTCAGGACACATTTCAGATTGCACATAATTCTACTAATTTCCACAGATTTCACGCTCACATCTGAAGCACACACATACAGTAATAAAGCCGCCTCTGACATACAAGTGCAAAAATGAGCTCCCTTTCCCAGCTTATTAATGGTCAAATACACTCAAAAATAATGTCACAACGCCCATCTTGGTGAGTATTAGCGTAAACACAGTCGTAAACAGTTCAGGAAGAATGTGTAACAGGAACAGTATTTTGGATCCATGCGTGCGTCAGGTCTTAAAGGGACGGCAGCCGAATAAACTTGCCACTCTCTGTGTTGTTAATGTTATTCAAACTACAAAAAGACAAACGATCACTTACTGCTCTTGACTGATTAACTTGTGTAACTTTAATGGATTAATCTGTATTTAATTTTTTACAATGAAGATTATCCAATGTTATTTTAAATTTGATTATTTTGTTTTTTTTATTCAGTTTCTTACCTGAATACTACTGTTAGAAAAAAAGCTTGCTATTTCATTTGTATCTTTATTCTATTGTATTTATTTGTGCTATTGTTAGTAATTTATTTGTTCTTATTTTATTACTGTTTACTTGTCTTTTTAAGTTCAATTTACCATTTGAAATCAAGCTTCCTTGTGCTGTGTGTAAGCTATTGCAACAAAATTAACCCATTGTAAAAAATACATTGAGTTAGCAAATATTTGTGAGATAATTGTAATGGTAATTGATCAAGGTTTATATATGAAATTAAGTTTAAAAGCTTTATCATAGCAATATCAATTTTTGATTGCCTAGACTTTCAATAGATGGACTTAAAAATATCTATTTGACAGTATATGCAGTGGTTTTTCCCCGTGGTATCGAAAATGGTATCGAATATCGATACTTTTCCAGGTATTGTATCGAAGTTAGAAATTCCAGGATTGTGACAACACTAGTTTGGATGATAAACAAAACTGTAAAATCTCATTGTGATACACAAGGGAAAGTAAGGTTGACAGTTTGACACCTTGTTGAAGGTTTTTTTTCTTTCTCATCATGAGAAAATTTGAGTTGCAAAATGTTGTGCCATGAGCATGTTGCCATGTTCTATTGCAAATGCCACTCACACAGAGAGAAATTAATTTAGATAGCAAACCCTTGATTATTATTCACCCAGAGGAAACACAGAGCTAATTACATTTATGTTATATTATGTCAATCATTGCTGTGGATTCACAATTGCTACAAATGATTCTAAATTGCCCATTTGTGTTTAAAACGGTGCCAAAAGAGGAAGGACTTATTGAATATCTTAATTAAAGAGTCATTACACACCTGCTAAAATCTCCCTTTTCTGCTGTTGGCAATTAGAACTTCAACAAAGTGACTAAGCTCCAGCGCATCAAGCCGTCTGACTACTCACAGATGCAATGCTCAGTAATGAGGACGACCCAACAAATGACAACTTAAATGCTTCATTCTTCCCGTGGCACGGAATCATTTATAGAGTGTCTCGCCCGGAGAGAGGGGAAGTAACCTCTAGAAATTAAAGCCGCCCAAAACGTGGATCTGTATTTGTGTAGAGAGGCACTCAAGGAAAAAGTAAGCTGACATTTATGAGGTCCTAATTAAAGACAGCCCTTTTAATACTTGCAAAATATGACCTTTGCTGTCCAGGGCCTTCGGAATATAGCTTCAAAAGTGGAGACTGTTCTGACTGCAGAGGAGAATAAGAACTACACTGAGGGCTCCTTTTCTCCCATAGAAGAAAAAAATGCATGTGCATTCACAAAGAAATGTTGCTCTCAGCTATCACATGCTTAAAGAAGAGAAAGAGGAAAATGATCCAAAAATGGAAGACAGGTGTCTAGACAGCTGCCTACACAGAAATCAACAGAAAAGCATACATATAGAAATAAATATAGGCAGTTACTGAATTTGATGGATAGAAAGATGAATAGATGGATGGCTGAGTGAATGCTTGATGGACAGATGAGCGGGAACGAACAGGCAAGCGGCAAGAATTGTGTGAAAGAGACGGGTGGGAGAGGGAGAGAACAGACAGATCCAGTTCTTTACATCTATGTGAAAGAGGATCTCATGGGCATGTTACTATGTTGGGAGCTTTAAATCAGAGCATGTGAAATTTACATGATTAAACATTCATGGGATGCCTTTGAAAACTTCAACAGAAGCTCCTTGCATGCAGCATTGTGTAACACATTCCGTTTTGCTGTTTCCGAGGTGGTTTGTTATGGGTTTTGAACATTTTAAGTTTTGCTTAAATTTGTGGAATTATATGGAGAGACTTTGCTTTTTCAGGTTCTGAGCAAAACAAACTGCCTTGGGAATGCTAAGAAAAGAACAAAAAATGAATATTGTGAAAAAAAAATCCTTGCTGTGGGATTTGAACGAACTAAGCACGTACAGCGAGCTTACGGCATAAAACTGTGGCACATAGTCAACTCCTCTTGTGAGTACTGAGTGAATGTGGAAGAATCTGAAAAAAGATAATTAAAGGGTTAGTTCACCCAAAAATGAAATTTCTGTCATTAATTACTCACGCTCATGTCGTTCCAAACCTGTAAGACCTTTGTTCATCTTCGGAACACAAATTAAGATTTTTTTGATGAAATCCGAGAGCTTTCTGACTATTAATGGGGTAATGCTATTTCATGCATTCTGACTTATTTACACTGTTAAAGAGTTGGATTTCTAATGCTAAACATGGCCAAAATGTCAAAAAATGTATTTCTGTTCCAAATACACTTCTTTAGGATTCGAACAAGTTTTGGAAAGTTTTTTTTTCGAGTATGGCCATTTATTACGTCAAAAAGGGTGGAATTCCTTGTATGGGCACTTCTCCCGGCTGAGCGTGCGCACACATCAACGTGCTTCGTTCGGGTTACGGAAGCCGTCGGCAGCGCTGTCATTTAGACCACGAAATCAACATTGTCACTAAAGAAGTGTGTTTATGGTTGTGAGGGAAAGATAACCTTGTTCAGCTTCCCTAATAACCCAGCGTTAAACAGTGGATGCAGTTTGTTTTCCCGGAGCAGCAACGGAGTTCTGCAAGTGTGTTTGTTTGATATGAAGGATGCAATACTACTTTATAGGTAGTCAAGATTGACATGAGATTGGCTGAAACTGTGTGTGTTATGACCCCTTTAATGTTATGAAGCGACGAGAATACTTTTTGTGCGCAATAAACCAAACAAAAATAATAGTTTCACAGAAGAGAAGAATAAAGTTATTTTTGTTTGTTTTTTGCGCACAAGTATTCTCATCGCTTCATAACATTGTAAGAATCGGTTTTACTGCTAAGACAAAAGCTGAAGATCCAACCCCCTGCAATAGAACAATAACAACTCACTAATCTGGAGAGAAGATCTCACAGAAAGAGTGTAGGACATCGGCCTGCCCAAACCTTCTCCCCCTCTCCCTCACCGACTCCCTTCCCTCTGATTCAAGTCACAGAATGCAAATATACCACAGATGATGTATCTTGTTAATCTATTGTTTTTCCCCTTTCATGTATGGTATCTTTTTAAAGGTCTCAGTGTGATTGGTAAAATGGTCTCAACTTCACTGCTGTCACTGGTAGAAAGAGAAAGATTGAAACTTATGAGAATTCTGTTCTCCTTTTGAGTAGTCTCAGAAGATATCTGATCCTCTCCCCCGAAACCAGGTGTTTGTGTTTCAGATATTTACAACCCTTTGTTCTGGTCTGGGTATTTAAGGAAGGGTGGCAGAGCTGCCATTTGGGAACATTCTGTAGCCAGAGCCCCCATGCAGTGCTGTGTCAGTGTCCGAGAGGCACTCACACACACTGTATGTACAGTGCCAGATATAATAACTCTTTGAAACTATTTTCATGTTACTTTGTAATTGTATTTTATATTTTTATGCTGAAAGTTGTGTACCATGGATTCGTGTTTCATTATCTTTATGTAAGTTCTGTCTGGCCAAAATAAATGTTAATCTTGATTTATCTTGTATTATTCTGAAATCATTATTCTAGTATGGATCAATGTGGAGTCCTTTATTTCCGCAAATCTTTGGCCAGAATAGATCAAACCGAGGACCCCATGACTGAAGCATGGAGCGCAGCATGCGGGGTAATCCGATTTCTGACTATTACTGTATTAGCAAGTTGCAGCTCTCGTGTCTATTAATCAAATTACACTTTTTGTTGAGTAAGCAGGTGCGACCACATCAAGGTAAAATATTCACTCTGTAATCCGCTGACTAATATTAGAACTGGCCAGTTTGTGTCCGTGAACGCGCGACTCGCGACGCGTCTGTTTCTGTGTGATATCGGGTCCCTTGATGAACGAATATTTGAAAATAAGAGATACTAAGAAAAATCAACGATCCAAATTAAATCACAACGAATCATCAGCTGTTAAATTACGAACGTAACAAATTGAACGAAGTCACATAAAATTGGAGTCAGATCACTTTATTCATGGAGTCAGATTTAAAATTAGATGTTAATAAATTGAGTGAATTTAACAGAAATGCTGAAAAGGCTTACACGCAGAATCCTTCAACCAAGCCGTTAGATTCCGTTTTTGGGCTAATGGATGGACCTTACAACATTAAGGTTGAACCACTGGAGTCACATGGACTATTTTAACGATGTCTTTACTACCTTTCTGGGCCTTGAAAGTGGTCGTTGTGTTGCTGTCTATGTGGGGTCAGAAAACTCTCGGATTTCATCAAAAAATCTTAATTTGGGTTCCGAAGATGAACGAAGGTCTTACGGGTTTGGAACGACATGAGAGTAATTCATGACAGAATTTTAATTTTTGGGTGCACTAACCCTCTTTCACTATATCAAAATGCTAAGGACATAACTCAAAAGCCTTATTCAGACGGGACTAGCTTTCCTCGGGGATGTTAGAGAAATTTTTGTTTCACAGACATACTTTGCGATTTTAATCCCGTCCGAATCTGCCAAGTCTGTGTTTTTCTCACACACCTGTAAAAATTGCACCCCAGGACATTGTGCGTATGATTATAACTAACTTGTAAAAGTGTATCTTGTGTGGTATTTTGTTTTATCCATATCTTATGAACAAACTACTATTTAATGTAACCTCACCTATACCTTGTTTGGTGTCTACGAAGTTGTAATTTAAAGATCTGAATGATTGTGTATATGATATGTCAATACCTGTGCAACATATTAGTATTACAAGAATCTATAATAGTTTCTTCATCAGCAACCAATCCAGTTACATATACAAACGATCTGCTTGAGACAAAGGATCGTAAAACTTTCCCTCCGAAAGCCTAAGTATGATTGGCTCACTGACCGCTCGAAGGAGAGGTTAAAAGGCCCCCACGCAGATCCGCCTTCCTCTTCTCTCTCTTTCTGGACCGACAACTGACGCGTCACCTTGGCTGCCTCTCAGCTGGCCAAGCAGGCCAGGCTGGCAGGCCTACACACACACATCAAGCCATGTGCGTGACCGGAAACCCGAGCCGACCACACGGTTGCGGGCCGGCAGGCCCAACACCGCAAGCCATGTGCAACTTCCTCGACCTCGACGGAGTGCAAGTTCTTTAAGTTCATCATATCTTCTTCAGTCAATGCAGAAGAAATCGATTGCAACTTCAACACTATCTGACCGAACTATCAAGACTTTCTCCTGTGATTGTACATCGGACGCTCTTCAACAGCTCAGGCACAATGCAAGTAACGTACAAAATACTAAATCGCTGTTTAGTTAGTCAAAGCTGTGAACCCCTTTGTTCAAACAAAGGATCTTGCAGTCATAACTGATGGTTCTCCCAGGTGTTTTCATAGCTTCATCCCTCTGTTCTGACCCGGTTCCCTTTCAAGGCAACTCCCGTTGCATCGAATGACGCTATGGGAACGGAATGCGTGATGAAGTCATGAAGCACGTCAAATCAGTCCAGTGGTGAGACGAGACGTCAGAGCGGGTGACGTCACGAACCAGGAAGCTATAAAGCCTGCTCAAAACAAAGCCGCGCTAGCTTCTGTGTCTTCAGTAGCGTTTTGTGTGATTCTGTCTGTCTTATTTGGTGTTGTATTGTACAAGTTATGGCGAGCAAGCAGCAGTTCAGAGTGTGTGTCCACCCCTGCCCGCGTTATTTAACGGGTGGGGACACACATTCTCTTTGTGTAGCTTGTTTGGGAGAGGAGCATGCACGGTCAGCGCTCGAGGGCGCTGGCTGTGAGCACTGTGAAGTGCTTTCATTGCGGACGCTCCGATCCCGTCTAGCGTTCTTTTGCGAGGACGCTCAGGCTCGCATTCCCCAGGGCTCTGGTCCCGCTGCTGCCGAGGCACAGCATCGATCACAGTCATGGGGTTCGCAGATGGATCTATCAGCGGGGTTAGAGACAGGCCCAGCCTTATCTCTGCCTTTACCTGATAGATCTATTGGTCTCACTCTGGGTTTGGAAGCCCGCGCTGCGGTTTCTTCCGCCCCGAGTGAGACTCCAGTGCTGCAGCCCTCCAGTTCTGAGGAGCTGGAGAGCGTCAGCATGAGAGAGTCTGAGGATTCGCCACCTCAGTCTCGCACATATGAGGAGCTAGTTGAGGTTGTGACCAGAGCGGTTGAAAGATTGCATATTGATTGGCCAGCAGATAGACAGGACGTTCGTTCAAAAAGCAAATTAGACGAACGTTTTCTGCCATCTCGGTCACAACCTCAGCGTCGGGGCTTGCCGTTTTTCCCTGATCTCCACACCGAGGTGGCGAGATAATGGGAGAAATCGGTCTCATATAGAGTGTATAGTCCACAAACATCTCACTATTCCTCTATAATGAACTATAAAGAGCACGGTTATGGGGAGATGCCTAAAGTTGAAGATACACTAGCTAGTTATCTTTCCCCTGATTCAGCATCTTCCCTAAAAGCCCCGACATTTCCCACTAAACCAGTTAGAGTTACATCATCATTAGTGGGAAAAGCATACTCAGCGGCTGGTCAGGCTGCAGCATGTTTACACACCATGTCGCTGCTGCAGGCATACCAGGCTGAGTTGCTAGGTGATATGAATATGGGTGGGGTTTTGGCCCAGACATGGTTTGCGAATTACGTCGGGCCACAGACCTGTCTCTCTGGTTGAATTTAAGTAACATAAAAGGAAAAAGACAAAAGTTTCCTTATGGATGCACCCCTGTCACCTACTGGCCTGTTCGGCGACGCCGTTACGTCGGTCGTCGATAGGTTTCAGGAGGCAGCTAAGCAGGCGGCTGCATTTCAAAAACTTTTCCCCCGCTGTTCACATATCGCCGGGGCTGCTGAGCATAAGGGGCAGCCCCAAACATCTAAAGCCAGTTCCTCACACCGTGCCACACAGAAACAGAGCGTGGCCTCTCGTGCTCCTCCTCAGAAGGATTGGGGACGTGGGAGTCTTCTAGGGGTAAAGCGGATCTGAGGACCGTTATTATCTCCAAGAAGGCTGCGGGGAAGAGGTCCTGACGCCAGTGGTGTCAGACCAATGAGGGCAGTCCCCCACGAAGTAGAGCGGTCAACACCTCATCATACGGTGAGGGGGCCGTTCTGCCAACCCTGCCACCTCTGGTGTTACAGGGCGCAGCGGTCTCCCACGAGTGTGTATCTCAGGGTCCACCCGGAAAAGTAGTGGTCCTGAGGTGCACGCCCCCTCTGAGGAGGGTTCTAGAGCTGTCAGTTCAGGTGTTCCCTGCCGGTTTGCCGTTACAGGGCACTGGACTGACAGCACAACAAAAACCAGAAGCCATTCTCGAGAGAATGGTACCTCTAGTGGAATTTTTGGCAGCGTGGAAGCTACTGCCAAATGTGTCTCGTTGGGTCCTGCAAACTGTAGAAAAAGGGTATCAAATACAGTTCGGGTCTCGCCCGCCCAGGTTTATGGGGGTCCTACCCACAGTGGTGGGCCCCGAGCAGGTTCTGGTAATGGAACAGGAAGTGAAAGCTCTGTTAGAGAAAGGGGCCATAGAATATGTACCTCCCTCAGACAGGGAAACCGGGTTTTACAGCCGGTATTTCATAGTTCCAAAGAAGGATGGGGGGTTGCGTCCCATTTTGGATCTTCGAGTTCTGAACGTCACAGTCATGCAGCTAAAGTTCAAAATGTTAACTTTGAGACAAATCATGCCACAGATCAGGTCCGAGGACTGGTTTGTCACAAAAGATCTCAAGGACGCATACTTCCACACTTCCATCCTTCCATATCACAGGAAGTTCCTGAGGTTCGCTTTCGGGGGCAAAGCGTACCAATATCGGGTTCTTCCATTCGGCCTAGCATTATCACCCCGCACTTTCACGAAATGCGTAGATGTAGCTCTGGTACCACTGCGCCTTCGGGTATTCGCATTATGAACTACATCGACTACATGGTTGATTTTAGCTCAGTCGCATCAGTTGGCATTCTCGCCCACATGAAGGAGTTGGGGTTACGGTTGAATGCCAAGAAGAGTGTGCTTTCTCCACTACAGAGGACTACTTTTTTAGGCGTGGTGTGGGACTCAACGTCGATGCAGGGACGTCTGTCACCAGCATGCATAGAGTCCATCCTTTCAGCTGTGAAAAATATAAAGCTAGGCCAGTCACTCACTGTAAAACAGTTTCAGAGACTGTTGGGTCTGATGGCAGCAGCATCCAACGTGATACCTTTTGGACCACGTTGGGTTTTCCCCGAGAGGCAACCCCTTTCGCATGATCAGGGTCACGCGGCGATGCCTACGTGCCCTGGTTATGTGGAAGAAACCTTGGTTCCTGTCCCAAGGTCCCGTGCTGGGGGCTTCGAGTCGTCGCAAAATGCTAACAACAGATGCCTCTCTCATGGGCTGGGGAGCGATCCTGGAGATGTTGGCAGTTTTTCTTGCCCTGAAAAATTTTCTCACAGACCTCAGGGGCCATCATGTGTTAGTCCACACAGACAACACTTCGGTGGTCGCCTACATAAATCACCAGGGGGGTCTGCGCTCGCGTCCGCTTTGCAAACTGGCGCACCAGATCCTCCTGTGGTCCCAGGGAAAGTTACTGTCACTCAAAGCAGCTAATATCCCGGGTGCCCAGAATATAGGAGCAGACATCCTGTCGAGACAGGGGCTGAGCCCCGGGGAATGGAGGCTCCACCCCGAGGTGGTGGAGCAGATATGGAGGGTGTTCGGCCAGGCACAAGTGGATCTATCTGCGTCTCGAGAGACGTCTCACTGTCCACTCTGGTTCTCCCAGCTCCCCTGGGGATGGATGCGATGGTACAGATGTGGCCGAGGCTGCGTCTGTATGCATTTTCCCCGATCGCTCTGCTCTCAGGAGTTTTGGAGATAGTTTGCAGGGACCAAGTACGCCTTATTGTGATAGCCCCGCAGTGGCCGGGCCGAGTATGGCTTTCAGATCTAGTATCTCTTCTCGACAGGCCTCCCCTGGAGTTACCTGTCAGGAGGGACCTTCTGTCCCAAGCAGGGGGCTCGATTGTTCACCCCCGTCCAGAACTGTGGAACCTGTGGGCTTGGCCTCTGAGGGGGCCCAGCTCATAGGGGCAGGTCTCTCAACTGAGGTTGTGGAGACCATTCTACACTCCAGAGCTCCTTCCACGAGGAAACTTTATGCCCTAAAGTGGAAAGTCTTCACTTCATGGTGTAGTGACCGTCAGTGGGATCCAGTTAACTGCGCGGTTGGTACAGTGCTGGAGTTCCTGCAGGACCAGTTCACTGCAGGCCTATCCCCATCCACCTTGAAGGTTTATGTGGCAGCCTTAAGTGCTTACCACATTCCTTTGGGTGGCATGTCTTTGGGTAAAGATCCGTTGGTGTCTCGTTTCCTCCGTGGTACTCTGAGGCTGAGGCACAGGGTGCCGACCTGGGATCTGGCTACTGTCCTTCAGGGCCTTTCCCAGGCTCCATTTGAGCCGCTGGAGGAGGTTCCGGCTAAGTTTTTAACCTTAAAAACTTTGTTCCTCCTCGCTATTTCATCTCTTAAAAGGATAGGAGATTTGCAAACGCTGTCAGTTGCACCCTCGTGCCTGGAATTTGCACCTGGCATGGTTAAGGCCTTCCTTCATCCTAGGCCAAGTTATATTCCTAAGGTCCCTACGAATGTAGCCAGATCTATTGTTCTATAGGCGTTTTGTCCTCCACCTTTCCAAAATGCGGACCAGGAGAAGAATAATTTGCTGTGCCCTGTTAGGGCATTAGATGCTTATGTCCACAGAGCTGCCCTGTGGCATAATTCTGAACAACTGTTCGTGTGCTTTGGGCCTCCTAACAAAGGGTCTCCTGCATCTAAGCAAAGAATGAGCAAGTGGGTGGTTGAGTCTGTCTCACTTGCTTATGAGTCAGCCGGACAGCCTTCCCCTATGGCGGTTTGTTCTCACTCTACTAGGAGTATGGCGGTCTCTAAGGCCCTTATATCAGGAGTTGCTCTGCAAGAAGTTTGTGATGTGGCAGGGTGGTCCTCACCGTACACATTCGTCAGATTTTACTCTCTGGACTTGGGCTCCACACCAGGGTCTCAAGTACTCTCGTCCTAGTGCTGCTTGTCTAATTTCACACTGGACAGTGACTTCTCGCTATGGTGGCGTTGGTACAGACGTTCCCATAGCATCATTCGATGCAACGGGAGTTCCCTTGAAAGGGAACGCCTAGGTTATGATTGTAACCTCGGTTCCCTGAAGAGGGTACGAGCGTTGCATCGCCCTGCCATATCTCCGATGTGCCTGTCAAAAGCGACTGCTTCAGACTTTTGAAGCTAGCACGGCTTTGTTTTGAGCAGGCTTTATAGCTTCCTGGTTCATGACATCACCTGCTCTGACGTCCCGTCTCACCATTGGATGATTTGACATGTGCTTCATGACTTCATCACGCATTGCGTTCCCATAGCGTCATTCGATGCAACGCTCGTTCCCTCTTCAGGCGTCAACCTAGGCGTTCTTTAACCACCTTAATTCTACATATTACCCATGTATGTTTTCTTGTTTTGTGTGTATGCGTTTCTGTTTAGTTTAGGTGTGTTCGTGATTTAGTTAATAAAAATTGTGCACAATACATATCTGGTTCTGACTCCCTGCCTGCAAACAAATTGTCACTTAAATGATCGATTTTGTTACGCGCTCTAAGCGCTGTTAATGCAAAGGAAGAATTATTTTTCTGTGGCCATGAAAAATACCATAATATGAGTTAACTACATCAAGTTAATCTCATTAACTGATTCAAATATTCATAATTAATCATAATGAATAATCATAATGAGTTATGAATAATTATTAATTCTCTGAGCTAATTCGCTACATTAGTCTTACACACAAAAGCGTTTTAAGGACAAAAAACCTGAAAAATGTCTTTAACTCTTTCCCCGCCATTGACGGAAATTTCCGTCATTTATGAAACGTTTCCCTGCCATTGACGGAAATTTCCGGCTTTCCCTGTTTCCACTGTTATACTGTAGGGGGCGCTATGACACATCTTCTGAAAGAGTACAGAATCTCCTGATCAAAACACAGGTGAAAAAGAAGCAGAAACAAGCAATAGCATATGTAATCATATGCATATGCAAAATAATGCGATCATCAACATTAAACAGCATATAAATCAAAACTGCCTAATGTTTTTCAAAATGTTGCTTTTTTATGAAACTTACCCACATTCAAGTGTTGATAAAAAAAAAAAAAGAATGCATTAAGCTAGAATAAAACGTTTTTTCGTTGTCTCATAAATGACAGAAAATCCATCAATGATGGGGAAATAGTTAAAGAACATCTATCCTACATTCTCCTCACAACATCACTATGAAGGGACAAGTTTCTAAACACTAAATAGGTAGAGTTGACATTTAAAGATGGACAGTCATGCACAATTACCAGAACTTTAAAGAGGTCAACAAACACTTGTACCTTAGAACAGCTTTGATATGCCTTGGCATTGATTCTTGAGTTTCTGGAGCTCTGCTGGAGAGATATTCTAAAAGATATTCCTTAATTTGGTATTTTGATGGTTGTTGAGGGTAACACTAACACGTTGGTCCAAAATCTCCCAACTGGGTGAGATTGGTGACTGCAAATGCCATAGCCTATGATTCACCTCATTTTCATACGCATCAGACCATTTAGTGACCCCTTAATACCATATGGATGAAGGCATTGTTCACTCCCATCAGGATTAAAAATCTTTCAGGTGATCACAACAGCTGTGAATTGAATTGCAGTGACCCTTCCCTTTAAGGGGACAAGTAGACCCAAACCATGCCAGCAAAATGCCCTCCACAGCATAACAGAGCCACTGGACCTCCAGATTTAAGTTTCATTTGTCACCCGTCTGTATAACATAGTAACTCAAACGCTTTGATTTCAAAAGCTTTACGAAAATTAGATTTCTTTTCATGACATGACCCCATTAAAACCACAGAGCTGTATGCTATTTTCATAATATATTTAAATAAACAAGAATACACTGAGAAACACACAGAGGAGTTGAGGAGACAAGAAAGAGATCAAAATCACTTAGTAAAAGGTTAAGAATTCAAAATATACAGTCCACCTACTGACCTACCAACAACTGAAACATTTTCCGTCACTGAAAACTGCTCTTTACACCTCCAGAAAATAAAATAGCACAACAATCTGAGCTGAAAGGTCTCATTGAAGCAGGTAAACTGGCTGATTGAAGAAGCAAACATCGCAATTGACATCAGACTTCTCATAAGAGTTATTTTCGAAGCAACTGTCGGTTCATTAGGATTTGACAGATAGATAGACCTTGATTGGACTTGTTTACTAAATAATGTTGTGTCAACATTATTTACTTCAATGAGCCCATTGTTTCTGCCTTAAATTATTATATTGTTTATTAATACATTGTTAACTAATTGTGTGATTGTATATTTTCTGAAATCCATAACTTGGACACAGTATCCTCTGATAACAGATCACTCTAAATTGTAATGCAGACACATGCATTTTCTGTAAAGCTGCTTTGAGACGATATGTATTGTGAAAAGCGCTATACAGATAAATGTGAATGAAATGTGAATGTCAGTTGTGATACAAATTTCAGGTGTTATGAAAGTGTTTGGTATTTACTTTAGTTACTGCCACTATTGTTTTCAGTTGTTATTCATGCCTGTCACAAGAAACCATTCATAAAGAACAGAATTCGAGCAGTACCAGTAGGCTGTTATGAACAGGACAATTCAAGAGTCACACCTGTTAGTAAATACGTTTATATTATACTACAACTACTACTATACTGCAATATTTGAAGACCCATCAGTCTATAAGTGACAAATTATTAAATTAATTAATTAAAGAATTAATCAGAAGTTAAATAACTAAATGTTCTTCAGGTTTCACACTCTTTGGGCCCTATTTTAACAATCTGAGCACATGGTCTGAAGCGCATGGCGCAGGTGGACTTAGGGCGTGTCCGAATCCACTTTTGCTAGTTTAGCGACAAAAAAAAAAAACGGTCGGCACGCCAGGTGCATGGTCTAAAAGGGTTGTACCTAGTCTCTTAATGAGTCATGGGTGTGTTTTGGGCATAACATGCTATAAACTAATCAGAGTCTCATCTCCCATTCCCTTTAAAAGTCAGTTGCGCTTGCACCATGGTGGATTCGCTATTTACATGGCGGAATTTGTGAGCGGAAAGACTGAACGCTTCTCCAGAAAGGAATCCTTTTATTTTTATTATTTAAAAATGTTTGTGTGCTGCTGCGCATCCCTGTGTGTGTAATAAGCAGAGTGTACGTGCGTTGTGCTCCCGCCTATAGGTGCATATTACAAATGTGCCTTTTAAATAACACAAAAAATACTGTACTATTGACTTTAGACCAGGTTTTTGTTGGTCAATGGCGCAGTCGTTTTCAGTTGCCTCAAAATAGCAACGTGCCAACAATGCGCCTGAACACACCTCGTTTTCAGACCAGCGCGCCCATGCGTGAACAGATGGGCGCGAGCGCATTTGCTATTTAAACAACGTGGCGCTGGACATGAAAATGACAACTGCATCAGGCTGAAACTAGCAAAAAACACTTGCGTCGCGCCTGGCGTCGCATTGCGCCGGGTGTATGATAGGGCCCTTTATGACCAATGAATTTACATGACCTTTCCAGTTGTTTGAGATTACGGGACTTTTCACACTTTTTAAAATGTATATCCTTATATTTAAAGGTTTTCCAAGATTGTGTTAACCCTCTTTCTTAAACAAATAAGACAGTTGTTGAAGGAATAAATTAAAACAAGAAACATGATGCCATTGTTTCTTGCAGCATCTTACACCATGTCATATCAAAATAAAGAAATTTAAACTGCTTCGAGACCCCAGTATTGTGTATCCACAGAGCTCCATCCGGCTGTTTTTGAAAGCGTGCTCAGTGTGAACAGCCCCTTAAACAAGCAAAAACATGCTTTTCATTAAAGTGATATTTCAAGCTTCAAATGCTTGTTTACTGGTCAGGGGGTATGATTAATTGTAATATTTTAACACATTATTTTTTTGAATACTTAATTACCTAAACTGACAGCCCTAATTTTTACATGTAAAAAAGTACACAGCAGTTTTATATCCAAAGCTCACCCCAGAGTTAACACTACTGAAATCCGCGGAAACACATGACTGACAAAATCAATGTAAAAACTGCAATGATGAAAACCAGTCAAGTTGTAACTGACATAACTGTGTTGACACAGACAGACGTTCATTGGCACAGACATCCGAGACATCAAAGAGACGTAAATCAAGTGCTCACCTGAGGAGTAGGCGCCCTGGATTGAAAATGGTGTGACATTGCAAGATGATTTTTCAAGCAAATTTGGAAGAAGTCATGGGCTCATGTCACAAAGTATTTTTCCTTATCAAGTAGGCTATACCATAAACCCTACCTAATTATTAATTTACATAAACCAAAAAAGAGAGAGAATAACAGTAATAATTTACTTTAGATCAATTTTTGTTTTATTTAATCAATTTAATGTTTAATTGATTTAATATGTTTATAAATGTAAAGGTTTGTGCTGAAATCATTAGTAAAGTTTAACCCTATAAATCCTGTTATATCACATTTTATACAATATTTTGATTGCTCTCAAAGGCCTCTAAACTATTAACATGACACAAAACTTTCTTGAAAAACCATATGATTTATAGTTTATACTTTTTAGCAAGTAAGAGGCCTTTTAGTATAATTCTAAAAATGTCCCCCTTCAGGTGGTGCACGTATATGATTTCTATAAAGCAAACTAACATTTATTTTGTAAGTGATATTTTGTAAATATCATCTTGCTAAGACATGTTATTGGGAGATATAGATTGACAACTGATACTTATAAGCATTTTTATCTAAGTAGTCTGACTATAAAGAGCTCACTGATTTACATTACAAGCTACAGTATCAAAATTTCATCTTACTTTTTGGCCATATACTGTAAATATCAGCAACTGCACAAAACTGCATATTTTTGCTGCAGTTTGGGTTTCTGAATATTTTCCCACTCCATATTTTCCTATATTTATGTGAACCATAAAAGCCTGATGTATCAAATATGATACTCCAAAAAAAAAAAAAAGAAAACTGTATGCAAACTTCAATATTTTGTCTAGTTCAATAAACTGTTTATATGTTTTTTTAAAAACTAACCATATTTAATATGCCAGGATTCATTTACAGGGTTTGTTTTTTACAGGGTTAATACATATGTTTAGAGGTTTAGATCACAAATTGCTGCCTTACAAACAATGTATAACTTCTGACCCTCTGAAGAGTGCATGGGAAATCTAGAATGACTTTCTCAGACGCTTGCACCTCCTTTTCACAACTACTGGTGAATTACTTCCAAGGTGCAAAGGGTACATGACAGTCTTGATGATTGCTGACAGCTTTTCTAGATGGGTGGAAGCTGTTCCTGCTAAGAGTGACAACAGTCAGTCACTTAGCCAAAACTCTTCTCAAAGATTACATCCACTGCCAGTAAACTCAGGCACCATACTCAGGCCCGGATTAAGAACACGTAGGGCCCTGGGGCTATAACAAACCCAAGGACCCCCATAGTAACTGATCTTGGTACCACAACGTTTTCTACAACAGAAATAATTAGTATTTAAAAAAAATAAAATAAATAAAAATCTTCAAAACAATGAATCCTTATGAAAGTTTAGTCAAGAGTACTGAGCGATTCTTTTGTTCTTTGATTAATATTAAAACGCAGACAGCAGTGCAACAGGAATATTACATTATACTATTGGATTATGCAGCAGACATTATACAGCTCAGTGCCTTCACGCAGTTAATAAATAAACCATCGGTTTGTTATATCGGCCTTTTTCATGCTATAGCCGATATGCCAATGGTTGTAAATTGATCAAAAATCGGCCGATACATCGGTGCATCTCTAATTTTGACATTGACGAGTGATGACAGACCGCAGGCAGGGCAGCTCAGATAAGAAGATATCCTTGCAGCACTAAAGTAATGTTAATACTCTATTAGTCAATTATTTCACAACATTTATTATGTACACCTCAGAAAAATACAGAGGTCCGGACCTCGATAAAATCCTGTTTGCTAGATGTCTGTTTCAAAGCCCTTGGGCCACAACGCACTGACTACGGCCATGATTACAGTCGTGTAGTCAGCCTAGTTTACCTCAACACTTCACTTTACATGGTCAGAGCTATTCAGTCTGTAACTATGGAGCAATGGAGATGTGTCCTAAATAAAAGAGACCATCTAGAAATTTCAGTTCTCTCTGAGTTTTCCCTTTGTATCTAAGATACAACAGTCTGGTTCAGCTAGTTTCGCCACAGAGCCTTTACTGTACACATGGTGTTGCACTTGTATTAAATTCAAATGCATAAAGCGACTGCCTGGTGCTCGTTATCACTTCAATAGAGCGGCGAAAGCGCCGAACGAGTTCGTCAGCGCTGTGCGTGAGACGATCCAGCTGCTCTCGCGCTGCTACTGCTGGATGCACGCGCGGTTTAATCAGGTAGCGCCGTTTCGGCTTTTGGTGTTTGTTCCCATGCACTTGCAGCACTCCAGTAAATAACAGATCTTAATATGTGGGGGCATGGTGGGGTTTGGCGAGCGGTCCACCAGGAAAAGTTTAGGTGCTCCCGATTGACTGTCAATCATTTCCTCAGCCAATCATGGGCCCCCTCCGTGCTCGGGCCCTGGGGCTTCAGCCCCACCTAGCCCTTATGTTAATCTGGCCCTGACCATACTACATTGTCAATGTTTACATCGAACTTGATTAACAATCCGACTACTACTGCATTCGATTTTCTATGGAAGCTTGTTTCCACCACAGAATAATAATAAAAAAAAAGTAATTGCGACTTTTTATCTCACGTTTCTGACTTTTTCCTCGCAATTGCAAGTTTACATCTCACAATTCTGAGATAAGAAAATATCTCTGAATTGCGAGATATAAACTCGCAATTGCGAGTTATAAAGTCAGAATAGTGAGATATAAACTCGCAATTCTGAGAATTTTTTTTTGTTTTCCTCAGAATTGGACTATAACTTGCAATTGTGTGTTTATATGTCACAACTCTGAGAAAAGAAGTCAGAATTGCGAGATATAAACTTTATATCTATAAATGTAAGAATACTTGTAAGTGAATTAACAAAAATAAAAGCTAAAAAAATCTGCTTCTAAACCCTACACCTCATTCTGTCAGTTTTATTTTTTAATGCTACTATTGTTAATAAGATGGGATTCGAAATCATTGACTGTGGTAATCAATAGCCCTGGAAAAATCTTTTAAGGCCTTTACTGTACTGTATGTCTTTCCATGGTCCCAATAATACCAGCTGACTTTTATTTATTTTTTCCTGACAATGTGATTGATTACTGTGTTGACATCATTCATTAAATTGCATCTGTGGGCGAATTTCAGATTGTGTTTTTGATCCCTTGAAGGGAATTTTATCATTTATAGCCATGTGACCCAGGGTGTCTAGTCGAGTTGTTTTGTTTTGTTGAGATATATTACATACACTTTCATCATGCATCTCATATGATGATTAAACAAGCGTTATAGGTAGGAGATAGGTTTAATAATAGATTTGTTAGGTAAATGTGACTACCTGCACAGCCCAAAGAAGAGAGCAAATGTTAAAGTTGAGAGCAGAGAAGGAACAGACAGACAGACAGACAAACACACACACACACACACACACAATTGGAACTGGAATTTGCAATGTTAGTCAATATACTTATACTCAATATACTTAAAGTGGTCATTCTTTAAATTACATATATAATGCCATATTTATTTGCAATTTATATTTATATATTTGCAATACATTTAAAATTATTTATATAATATACATTTTATTAAAAAAAATCGATTTTATAAATATTATAAATATATTTTATTAATATTATATTTATAATATATTACATTTATATTATAACTAAATCATGCATTTGGATAAGGATTCTTTTTATGTTTTTCTTTCCATTTATAAGAAGCTTTGATCATTTGTGAGCGTACTTATTGAATTAAATAATAAATTAATTTAATTTGATTAACTGGTTAGAAGCAGTTTTTTCTTTTTATGTCTGAATCCCCATTGGTTGCTATTCGTAATTCTTGCTTGATTCATTTATGTTTGCTTATATAACAAGTAAATGTTTCACGGTCTTGTAAATTCTTTCTCTTCACACTCTCTCTCCCGCTTTCTCTCTAAATACTTTTGCTACTTTTTATAATTTTCCTATGGAAAATGTATTTGAAGTCGCATTAAAAAATGAATAGTCTTGGGGAGTTACAGACAGACGCTGTGCTCCATAGTTGGAATACATGATATTCTGCAGATGAATATGCATGTGGATGATTCAAGTTCAATTTGAGGATTCAAGACATCCTTGAGATTGTAAGAAACACATCATTTGAACAATGAAAACATGTTTGACACTCTCCTATTGACTGCAATACTCAAAATGTGTGACAAGTGGAATGTCTCTTACTGCAAAAGTAATCCATCTATATGTTTATGTACTTTATAAGGTCATAAAATATCCAAATAACCCCTTATCTTTTGTAATAAAACAGTTTGATGTATTATGAAAACTAACGCTAGCTCTCAGAACTCAAAAATTCCTCACCAGTCCAACAAGATCTAATGAAACTTAGCTGCAAAAATGGCTCATTGTGAAATCTTACTGATGTAATACAAGAAAAAGAAAAAAAACCTTCAAATCCCACTACTGGCTATTTAAATGGATAGTTATCACAATAATGCAAATCCTGTCATCATTTGCTCACCCTCATGTCATTACAAACCCACAAGACTCTAATATTTGGTTAAAACATTTTAAAAGCTTAATAATAGCACAACAACACAGGAGCACAATGAAAAGTGATTGAAATGCTCTTGTTAAATAAAATTATGACTACTTAAGTTATTCAATTATGACAATTAAATAATGAATTATGATTTTATATATTGGTGCAAGTCTCACTATAGGTTTGCAGCAGGGGAAATTATATGGCTTCATTATCATGTTTATACTTTACTCTTTTTTCAGTTGTTATTGTTCTCAGTTTTTATCTATTTGCCCCACTTGTTGACGTCTACAGGTAAAGTGTGCAATTTCTGACACATAAAACATAGGCCCTGTCCCAAATGGCACACTTCATATGCACTTACAATGGCTACCGTACACGCGTGACCGTGAAGTCCACGAGACCATAGGGGGTCGATATGCACCTTCGATGCACACTTTTGCCAAGCCCGCACTAAAGCGAGTCTGAACGTCTACCCTACAGTCAAAGAGGAATTACGTTGTGAAAGTGTGGATTTGTAGGAGGACTGCAATGTGTTTAGGTTGCGATTTGGGACAGGGCCATAAAAATGCAAAAGTAATGACTGCCAAACAGGGAATCAACCCACGGATTACTTACAGTTTCTGCACTTAAGAGAAAGAAAAAAATACACACATCACCTTTCAATATATTTGTATATTTCTTTTTGGCCTCACTCAACTCAGTTCATTGATTTTCTAGCATTCATTTGATTCACAGACTTGTACACACAAACTCTCTTTTCACTCCGCAGTGAGTAACCAGACATAAATCAATGCCATCTACAAAAAAAATTATCACTGTACAAGAACAATCTTAAAGCAGAAGTTCCCTATGGCGTTTTCCCTCAGAGTACCTTACTAAAACAATAACAGTCAAATCAACATCTAACTGCAAGTGTGATGCAACTGTAAATAATCATTAACCTTTGGAAAACTCTGTAACACTTTGGGCCCTATTTTAACAATCTGAGCGCATGGTCTGAAGTGGATGGCACAGGTGCACTTAGGGCGTGTACGAAATCCACTTTTGCTAGTTTCACGACGGAAAAAACGGTCGGCGTGCCAGGCGCATGGTCCGAAAGTGTTGTACCTAGTCTCTTAATGGGTCATGGGTTTGTTTTAGGTGTAACGTGCAATAAACCAATCAGAGTCTCATCTCCCATTCCCTTTAAAAGCCAGTTGTGCTTGCACCATGGCGGATTCGCTATTTACATGATGGAATTCAGAAGTGGAAAGACTGAACGCTTCTCCAGAGGGGAATCCTTTTATTTTTATTATTTAAAAATGTTTGTGTGCTGCTGCGTGTCCCTGTGTGTGTAATAAGCAGAGTGTACGTGGGTGCATATCACTAACGCGGCATTTAAATAACACAAAAAAATACTGCGCCATTGACTTTAGACTAGGTTTTTGTTGGTCAATGGCGCAGTCGTTTTCAGTTGCCTCAAAATAGCAACGCGCCAACAACGCGCCTGAACACACCTCGTTTTCAGCATTTGCTATTTAAACAACATGGCGCTGGACGTGAAAATGATAACTGCGTCCGGCTGAAACTAGTAAAAGTCACTCCTGGTGCCGCACTGTGCCGGGTGCATGATAGGGCCCTTAATATTGTTAGTCTACTTTATACATTCTACTAACTATAAGTAACTTTGCAACTACAAATCATTAGAGTATTAGTGGAATGTCTGCTTAATATCTTCTAACATTTCATTTTGATGGTCCCCCAACTACTCTACTAACCCTAACCTAACAGCCTAATACTCTAATGAGAGTTAGCTGGCAAGTACTGTAGTTGCAAATGAATGAGAGTTATTTGAAATTAAGTTGCAAAGTTACTTATAATAAGTAGCAGGGCTCTGAACCAGTTCAAGGAGTGAAAGCAACGAAACAAACAATATTTTAACAGGAACAGAAACAAAAAACGAAATCAAGTTTAATCATTCTGAACAGAAACGCTTTTTTAAAAAATTACCATTAACCGGTTAATAACGTTATTTTATAGTTCTGTTTAATATTTTAATTTGGCAGTCAACTAATCCTGAATTCCAATACTATGGTCTATGCAAATGTGACGTTGATGCATCCAGCGTGAGTGATATGCCCGCGCTTGGCTGTCAAGTCATCATAAATAAATCGCTGGCATTAGCTTTTGGATCACAGGAGTTTATTGAGGAAATGTCTCCAACTGTTAAAAGATTACATTTAAAGGCACAATATGTAATTTTCACTACTAGAAGTCGCTTATTCAAAACAAAGGCATAGCTTGATGACGGCTTGACTTTGCAGAATCATGGGAGTTGTTGTCTTCACCTCTACAGCCAGTGAAAAAGAAAGATTTGTTAACATTACTGTATTATGAAGCAGGGTGGGGCTGAAAGCCGTTGGAGTTGAACGAGGCCGCTGGAGCGATTGCTAATGAGAAACAAGCGCGACACACGGCCTCGAGAGCAGTGGAGCTTTTATTAGAGGGGCTACTCACTGCAGAGCCATTACTTCCACTTTACTTATGGGCTCTCAGTTTTTCCTGTCGTTTAATACATTTGGCCAAAATCTTGTGCTATAACAGATGAAGTGCAATGCATAGGCTTTATTGTTTTTGGAACATTAATGTTACCGAAGGAACACATGAACAACATTAAAATTCTCCTTGGAGTGAACCGATTTTTTCAGCCCAGGCCTTATTGGAAAAACATGCCTGTGGCAACATTTTTGCAAAACGCAAAAGCCGTTGCGTTGTGCACGTTTCGCGACAGGTTCAAAGTGAAACGTCCAGTGAGTGGCGCTAAAAGCGTGTTTAGTTTATTCCAGAACAGATGAGCGTGAATCTGGCAACGTTTTAATACGTTGGTTTTTGTACGTATCACTGCAGTTCTGAATTGAAATGTCTGGTGAGAGGCGCTAAAAGCTTAATGCTTAAAAGCTCCACCTACGTAACGTAGACCTACACTAAGCCCTAAACCTACCCGATAGTGTTAACAAAAGCAAATGTAACAAAAATGCAATCATAACCATGCCATTTTAGCTTGTGTTTTGAACTCTTGACTTTGAGCTCTTTTATCGTGACTCGTCTTTCACAGGATTCGTACCCGAGCTCTCAGCATTGCAAGTACAATTCTGTTATGTCAGAAAAGCCGAAAAAATGGAGCTAGTAAAGTGATACAAACTCCAAAATGTATTCATTTACAAATCATGCACTATGGTAAAAAAAAAATGCTTTGAGGTCATATCATAATATTGTGCAAAGAGCCACGTGAAAACAAGTCATTGATCTATAATCTGCCTCTGTAATCATAAATGTGTATGAAAACGATAAAAAGTGCTTGCTGTTTTACTGCCTCTAGTGTTCATTTCAGTTGGAAACTGCAGTAATATGTACGTACTGGTACATATTTTGCGTTTTGCACAGGTACGTTTTTCCAATGAGACCAGTTTGGATTTTTTTTTTTTTCCGTTTTTAAGCCCTGATTAGTAGAATGTCTAAAGTCAACACGGTCTCACTCCTGTTCGTCACATATTGACGCTTGGTCAGTTCCCTTCGGCGTTACTTTTTAATGCACAGGGTACCCCTTTAGCGTAGTTTTTCGGCACGCAGTACTCTATTGATTTCAATGAGAAACCTTTGGCGTCATACACAGATGCATTGGGCATGGTTATCGTCATGATGAAACTATATATTGGGTTATGATTTTGCCGTTGTGACATGGAGTGTGATTCTCAATTTAACCAGCCAGCATAAATTTTATTTACATTTAACGTTATTTTCTTTTTTTATTTACACTATTTAGACACGTTTTGAACACGTAACCCAACCCCATCCCTAAACCTACCCATTTGTGTGTTATAAAAACAACAAGATATAACAGGCAGATATGACTGCAGCCACAATTTATTCAAAAAGTAAAAATATTCCAAGTGTTCCAAGGCCAAACGATTGATTTGTGTGAAGAAAAAAGCAATCAGCGTCGAGTCCATCCGCCGAAGATCATGAACACAACAACACATTTCAAAAACTGCATCCGGAAGAAACGTTACGTCAGCTTTGTATGTCTCGTGACCAATTGCGTCATTACGTCAGCTTTGATTGTAAAATGTCATTGGCTCTCGTTTCTCGTGACCGATCGCGTCATGCCAAAGAGTCGGGTGTATCATTTGAATGAGATATGACTGAGTGGAGTGTGTGTGTTCACGAAGCGGCTGGTTGGATCATCATTTCAGCGATTAAAACATTAAGATCAACTCTGTTCTTCACATAAAGATATCGTATGACTTCAGAAGACTTGGAATGCTACATGAGTTAATACTTTTATACTGTTTTTGGTCAGTTTTTGCAATAAAAACCTGTGACTGTACTTTTATTTGCCTGTTACGTGTTTTATATTGTTCAGAAGTGGGTAGGTTTAGGGTAGGAGTGGGGTTAGTTGCTCCAAAATATAAAAGTAGCCTATAAATATTCATAAAATCATGTCTACTTTTACAAATGCAAAGAATTAAATGCATCTTGAGCTGACCAATTGGGCAAACAACTGAAATCAATGGAGTAACTTACCCTGTGCGTTAAAAAGTGACGCCGAAGGGAACTGACCAAGCGTCAATATGTGATGAATAGGAGTGAAAAGCATGACCTTAAAACTCTTCAAACAGTTACCTCACTTTTAATTGCATTGATTGCAATTTACTGTACATCTGTGATGACACTTTACTTTAATTAAACAGCACTGGTAAGATGTCATCACTGATGTTTAAAATGTGCATTGATTAACACTCAATTAGCTGTCAATGCAGTTATAACTCACAGTCAATTATGCATTAAACATATTTTGTTTATATAACAGGTTGATATTCTAAGCATTTGCACACCACCAAAAAGTTTGACAGTTGATAAAAGACTTTGTAAAAAAACAAAATGTCCGCCTGTTGCTGGTGACAGTATCAGACTGCATAAAAAAATAAAACAAAACAAACAGAAATGAGTCTGATGCAACCACACAGATTGATTCAAAGATGTTGGTGTTTGGGGATTTATACAGACACAAAAAAGTATGCAAACGAATGAATTAAGAAATGCAAAAAGCTCCTTGCTGGGTTATAAAAAAAAATGTCCTCTATTCTTAGTCTGTGCATTCAGCCAAAAGTGAGCAGTTTAGATGAGGTCATGTATCTTGCTCAAGAATTAGTACTGAAATTATAATTTGGTTTAGCTATTGCATGTTCTTTCGATGCAGTTAAAATGAATAGGGAGCTTTTAAGCTTCACAAAGTACACAAAACCACCATAAAACTGTTAAAAAAGACTCCTATACTATATTATTATAAACTATATAAATGTATCCATTTATGTTCTATGAAATAAAGAACAACAAACAGGTTTGAAGTGAAATTAAGCTGAACAAATGATGAATTCTGAGAATTTCGATTCTGAAGTTTAATCATTCGTAGAACATGAAATGCTATTGGCTGAAACATGGCTTATTTAAGAATGAAATGAAGTCTACTCAGTGACAATATTTGTGTTATTAATGGTTTCCATTTAAGCTATTAATTTCTAATTTTTGTAAGGTTTCTTCTATGCTCTCAACTGTTCCACCAATGTTCTTTTCAAAGGTTATAAAATGCTCTTCAGTAACCACAGTGTGCTGGCTTTGAAAAGCCTGACTGCTCTCTACGGCTTTCTCATTTCATATCACGTCCGTGGAGATATAAATTTCAGACACAAAATGCAGTGACTTTAATGTATGCCAGCCACGTTGAATTTAATAATGCAAATGTGTTTATGGGGGTTGAAAGGACAAGACGCATTAGTCAACGTCACAATGGGGAAAAAGATACTCTACGATTTAATTATGACTTTTCGGTCCCGTTTATGGAATAGACAGAGGCACAGCTGTTGAAAGGGTATCTGAGGGTTTACAGTGGGGCTCACAATGATGAATACAGTCCATTGTGAGGAAAACCAACTTTTTTTTTTTGATTCTGCTGCTGCAGCTGACAAGTGCAAATACTTGTCAAGGTTTGGCTTTATCCGATAAGCAATAACCCCTGACAACCCCAACCAGCACCTGACTTAGGGCTAAAACAAACAGAAATTGAGGCTGCACAGCTGCCGGGTTACAGAGTGGCTGCAGATATATTTGCATTTGTGTGCACCAAGCTGCTAAATCTATATGGACAAAACACAGTATTTTTTTTGAATATATTTACATTTGAAAACCTATTTCTACTCAATATAATGGAAATGAATGGGAAAGATAAACATCATGAAAAAATAACAGGCTAATTAAAAATAATTACCACTACATTTCTCTTTTACTATATATATATATATATATATATATATACAGTTGCAAGAAAAAGTATGTAAACCGCTTGTAGAATCTGTGAAAATGTGAATAATTTTAACTAAATAAGAGAGATCATACAAAATGCATGTTATTTTTTTATTTAGTACTGTCCTGAATAAGATATTTTACATAATGTTTTTTTTACATATAGTCCACAAGACAAAAAAATAGCTAAATTTATTAAAATGACCCGTTCAAAAGTTTATGAACCACTGATTCTTAATACTGTGTGTCGTTACCTGGATGATCCACGGCTGTTTTTTTGTTTTGTGATGGTTGTTCATGAGTCCCTTGTTTGTCCTGAGCAGTTAAACTGCCCAATATTCTTCAGGAAAAATCCTCCAGGTCCTGCACATTCTTCAGTTTTCCAGAATCTTTTGCATATTTGAACCCTCTCCAGCAGTGACTGTATGATTTTGAGATCCATCTTTTCACACTGAGGGACTCAAACACAACTATTAAAAAAGGTTGAAACATTCACTGCTCCAGAAGTAAACACAGTGCTTTAAGAGCCGGGGGGTGAAAACGTATTGAATTTGAAGATCAAGGTAAATTGTACTTAATTTGTCTTCCGGGAAACATGTAAGTATCTTCTGTTGCTTCTGAAGAGCAATACTAAATGAAAAAAACTGATATTTAAACAAAATAATACAAATTTGGAGATCTTCATCCTGTTCAAAACTTTCCACCCCCCGGCTCTTAACGCATCGTGTTTCCTTCTGGAGCATCTGTGAATGTTTGAACCTTTTTTAATAGTTGTGTTTGAGTCCCTCAATCGTCCTCAGTGTGAAAAGATGGGGCACAGGCTGGGGCACAGACTCAGAGAGGGGTGGCACATTTAAATACATGTAAACAGTGAACCAGTATAAATACCCCTACATTGGAGGTAATAATACTGTATATTATTGATAACAAAACGTATTATTCTGCATGAAAAGGGATTCCAAATAAGTAACTTGAAATGTGATATGAAATAACAAATAACTCAACAGTAGTAGAAGCACATGGCCTGTGGTGTGGAATGTTTTCCATCACAGTTGTTGTAAACAAGATAGAGCAACTTCATTGACAACAGTAAAAAGTGGCTTTTGAGCTCAGCAAGAAGCTGGAGAAGTGTTTATTCATATTTATATTACATAATAAATATAATACATTATTCAGTGTTTCCCACAGGATTTTGTGAGACTGTGATGGGTAGGCATTGGTCCCTCTAGGGGGGTCCCGGGTCCTGCTCCCCGGAAGAAAATTTTGTTCATTTTAAATTTAAATGCATAAATCTGGTGCATTTTGAGAGCAAGAAAATGAAGAATTGAAGAAATTTGTTTTTTTGTAAACAATTTTGTAATCTAGTAGTAATTTATTTATTGGTTGCATAGATATGAATGGTGATGGTATAGGGCACATAAATGATAGCTCAGAAATGGTAAAGCATGTAGAGTATGCATTCGAACCTCATTCGAAAGAGGTTACCTTTGTTGAATTAACTTATTTCTAGAATAATTAGTGGGGGCCTGTAATACATATTTATTATGTACATATTTACTAGGGGTGTAACTTCAAATTACTCATGGTTCAGTTTGTATGTGCTATATTCAGGGAAAAAAGAACTACTGTCAAATAAAAATAAAGAAAATAAGAACAAATAATCTAACTAAGCAACAGCACAAATAAATACAGTAGAGCAAAGATACTTGTAAAATAAACAGTGCTTTTCAGGTTTTTCTGGTAGGTCTAACATAAGTTTTCAGGTACATAAATTAAATATCAGTAATCAAATGTAAAATAACACTGCATATTTGACTGTATAAATTAAAGTTACTTAAGCTATTCAATCTAGAGCAGTGAGTGATTTCCTTGTCTTTTGTTGTTTGATTAACGTTAAAAACAGGCAGCAGGAATATTATGTTTGCTAGGATACTCAAGACGGGCGTGTTGACAATTTTTGTGTGAATTTGTCCATTTAAGCGCAAGACTTGAAAGAGAACTCAGTGTTTGGGCGCTATCTGAGATGCGGGTTTGCACGCTTCGGATGAGCGCACACACACAATCTTCTCACGGCGCGCGCAACTTCTCATTCGCGTCTTCTGGCTCCTGAATGCTCAGATGCTCAGAATGGGTTCCTCCCCAGTGCGGAGGCGCACATAAAGGAGACATACATTGTACAGGGTTTACTTGTTATTGTATATATTATTATTATTATTTTTTTTTAGGTGGCTTTGTACTCATGCTTAAACAGGGCTTGATGGACTCCATCCTGTTTCCCTTCAGCCAGCCGCCCGTGGGCCACAGTGTGCCAAATTAATTAAAAAAAACATAAGCAGGTGAGACGTTGGTGGGAGCTCAAGTACAGGGACATGATTAGCCATAGTAGGCAAGATTAATGAAGACCTTCTAAGAGAGATTATATTGACTGAGCCTGATTATACTGGAGAGCGTTTATTCAGTGGCGTATCATTATGAATAGAGGAATCCATAGATCATATGCAAACCCCCCTCACAGGGCTGATATCTCACTAAACCCAGCCTTTGTCCTGAGCCTCAAAGCATGCAGATGAATTCATAACCCGCCCTTACCAAATGAAAATGTATCATATGTGGTCTATCTGTCCAAAAGGCAGTTTAGTCTTTTTTTTTATATATACATCTTTGGAAGATCTTTTCATTGCACAATGCAAAACCTCATAATGACAACAGTTGTCACCTCAAAACCAACATAAAAAATAGTCCAATTGATATACATATTGCTGTACTGACCGACCAAAATCCAGAATAACCTGTTTCATTTTTACAAGGTGTTCTGTGAATCACTTACTGTGAAACTAGAAATGAGAAAGCTCAGATCGATTCCAGTAGATTCTTACTTCACCCTTAATCAACATAACCAAATCAATCCCTGAGCGAAAGATCCGTGTTGGCACTTCATGATTTGACAAAGCAGTTTTGGGAGGCTTATGCAGCTCTATGTGGTGGCCAAATGTCATCTCGAATCTTTGGCTTTCTGTACACTGCTCATTCACAGCCAGGCCTGGTGTGCTTCGCATGCTAATATTTTATTCTTGTCTTGACTAAAAAAATGGATGCATAATAAACTTTGTTTCTGGGCCCGTGACTCTTTTGCCCTTGGTGGAAATGATTTCATACATCACTTAAACCACTCCACACATCTATATTCCATCTAGCCTGCATTTAATATTTAAACCACAATATAGAGTGAATGAGTGGCACTCTGATGTTTACTGTGCATGGGTTTGAAATGATAAGTACTTTGAGCCCCATTGACAATCTGACAGCAAAATGATATGTGATTGGATGAGGAAGAAAACAAGGCAAATTTTATTACTTGGATAAGATGTGAAAACAAGGCAGCAATGTGCATTTCAACCATGTTTTGCTGCCTCAATTTCACATGCAAAGATGTTCAAATAAAAAGAAAGAAACACTATCTAGCGCACATCAGTGTAATTGATAAAACTGCAAATGAGATGAAAAGATTGTGTTGGATGTGCAGCAACAGATGGCTGCCTCTATCTTTGCCCTGATGTTGAGCGCACAGCAGCTTCCCTTCTTTTTCTCTAATTTTTCACAACAATTTAAGCTTTGATCACAAACACGTTATTATCATCAAAAACGTCCACACTGCGTTCGCCCACGCAAGCAAAGCGTCGAAAGCAAACACAAACCCTCCACCTTTCAGGTGAATAATGTGTATGAACATGTGCCAACATGCATCAGTGACCTTTTGCAGGGTGGACTCATTTGTATTCATAGATATGTCTACAATTTTTGTACATTTGGATACTGAAACTTAGAACATAATGTATTGACAACATTATATAAAAATACAATACAACTATCAAACTATGAGTATATTTTATGTTTCAGTGTCCAAACATACAAAAAATTTGAATGTGCTAAAATTATTTTAATGAAATATTCTAGGTTCAAGTTAAGCTAAATCAACAGCATTTGTGGCATACTATTAATTACAACAACAAATAATAATAATAATGAAAACTTAAAATGGAAGTAAATGCCATAAACAATATGAGTGTTAACATGATTTTACAGTGGAAAAAAATCACTTTTAATTAATTAATTAATTAAGCTTTTCTGTGTAAAGTTACAGTATAACCAATTATATTTTAAATTATATTCTAAATATATTGTTGCCATGACAACGTGATGGCATAAACGCTAAAACATCTGTTAAATGTATGTTTTAAACAGCTTTATAGCTCAAATAACATGCTTTTACAGAGCAACTGATGTAAGTGCTTTTATAAAATGATGAACTTCACATTTCTGCATTTAAATCCTCCATTCACTTCCTTTGTAAGTTCCTCAACGTAACCTCGATTTTTGCTTGGGAAAAGTTAAAAATAATTCCCCCCAATACAAGCTTAACTTGTATTGAACCTTGAACATTTATTTTAGCTGTTTATGATTTGTGATTATATTTAGGGTTTATATTGCTCTGCTCAGTGCAAAGGCTACATTCTTACATGTGCATCCATAATTTCATATGTGCAAACCTAGGGAATTCCTCAGCGGTGTCTGTAAATGACAGTAAATGAAACAGCACCTCGTCAATTCTGAGATCTTCAGAGGGCACAGCAAAATAAACGACAGTGTTCCCGGTGGATGGCACAATCTGAATGAAAGCTAGCAATGCTACGGCTTGGAGTATCATCAGCAGACCTGGAGACACCGTCACCATCTATCCTTGATTGCATTTGCATTTCAATAGCTATTTATACTGTTGAATAAATACTTTTTTATGATAAGTCTATTCCAGCATACTGAAATGGTTGTATGCACTGTAAAATACATATATGACATGCATAACACTGATTACATCAGTGATCGGCAATGAATACTAGTAATCAGCGTTGGAGTCAACACCAGACCAATACCAAACCCCTAAAAAAAAACAGATCAATACTAGCCCCTGGTTTCACAGACAAGGTTTAAGCCTAGTCCCAGACTAAAATGCATGTTTGAGCTGTTTTAACTGAAGGCAACTTGCACTAGCATATCTTAAAATATGTCAGTGCCTTTGTTTTGTCTCAGGATGCACACTGGTAATGTTTTTTTATAAAAAATGTCTATAAATGCTATTTAATTGTCCTAATTGAACTAATGCCTAATTCTAGCTTAATCTGAGCTCTGTCTATGAAACCAGGCCTAGATCTCATAAGACCCAGACCATTACCAGACCCTTTAATACCCTTGAGGCTGAGACCAAGAACCAGATTGTCCATTGCCCAAGACCAAATCCAGAACAGACACTAAGGCCGCATTTACACTGCAGGTCTTGATGCCCAATTGACCTATCGGTAAGCTCCGCCCCCCTTAGTTACTGTTGCTAACTCGGACAAACAAACGGAGTTGCTAACTGTCTTACAATGACAGCTGTCAGTTTGAAAACCTTATCCCAAGTTGTTTTTGCAAAAACACTCATACAACTAACAGTAAACAAACATATAGAGACCTTATGCCTTTTCGGGGGGTGCTAATAAACTGTAAACTTTGTATCTGAAAACAACTCAGATAAACTGCGAGTGCGAGCTCTCCCTTTCACTACCCGCATTGCTCTGTAGACTATAATACCCATTAAAATAGGAGTCCCTCCTTAGTAAGACAGATAATGTAGACCTTAAACATATCTAAACTCCCAGAAATATCAAAAATGTAAACAAAAACAAATTAGAAGATAAATCACAATAAAGTCTGTGACACAGAAGGACCACCTCTCGTCGAGGAGCATTCAAGTGGGACTTAAATATGCCATGGAGAGATGTACAGTATAAAAATTTTTAAAATAAATATGGTGGGAGATTAATTTGGAAGCGAGGGTTTACAGATCACAATGCAAACGGGAGAAGCCTCATGTTATGGTCGTCACGATCGCAGATGACTACATCCAGGATCAACACTGTTCATGTACCGCAGGGTAAGATTCAATTCATTTACATTTAACCATCTTAATATGGAAAGATGCACTAAAATGTAGACCTTCGTTTATGTGTTTTTGACCTACACTGTTAATGTTACATGACGTGAGAACAGTTAGCTATTTCGGTTTGTATGTTAGCATGGACTCACTGACTTTGATCGTAACTTAATGAGAGTATAACAACCAGAAAATCCTCTCAGGATACCTGGAATCAGTGTTACAGTACCCCAGACACATCGTTTTACCATTTTTGTAGCATAAACACCATCAAACCGATGAGAGCTTCGGATTTTCCAATGTTTCTCTATGGTGCTGAAACCTAAAGATGTCCGAGTTCCGGTCCCCTTGCAACTGATACTCAACTGCCATTGGCTCATCTGCGTTCGAGGGGAGGGGCTTACCGATAGGTCAATTCCGATTTGTTGACTATGTCAGATTTTTTTGAAGTCTTCTTTTAAAAGTGATCCATATCCGATATCTGCATTCACTTGAAACAACCCAAGGTAGACGCACTAATGTGGAAAAGCTTAGGTCGAAAAGGAAGTAAAAAAAAAGGACTTGATTTGCAATGAATGCAGACAAAATGATAAAACAAGCTTTTGCTTTCTGCACCATCTTTAAAGGTCAGCAAAACATTGGATTGAGCCTTCGTCCTCCATTGCGGCATTGAAAAGAGTCATGTGATCGTGGTTGATGTCGCAAGTTGATGTCATTCGATTCATTCCATTTTTCGTTATCAACAACATGAAGTGCATTAAATATTACATTACGTCAGGGTTTCCCAGACCGTGATGGAACTGCAGGTGTTTGTGACAGTAGTTTTTCAACGCCAAAAGAGGGTTTGCGCTGGCACAAGCTGTTAGTAAATCTGGCCCAAAAGCTTTCCAAAGACATTAATGCATTGTTAAATAACTCACTAAAACTGAGTGATAATTCAAATAAAAATGAATGTGTTAATCAGGAGTTGATTAGATATGTAATGTTACAATGTTGAGAAAACACTTGTTAAAAGTGAAATTATTTCTGTAAATCCAGTGATCAATTGCTGTGTGGGTCTCAGTTTTCAGTGAATTATGAATATTTGAATGCCATTGTGAAAATAACATGTAATCATGTAATCAATAAAAAAGTAACTGAATACGAGTATTTTAAAACGTAATATCTAATTATGAGTACTACATTTTTGGAATCTGATTACGTAATCCAGATTACATGTAATCAGTTACTACCCAGCTCTGTCAATGACGTACGACTCACATTGACGGGAATATCTGATCTGTCCGTTTACATGGCAGACGCAAATGCACATATCTGATTCATATCCGATTTATTTCCACATTTGAATGAGGCCTGAAACCGATCGGAGAATATCGGAATCCATGTGCTTTTTCCTGCTTATACATGGGAAGCAAAAATCAAAATTGGGTCACTTGAACAATGTAATGTAAATTGCATGCTGGGAATCTAACAAGCTGAACCAGCCTGGACCAACATGAATTCATGCTGGTTTATGCAGGACTTTACTCTGGCCCTCAAGTTCCACTTTCCTGCAGAGTTTAGCTCTCAAGGATCTCAAGGGCCAGAGAACCTATACTGTACATTTTTTTTTTTTTTTTTTTTTTTTCAAAATTGTAAATAAAACAAAGATTAGTACATTTTAAAAAATTATACCAGGAAGTGTTTTTTTAAAGACTTACTCCCTTTGTATAATTTTAACTGTAATGTCACATGGCAGTAATGCATTGAAGGTGGCAAAAATCACAATGCTTAATTATACAAGCAAAAGATCAACACCCTTCCCTAACGATCTGCCAAACACTTGCATCGAAATCTCACACTTACATTTCAGATTCCAGGGTGTAATATAGGCCTTAGCTGGAAAACTGCCAAACGAGCGTGAAGAGGATGTGAGAATGTAGTTATTCTATCTATAATTATTGTTAAAGTATTAGTACTTTATTTAGATATAGTCCCTGGGCAACAATCAATAGATTGAAAACTTACTCAGTGTCTTATGCCGTAGGGCAGACTCTCCACGATAGCACAGATTCATAGATTCTTTGTCTCCAGGGGCCGAATGGGCCAAGTGTGTAAATAATTTCCTATGGACACACACTCATTAAAATCTAATGCATACACGCATCCAGCTCCAAGTAGGATTTGACATTTAATTTGGACCTTTCCATATTAATAATGTAGCATGAAATTGTTGATGTTTGACTGATGGCAGGGAAATCGAAACCAATTCAGTGATCTAATAAAGCCAGCTGGCCGAAGCTTCCTTTCTAAAATTACCCACAAGGACCCAGGGTTACGTGCGATTATCCCGAACCGCAACGATGATGAAGCCACGCGTGGAGAGGACCTGACAGTTAGTCTTGTTGTCTCAGTGGCCTACTTTAAAAGACTTTGGAAGGGAAGACTTGACAGATACAGTATGTCTCATTTTGACAGGAAGTGACTAGATGAAAAGACTCTATTGCATAGATACACTATATTGCCAAAAGTATTGAGACACCTCTCCAAATCACTGAATTTAGGTGTTCCAATCACTTCCATGGCCAAAGATGTATAAAATTAAGCACCTAGGCATGCAGACTGCTACAAACATTTGTGAAAGAATGGGTCGCTCTCAGGAGCTCAGTGAATTCAAGCATGGTACTGTGATAGGTTGCCACCTGTGCAATAAGTCCATTTGTGAAATTTCCTCACTACTAAATATTCCATGGTCAACTGTTAGTGGTATTATAACAAAGTGGAAGCAATTGGGAACAACAGCATCTCAGCCACAAAGTGGTAGGTCACGTAAAATCACAGAGCTGGGTCAGCGCATGCTGAGGCACACAGTGCGCAGAAGTCGCCAACTCAATAGCTATAGACCTCCAGACTTTGTGTGGCCTTCAGATTAGCTCAAAATCAGTGCGTAGAGAGCTTCATGGAATGGGTTTCCATGGCCGAGCAGCTGCATCCAAGCCTTACATCACCAAGTGCAATGCAATACTTGCCTGACTGCATTGTGCCAAGTGTAAAGTTTGATGGAGGGGGGGTTATGGTGTGGGGTTGTTTTTCAGGGGTTGGGCTTGGCCCCTTAGTTCTAGTGAAATGAACTCTTAATGCTTCAGCATACCAAGACATTTTGGGTAAGTTCATGCTATCAACATTGTGGGAACAGTTTGGTGATGGCCCCTTCCTGTTCCAACATGACTGCGCACCAGTGCACAAAGCAAGGTCCATAAAGATATGGATGAGCGAGTTTGGTGTGGAGGAACTTAACTGGCCTGCACAGAGTCCTAACCTTAACCCGATAGAACACCTTTGGGATGAATTAGAGCGGAGACTGCGAGCCAGGCCTTCTCGTCCAACATCAGTGCCTGACCTCACAAATGCGCTTCTAGAAGAATGGTCAAAATTGTTTATTCCCATAAACACACTCCTAAACCTTGTGGAAAGCCTTCCCAGAAGAGTTGAAGCTGTTATAGCTGCAAAAGGTGGGCCAACTCCATATTAAACCCTACGGATTAAGAATGGGATGTCATTAAAGTTCATGTGCATGTAAAGGCAGACGTCCCAAAACCTTTGACAATATAGTATATCTATACATAGATAGCACATTAAAGGGATAGCTCACCCAAAAATCATTTACTCACCCTCAAGTGCACTCTTTGTATTTTGTTTTATATTCCATAATAAAGGTATGAAACTATATGAAACTTTTTGTGTTGTACAGGGGAAAAACTCAAATTGAGGGTAGATGGATAACAGATTTGTCAGAATTTTTAAAATACATTTGGCTCAAAAATGTGAGAGTTCAAGTGTTTCATATTTCTGATTTGACAATACCTTGAAAATACTCAAAAATACAGCAAAGTGTCAACTGACACAAGGTCATCAGTCCATAGGACAGGACCGAATTACGTTTGCTTTAAATGACCGCAGCGGTAATCCAGTTCCATTCTGATTACAAGTGTCATTTTACATGCACATGGTGAAAGACACGGTGTGACTTTAGGGGTCCATATTAAGCTAATCCAAAATGCGTGATTGACAATCTAATTCATTTCAGCATTAGCATAGCCGTGTAGAAATTAGCCTCCAATTACCACACTCAGTTAAGTGCCAGAAACTGATGAATGTGGGAGCTGTATCTGGCAAGTCATTCATACTCTCCTCTCATGTCCTAAGCTCAGGAAAGATCAGGGTGAAATTTGAATTATGATCTAATAAAGTCATATTAGGATATTATTTTATGCATAACAGACAGTAATGAATTGTAATTTCCCATGCAACTAAATGGCAAGCAGTCCCCTTCAATGAGAATAATGATCCGGTCCCACTTTATATTAGGTGGCCTTAACTACTATGTACTTACATCAAAAAATAAGTACAATGTACTTGTTGTGTTCATATTGTATTGCAGTACACTTCTGCTGATATTAAAGTTAGGGACAGGTGTGGTGGTATGGGTAAGTTTAAGGGTAGGGTTAGGTGTAAGGGAAGTGTCAACAGTGTAATTATAAATGTAACTACAGAAATTAATTACAGATGTAATTACATGCAGGTAATTTTTAAAATATAAGTACAATGTAATGTATGTACACAATAAGTGCATTGTATCAAATGATTAATTTACATGTTAGTACATAGTAGTTAAGGCCACCTAATATAAAGTGGGTCCAATGATCCTTTACTTACTGTAAGATAAAAAATATGGCATAATTCAGTGGCCGCGGCAAATGACACAGACTAAACTTCCAACAGACACAGCAGAGAAAAGAAATCAATGTTGCTCAAGCTAAAGTTCACAGAATACTCAGATATAACCCTGAAAATACAGAATATTCAGGTGTTCTACAAAAAAAAAAAAAACTTTGAAGAAAAACTTCACTTTTGATCAATTTAATGTGTCCTTGTTAAATAAAAATATTATCATTTTAATTTTCTTATTTACTCCAAACTTTTAAATGGTAGTGTAATGGTTTCCACAGAAATATTAAGCAGCACAACATCGATAAAAAATAAGAAATGCTTCCTGATCAATGCTGAAAATTCAGCTTTGCCATCACAGGAATAAATTATATTTTAAAATATATTCAAGCAGAAAATAGTTATTTTACTAGCTATTTAATTAGTGCTGTCAACGTTAACGCATGCGATTCATTTAAAGTCCTTAACGCGTTAAAATAATTTAATGCAATTAACGCAAATAAATTACAGAAGTACGTGAAGCTGCGTCATTAACGTAATTTTCAGTTAGATGATCTTACAAGTCTGGAGTTTATCACAATCACACTGAGCATCTACCAACCCTGAGGAAATTTCCATTCTAACTCTTTAATCCGATTCTGCTTCTCTGTTTGTGATCAGGCCATTTTAAGCCGTTAAACTCTGGGAAAGTTTTCAGTGATCCAGTAATCGAATTCATTCAAACAGTCCAAAACAGCGCTAATGTAAAGAAGGCCAGGCTGATTACATCAGACATATCAGAGAGAATAGAGACTCACATTGCATTTTTAGTGAATTATTCATTCCAGTGTGTGCTTTGCTTTAAAACAAGAGCTCTGTCGTATTCTGCTATTGTTTCTGAAGAGCGCAATTTTGGTGACATACAGGAGTCGTACAGTAACGCGAGAGAGTCTGTTATATTGATGCACAAAGAACAAACCATGTATGTGCGCACTCTAGATCACTGATCGCACGCTGCATTCATGTACAGACACATTTCAGTACATTCGTGTTGTTTCCACACACTCAGGAAGGATAATGTTTTATTTGTCATGTGAACATTGTTGTGTTTAGTAATCGTAGTTTTATGCAGTCAAGACAAAGCGGTTCATTTAGGAGTTTTTTTGGCATCTCCGTGTGGTCCTGTTCGGTATCGCAGCTTGACTCGTCTAAAATGAAAACAGTCTCGTTGTTGTTGCTCTGTACACATAATATACACTGTGAATTCTGTAAAGTTTTTTTCTGTAATGTTTTTTTTTCATGGGTGCTTAGGTGTGTATAAATATATAATAGCATTATATAGACTCCTTATATTTGGTTATTTGGTGTCCTTCTGGAGTCTCCAATGATCATTGAAGCTTGCAGAAAATACAGTTTTGTGAGAATCACCCTTCAATCTGATTGTGTACTTTGCTGGATATAGCAAATTATGACTAAATGAATTTGTTTATTGAGATAAATGGCGTATGCTTAGTTTCACAATAAGTGTGTGATTAATCGCGATTAATCATACAACGAAAGTGCGATTAATCGTGAAATTTTAATCGATTGACAGCCCTATTCACAATATTACTGTTTTTACTGGATTTTCAATAAAATAACTCCAGGCTTGGCGAGCATAAGAGACATTCATTATTTCAAACTTATGATCAGTAGTGCATATACTATACACCGATCAGGCATAACATTATGGCCACTGATAGGTGAAGTAAATAACACTGATTACCTCTTCATCACGGCACCTGTTAGTGGGTGGGATATATTAGGCAGCATGTGAACATTTTGTCCTCAAAGTTGATGTGTTAGAAGCAGGAAAAATGGGGCAAGCGTAAGGATTTGAGCGAGTTTGACAAGGGCCAACTTGTGATGGCTAGACGACTGGGTCAGAGCAAAACTGCAGCTCTTGTGGGGTATTCCCGGTCTGCAGTGGTCAGTATCTATCAAAAGTGGTCCAAGGAAGGAACAGTGGTGAACTGGCAACAGGGTCATGGGCAGCCAAGGCTCATTGATGCATGTGGGGAGCGAAGGCTGGCTCGTGTGGTCCGATCAAACAGACGAGCTACTGTAGCTCAAATTGCTCAAGAAGTTAATGCTGGTTCTGATAGAAAGGTGTCAGAATACACAGTGCATCAAAGTTAGTTGCGTATAGGGATGCATAGCCGCAGATCAGTCAGGGTGCCCATGCTGACCCCGTCCACCGCTGAAAGTGCCAACAGTGGGCACGTGAGCATCAGAACTGGACCACGGAGCAATGGAAGAAGGTGGCCTGGTCTAATGAACCACATTTTCTTTTTCATCGTGGATGGCCGAGTGCGTGTGCGTCGCTTACCTGGGGAACACATTGGCACCAGGATGCACTATGTGAAGAAGGCAAGCCAGCGGAGGCAGTGTGATGCATTGGGCAATGTTCTGCTGGGAAACCTTGGGTCCTGCCATCCATGTGGAGGTTACATTGACACGTACTGTGACAGATCTGCCAGGCTCTCTCACCAGTCAGCCACAGTGCACCCTGTCACCAGAGTACTAATCACGCACACCTGCACCTCATCTGCACCCTCATTAGCTGGCTTCATAAGCACACACCTCACCTCATTTAGTTGTCCGATCTCATTCATGAAATACAGGCTACCTACCTGTTTCTCCAGAGATTCCTTGTGTATCCTTTTCTCCAGCAATTTCTCCTGTGTCCTGTTCTCCAGCGATTACCTTCAAGTATTACCTTCACTCTCCATGTTTCATCTGTCAGAGGTCGAGGTGTGTTCATCCAACCTGGTTTCCTCTTCACCGAATCCCACGAGTCCCTGCACCTGTAAGGAAAAGACATTCCATAATTCTCACATCCAAAGAACATAAAGTCTCTACTGTGTGTCTACTCACCTGTTGATATTGCCTGTTGCTTCGTGCTGTCTCGAATAAACTCTGTTAACCATTCCTCTTTGTGTTCCGAGTATACATTCTGTAACAGAAGACTGGACCAAAGACAAGGAGACGATTCATTCAACACGATGAGTTCACCCGATCCGTTCCAGGGACTCGTGGATTCCACCCGCCAGTCTCTCAACCCACCATCAACCACCATCACTACTTCCGTCACCACATCCGCCACTTCTTCACTGCCTGTAAGTGCCAGTCCCATGGCCCGACCGGCGCCCTACTCTGGCTCACATTTGCACATTGACCTTGGAGATGCAGCCGCACTTATTTCCCATCGAGAGCGAAGATCGCCTACATTATATCTTTGCTGTCAGGATGAGCGCTTCAGTGGGCCGAGATGATCTGGCACCAGGCTGGTACCGTAACCCAGTCTCTAAAGAATTTCCTCAATCATTTCCGGGAGGTGTTTGGAAGACTCGCTCGCTTGATATGACGACACCATCTGCCTCGAATGCTTCATCCAGCTGTCAATCCGCGTAGCCAGGCGTATGCAGTCATGTCACGAGGAACACCAGGGTCTGCAATCCTCCCACCATCGCCAGCCAGAGTCCATCAGCGCTCCAGAACCAGGTGTTGAACCCATGCAAGTTGACCTGACAAGATTAACTCCTACTGAGCGACAGAGGCGGCTGACCCAGGGACTGTGCCTGTACTGTACTGCAAGTGGGCATATAATTGTCACCTGTCCCATTCGTCCACCACGACCCATGGTGAGTGTTGTGAATATGCCTCCTGTCAATTTAAAGCCTCTCACTACCGAAGTTATTCTTACTGCAGCCAATGTTTCCATTCCAGTCTATGCCCTCCTCTATTCTGGGTCAGCCGGGAATTTCATCTCCGGGTCCCTCTGTTGTCAGCTCAAACTCCCGAAGACCACCACCCCGACCAGCTACCAAGTTCAATCCATAACTGGAAGACCCCTGAGCAAGAGACAAGTACGTTTCAGCGTCGGTCCATTACAACTGCAAGTGGGTTCACATCACACGGAATATCTCCATCTACTGGTTCTGGAGCACTCCACCACAGATGTGATCCTAGGGCGCCCATGGCTTGTGCAGCATGAGCCAGTGATCTCTTGGAAGACGGGTGAAGTCCTGAAGTGGTATAAGGGCTGTTCTCCAGAGTGTTTCTCATCCAAGTCTCAGGTTGGTTCCCACCGTTCCACGGCTCTTCCTATCAGCTCTACCTCCATCGAAAGCCCCGTAGAGAAACAATCTGTCGATATACCCACCTGCTATGTCCCCTTCAGTGACGTCTTCTGCCCCAAGAAAGCCTCTATGCTGCCTCCACACCGGCCATGGGACTGCGCTATCGAGTTGATTCCGGGTGAGCCAGTGCCCAGCTGTGGAAGATATACCCGCTGTCTCTTCCCGAGCAGAAGGCCATGGAGGAGTATGTAGAAGAGGCACTCCAACAAGACTACATCCGCCCTTCTACGACCCCTGCTGCTTCGAGTTTTTTCTTCGTGGCCAAGAAGGACGGAGGCTTGCGGCCTTCTATTGACTACCGCTCTCTGAACAAGATGACCATCAAGTTCCGGTACCCCCTTCCCCTCGTCCCAGCGGCACTAGAACATTTCCGCGGAGCCTCTGTTTTCACCAAGTTGGACCTCTGCAGCGCCTATAACCTCATCCGGATACGTGAGGGGGACGAGTGGAAGACAGCATTCGTGACCCCTACAGGCCACTATGAATATCTTGTCATGCCCTATGGACTGGTCAACGCCCCCTCCGTATTCCAGGATTTTATGCATGAGGTAGTCCGGGAGTTCCTCCACCATTCTGTTCTAGTTTACATTGACATCCTTGTTTACTCCCGGAGTATGGCCGAACACCGCCAACACGTTGCGGAGGTCCTGCAACGCCTGAGAGAGTACCATCTTTTCCTCAAGGCTGAAAAAATGCTCATTCCATCAAACCTCAGTGCAGTTCCTTGGATACAATATCAGCAGTCAAGGCATCCAGATAGACGAGGGGAAGGTAGAAGCGGTAAGAAACTGGCCTATCCCTACTACCATTAAGGAACTCCAGCGTTTCCTTGGCTTCGCAAACTTCTATCAACGGTTCATCCAAATTTTTGTTCCATCACCAGTCCCTTAACAGATCTCCTGAAGAACAAGCCCAAGTCTCTGTCCTGGTCACCATCTGCCGCTACCACATTCTATCAGCTGAAGACTGCCTTTACTAGTGCACCGCTCCTAGTTCATCCGGATCCTGATCGACCGACGTTTGTGGTGGAGGTGGATGCTTCAACTACCGGAGTCGGAGTGGTGCTCTCTCTGCAGCTGGGGATCCCAGCCAAACTCCATCCATGCGCCTTCTTCTCCAAGAAACTCAGCCCGGCGGAGGTAAATTATGACATCGGCAACAGGGAACTTCTTGCCATCAAGTTAGCCCTGGAGGAGTGGCGGCATTGGCTGGAGGGTTCTCACCACCCCTTCACGGTTCTCACCGATCATAAGAACTTGGAGTACCTGAGAGACGCCAAAAGACTCAATCCCCGTCAAGCCCACTGGGCTTTATTCTTCACCCGATTTGATTTCTCAATTTCCTATGGTCCAGGAACCCGAAATGTGAAGGCTGATGCTTTGTCCCATCTCCACGCCCCTGAGGAGGTCAACGAGATCCCAGAATCCATTCTACCTGGTAATCTGATTGTGAGTCCCATCCAGTGGTCCTCAGACTGCGTTGCCTCCACTAATGTCTCCACCGCCACTCCGCCGGGCTGTCCACCCAGTCACCAGTATGTTCCACGCCGTCAACGCACTCCACTTATCCACTCCACTCACTCATCTCTGGGCACTGGCCACCCAGGGGCCAATAACACCCTTTCGCTGCTGATCTGCCAGGCTCTCTCACCAGTCAACCACAGCACACCCAGTCACCAGAGTACTAATCACGCACACCTGCACCTCATCTGCACCCTCATTAGCTGGCTTCATAAGCACACACCTCACCTCAGTTAGTTGTCTGGTCTCGTTCATGCATCACGGACTACCTACCTGTTTCTCCAGCGATTACCTTCACTCTCCATGTTTCATCTGTCAGAGGTCGAGGTGTGTGCATCCAACCTGGTTTCCTTTTCACCGAATCCCATGAGTCCCTGCACCTGTAAGGAAAAGACATTCCATCATTCTCACAACCAAAGAACATCAAGTCTCTACTGTGTGCCTACTCACCTGTTGATATTGCCTGTTGCTTCGTGCTGTCTCGAATAAACTCTGTTAACCATTCCTCTTTGTGTTCCGAGTAAACATTCCGTAACACGTACCACCTACCTAAGCATTGTTGCAGACCATGTACACCCTTTCATGGAAACGGTATTCCCTGGTGGCTGTGGCCTCTTTCACCAGGATAATGCACCCTGCCACAAAACAAAAATGGTTCAGGAATGGTTTGAGGAGCACGACAACGAGTTTGATGTGTTGAATTGGCCTCCAAATTCCCCAGATCTCAATCCAATCGATCATCTGTGGGATGTGCTGAACAAACAAGTCTGATCCTCACAACCTACAGGATCTGCTGCTAACATCTTGGTGCCAGATACCACAGCACACCTTCAGGGGTCTAGTGGAGTCCATGCCTCGATGGGTCAGGGCTGTTTGGCAGCAAAATGGGGACCAACACAATATTAGGAAGGTGGTCATAATGTTATGCCTGATCGGTGTATATATGGATATGGTTTAGGCATGTATAATGCTAATTTATTGTAAGCACATTTATAATTATCTAGATTTATCAACATTAAGATTAGGATAAGAACAAATGTATGTGCATGTACACGTCAGCACACATAAGAACACTCGTACATGGGTTGTAGTGAATGCAACCCATTAACATTAGAAATGTATCACGTATAGCAGTGTGTTACTGAAGCAACTCTGACTTCTTGTACACTCAGCTCAGTATGTAATGAGCTAGGTCAAAGTTTATAAAGCAGAGAGTCAGAACAAAAGTGAGTCCTAACAGGTAATGAGTGTTTGACGTTTGTAGACAGCTGGGCTATTATAGCGAAATGCTGACGCAGGTCTGGCTCCTCTGCGGAGACCTCTCTATCAGGCTCTTAATTGTGCCTTTTATTAGAGCCGCAGTCACTGACTGATGCTATCAGAGCTGGAGGACACACTGCTGCAAGAGAGAGTGAGTCAGACAGATGTACACCATTTGATGTAGTGGCCGGACCCTGGGTGAATGGGCCACTGCAGGTGCAACAACAGGTTGAGTACATTTCTAGAATGGTTGGCCAAACATGCTGGAGTATGTTCTGCTTCACTGTTGAATAAATATAGATAATAATGACTTAAAAGATCCTTTAAACACTTCACAACATATAGTAACCAATAACTACCCTGTGATTTTAGGGGTAAAGGGAGAGTAACGCTGTGATTGGTTGCTAGAAATACAAAAATGTGCCACATTTATATTGTATGTCTGCATAAAGTTTTTTTTTTATATTTTTTTATTTTTTAACTACATTAGTTAGCATGAACAATGAAAAATACTAATTTTATTAATCTTTATGTAAATGTCAACATGTACTAATACATGATTAAAATCAAAGTTATATCTGTTAATAGTATTCAATGGACCTGAGGTGACATGAACAATGAACAGATGTATTTTAAAGTTTAATAAATACTGTAACAAATGTATTGCTCCTTCATTAACCAATGTTAACTAATGGGACCTTACTGTAAAGTGTTACAAAATACCTTATATTTAATACTAGTATTTATTTTGTATTATATGCTATTCATTTTAAATAATAGTGAATATTTATTTAAAGCTGCAGTCCGTAAGTTTTGCCCTTTTGCCTCTCTGTTTGAAACCTGCAATTGCAGTTATTTGTGGAATCTTGTGGGTTGTGCATCGGCACGGCTCCTCAGCATGAATTAATCTAATGTTTTGAGGAGTATGTGTGGCTGTCAGTAACCGCACTGGTGTGGATACTGTACTTCAGAATCACGGAATCATACTTGATGTATGACCGAAATAAGAATTTTCACCAGAAAATGTCACCTGAAAAAGTAAGTAACATGTCTGCCACTTTTGTTCTGACCAACTGAGAAAAAAAAGCATTACAATAAATTGCGCTAACAAACAGTGATTAAATCTAACGATCGCTTAGCTCATATCACATCAAACCATGCTAATTATTATTATTGTTATACTTTGTTCTCAAGTTGTTAATGTTAACAACATCAGCATTTTGTGACTACGTATAGTGTGTATTAGCGTTACCTGTAGATTTCCACTTCTGTACAGTCTAATCTATTGCTTTTGACTACGGGTGAATCTCCAGTTGTCACTGATGATTGTCGTTTGGACCTTTCTGGATTACAATCCGCCATCAAAATGATACGTTTAATTATTCCGGCTGCTGTGAGAAAAGGCTATAAATGATCCACCACCTGCAGCATCCTCGCATTGGATAGCCTACTAGCCAGACTCCTTCTTTGTCAAGTCAAGTCAAGTCACCTTTATTTATATAGCGCTTTTTACAATGCCGATTTTTTCAAAGCAGCTTCACAGTGTCAAGAGGAATATAATGCAACAGAATTTGATTCAGCTGTACAGCCGCTCAGGAGAAAACGGTGATGTCATCCAGCTAATTTCAATTATCATATAGTGTCAATGCGGGCAGATCAGTAATATAGTTGAAATTTAAGTGTCCCCAACTGAGCAAGCCAAAAGCCAAAGGCGACGATGGCAAGGAACCAAAACTCCTTCAGGGCCAGAATGGAGAAAAAAACCTTGGGAGAAACCAGGCTCAGTCGGGGTGCCAGTTCTCCTCTGGCCGACGAAAAAATAGTGTATGATTATGATTCTGGCAACATTACAGGTCAGAAGTCATATTAGATCGAAAGATATTCGTAAGATTATTCGAAAGATTGGAGTCATTACGCCGGAGACGGGTTTAATGAGGATGTCGTGTCAATGCTGCATTTACAGGGGGGAGTTTAATTGACACGGTCTCTGCAGACATTTCAGGGATGTGTTGGTCATGTCTAGGTGCAGGTCCACCATCTGATCTGGATACGGCCCAGATCCGGCTGACTGCAGTATACACAAAGACCAAATTTTAGTCTTTGTGTATACAGACGTGAGGTAATGACGCAAAGATGAATGGCACCATGCTCGAATTTCCCACGGAAAGCTACCAGTACCACTCAGATTATAACACATTATTACAAGCTTACCGTTATGAATCGGACTAAGGTATGGAGATAGTTTTGAACACTGGCTGGTTATGTACTTGCTCAAAAATTGATTTTGGAAATTTTTAACCAAAAAAAGTTAGGGCAGCTTTAATATAAACAGTTTACAATGCAGTTTATTATTGTTTTTACATTGCACTAATGATAATGATTTTTTTCTCATTACAGTAATATTTTGTAACACTTTATTTTACAATGTCCTTGTTACTGAAGTTACATTTACTTACTAAATTACTGTATGCATATAATTGCAAGCAACTAATCCTAAACCTAACCCTACTTCTAAAGTAAGTACATGTTGTTAATTAATATTACTCATTACTTATTTGTGTAATTACACTGTAACCTTAAAGGGCCTCTATTATGCAAAATTCACTTTTACATGAACATAAATGTGTGTTGGCAGTGTGTGTACACAACCACCCTATAATGATAAAAATCCACCACTCCTTTTTTTAATCCCCATAAATCATAAGCAGTGTCTCAGAAAAAGCCATTTGCAGATTCTGGGCAATGTGACGTCACATTATACAGGCCCCACCCACAAGTGTTGATGGACACTGCTGTATTAGCATAGACCCCGCCCTCAGAGAGCTGTACACAGTGCGCCATGTTTATCTCCTCGCCAGAGAATTTAACAGCAGCATTCAAGTAAGAAATGTGTTCTTAATAAAGCTACTAAAGTTCATTCAGTCAAGAGCAGTGAGTGATTTTCTGTTTATCTTTTGTTGTTTGATTCATATTAACAGCAGATATAGCAGTAGGTACTGTATATTACATTGCTTTCACTTTAGTACACAGATCTAATATACACACGGGATTTCTGTACTTGCTGAATATGTGCACAGACATAACCAACTGTTTTCATGTGAATTTTGTGCGTTTATGACATAACCTTGTGTGCATTTGACAGTTTAATCGCAATAACACATGAAAGAGAACTAGTCTAGTTTAATACTCACGGACGCACCGACATCCAGCTCTCTGTGCGCATGCGTCGGCTGATGTAATGCAGATGATGTAAGGCTTGTTCAACTTCATGCAGCAATGCGCAGACCGATCAGCGGCTGACTTGAAGCAGTGTATGCCGGTTAGAAATTTTGTCCGACTCGAGGCAGCGCCGACGCCACTTGACAGTGACGTATGTCAACAAAGTGCCGCAAGAGCGATTCGAGAGCAGCCGGCTGGTGCATTCTGCACAGCTTCTACAGAGCGACTGCACGAGCTCTGATGACACAGCTGTTCCACGATTGGCCGGATTCACAGCATGACAGCGATCACGTGTGTTTCGTGTTTATTCTAAAACCTTCAGTTCCACTAATGCTCACAAATCAGTTTTTTATAACGGTAAAAGCTTTTTTTCATTTAGTCGTGATGTTATATTGTCATGTTTATCAAAATAAAACTGATAAAAAAAGTAGACCCCACTTCATTGATAGTGTAGGCTTATATGCTTATACTTTATTCTTGTACAAACTCTCGCCGATCGGTTGCATCCAGCCGCAGCCGATGTCGAACACACCTGTAATTTCATGATGATGAAGAACTGCCATAGAGATGATCATCAAAACCAAACAGATGTATCATGTTTCAGTTTTCATTCACATGTTCATGCTGTAAAGGCTCCGCCCTCTGGGGTGGGGAGCAGCAGCTCATTTGCATTTAAAGGAGACACACACAAAACAGCTCATTTTTCTCAAACCCAAAAATTGGCATCAAAATGGTATATTAAATGATCTGTTAGGAATTTTGATCTGAAACTTCACAGACACACTCTGGGGACACCTGAGACTTATATTATATCTTGTAAAAAGGGGCATAATAGGTGCCCTTTAAAAAAGTGTAACCTGATATTTTTATGGATAAATGTGTTTAATTGTCACTTAAATATCTCAATACAAACATATCTTAATGGTCCTTAAAAAATAGGCTTTATTTTTTGAATGCAAAATTTCTTGTTTCTTTCTTTTGATTTTGGGATGAATCGTGCTTGAAAGGTTTTGTGAGATTCACCCTAGATACTTACACTGAAAGGCTGAGATTTAGTGGGCAGACTCTTCAAAGCATACCAACACTTGATTGTCCTTGTGTAGTGTAGCAATATAAATATGGAAGGCAGTGGACTTATAGTATGATTGAAAGTGACAGGGAAAGAGAAAAGAATGCATGTGAGAAAGAAGGAGTAAAAAAAACAGAAAGAAAGAGAGGGCAGGCCAAGCCCAGTGCAACAAACAATCAGTGCTGTCAGCTTTAAACAACTATCCCTCCATGCAACAGCCTTGCCAGATCAAAAATCAATGGACAAAAAATGGACTCAGCAAAAACAAATTAACTGTATCAGCCATTCAGACACTCTTTGTAAACTTGATAAAACAACTAAAATCCTTTGAGAAAACAGCAAATACACACATTGAGATGAAGTCAGCACCTCATGGCTAACAATATGAACACATACACATTCACACATACTCAACCAGGCTCACTGAAAAAAACATCCTTATGCTGACATTTCTGCAAACATTTTATTGCATTGGTTGTTACGTATAACGCCAATTCAGTAAACCTCCTAAACACCCCTAGCTGTTATAAATTCACTGTAAACCACGGCTTCACGGGACTTATTGCTTTTATAAAACGGTTACCACACAATACAAATATTAAAGCCCAAATATATACGTATCAATTGAACTTTCATGAAGTAAAATCACTAAAAGCCTTCCTTTCGCCAGAAAAATAGTCACTGACCGTGATCAGCAACCACTGATCTATATAAATGTTCGCTATATAGATCAGTGACAGTAACAGAAGTTACATTATTACGCCATTAGATGTGTTAATGAGTGAGTCACTCAATAGCAAAGACTTTTATATTGAAAGGACTAATAAAACTTGTTGTGTGAACACGGGAACAAGATGCAACTGACAAATGAGCGCTGTCACTGTCAGGACACAGGAAAACCCCTTTACTGTTAAAAGGACAAGATATCGCTGCGGACATTCAACAGATTTTTATTATGAGCATAGGACTGACCTTAAGGAATATGCTAAATCTGACAGCAGGTAATACACTCGGTCACTCAATCTCTCTCGCAATAATACAAGCTTAAATTAACAATATAAATGAGAACAAACATTATGTTTACGTTGCTAAGAGTGGTTGCTAAGGTTGTTGTGCAGTGATACTGAGAACCGTTGGGTGAAGCGGTCATAGCCGTGTTTTATCATGAATAAAACACAGCTTTTGACCAATAAGAATCAATGACAAGAAATAACCGTTTTATAATAGTTTACAAATCATGCACTACGGTAAAAAAAAAAAAAAAAAAAACATTTTGACGTGCAAAAATATGCTATTAATCAATAATCTACCCTAGTAATCATAATCCGCAAAAAAAAACAAAAAAAACATAGAGACATATTTCCAATGATCTTATGCTACAACTACTAAATAAATTGTATGTTTAACCATAAAAGTTGTCCATATGTACACAATATTTAAATCATTACACACAGAAGCACACAAAGCTATTGTAAGGCTTCAGAAGACATTTAAAATAATTTAGCATATACAGCGTCATTTTGACCACTTTAACAGTACTTTTGTCTTCTTCGTTGATCCTTTTTGAGGGCTTGAAATCCTCTGGTCAATATATGCTTTTGCTGTGGAAAAGATCAGCATAAAACTATTTTTGTGTTCCACTAAAGAAATATTAACACATTGTTTTTTTTAACAACATGAAGGAACATTAATGAGGACAGAATTCTCATTTTAGGGTGCGTTTACACAATGATATACTAAATAATGGAAAAGTTTTTCCTTTGCGCTTTTCGCGTACTACATCAAAACGATCCACGTTCACGCGACTAAAAACGCTGTATTATTCATGCCAGGCCAGTAGTTTGCCATGTCACTTTGTAAAGAAACATTTTGCGCTTATAGACTGATCACGTAATACGCATGCGCATGATGTCACTGTTTTCACAAATTTGCATTTATGTAGTTTACACTGAGATGATAACGGTATCGTTTTCAAAAACTTGCACTTTGAAACCCGTTTTCGAAAGTTTACAATTTCAGGCCCCCAAAATGCCGTTGTCGTTTAAATTAAAAGATTTCGTTTAGTTGAAAAAGGTGTTGCGTAAACACCCCCTTAGAGTGAAGAGTATATCTTTAACTTTCAGGCAATTTTATGTGGCCAATTAAAGTTTGACTTTAACTTTTAGGCAATCGTATGTGGCCAATTAAAGTTTGACACCACATTGACTGCAATGAGCAAGACTTAGCTCTGCTCTTTGTTTGCAAGCTGTTGTTTTGACATCTGCTGTATAAAATGTTTAATTGGTATGCTTTCTTTTATTTAAAGGATTAGTTCACTTTAAAATGAAAATTACCCCATGATTTACTCACCCTCAAGCCATCCTAGGTGTATATGACTTTCTTCAGAGTTATATTAATAAATATCCTGACGCATCCAAGCTTTATAATGGCAGTGACGAGGTCCATTGAGTTTGAAGCTCAAAAAAGTGCAATTTACGCAGAAAGTGTAACGACTCTCACAGTTCAAAACACTTACGCTACGTCCGACATCATACACCGCGGCAGCTACGCTTTTTCCGTAAGTTGAATACTTACGGTTAAATACTTAAGGAAAAAGGCCATTATTAACCCCCCTGAGCCGTGTGGAGTACGTTTATGATGGATGGATGCACTTTTTTGAGCTTCAAACTCAATGGACCTCGTCACTGCCATTATAATGCTTGGAAGCATCAAGATATTTATTAATATCTGATTGTGTTCATCAGAAAGAAGAAAGTCATATACACCAAATAAACCAGCAAATTTCCCAAACTGGACAGTCCAGGGCATTGCCACTTTCAGGGGGAAAATACTGGGCTAGAAGTTTCATTCCAAACACATTTTTCGAGGCAATTTAAACCCTCAGCTTGATATCTGTTTTGTTGTACTCCTTGTGCAAAAGGTGGTTATGCCCTGATGGTTTTGAATAATCAACATCAAGGCATTTTACACAACATTATCTCTGCCTTAGCAGATCTCGCTCTGTGTTGTTTGTTCACATTGCAATTTTTACAGAAAGAGTGGAGCGTGTTTGTTTGTTTGCATGCGGGGTATAGAAACATGAATAGCTCAGGTTGAATAAACCCCATCTCCGATAAAATCAAGCCTGCGTGATATTATATCAGGGAGGCTGTTGCAAACTGCTTTAAAGTTTCTCCCAGGACAAGTTAAAAACAATTTTACGTGATCTTTGCATGGATGTATGTTGTTTTGTTAAAAACCATGCTGTATTAGCAGACCAAGGTCCAAACGACAGTCATCAGTGACAACTGGAGATTCCCCCGTAGTCAAAAGCAATAGATTAGACTGTACAGAAATTTACAGGTAACGCTAATATACACTAAATAAACGCAGTCACGCAATGCTGATGTTGTTAACATTAACAATTTGAGAACAAAGTATAACAATAATAATAATTTGCACGGTTTGATGTGATATGAGCTAAGCGATTGTTAGATTTAATCACCGTTGTTAGCACAATTTATTGTAATGCTTTTTTTTGTCAGTTGGTCAGAACAAAAGTGGCAGACATGTTACTTGTTCAGATGACATTTTCCGGTGAAAATTCTTATTTTGGTCATACTTCCAAGACGTAGAATCTGTGATTCTGAAGTACAGTATCCACACCGGTGCGGTGACTGACATCCACACATACTCCATAAAACATTAGATTCATCCGTGCTGAGGAGCCGTGCCGATGCACAACCCACAAGATGATCATTCCGCAAATAACTGCAATTGCAGGTTTTAAACAGAGATAGCGACAACGAGGCAAAACTTACGGACTGCAGCTTTAACTGCATAGTTAACTAAATTTGTGTTAATATCCAAAGCTAATACAAAATATTAATAAAAAATGATAATAGTGTACAACTAATACTACAATTTTACTGAAACTAATAAAATCACACTGGTGTAAGTATTTAGAATTTTGAGCTACAAAAAAATTGTCAGTTGCATTTTTGTATGTCAGAAAGCATGAAATGTCTGTGAACTGTTAAAAGATTTTGTGTAAAGTAAAGGGCAGCTCTTCAAAGGGCATTGTTCCATGTCAGACCGGGGGGTATAATTGGTGCTTTTGGATGTTGCCAAAGTCCTATCTGCCAGAGGCAGAATAATAGAAATGAGTTCCCTTGTCCTGAGACCTGCTTTCTTACCTGCCTGTTTCTACATCTGTTTGTCCACCTTACCTGTTGCTTCAGCTGGCTCTCTCACAGCAGCATGTTAGATGCTGTCCTCCTCTCCTACTCTTTCTTCAATGCCTAACAAATCTATCTCTTTCTCTCCCTGACTCTGTCTTTCTGCTTGAGCAGCACTGGTTGAAGCCTGAAAATATTAATTAATAACATAACTAATTACACTGGTCGGACTGTTCAGCTCTGTTTCAGACTGATACCTCCGGTTCAGGCTGGTCCTCATCCTCAACACGTGCCTTTTCCAGTCGTGGAAAATACTTTTCAATACTCATCTGGATTGAAGCAGCAAACATTCAGTGTGAGAGTAAAAAAATTACATAACATTATTTATAATAAGTTTATTTGATTCACAGCTGCTACATATAGTCTTTTGACCTCGACAACCCAACTGCATTTTACCGCAAACTTGCGACTAGTTAACTTTCTAAAGGCGCAATCGCTTGTTTGCTAAGGGTCAGGTCGGGACTCCAACATTAACACACTGACAACATTGTATTCAGAATATAAAAAAAAAAAATTATAGCACTTTTTAATGTGTGAAGGTGGTGTTCACGAGATACCAACCTTTCGTGAACTTGTGAATTTCGCCAGCCGTCTTCTGTGCACCAAATAGGCCAAGCTTCCACGCTTCCAGGGATGATCTCGTTTTCATTGAGACAGACGCGGTGTACACGGAGGGGAGGGGCTCTGTGTGTGTGTGTGTGTGTGTGAGAGACACGCATGAGTGACAGAGAGACGGAGGGAGAGCAGGGAAAGGAAATGCAGCTGAACGAATACGCTGCGTGTTTTAAATAGCGTTAAAAAAAATAAATGAATAACAAAACGCAATATGTGACGGCCAGTGTTGATTCTGTGGCGTACCGCCATTAATTAGTCTATGTGTGGGAAACACTGTAGTACATGTATACACATTGGTTCAAGATTACCAGCCTCCAACATATAATTTAGAATTTGTATAGAGGAGAATACTTTGAAATCTATGGAAGCTTGTTTCTGCCACAGAATAAAAAATAAAAAAAGGTTATTGCGACTTTTTATCTCACAATTCTGACTTTACAACACGCAATTGCACATTTTTTCCCCTCAGAATTCTGACTATATATCACGTGACTTTATAACTCACAATTGCGAGTTTGTATCTCACAATTCTGAGAAAGAAGTCAGAATTGCGTGTTATAAAGTCAGAATTGCGTGATATAAAGTCAGATATATCTCTGATTTGACTTTATATCATGCAATTCTGAATCTATATCATGCAATTCTGCAAAAAACTCGCAATTCTGACTTTATAACTAAAAAAAAAATCTGAATTGCGAGATGTAAACTCACAATTGTGAAAAAAAAAAGTCACAATTATCTTTTATTCTGTGGCGGAAACAAGCTTCCATAGAAATCCTATGGAAGGATGATATTTCAGAAGATATTCCATGTGTACAGTTCACAGTTATGTTGTCCACAATTTTGGACCAATGATATTTCACTGTGGGCAGGGTTGAAACAGGATTGGTTGACGCTTAGAGTCAAGATTTAAGAGTACACAAAATGGACACAACCTCATCTCTTTTTTTTTTGTCTGTGGAATGACTGTCCAAATTGACAAGCCATTAAAAGATGACCAATGACAGCATGCAAGTGATGAAGATAAATTTGAGGGTAACAAAAAACACTTTGTGAGAGGCTTCACCATTAGAACCTGAAATGCCAAACTTACAGAGCTATTTGTGCGATCTTAACACTCCATTTGCTTCAATAGAGCTGCCAGGCGCAATTTTCTGGAAGACATTAAGAACATGATTGTCAATGAATGCCCTAAGACAAACAGAGATGTCTCAGGTATCCTCCTTTAGTGTCACACAAAGGACACACACATACACACTTGAATATGTGGTTTACGGAGACTCTTCATAGGCGTAATGATTTTTATACTGTACAAACTGTATATTCTATCTCCTTATATTAACCTTATCATCCATCTGCATTTTTTGAATTTCAAAAAGCCATGTTTACATTGTAATACCCATGACATTATTCACATTTGTGTCCTCATTCAAGTTAAAGAACAATTATAGGGCTGGGTGCAACACATAGATTCACAATATATTTGATTGATGAATTTTCAGCCTTGGTAAAACTGAGCATGATGATGAAAATCACAGTGATTTTTTTACAGCCTGGTCTCATCGTTAATACGTAGGTATTAATATGTAACTTTCAAAGACACAAATGTACATTTTTGTACGTTTGGATAGGTGCTGAAACGTAAAATATGGATGTATTGGCGACATTTAAATGTAGCATTATTAAGTTTTTATAGCTAAAAAATGTAAAATATTTACGAATCTTTCATTTCATAAAGATATCTGTATAATTTCCCTTTTACCATTTCACAGATAAATGTAAGATCCCCTAACCCTAACCTAAACATACCCATTTTATACAGAATATTAAAAGAATAAAACGTCATGGACAGAAATGTGTAGGAAAATGTCAATTTTAGTAACAATATAGCATTAAAACGATATTTTGAGCTGCTAATCCTACTCCTACCCAGTACAGTTATGAAGAAAAACATAACAGACAGACAAGTGTAATCACAATATGAAAATGTCAAAAGCTGATGACGATGTGTTGCAGTCCCAGTTCTCTCTGGCGGTATATAATAGTTTTCTATGAGGTACAAAGCAGAATTTAAATTGTTAATCCATGAAAATGTTAATCTGGCTTTTTTCCCTATTTCAAATGTACATCGACTGAAACACGACATGTCGCAATCTGTGACGAAGCAGGCGAGAGCCAGTGAGTGTTCGATACCACTGCCGTCAAACATGTCATAACGCTTCTTAGGGCTTCTTAACGCTTCTTCTTTTTTGAAGCTGCCAGCTTCTGTTTTACATTATAATCCTATGGAGTAAACCGTGTTTTCAAAAAAGTCGTGATCACTTTTTAAAACGCCAACGCCGACGTCTTTATCTGCAGCTCAGCGTGTCTTTTTCTGCAGCTCAGAGCGTCTTTTCAAGTTGAAAAAAGTTCAACTTTTCTGATAAAAACGCCCTACATCAAGCGCCTTTTTGACAGCTGACCAATGACAAGCGAGTAGCGAGACCTGACTCGTTTCCATAACAACAAGAAAAATGGTGAAGGTGCCAGTAGATCGACTAAACAGCAGTAGCAGGTCTTCAAACTGACTTTTGTTAAGTCTAAAATATGCCGCAAACCGCGCATCATCCAACCGCAGCTCCTGGACTAAATTATTGTAAGCACCATACTGTTTTCTTCCTCATATAATATTGCGCACCCAAAAACGTCGTTGTGAACCGACACTCTCCTCCCCGTTAAAGGAACACGCCGACTTTTTGGGACTTTAGCTTATTCACCGTATCCCCCAGAGTTAGATAAGTCCATACATACCATTCTCATCTCCGTGTGTGCCATAACTCTGTCTGACGCACCCACCACTAGCCTAGCTTAGCACAAAGACTGGAGCTAAATGGCTCCATCTAGCCTACTGCTCAGTAAGTGACAAAATAACGCCAACATTTTCCTATTTACATGTTGTGATGTGTATAGTCATAGTGTGTACAAATAACAAGGTCACATGAGACACAGCCATCTTCTAACCGTATACATACTGGGAACTATATTCTCAGAAGGCGAAGCACTGCTACTTCTGCGGAGTGATTTGCTCGTTCTGATTCTCCCCTCGACCTCAGTCTGTTCGGCATCTTGTCTATCAGCTTCCAAAGTTTGTAACTCCTCGTCTGTGTATTCTGGCTCAAAACGATATGGTTCTGGATTTTGGTTTGATACCAAGTAAAAATCCTCTGACAATTCCTCAAAGTCAGCCATGATCACCAGTCACGTTCGCTACTAGCTACCTAGTCACGTTTTGTTGACGGAAGTAACAACGGTGCTTCTCAGGTGCTGCGAGCAAATCACTCCGCGGAAGTAGCAGTGCTTCACCTTCTGAGAATATAGTTCCCAGTATGTATACGGTTAGAAGAAGGCTGTGTCTCATGTGACCTTGTTATTTGTACACGCTGTGACTATACACATCACAACATGTAAAAAGGAAAATGTTGGCGTTATTTTGTCACTTACTGAGCAGTAGGCTAGATGGAGCTGTTTACCTCCAGTCTTTGTGCTAAGCTAGGCTAGCGGTGAGTGCGTCAGACAGAGTTATGGCACGCACGGAGATGAGAATGGTATGTATGGACTTATCTAACTCTGGGGGATACGGTGAATAAGCTAAAGTCCCAAAAAGTCGGCGTGTTCCTTTAACTTCAAAAGCCAACGCAAGAGCCAACTTTCTCTTTCTCGACATTTTGTATCTCTGCACCACACAGCACTCTTGTTGCAGCTGTTGTTATAGCAACAAAAGACGCCCTCGGCTGCTATTTGGAACCAAACACTGCCAGCTTTTTTTTTTTACTAAAAGAGCACTCTTGTCAACCTTTTCTTGTCAAAAAAGACATCAAGTGTGAACACGCTCTTAAGTGCGCGCTTTTTAAAATTTTGAATTCATAACAAACGCTGGATTTGACATTTACAGTCGCTGATGAGAGTGGAGATGAAGATCGCTGGATAAAGGGCTGAATTTGGATCTGTTCCTCGCAAACATGGATTCTAAAGATTTGGATTACAGTGAGTGAATAAAATTGATGTCTTTTGTGAATTTATGTTGTGTTTTGGCGTATTTTATGATTGTATTGTCAGTCGCTGCATAGAAGAAAACGTTTTTAGTGCTGTCAATATGTAAATAATTCACGTTTTATTGCTGTCAATAGGTAATTGTACGTTATAGTGTGTATGTAAATGTACGTGTGGTAGAACCACACTTTGTGTAAAAACAGACACATATTCTCATGAGATCACGTTGCAGTTTTTATAAAGTTCATTAGAAACAATGCCATCACAACTTAATTCATTTTATCTAGATTTTTTTGTCAAATCAAATCAAATCACCTTTATTTATATAGCGCTTTTTACAATGGCAATTGTTTCAAAGCAGCTTCACAGTGGTAACAGGAAAATAATGCAACAGAATTTGATTCGGCTATACAGCCGCTCTGGTGAAAACGGTGATGTCATCCAGCTCATTTCAATTATCATATAGTGTCAATGCGGGCAGATCAGTAATATAGTTGAAATTTAAGTGTCCCCAACTGAGCAAGCCAAAAGCCAAAGGCGACGGTGGCAAGGAACCAAAACTCCTTCAGGGCCAGAATGGAGAAAAAAACCTTGGGAGAAACCAAGTGTATAATTTTGTCCTATTATACACTTTGAATCTATGCAACATTGGTTAATTTTAAGTGGGGGTTCAAAAAAATTAGCAAATACAGTACTGAGATAAAATTAAATATTGTCAAAAGTCAGAAAATATATGGAGATGTAGAGTTTTTGGTTATTTGCGCAGCCCTGTGTGTAAATATATTTACACATGCTACCTTATTATTTTCTGTTTTGACAGTACAGGAAATAAAACGTGTCAAGATGTGTTAAATTGTATTGAAAAAGACACAGGGAAAGCAAGGAAAGTTCAGATGATTTCATAAAAATATGATTACAGGGATTGTGTAAAATGAGTGTAGTACATGACTTTTTCATAAGAATTTTGTACTTCCTTTCAATTACCACTGTACTGCACATACTGACTTTTAGTAATGATTTATTTTTATATACTTAGCTATGTATAGCAGCCTAGACAATATCTAGACAATCTTAGCTTATGATTTATTTATATTTTTCCCCACTGCTGACTATCATTAATCTCTGAAGTCAAACCAAAGAGCATCTTCTGTGACTTTCTACAACAACAGAACGAGAGCAGCGCTGCAAAATCTGTTTCTTCAAACACAGATATAATATTAAAGATGTTGTCTGCCAGTGTGAGCATCTCATTTTTCTGCCTCTTTTAATGGCTTTAGCTAAATAGCTTTAAAAATGGAACTCCATGGTTAAACATGTCTCAATAGAGGTTGAACAACTATGTCATCACCCTGGACTGAATCTAGAATTGAGAGGCTCATCTTCACAGTCTCTGAATATTAGTGAGGCTTAACGCTGATTTTAATGAGCGTTTAGTGATAAATCCTCATGAGTAAGCTTCATAATCTTCTGCAATCTCACTGCATCGCATTTTGTTTTTGTTTTTTGATTTTGTCATCCTGATAATTTTTATATCATTTCACATATTAACCCACGCACAAGCAGCGCCGGCGAGGTGTAGAAATTCAGCTGGCAATGTGCAAACCTCGGTAGAGCAATTACTATATTTTCAGCTTGAGAGAACTGTAGGATTTAAACCTTCATCAGTAATGGTCCCACACAGTGGCACTGAACAGTAAAACATGCTTGTCTGGGTTTCCCCCACAGAACTGTATTAAAGGGGTCATGAACTGCGTTGTTTTATTGTTTTATGATGTTTCCTGGGGTGCACTTATAACGTTAAAATGCTTTTTACATCAAAAATTGTCATAATTTATAAATAAAAGGCATTTTTTCCTACCCTGATTTTAGCCCTCTGGTTTGAACGCTCTGTTTTAAGGGGCGTGTCTGCTGTGAGACTTCAGTGTAAACGCCCACTGCTGTGATTGGCTAACGTCTTTCCATTTGAAATAGCTAAGTATTACTCTCTCTTTTAGCACGTTTTTACTATTACAGCTCTCATAGTTAACTAATCGTGAAAAGTGTTGCATTACATTTAGATCTATGGCATTATATTGAGATCGTGGCATGAAAGGTTGCAGAGATGAACATTGTAGCCAATCACAGACATGTTGAGCGCATGAAAGCAGTGATCTCGTCATTGCAACTCAGTTTCTGCACACTAACGAATGCTTTCATCTTCACTAACAGTGCAAACGTGATATAGTTAAGAGATTCGTCGAATAAAACGGGAGTCACTGATAAACGCGTCACTGATAAACTCTCGCTGTTTGATTGACAGCTCCAGCGCGTGCTGCTCCAACGATTGCAAAGGGAGCTTTCTTTGATCGCTTTCTTTATAGAATTGAATCAATAACAGATAACAGATTATTTTCATCCTACTAAGAGAAACAACGCAAGTTGACGTTTAGTCACTGGTTTGATTTACTGACACACAGACAAAGAACATCTGACTGTACATGAATCATTACATTTCAGATCAGGCATTAGAATTAACACAGTTACTTACAACGGCATGTTTATTGCTTGGTAGTTCGATCTGGTTTAACACCACGTAGGCCTATGTTACTTTTAGGCTACCTATTCTATTGCATGTCATGTGTGAATCGGTGGGCGGGGCTAAACAGGCAGTGATGAAGTAGGCGTTGATCTTCTTCTGTAGAGGCGGTGCTTGCCTCCCTTTGACGTCATACACTCACCTAAAGGATTATTAGGAACACCTGTTCAATTTCTCATTAATGCAATTATCTAATCAACCAATCACATGGCAGTTGCTTCAATGCATTTAGGGGTGTGGTCCTGGTCAAGACAATCTCCTGAACTCCAAACTGAATGTCAGAATGGGAAAGAAAGGTGATTTAAGCAATTTTGAGCGTGGCATGGTTGTTGGTGCCAGACGGGCCGGTCTGAGTATTTCACAATCTGCTCAGTTACTGGGATTTTCACGCACAACCATTTCTAGAGTTTACAAAGAATGGTGTGAAAAGGGAAAAACATCCAGTATGCGGCAGTCCTGTGGGCGAAAATGCCTTGTGGATGCTAGAGGTCAGAGGAGAATGGGCCGACTGATTCAAGCTGATAGAAGAGCAACTTTGACTGAAATAACCACTCGTTACAACCGAGGTATGCAGCAAAGCATTTGTGAAGCCACAACACGCACAACCTTGAGGCGGATGGGCTACAACAGCAGAAGACCCCACCGGGTACCACTCATCTCCACTACAAATAGGAAAAAGAGGCTACAATTTGCACGAGCTCACCAAAATTGGACAGTTGAAGACTGGAAAAATGTTGCCTGGTCTGATGAGTCTCGATTTCTGTTGAGACATTCAGATGGTAGAGTCAGAATTTGGCGTAAACAGAATGAGAACATGGATCCATCATGCCTTGTTACCACTGTGCAGGCTGGTGGTGGTGGTGTAATGGTGTGGGGGATGTTTTCTTGGCACACTTTAGGCCCCTTAGTGCCAATTGGGCATCGTTTAAATGCCACGGCCTACCTGAGCATTGTTTCTGACCATGTCCATCCCTTTATGACCACCATGTACCCATCCTCTGATGGCTACTTCCAGCAGGATAATGCACCATGTCACAAAGCTCAAATCATTTCAAATTGGTTTCTTGAACATGACAATGAGTTCACTGTACTAAAATGGCCCCCACAGTCACCAGATCTCAACCCAACAGAGCATCTTTGGGATGTGGTGGAACGGGAGCTTCGTGCCCTGGATGTGCATCCCACAAATCTCCATCAACTGCAAGATGCTATCCTATCAATATGGGCCAACATTTCTAAAGAATGCTTTCAGCACCTTGTTGAATCAATGCCACGTAGAATTAAGGCAGTTCTGAAGGCGAAAGGGGGTCAAACACAGTATTAGTATGGTGTTCCTAATAATCCTTTAGGTGAGTGTAGATTCCCAATTTGAAAAACCTGTCGTTTGCTGGGCCTGGTGTCAATAAAAGCTTTTATTGGACTAACAAGGAAGTTTTCAGTTCTGAAACTTACAGGATATTCTTATAGTATGATGACCTCTTATATTTCAAAAGCTCAAGGAAAATTTGATTTCTCAGTTCATGACCCCTTTAAAGCCTTTTGCCTGCCAGCCAAAGACTGATAACTAAAGGCACTGGTAATGCAAGGTCACTTAAAATACTTGAAAACTCAAAATGTATTAGCCTTATGTTGTTTCAAACCTGTATGACTTTCTTTTGTCTGTGGAACTCAAAAAAAGATGTTTTGAAGACTGAACCAGTTGCTCTTTTCCATACAATTGCAAGCAATGTGAACTAGAGCTTTCAAGCTTAAAAAAAGGACAAGGACATTCTTTTTCAATATCGAATCACTAGCGAATCATAAAATTAAAACTTCATTAAATCACAACCTTGCTCAGTTGATATTAAATATTAAAACCTACTGTAGTAACACTTCTAAATTATTGAGAAGTGCTTATGCATCTTTGGAAATGCAAGGTTCCTCTTTGGGCCAGAAAATACTCCAGGACATTCTCTGTGAATTCAATGCATGAATTGATTAAATATATAAGTAAATATGCATTTCTATGCAGCAAAATATCATTTGGTTTTATATTAACTACTTAGATTTCACTGATGTGATTACGTTTTATAAGATTACTGTTTCCTAGGCTATTGATTTGGTCAAACTTATCTGAGTTGAGAATATTTTGTGACTGAATCTGACCGGTGCTGCTCATTGGTCAGTAAATGTTGCTATTTAAAGCATAATGACTGATGGAAGCATTTAAATGATTGTCATTTTAGCTCTATTTAGTGTTACTGATATTGCTTTGTAGCAAACAGGTGCTTCATTTGATATTACCATTATGATGATTAGTGTTCCTGCTGGTGAAGCTGGTGTGCTCTATGTCCATTCCAAGTCAATTTTCTTTTTGCAGATGTAACTACTTTGCTGTACAACAGACTCTTTTCAGTCTCACTGAAACAACTTGGATAACGTTTTTGAACAGCTTGTTTCCAAACAATACATAAATCCCACTCAGTACCACAACTGTAACTTTTATTGCCATTGTGAGAGAACACTATTTATTTACTTACTTACTTACTTGGTAATTACTTACTTACTGAAATTTTATTTATTTCTTGAAAACTCAAACTTCAGTGAGCTACTGACTGGACTGTTCTTTCCAAGACTTGAAATGTCGTCTATGAGTCATTAGGACTAAATCTATGATATTTTTATGGTGATTTTTGTCAATTTTTCTTCCCCTTTAAGAGAGGGAAAGCACACAGTTTGTTCAGTACTGTGAGGTTAGAGTTTTTAAAAATATGAGCACAATGAGTTGTTTCAATCATACTTTGGTTGCCGATCAACAAAAAATGATTTTGATTACTAATTACAGCTTGTAGAGTCAGCTAGTGTTTGTACTTGATTTCAGCTTGGAATAAATTAGCAGTGCAATCACTGTCTAATGGAAAACAAATACATTAATCCTGTAATCCTTCTCGAGATGCGATTTCAATTAAAGCTTTGTAAAAAAAAAAAAGTATCACTGCTTATCTTATGTTGAAATTTGCTGAATTGTCGAGCAAGAGTTTTAATTTTGCTAGTGCTATACGTTATAATGTCGACAAAAAAAGCTAGGTTACACTTTATTTCGATGGTCCACTTTAGACACATGTCAGATAGCTCTCATTCAGTGGTATACAGTAAAAAGTATTTTTTACTTTGTTACTTATGTACATTTTTCAAGTACCTTTACTTTATACAGTATTTTTATTTTGGGAAACTTTTACTTCACTACATTCCAGAGCATAATATGTGACCCTGGACCACAAAACCTTCATAAGGTTTTATCAATTATCAATTTTTTGATAAATAAGCTTTCCATTGATATATGGTTTGTTAGGATAGGACAATATTTGGTCGAGATACAACTATTTGGAATCTGAGGGTGCAAAAAAATCTAAATATTGAGAAAATCGCCTTTAAAGTTGACCAAATGAAGTCCTTAGCAATGCATATTACTACTAATAATACATTTTTGATATATTTACGGTAGGACATTTACAAAATATCTTCATGGAACATGATCTTTACTTGATATCCTATTGATTTTTGGCATAAAAGAAAAATTGATAAAATTGGCTATTGCCACAAATATACCCATGCAACTTATGACTGGTTTTGTGGTCCGGGGTCACATATTGTAATTTTTACTCTACTACATTTCATAAAACATGTCGTTTCTCTTTTTTTTTGAGCTGAAATACTCGTCAACCACTCTGAGATGTGATAGTGTTGTCCGATTCACTGATTAACCTGTTAAATCGGTTCACAAATCCCGCTGAAGGATTCATTTGTGAATTGGACCAATCCGATTGCATCTGTTCTAGAGTCAACAGGTGTGTTCGACTTGAAGCGGCACTGCACAGATCCAGGGCCGGCCCTCACTTTTTTTTAAATGTATTGTTGTTTTATATGTTGGTTGTGTTTTAAAAATTGTACCCTGAGTCCAGTCCATTTTACCCCGTCATTGTGTTCATGATATTATATATATATATATATATATTTTTTTTTTAAAAAGGCTGATGATAGTTAAACTATACAAAAATAGCACCTATGCCACATTACAGCCTAAAGGTATAGATGGCAGCAATCTTCCACTAAACTATGCACATTCATGTTTTCACCATTAATTAAACTGAGAAATTTAGATATTTAATGTGAATTTTACATAAAATATTGCTATTTTAAATAAACCTGTATATAAATATCATTACTAATTTCGGCAAATACTTTTTAAAAATGCCATATATCCCCTTAAAACTGCACAACTAGAGTAAAAACATTAGGCTATTAAAAAAGTAATATTACATGTGTTTATAAAAAAACTGACATGATTTTTTACAAAATCACACTGTCTATGGCCTCTGGAGAAGCTGCTTGCATAAAGTTTAAGGTAAAAAAAAATGCAATTAATTAGTGAACGTTAGTATTTTACTACTATGCAATTAGATAAACTGTTCATTCATTACATCACTTTACCTCTGTCTTTATCCCTTATCCCTATCTTCCCTGCGTCAGAGGGATTCGGTCTTTTTGACACTGTGTCATGTGAATCCGGCCATCTGTCATAAATAATCAGGCAACTTTCACTGTATCTGCACCTGGCGCGAGCAGCCAAGAACCCTAAAAAATGAAAGCAATCCTGTCTACATTGGATGCGGCGAGAGGCGACGCGACACAACAAATTCCCAACATTAAACTGATCGCGCGTTCTATTTCTGACGCACTTCAAGCACTAGCTGGGCGGGGGGGAGATTGATGCGGCGGACCCGGGAAGAGTCGGGGGAGTTTTTTTGTTGTTGTTGTTGCTTTATTCAGTAATATTTCAAATTAATATTAATAAAATAGTATCAGTAATAAAACGGGAAAAAAATCACTCATTTTGGCGCCCCTATGGATGAGTGGCGCCCCTAGCATTTGCCTATTCTGCCTATGCCGCGGGCCGGCCCTGCACAGATCGATCGGTGTATGACATCAAAGTACCACAAGAGCGATTAGAGAACAGATGTCTCTGTATGCTTTCGAAACGCTCTCATAGTACTTTGATGCTATACACCGATCGGTCTGCGCAGCGCCACTTTAAGCCAAACACACCTAACAAATCACTGATTCAAATGAACCGGTCAGACCAAGTCTCCAGTTAACAATTCATTGAATTCACATGTCTGACTCAAAATGAGCCAAGAATGAGAGTTCCTCGGAGCCTGAGTGTACGTGGCTGATGGCACGAAAAGATAGTAATGCAGAATTTTAGGATTTATTATTGTAAATGAAAATCATATTTAGATCACAGCCATCAATTGTTTGTGAAGTAATGCTGCCTTCACGTGCTATTGAAAATTTCGTACTTCCCACTTTTGGAATTTTGACTTGAGAGGGCGTCAACTTTTTAAATAGGAAACTAATATTTACGATAATTCTGATAGCATGTGAAGGCAGCATAAATCTGCTGTAAAAGGGTGAGCAGTTGAAGCCCTTTGTATATAATGCTTAAATGAGGACATGTCCATATTTGTGTTTATCTGAACGGGGTAGGTTTTAAGTAAAAACTAAACGTTAAAATAAAGCAAATTACTGCCCATGCACCCATGCTGTCGTAGCAGTTTAAAATGATGTAAAAAAAAAAAAAAAAAAAAAAGACACCATTTCACTTTTTGGCACACCAGCCACAACCACAAATTTCTGCACAAGTCTTTCAAGTGCCCGATTTCGCTGCTTAGCAATATGCCTATTTCTTGCAACATTTCATTTCATGCAACGTGAAAACTACTGTAGCAGCAGATAATCACATGATATATGACCAAGGTGAAGCTCATATGCAAATATCAAACACCCAATTGTTGTTTCACAACTTTGAAACATAAAAAAAAGTGCTTCACTATACTTCTACATATTTAAACTGAATACATTAGCAAACAACACTGATCTTGTTAACACATAACCAAGCTCATTAAAACACAGTAGGTCTTGTTTCATTACGTGGTCGTTTTTAGTTCCGTTGTAACTTCCAACAATGACAGGTGATAAAATCAGATAAAAATATGCATGAAGTGGGAGATAGCCTTAAACTCAGCAAAAGTATTCAGATTCATTCTTAACTGATGTTGTAATACAGTGACATTAGCTTACATGCTAACAAGCTTACCAACAGGTTGTAAAAAGATTAATGGGGTAGCATTAGGAAAATGTATCACGACACACTTACTTGACAGACTTACTAACTGACAAAGTAACCTGATTTGGGAAGTTACCATTAGCATCTAGTTACCTAAGGTTAAGTTAGTTAAAAAGAATTACATCGTTGGCAGTAAACTTACCGTGAAAAGTTGTCTTCATCCAAGGAAAAGAAAGCGATGCCATTATCTTGGCCAAAAGACTTGAGGCGCCGCACCAAAGATTTTTAGTTGGGGAAAAAGACAGCTTGAGAGATATCTATGGTCTCACTCCAGTCTATGGGAAATTAGCCCATTTCCGATTCCTGTTAGGTTTATTGTACTTGCAATTTCAGTAGAATAAGTTGAAATGTAGTTACAAAGTTACTTATAGTCAGTAGAACGTCTGTTGGGGGACCATCAAAATAAAATGTTGGTAGATATTAAGTAGACAGTCTACTGACTACTCTAATGATTTGTAGTTGACATGTAGTTGCAAAGTTACTTATAGTTAGTAGAATGTGTAAAGTGGTCTATCGAAATAAAGTGTTAACAAAAGCTGTTCAACAAACAACAGCTATAGCAGTAAATAGAGTATATACTATACAACGATCAGGCATAACATAATGACCACCTTCCTAATATTGTGTTGGTCCCCCTTTTGCTGCCAAAACAGCCCTGACCCGTCAAGGCATGGACTCCACTTGACCCCGGAACGTGTGCTGTGGTATCAGGCACCAAGATGTTAGCAGCAGATTCTTTAAGTTCTGTAAATTGCGAGGTGGGGCCTCCATGGATCGGACTTGTTTGTTCAACACATCCCACAGATGCTCTATTGGATTGAGATCTGGGGAATTTGGAGGCCAAGTCAACACCTCAAACTCGTTGTCTGGTCTGCGGCTAAGCAGCCCCATTCGTAACAAACTGCGATGCACTGTGTATTCTGACTCCTTTCTATCACAACCAGGATTAACTTCTTGAGCAATTTCAGCTACAGTAGCTCGTCTGTTTGATCGGACCACATGGGCCAGCCTTCGCTGGCCAGCCTTACATAAAGTTTAAAGAGTTCTTTCCACCTGAAAGCCGATAAAAGTTAGTCAGCAAAGAAACAATACCTGCAAAAAATCAATTGAGTTTTTGAGAAGTCATTAAAATTCAAAATGTTCTTTTATGGTAACACTTCAGTAAGCTTTAAGTCAGTGGCAGTGTGACCTTTTTGTGCAATATTTACTGTGGTCTGCAGGCCGCCTGCGCATGCATTTATTTTCCGGTGTGTAAGCACATAGCTGAGAGTAATGGCTGTTAAGTGTGGCTCTCCGGTGGACCATCAGCATGAAGTGCTGGTTTATTCTTAATGCAGGTGTCCACATAGAGCCATTATGTATCGGTCCCTGACTCAGCTGCAGTCCAGCAGCAGTCGACAGTTCATTCTGATACAAAATAAAGGATGTTTAATTCACACAGACTCATCTGATCCTGCCGTTCGTGCTAAAACGCTTCAATATGGTGAACATTTTGTAGAAAACAAAAAGCAATATCCAGAGCCGTTGCTCATTATGATGATGACAATGCTATACCAACATATGATGTTTTTCAATATTCAATGTTGTATTTCAGCTATCGCTGTCAGTCAATACCAGAACACCAAATACACCAAATTCACTTAATTAATCCCGTATATCTACTTGTGAGAAAAGTGTGGCAGATGAGTAAAAGTCAATATTAACATATTACCATGTCATAAAATTTGCTTTAAAATAAAATATGACAGTGGCATACTTTTTGTGTTGCCATTGTAAATGTTGACTATACCTTAAAATTCAATTTTAAGTTAAGTAAAATTAAAATTCAATTAAAAAAATTAACAGTTGGAAAGAAAACTTGTAAAATACAATTAATAAAATTGTAATAAATAAATGACAAAGTAAAAAGTGAACCATCACAAATCATTCCATTTCATTGCACATGGAGTTGCAGGCAATAATAGCAAAAATAAAAAAATTAAATCTGGAATACTTTAGCCATACTATTTTCAAAATACGATGTTTTGGGATATATAATTTCTCTAACACTTTCTATAAAGCCCATGCTTCTAATTAATTATAGCCCCATTTATACTTATTTATAAGTAAGTATTACTATTTTATAAATATATTTATGAAAACTAATTAAGACCTGTAATGCATTATAAGAACAGTTATAGTTACATTTATAGTATTTTTATAATTACTTATAAGTCATGCATTTGCTTTTTCAATGTGTACGCTCATAATCCATCATACACTGATTTATAAATGATCAAATATAAAATAGTTCTAGTATTTAAAACTGAGACACAGTGAAAATTCCTCAGCCAGGTGTGAGCAGCACATCAGTATCGCACATTTACAGCAGTGCACCCACCCATTTCAAAGGATGTTTCAAAATCCGTATCGCTGGGAAGCAGAGCAGTTTTAATATGCTGTAGTATTAAAATATCACATCTATATTACGTCAAAACATTTGACTCATGAATAACCAAGAATGGTTGTGAAAATGTTTGTTTCACAGTACAATTATCAAACATTGCCTTACACCCACACAGATTAAATTAAATTATGAAATGCATTAATGGGAATGCTTTGTGTGATGCTTGTTCAGTAGTGTAAAGTATTTGAGTAAATGTAATTAGCTACTGTACTTAAGTTTTTTTTTGGCTACCTTGTGCTTTGAGCTTCAATGTACTCTTTACTCCAATACATGAATGTATAATGCAATTAAACATAACATTTTGCATGGCTACATTTCTGCTACAAAAGAAGTAATATCACCATCTAAAGTTCATTGTACTATACACTATATTGCCAAAAGTTTGTCAAAACCCAAAGGCGCTCTATCGGGTTGAGGTCAGGACACTGTGCAGGCCAGTGTAGTTTCTCCACACCAAACTCGCTCATCCATGTCTTTATGGACCTTGCTTTGTGCACTGGTGCGCAGTCATGTTGGAACAGGAAGAGGCCATCCCCAAACTGTTCCCACAAAGTTGGGAGAATGAAATTGTCCAAAATGTCTTGGTATGCTGAAGCATTAAGAGTTCATTTTACTGGAACTAAGGGGCCAAGCCCAACCCCTGAAAAACAACCCCACACCATAATCCCCCCTCCACCAAACTTTACACTTGGCACAATGCAGTCAGGCAAGTACCGTTCTCCTGGCAACCGCCAAACCCAGACTCGTCCATCAGATTGCCAGACAGAGAAGCGTGATTCGTCACTCCAGAGAACACGTCTCCACTGCTCTAGAGTCCAGTGGTGGCGTGCTTTACACCACTGCATCTGGCGCTCTGCATTGCACTTTGTGATGTAAGGCTTGGATGCAGCTGCTCGGCCATGGAAACCCATTAATGAAGCTCTCTACACACTGTTCTTGAGCTAATCTGAAGGCCACACGAAGTTTGGAGGTCTGTAGCTATTGACTCTGCAGAAATTGGCGACTTCTATGGACTGTGCGCCTCAGCATGCGCTGACCCCGCTCTGTGATTTTACGTGGCCTACCACTTCGTGGCTGAGTTGCTGTTGTTCCCAGTTGCTTCCACTTTGTTATAATACCACTAACAGTTGACCGTGGAATATTTAGTAGTGAGGAAATTTTACCTGTTTTACCCTTACTCACCCAAGGCTACGTTACACGAATGTGAGTGCATTAGCAGGTAGTTGTGAACCGCAGGTGCTTCATATATGAGATTAGGATGTGGCTGCAGCCTGTGATGAGGCCGCAACCAGCACATCCAGTGCAAGTAAGCTTTTAATTATAGTTAACATTATTTTATTTACCTGCTATACCGAAGCTTTTTGAAGGATATTGGTTTTCTTATGCCCTTTTTGAGCACTTGAGCTTAAATGAGACTTGAGTGTTTGTAGACGTTTAAGAGGCTGCTGTGTCGATTGCAATATTGAGGAGTTAATTTTTACTTTGACTTCACAAATCGACGGTTTCTTGTTTTTCACTGGCATGTCTCTTATAAGTGTTGAGGACTAGTGCATCTCTGAGCCTACATTCAGTTTGAGTTTAAATACTGTTAAAATCAGATACTCTAAGACCTTTTCTCAAGTGGTATTGAAATTGGTGTCTTGTAACTTGTAATGGAGTCATTTTCACTGTAAGGTATCTGTACTTTTACTTAAGTATGGTCTCCATGTACTCTTTACACCTCTGTGTAAAGTTAGCACTAGCAAAGTTAGCATTCTGTCAGAAGAAAAACCTTCAGCCAGATCACAAAGAGGTTGAGTTAAACATGTGATTTTACTTTATTATGCTGCTGAACTGTTTGTGTCTACAAGTATCAGTGGGCAGGAAATGTTAAAACAAGGCTGGAATCAACAGCAGAGCAGAACTAAAGCAAACATCTGAGGCAGATGCTGGCATTTGTTAAATGGGCAGAAGTCCAAGTTCAGGATTTTACCATGCAAAGCACCATGGACATGTTACATTCCAGTGTTGGGGAAGCTAATTTTAGACTATACTTTAGTTTTCCCAGCTACAAACTACTTTAAAACATGCTTCCTTCACGTCATGTCAGAATGACTGTATTTCAGAGATAAACATGCATGAATGGCACAACACTGTAATTACCAATGGAAAATTCTGGATTTTCTTTTAGACATTCCAAGTTGAGGGTGTGTCGATTAAAGAATCATGGCGGAAACAAATTGGTCAAAATTAAGCTTTTAATTGTGCACAATTATCTTGTACCTCTTTTATGTACTGCTGATGAAGAATAATAAAACTTGCCAGATAATACTACTCATTTAGCTGGTTAATGAGGCATCAGAATTGTGCAACAAAACTGCATTTCCCATCATTCTCTTTGGCAGAATGAGAATGATTGAATACACAGTTGAATACACAAGCATCAATTACATACCTAATGCACATTATTTTGCTTCATTGTTTGTACTAGCTCTAAAAAGCACCCCGTCTTTAAAACTAACCAAAAAAAAAAAACATTTATGTGTGTTTATTGCCCAATAAAGTAATTTTTTATTTATATAGAGCTTTATACAAATGGTTTCAAAGCAGCTTCACAAGTAAATAGGAAATAATAGTGTTAATGTTGCAAAATTCATCAATTATGAAACGATTCAACAATTATGAAACTTCAATTTCAGCTGTAAAGGAGCTCCACATAAGACAATAGTGTAAATTCCGCTAATTTAGTTTAAATTTAAAATAACAGTGTCATTGTTGCAAAGTTCACCACTTATGAAACTAATTCAATTCAGCTACAGTATAAAGCAGCTCTACAGAAGGCAATAGTGTCATTATTCAGCTCAATTTAGTTCAGAGTAGATTTAATTCAGTTCAATAACAGTGTCACCCCCAGTTTCACAGACAAGGCTTCAACTAGTCCCAGACTAAAATGCATGTTTGAGCTGTTTTAACTGAAAGTAACGTGCACTGACATATTTTAAAATATGTCAATGCCATTGTTTTCTCTCAAGATGCACACCAGTAATGTTTTTTTTTTTCTTTTTCTAAGACACATTTATAAAATCTACTTAAAAGTCCTAATTGAATTAAGGCCTAATCCTGGTTTAGTCTAAGCCCTGTCTGTGAAACCGGGCCTCAATGTTGCAAAGTTTATCAGTCATGAAACTAATCTGATTCAGCTATATAGCAGCTCTACCGAAGGCAGTAATGCCACTTTTTATCTCAAGTCAGTTCAATGTTGATATAATTCAGTTCAATAACAGTGTTGAGGTTGAAAAAAGTTCAATTATGAATGTTTATGTGTACATCAACCAAAATCACCTGAAAGTAAATCACATGATAAATACAACTTCTGAGCTTGTAAGGAGGAACATCCCAAGTGGACTTGAAGTCAGCAGTAGTGAACCTACAGTCAAGTCAAAGTGCTACACTACAAGTACTGCAGGTTTAGAGTTGTGGCAGAGTGGGTAATGGCACATGCTACATCATATCCAGATGTCTTGGGCTCATGGAGACACAAGCTTGAGTTCTGGCCTACTTCATATATCCCAATCCACCTCTCTCTCCCTTCTGTCTTTTCATTACAGGCAAGAAGCCCATAAAATAAAAAAGTACAGCTACTGTATATCTGGGAACTATATGGAGTGATGAATCATTAAATAGGTGTTTTGAGACAACTAACCCAATGAAACGAGTCACTACAATAAATGATTCCCACATACGAGAGAGGACATGCAGTGTCCTTGATGATTTTTTCTAATGTGACCAAACAATGTAATGTAGCACTTGTCACACTACGCCGCAACTTGAAGTGTATCAACCTGCAAACTTCTACCATGATCCAGAACATGGTAGCGCATCAGGCCTTCAACCATCTAAAAAGAACCCACATCGCACTTACCTTTATTCAAGAGTAAGCTAGAGTACAGAAGCTGTAAAGAACTAAACATGCTGAATTGTTCTGAGCTTGCGAAAGAGCCTTCAGCTGTTTTTCAAAGGTTTTAATGTTCTCAGAAGTTTGGCCGAAGGTTAACAGCCCATTCCAACTCAGAGGAACAGAGAAAGTGAAGCTGCTGGAAAGTGACATTTTGGTACCGTCAGGCACCACTTGCCCACTGACTGTAGAGGACAGAAGGGAACACAGACTTGTAGGAGGCTGATGATTCATTGACATTCCTGAAAGATAACTCCCAAGCCCTGAATTGGAAACAGGCCGCTATAGGAGTGAGACAAAGATGGCTAATGTGGGCCCTTTTTAGTTGATTGAAGATCAGATGTCCCATCACATTTTGGATCGTCTGTAGACTTCCTTATAGCCTGGAAGACAGGGGTGCGTTTCCCATATGACATAACTCACTGCTTAACCGCCATAGTACGATGCATTATTGTAGAAACTAACTTGCTAGTCACAACTGTTTTCCAAAATCGTAGTAGTATGGCCACACTTCTGTCATTTGAACCACGTTGGTTCAAAAATATACAATAGGACTGTCATTAATGCCATCGTGTGCAGGTGATGGAGTAATAACTTCTGCTAATTAATCAATACGAGATTGCAATTAATGTCATATTATTGTAGTTAATTTACACAAACAACAGAAAGCCATTCATTTTTTTATCACATTAACATGCAGTATTTGGTGAACACTACTCCCGTGTACATACACTACATTCAGTCAGCAGGTTCCTCCACAACATAATTTCTCAGAGATTCTACTGAAACTATCATGTTTCCTGTTGTTTTGTTATGTCTGATGTTTGATTCATCGCGGGTTTTACTATGGGGTTCCCAAACACATTTACAAAAATTCAAAATTGTTGATACGCTAAAATATATAGATACCCTGCTGAAAAACATTCAGCATAAACCAGCATGAATTCCATGTTGGCCCAGGCTAGTTTATGCTGGTTACAGCTGCTACAGTGCTGGTGGACCAGTATAGTCATGCTGTTCTCAAGCAAAACTGAGCTGGTGTAGCTTGTCCACCAGTACTTCCACTTCCCATGCTGATGACCAGCAAACCAGCAACCAACATCCTATGCTGGTCACAGCATTCAAAACATACCTTATGCTGGTGACCAGCAATGCTGATTTTTTCCCATCAGGGTATATTTAAATAGCCCTTTAAGACCCTGCATCCATTGGAATAGACATCACATGGGTTTTTGTGTAAACCAATACAATTGATTTTATAATATGAGTAATGCCTGGTCACTGATTGGCCCCTAATCAACCAATCACAGTGAAAATATGACCCATAACTTAATCTGACTGAGCTTCAAGCGTCACAAAAGACAGGCATGGCTAACTGACTAGACAACAGGATGATTAAACCCACATTTTAACTTTAAATGCTAATTTATGTTCGTGGTAGTCTCATCAATTTGCACCTATTATAAACTTAATAGTATCAATTGATAATATTTCATAGTCGTAGAACAGACATTTTAAAAGTTTAATGTCAATCACAATGGACATCAGGTCAAAAGATATCAGCACAAACCTTATAACTTAGTTGTGTGCCAGATTCTGAAATTTATGCAAGCATTTCAAAGCTAAAATACTAGGCCCGTATTTATCAAGCTTCTCAAAGTGCCATTTTAGTCTTAAGTGCTGATAAATCATGACATTTACTCCTACTTTCAAACTTAAGTATAAAAGCAAGTTATCAAATTTCTTAAAGCTAAGAATCACTCTTACTCTCCCAGTTATTTAAGACAGCTCGAGAGGTCTCTCAAGTGGTTAGGAGTTGCCAGTAGGGGCTTGTGATGGCACTGAGGAGACAGAGACATGTGCGAATCTTTCAGGAGAGGAAGAATGTTTTTGAAATTTTTGACGACGAGCAGTTAATCAAACGGTATCGTTTGGACAGAGCAGGCATCATCTTTGTCAGCGCTTCTTCCTCTCACCAGTTTGGTTTTCTTTTGAAATCCATGGTGGCTGATTATATCATCAAATCTAGGCTATATATAGGCAGGTCAGTTAACAGCACACAGGTTTAAAATGTAAATTAAGTATGTAAATTCTGTAATTAAGACATGGTGGAAAACGTGTTTATCTTTCATTTCCAATGTGTATATCATAATGTATTCTCTTGAAAATTCTTTATTGTCAAATGTGTGTTGAATGTAAACTCCTCTTAGGAATTTCACCATTCAATGTGAATTTATCTGAGAATATTCTTAAATAAGGAAATATATTCAGTGATTGGTCCATGTCTATGTCGTCATCCAAAATCCTGTTTGTGGCACAGCAAAGTGTCGTGAATCATCTCTAAGACTGACACTTAAGATTTAGTCTTACACTTCACTTAAATTACGACTGAGATGCTTGATAACTAACTTTTAAGCGCAGTTTTGAGCCAAGAATTTTTTTTACTCTTAAGTCAATTCTTAGCAGTGTTCTTGTGAGTAATTCTCAGAGGCTTGATAAATACGGGCCCAGAGCTACAAATTCTAATGTTAATGTTTTATGAACATTGTTTATAATTATTAATATAATTTTATGTCTTCAATGTTGTGACCATAAACTGTCATTTAGTTTTTCATTAGTTTTAGTTAAAAACAGCAATAGTGATTGTGAATTGAGTAAATACACAACAATAGACACAATCTCACACACTTATGCCTTGATCCTATATGCACACAATCATATATTTATCAAAACCAGCAGGTACACATAAACACCCACACACATGTACACACATACTTCAATTCACCCACTGCAACCAGCAAAAAGAATCTTACCATTGTACCGTTTATCTGCATTCTTATTGGATTGCTCATTGGTCTTTTCAAAATCTTCAATGCTAGTTCACATACTGTGTTTAAACTGTAGTTCATATGTATGGTTAAAATATGAGGATTTTTATGTTGCTTCAGTTGTGGTATCCATTGTCAATGTCAAAATGTAATAAAAAATGATTTTTTAGATGAAATATATAGAATGTAGTGCATGTTAGCCTGCTTATTGTGCCCAAGAACATTATCTATTTAAGTCTACACAATTTGACAAGAAATCGAGATCTGTAGTTCCAAACACGTACGTTTGTGATGCTGTTGGATTCGGGAAACACCAAATTGCTAAACTATGTTAGTAACAATGGAACTTGCGCCCATAGTTAGGCTATCAATGCTTTTGGGAAACGCACCCCTCCATGGGCGGCTGTCAGCAAACACTAGTTGGCTGCCAGCTTTCTAGTTGTTCTGACTGGCATGAAGAAGAGATACATCTTCCATATGCAAAATGAATCCATAACCATATGCAAAGGCACTGTATGACTCTTTTTTCTTATTTGTAAGTCTTGAATGAAAGCTTCTGCTAAACGATTAAGTGTAAATGTAAATATACCCGGAGGCAGTGCTGATAGTAAAAGTAGCGATATTCAGAAGTGTGACAGAAGCTCAGATCCTTTAAAAAATAGTGTAGCTTTTCCAGTCATTAGGTCTTTTTTCTAACGATTAGCTGTGTAGTGTGATAATGGATAATAACTTAAAAACAAATTCAAATGAATAATAGATGAAGTCATTCCTGGTTCTTGCTGGATAACAGGGGAGCCAGGTGACAGTACAATATAAGAGCTGCTCTGAAAGGTAAGTGTAAGCCCTGTAAGTAGAGCCTCATTCGTTTAGGTGTTTAAATATTCAGACATCCTCAGCAGCAGTTTTCAGCCATTTGGCAGCGCTTGTACAGTATAAGCTCCAATAAGAATCTGGCAGACCATTCATCCACTAAACGAGCCCATGCACTTGTATTTCGTGTTACATGTATGAACTAAATTATGAAGAATTAGTGATTATATATGTTTTTCTGTGTGTTGTACATTGATTTCCAATGGCTTAAAATCGCAAATTGGTAAAAATCCAACCTGTTCCACACACAAATGATGCCTATGTTCTCTACTAAAGAACTTTAGAGAGAAAAAAACACTCAGAGGAAGGCTGAATGACCGAAATGCATCAGTGTGCAGAGTTTGAGTTATGATGTGAATAATCGCCTTGGATCTCTTTTTTCTAAAAAAAATGTTTGAAACCAAACCAAAAAGCACCTTCTGGGATTACTTCACAAGGTCCTTCCAGCAAGTAGCGTTCCAGTTTTCCTTGAACTTCAAATTTTTTTCTCATTTAGATTTACTAGCTAATTAATATATGTGACCTGTGCTGGCAAAATAAGTCGCAATGAGCAATTGTTAAAAAATGAGTTATTGTTATTTTCACATTCTCTATAATGATGTATAATTTTTTTGGAATCAGACAAAAAAATGACTGAGCTACACCTGTTTGAAGTCGATAGAGTCAGCAAAGTCAATTCTGAGAAAAATCAAGTTAACGTTTTCTGAAGGTTCCCAAACAAAATCACCTAGCAACCCATACTTTAAAATCCCTAGTAATAACACCAGTTTGGCACACACCAAGTCAAAACCAAATATCTATATGAAAAATATATATTCAGCTTTTTTTTCTCCAAGATACCAACATTTTTTGATTAACATCAATGAGACAGACAGCCTCTATATGAAGACCTACTGTACCGCACGGATCTAATATAGGCCTAATGTTAGGCTACACATCAGGGCCCGTATTTATCAAGCCTCTTAGAATTACTCACAAGAACACTGCTAAAAATTGACTTAGCTCAAAGCTGTGATTAAAAGTTAGTTATCAAGCATCTCAGTAATAACGACATAGGCATGGACCAATCACTGAATAGATTTCATTATTTAAGAATATTTTCAGATAAATTCACATTGAATGGTGAAATTCCTAAGAGGAGTTTACATTCAACACACATTTGACAATAAAGAATTTTTAAGAGAATACATTATGATATACACATTGGAAATGAAAGATAAGCATGTTTTCCACCATGTCTTAATTACAATTTTTAAACCTGTGTGCTGTTAACTGATATATAACCTATATATAGCCTAGATTTTATGATATAATCAGCCACCATGGATTCCAAAAGAAAACCGAATTGGTGGGAGGAAGAAGCGCTACTGCTTGCTGAATTAGTCGAACAGCGGAAAACATGTTATAAAAGGCAAGTTTAGCCCAACATTAACCAGTGCTGACAAAGATGATGCCTGCTCTGTTCAAACAATACCGTTTGATTAACTGTCTCCTCAGTGCCATCACAAGCCCCTATTGGCAACTCCTAACCACTTGAGAGACCTCTCGAGCTGTCTTAACTGGGAGAGTAAGAGTGATTCTTAGCTTTAAGAAATTTGATAACTTGCTTTTATACTTAAGTTTGATAGTTAGGAGTAAATTTCATGAATTCTCAGCACTTAAGACTAAAATGGCACTTTGAGAAGCTTGATAAATACGGGCCCAGATGTTTTTCCACAACAGTTAACCACACATTTAAAGGGGACATATCATGAAAATCTGACTTTTACCGTGTTTAAGTGCTATAATCGATCCCCGGTGCATCTACCAACCCAGAAAACGTGAAAAAGGACAACCCAGTAACTTTGTTTTGGTAAGCCTTTTTCTACAAGCATGTGAAAAAACAAGCCGCTCAGATTTTTCTCCCCTTCTGACGTAGGAAGGGGATCTATTATAATATTACCGCCCCTTAATCTGCACGTTTCCACCCACGGCTCTGACAGACTGTTCCGTATTAGCATAGTTTCCGCCCTCAGCCAGTTGTACACTGTCCGCCATTTTCTCTGTGCTCGAGCAGCTGTAGCGACAACAATGTTTTGTAAGCGATGCAGGTGCATTGCCTGAACGAGGGACAAAAAGTTAAAGCTCAAGAATGGATCAATACCAACTTTTCGTGATCCAGCTCTCTGGTCTCCGGATCGATACTGGTCATGGCAGTAATGAAAGGGAGAGCGTGCACTTTATTACAGTTTATCTGAGTTGTTTTACGGATATAAAGTTTACCAGTTTATTAAGCACCCCTTGAAAAGGCATATGGACTGGATATATTTGTTTACTATTAGTTGTAACGATTGTTTTGTGTGATTTGCTGTGTATGTTGATGATATTGCAAGGGAGAGACAGAGTTTATGGATAAGACTTTAAAGCGCACTTCTTGTACTGTGTTTTATTCAGCTTTTACAGTGATTTTCTGGAGTGAAAACAGACACTTCATCTTTTGTGTGATGAACAGCAAACTTCATAAAACTCATCAGTAAAGTTTTGGCCATCATTCAGACGGGGTCCTCCACAACAGGCTTGTACTAATAGTGGATAAAAGCAAGATGGCAACATAAGTTAAAACAAAACCGTAAACTATACTTACTCAAAGTACTGTTCTATCTCCATGCAGCATTTATTCTCTGGCTCTGTAGTACAGCTGCACGATTCTGGAAAAACTGAGAATCACAATTTTTTTTTGTTTAAAATTGAGATCGCAATTCTCCCACGATTCTGAAGAACTGAACTAAACAAAATAACACGTAATTTACTAGAGGTTCTGACAATTTGAACTGCTCCAGTTCATTAAAAAAAAAAAAAAAATACATTAATTTGAACAAAATAACTAAAGAAAATAATTTGAATGAAGGAGTCATGTCTCATTCATCAAGACTTGTTTCATTATTGGATGAATCAGCATTTGTGAATGAATCTCTTGAATGAATGATTCAATGACAAACACTTTTTAAATAGTCTCTTGTCGCCACTTCCTGGCGTAATAAGCGATGACTTGTACGTATTAATACATACAAGTGTCAAACCACTTTCAAAAAGGTGATTTGCTCTATTTTGATTGCTAGATATCAATGTTCATACCCCAACTATAAACTTTTAATCCCAGTAGGCCTACACATTTTAGTCCCGTGCTATTTAAATGTTTGTAACACATAAATAACGAAATGTGTGGTTGAAAAGACCGTGAAGCTGTTTATCTGTACATTTCCATGGGAGCGGCTCTCTCTCCGGATCAGCGGCAGCGCGAACGCAGATTTGAATGTTGCAGTGCGATCATCGTACCTACTTTAAAGTCCCTAAAGTCTTCGGTTTAAAGCTTGTTTCACGTCACAAGTGTCAGTGGAGCGTGAGCAGCGCGTTTTCGCTGCCCTTGTCAATGAATGAGAGCGTTCACATCGGGAGCGTGACGGCCGACTCTCTCATTGACTAAAATGGGCCGCAACAAAATACGCGCTGCTCACGCTCCTCACGCTCCTCACGCTCCTCTGGCACTTGTGACGGGAAACAGCCATGGTAGCGGAATCGTTGTCATTTAGAAATAAGATTGCGTTGGTGTTTGAATCGAGATCGCGATCTTTGACTGATTAATCGTGCAGCTCTACTCTGTAGGCATCAGTGTCCGACTCCAGTTCGAACTGAACAGCGTTAGTTTCTGACATGTTCTTTTCTTGTTGATGCACGAGCTCTTGAAGCCCCGCCCTCTTATTGAAAGAACAGACAGGGAGCAGCAGCTCATTTGCATTTAAAGGGATATACACAAAAACGGTGCATTTTTGCTCACCCCTAAAAGTGGCAATTTTAACAGGCTATAAAACATGATCTGTGAGGTATTTTGAGCTAAAACTTAACATACACACTCTGGGGACATCAGAGACTTATTTTACATCTTGTAAAAAGGGGGATAATATGTCCCCTTTACGACATAACAGATAATGTTTTGCGTGAATACTCGCCAAGACTATTTTGAAATACTGTAATTCTGTGAATATGTGTATATCGGGATCACACGCTGTCTGTGAGGCGTCTGTGCGCACGCTTTGGATCTGTCAGTCAGTGCGAGTAAGATTGTTTTGTTTACGTCAGCAGTTTAAAAATCTAATTTCATTGAAACTTGTGCTGAGGGGAAGCGTCAGTCATGGAGAAGCGAGCAGAGAAAAACAGGAGTACACAAAGGTACTCCACTCAGAAAACATACAAATAAAGATGCTTTAAGATGTTTAACCCCCTGAACCCGAAGAACGCGCCCGCGCGTTTTGCTGGATTTTTCCTCATGACAGTGTAAAACAACTTAAAATACTCCGTCATTTTTGGCCTCACAGACATGAACGATGTCTTTACAAAGAGTGTCTACTTTTTTTATGTACACTCAAAATAAAAACTAAATGTTGTGCTTTTCGCTAAATAAAGAAAACAAACAGGATGCGCATTCTCCCGTCTGTCTCCCTGTGATGTCTACTCTGAAATGCGTCTGAAAATAAACTCAGAACTCAGAGAATACTTGTCACACAGACACGACAGATATATCTTTATAAAGCTTGGAATGTCTACTTTTAAATGAAGTAATTTATATAAAAAACAAATATTCTCTGTTTATGTAATCCGTATGAAAACAGTGAGAGGTACAGTTCCTCCAGCGGCGCCTCATTAACTTTAATGTGACCACACCTACGCGCGCACAAAGCGATTCACATGCAAATCGTCCACGAGGAAGGAACGCGAAAATCATTCTTCTGATTTTCATCGAGTTTGGAAGACACGCTGTGAGTTTACCTTGGATTTACCTCAGAAGAAACAGAACGTGATTTATGAGAATTTTTAAGGTAAAACATTTCTTCTCACTTATATTAGCGTTATTGATGCATAAACTTCACATTGTAGGCTACTAGTTGAACTATTGCCAGACTAAAATGTGTGAATTCAATGGAAACATGTTGAAATATTAAATAGGTAGGCAACCTTTCAATGCTAAATAAAGATACACGTACGACATGGGGATATTTTATGCTCTATAATATTAAACACAGCATGATATAAAAGTAGGGTTGCCAACTGTCCCGTATTAGCCGGGACATCCCGTTTATTGGGCCTAAATGTCGCGTTTATTGACTGCTATGCTGATGAATAAGTTTGTTATTTTAAATATAGACGCGCGACAAGCGCGTTCAAATAGAGAGACTAATTCGTTTTCGTTCATCTTGCACTGTCCCTGTTTGCACTTTTGCCCTCAACGTCTCTTTTGCGCTGTATTTTTTTTTGCTGTTGTTTTCATGTGTAAATCCAAGTAGCTATACACTACCGTTCAAAAGTTTTAGATTTTCTATTGTTTTCAAGGCTGCATTTATTTGATCCAAAATACAGCAAAAACAGTAATATTGCGAAGTATTTTTATAATTTAAAATAATTGTTTTCTATTTAGATATATTTTTAAAATGCAATTTATTCCATTTATTTACTACATTTTCACATGATCCTTCAGAAATCATTGTAATATGCTGATTTGCTGCTCAAGAAACATTTCTTATTATTATGAATGTTGAAAACATTTGTGTACAATTTATTTCAGGATTCTTTGATAAATAGAAAGTTCAAAACAACAGCATTTATCTGAAATAGAAATCTATTGTAACATATACACTACCATTCTGAGTAAGAGTTTAGTTTTTTTGTTGCTGTTTTGTTTTTTGTTTTTTGAAAGAAATTAATACTTTTATTCACAAAGATGCCTTATATTGATAAAAAAAACACAGTAAAGACATTTATAACATTACAAAATCTTTTTATTTCAGATAAATGTTATTCTTTTGAACTTTGTTATTCTTTTGAACCCAGAGGGAACTTTCCGTTCCCTCTGGGTTAAATCTTTGATTTATCAAAGAATCCTGAAAAAAATTACACAACTGTTTTCAACATTCATAATAATAAGAAATGTTTGTTGAGCAAATAATCATAATGATTTCTGGAGGATCATGTGACACTGAAGACTGGAGTAATGATGCTGAAAATTCAGCTTTGACATCACAGGAATACATACTGTGGAATATTTCACAATATTACTGTTTTTACTATTTTGGATCAAATAAATCCAGCCTTGGTAAGCAGAAGAGACTTATTTAAAAAAAAAATAAAAAAAACATACAGATCTAAAACTTTTGAACGGCACTGTAGGTCTAAAGTCTTTATGTAAAGAAAATGTATAGTCAGATGACTTCTTTTAAATTAAACGTGATTTTGTGAATAAGCTACAAACAATACATTCAATCATTAAGTCTCCTCACATTCATTCTCTATAGATCCCTCTGTCACATTCCTCATTGATATTCAGGGGAGGAGTCGTTGACGCCTCAGGTGTGAATCACAGCATTATTCATGATGGTCCACACCCTCCCCGCATACAGCCATTCTGACAATAAGTGTCTTACAAAAGTTAAATGACTATATTGTTTTGTATGAATGAGTGATCAAAATGGTTTTCACATTGTTTTGAAGAAAAAACTCTAGGCAACAACATCCAGTTCTGAAAAGCGTTGTGAACAAATGTTTACTGTGTGTTATATGGCCTGATTTCAGTGATTTAACATTTTAGTTTTTTTCAAAAACTACGCATAAACATTATTTTCTCAAAACTACAAACTTTTATGTACATGTTGCTCACATATTACTGTAGCCCTGTTTGTGCTGAATACAGTGTAATCAGACTTTAGCCATTCATATGCTTCAAAGCAACTGAAAAAAACACAAATGTCAGAGCATGTCAAACTTCTTCAGGGCCACAAAATATCCTTAGGGTCCAGAGGGTTAATGGCTATTTGGAGCACTGGGATCGCTAGACGAGGGCTTAATGAACTCTTTTGTGAAAACCTCAAATTCGACCAAAATTTACATTTTCACACATTTTGCCTGTAGCTCGTAGTCAGCCCATGTGCATTCCGACTCATTTTGCTAGAAACGGATCACATATATTTACAGAATTTTTGTGATTATTTTTTTTTAATTTTTTTTTTTATAAATTATACATGGGCATGGCGTATTTGCTATTTGTTAACTATGAAGGGAACATAATTACATTTAAAATGGGCTTTTCATATAGTTTGGACAAACTTATGGTTAAAGCCTCATTCACATCCAATTTTATTCTAAAATACAAATAATTTTGCATTGGACTTGTCTACTTGTCCTAGCAGGGATGGGCAACTTCGGTCCTGCAGAGTTTAGCTCCATCCCTAATCAAAAAGGAATAATTATGTTTTTCTTCACCATTTTTTAATTTAATCCAAATAGCATCAATGTAGCCACTATTTATTTCTAGCTGATAGTGTATACAGTAGCTATGTTTCCCCCCTATCTTTTAGTAGCTGCACTCTAGTTGAACTACTATACATTTTGAGTAGCTTCTAGCTTGACAAGCTACAATTTCAATGTAGCTTCCCCAAAAGACAGCGCTGGGGAGCTACATTGAAGTTGTAGCTTGTTACTGAAAAGGCTACACTATTTTGACAAGCTGAGCTACTGTCACACTACTGAAAAATGTAGTTAAGATGGCAACATCACTACCTTTAGCTAGTTACTACTGTATAAGGCTATTGTGTTTGTCCCTGACATGTGGAGGAAAAGTTTCTAACTGTTAGAAACTAGAAGAGCCACAAAGTCTGTCAGGCAACAATTCAAGTCACGGAGAACAAATTACTTATTTGCCTTGCAGTAAACAGATTGTGAAGTATTGTCATGCCTTCTGCACATACCTCAGATTGCTAGAGGCAGAGTGGGGAAAAAAATGGTCTGGCAAAAGATTATCAGTCCAATTTTACTCCAGTCAGGCTCAATTCATATGTTTACCCCTTAGAAAATATAGCAGCTACAATTGCAGGTCACGTGTAGATGCAGGAATTACCTGTGGGGAGACCAAAATGCCATTCTAAATGGCCCAAACGGGCAAAGGGGATCAGTTTGCTTGATTTCCTAGCGGGGAGAAATCTTTCACTTCTTAAATATCACACAGTAAGCCATTGGGAATCACACCCCAAGCATAGAATCACCCTGAATGACTTAAAATAGCAAATAAAAGTGAAAATGGAGAGATGTTTCACCTCCGAGGTTCATAATATAAGTAGCACGACCTCAGAAAAGTCATCATGCAGGTCACACATTTGACAGGCACCTCTAACACCAATATTCGCAGGTTGGCATCTCTCATAGCATGGCTTTTTCTCCTTCCCTCATTCAACCCTCACCCCATCTCTGTCTCTCTCCAAACCCCAATCGACATTTTCATTTTGAAGCACACCAGGAGTCTCAGATGGTATCACTTCGTAGTGAGTGTTCCTGTGCCCCGCTCGCTTTGTTCCCACCAGCATTAGTGTTTTTATTCTGAGACAGACATGGCCCGGGGGAAGACGGTCACCTGCTGAACCTTTCACTGAGATTAAGCGCTAAAGGGGGTTTGATACTGAAGCTAAAAAAGATCTGACAAACAAGACTAAAATGAACTTAGTACAACACAGAGATGTCCCTTTGCAAATTAAACAAATAAAGAAGAAGAACCTAATTATAAATAGTTAAACACAAATATCACACTATTATCGTCACAGGTGTCATAAGCTCTGACTAAAAACATAGCAGAATTTAAGAATTGACCAAATTCAGTACAGCGCCATGACAGGTATGAAAGCGAGACTGTGATAGACTTACAGTGTTTTCAATGGCATCTGCTGTAAAAAGCTGTATAAAGCTCCTAGATCACTTATAATTTTCCACAGGTTATATTGTCTGGGGTTTTTTTGTCTACTGAAATTTCTCGGAAATATAATTTTTGCAGTGTTTCGTCAGCAGAACAATCCAAAAACACATTAAATAACAGTACAACCCACTGAAGAGATGTATGTCCATCCCGTACAGCCTCGCTTTTATTCCCGTTTGAAATCAAAGATGGCGCTGCTGTGAATAAGTTCTATTGTCCCGACAATGAGATTTTTCCGTATTTTGCTATGACAGAAATTCAGTTGCTAAAAGCTCTGTGAAAATATTAATCTAGAATGGCGAACAAACTGACACTGTCGATTATGACTCAGCCCAGGAAAAACGTGGGGACATATGCAAAATTATATTATATTGCTTCTTGCAAACTTTGCGAAACTTTCAAAGCGAAATGTTTAGTGAAAAAAAGTGTGTTGAATTTTATTCAAAATGTGAATCTGACATTTTAATTTGTTTGTTGTACATATTGCAGCCATTCGGCAATGAAATGTCAGGTGACTGGCGATAAAGGCTTAAAGTGCCCCTGTTATGGTTTTTCGAAAATTCCCTTTTCATGCTGTTTGTGAATGTAAACATTCTGCAAAGTTGTAAAGTCAAAAGTGCATGATAAATAAAGTTATCATCTCCCAAAAGAAAGAATCGACTCTGAACCGCCTAAACGAGTCATCTGTAATTTAAATACCACTGTGCTACGGTTCTACGTCACTAGAACATACATTTGCATAATGCCCGCCTATGTTGTACGTTGTCTGCCCGCAAAACAACTTGTCCCGCCCTCAAACACGTCAAACATGTTTACTGACGACAGGATTCGCAAAACGCTTGCTCTTGAAAGATGGGTCAGTACCCAGTTTATTTGGACGAGCTTGCTCCTCAGAATCACAACCTGTAAGTATGAATAATTATTGATGTACATATTTTCTACCGGCTGTTCAAAAGACGTAGTTTTGTGTTTTATATTGTGTAAGTTTCTGGCTAACCGGCTAACTCACGTCATTACCGTCTTACTGAAATACTTCTGCTAATAAGCTGTGTGCCACTATTACCTAAAACTGTGTCTATTAATGCAGAGTGTCTGTCGTTCTTACTACTCTGAGTAAAGATAAAGGATGGAGCAAGATTTGTTTTACAAACTTTAATGTTACATCAGTCATTCACGTTAGTGCTCGGCTAATATATGTGCTGTTATTGATTCTCGCATGTTCACCGCATGTAGAAATATACACATGGGTTTGTTGATGGACGTACACTTGTTAATGCTGATGGTGAGGAATTACAGTTGCAACATCTCATAATGTGCCTCAATCTGAGTAGAGTATCACTGAGAAACGTCCTGCTCAAGTCGTCCTTGCGATGGAGGTTCAGGTTGAATAACTAGTTGTTTCATCATCGGACTTGCACTCGGATTGATATGGTAAAATCGACGCCATCACTGTCTTTACATTGTGTACAATTGCTGAGGTATGATGGGCGTTTAGCTGTTAGACTAATCACAACAAAGTGGGCCACCTGGCCAATCAGAGCAGAGTAGGCTCACTGAAAGGAGGGATTTAGAGAGACCGATTAACCCGACGAGTCGTTTGAGAATCATTGAAAAATTTGGTGATGTGCAATGTATATCATACGAAAATAAAAGCTTTTTTTTTTTTTACTTTTGATGCATGTAAACCTGTTGTAGGATACCTCCAAAACAAAATTAAGAAACTTTAAAATAGCAAAATTGGGGCACTTTTATGCTCTATCATGTTAGAAATAACATACCACATACACTAAACTAAACCCTGCCATAAACCTGGATCACCCTGAGTCAAGATCACAATGAGCAATCCAGTCATTGATATAGATCAGTGGGCACTACTTATTTCTATGGTATCTGGAAACAGTGCTTGACTGTTGTACCACTCTGACAGCATTTCAATGATATCAAGGCTATAATGTGATCCAAGTTGATTCTATCTTCAATGGTAGAGCCACAGAGGTTGGTATCTCCCCATAATAAGAGAATCTCTTATGTTAAATCATTAGCTTAGCAACATTTTAACATTTAGCTACACTGTCAAAATCTACTGTCAGTGTATTTACCCAATGCACTTCACGAGGACACACATGGTTTTCCTCGTGTAAAGCTCATGGGAGAATTGACTGACAGTGGATTTTGACAGTTGACATGTTGCTAAGCTAAAGACTCCATACTGTGGAGTGTTCCAAATCATTCACTTATGAGGTTCCATTTCAGTTAGGATGTTGCCTTAGAAGGCAGTTGCCTATGTGGGCTGACTGTGAGGCCACCCACTACTAGCTATAATATTTTCTCAAGCATGAGAACAAGTATTTATTATTTGAAAAAGAAAAAGAAAAAAATGCTGCTCTGTATGTCATGCATGCCTTTTGTTTTAAATGCACAACACTGAATAAATGACATGATACAAATCTGTGGGATTTCATGTGTGTTGCTCAGATGCTGTGTGGGTTTGAGTGATATAAACTGTGCGACCAGGCTCCACAAACACTTCAGTTCAGATTTTCAGTTTTAAATGAACATGTATTATTATATAATAGTGATGATTATTTCAGATGTTCAACTGCACTGCACTGCAAAAAGAAAAAGAAAAAAATGTTTGAACTGAGATCAAGCCTTTTATAAATTCATAAAGCGTTGTGCACAGAAGTATTCATTAAATAATCTGTTTTAAGAATTCTTTAAATACATTAATGAGGTTTTAAATTTTATCTTAAGTAAGTTTACAATGCAATATTTATACATATCTATCTTTTGCTATCATACAAGCAAAAGGGGTGTTATAGTGTACTGCTCTGATTCCGTTGCATATCTATAAACAATTTTCATATGTATAGTCACCATATATATATATATATATATATATATAAAATGGTGACTTTACACATAAAAATATTTTTATATATATATTTTTTTTTATTCATGTGCCCTCGTAATCAAAGTAACTTTACTCCCTCTTGCAGCGACATCTCTTATCTTCTCTGATGATGTGTTTACTAGTGCGGGGGTGGGACAACCTGTCACTCACAAGAGATGGACCAATAGCAAACCTCAACGATCCAATCAATTCCTGATAGACAAAATCAAGACCCGCCCTACATTTTTTCTTGTTTGAGAAGTCATCTCATTCGGATATGCGTCATGTTGCTTGACCAATCAGATTAGTGGAACAACTGATGTGTAACAAGTATAAAGCCATTTAGCAATAAATAAGTCAATAACAGTAGGTATTTAACAAGTCTAATTGGACATAACAGTATTGCTTGGGTAGCCACACAGCTTTTATATTGTTATTCTACTTTCTGATCTTCAGAATTCCTTTTATCAGTTTTCAGAACAGAAGCCGTCTCTACAAAGCGGTCCTTAAAAAGACGGCATGTGAAACATGAGCATGCTAATAGGAATATTTCAGCTCTCGACCAAGCTTGTGTGCCGTAGCTTGGTATGGTGCAAACATCTGTTCAGTAATTGCACACCCAGGGCTCCTCTATCTGCTAAAGACGCACAACATTACACATTCAAGACTGCATTTTAGACGTCAATTATGCTATCTGATGTTTACTTAACCAAGCCATTACCATGCTAACAGTTCAAGTCAATACCTCAATGGCGTTATGAGAGCTGCAGATAATGTGAAAAGGAAGTTGAGCACTAACAAGTCCTGAATAACAAAAAAAAAAAAAGTGTTTCATGCCAGCTCTTTGTCAATGCTGCTGAGAGAAAGAGAGAGACAGGCAAGAGGAGGCAGTTTCTTATCTTGATATAATCGCACCGCCGCTCTCATACCTGCTAGGCCGCTGATAACTGACAGCAGGAGAAGTGGTTTCCATGGTGACCCCATACTTGTTCTGGAGGGTCCCTTCAGTGAGATTGTTAGTAGGTCTGTTTCTTCATTAAAGCAGTGCCTATGAAAAACAAGTGGACAACAGAGAGGGACAGAGTGAATGTGTGAGTAAGAGTGAAAGAAAGAGGTAGGTTAGTTTAACTGAAAATGCTGTTGTTCTATAAATCAGCTCTGAGAGCTCAACCTGATGGTTCATGAAGTATCAGGTGTCTGCTCTGGAGCAAACTCAGCTGAAACACAGCAATAACAAACAGAATCCAAACCAAAATGCCATGGTATTACCATTAAAATACACCATGGAAAGTTCTGAACAGTGCACTGTATTCACAATACATTTCACAAAAACATATATCACAATATCCCAGCAAAAATGAAAAGAAATTATCAATAATCATAAAAAATAAATGCTATTTTGTATGAAAATGGAGCCTTTTTTCCCCATTCCCCCCTGTTCTCATTATTGTAATGCACCAGGACATTTAGTTGAGATTCTCATTACTGTCACAAAAAAAGTCACAATAATATTAATAATAATAATAATAGTCCTAAAATAAGGTTTTTTATTATGACCCAGACATTTTATTTTGATTAGACATATTAAAATAAATAAAATGTTTTGTCAGGTAACATTAAAATCTAGAGTAATATTGGATAGGATGCCATTTTTTTCTTTTACTTTATTTGAAGTGCACATTACTATTTGCACATTATACCCTCATAGTATAACAGTATTTTCGATCTTCGAATTATATCTAGAATTTTTTTTTTTTTCAGGTTTCTGAATGGATTATGAACACCTGTTTTAGTGAATTTTAATTAAATATTGTGATAAAATGTTTTTTTTATTATTTTAATTTCTGCAATTTTCTACATGACTTAATTGTGATCATTACATTTTGATGGATGATTGAAAATACCATCAGCATCAAAAGTCCATGTAAGCTGACAACTATTTTAAGTGCCATAGTACAGTAATTTAAACATTACTATCATACATTATGTTTATATCCAAATTCCATAGTAGTTTACTCCAGCTCAACCATGGAAGTGCCACAGTACTTTTTCAAAAAAGTGAAAACTAGAAGTTTACACTCCTCCTCTTTAATCAACTCTCACATTTGAGCAGAGAGAGAGAGTGTTTGTTGGTGTGCAAGTATGCATTAGTCTCAATGATCAAAGCACAGATGAGTATGTTGCTTCAGGTGTGATAGAGCAGCCAGATGCTTGAAAAACACACCGTCCTCCAACCACACCAAAGCACACACACATACGGTCAGACCTCTAATGGTCGAGCAGCTGCCCATATCAACACACACATACTACAGCCGGTTTATTTAATAATGTTTTGCATAAAAAAAAACAGAACAAATATTAGTTTTTGAGACTGGATGCAATTAATGGAGTCCTGTGGAGAGCCTGAGGAAAGACTAGACCAGCTCTTACAGTCTCTCTCTCAGTCCTCTATCCATCCATTACTAATAACACCTGCCTGCGCCTCACCCCAGTGCACACGCACACACATACACGTGCAGACTGACCGAGACTGAGTAGCGTAAACCAACAATTCTCATTATTTATATTCATGGCGCCGTGGCCTGCCGATCAAAAACAATATCAATGAGAACGTTCTGCAGGAGTGCTTGTAAAAAATGTGTCCATATGTCCAGCCTTTTGGAAGCCACCACATGGTGCACTTTAATTTTTCAGCTATTCCTCTACTTGAAACTGGTGTTCTTTTTCTTTTTTTTTTTTCCATTGACAAGGTCACATTACACATTATAGGAATAGTTCAGCTCAAAAATAGAAAACTCTGTCATCGTTTACTCACCCTCATGTCACGTCCATGCCGAGGACATGAACAGTTTTGTCACGTGTTGTGAACTCGTAATTAAGGTAATTACATCATTGCGTGAACGTAGGTGAAGTGAATAACACTGATTATCTCTTTATCATGGCACCTGTTAGTGGGTGGGATATATTAGGCAGCAAGTGAACATTTTGTCCTCAAAGTTGATGTGTTAGAAGCAAAAATGGGCAAGCGCAAGGATTTGAGCGAGTTTGACAAAGGCCAAATTGTGATGGCTAGACGACTGGGTCAGAGCATCTCCAAAACTGCAGCTCTTGTGGGGTGTTCCTGGTCTGCAGTGGTCAGTATCTATCAAAATTGGTGACACGGTCATGGGCGGCAAAGGCTCATTGATGCACGTGGGGAGCGAATGCTGGCCCGTGTGGTCCGATCAAACAGACGAGCTACTGTAGCTCAAATTGCTCAAGAAGTTAATTGCTGGTTCTGATAGAAAGGTGTCAGAATACACAGTGCATCGCAGTTTGTTGCGTATGGAGCTGCATAGCCGCAGACCTGTCAGGGTGCTCAAGCTGACCCTTGTCCAACGCCGAAAGCGCCAACAGTGGGTATGTGAGCATCGGAACCGGACCCCGGAGCAATAGAAGAAGGTGGCCTGGTTTGATGAATCACGTTTACATCACGTGGATGGCCGGGTGCGTGTGCGTCGCTTACCTGGGGAACACATGGCACCAGGATGCACAAGGCAAGCCGGCGGAGCCAGTGTGATGCTTTGGGCAATGTTCTGCTGGGAAACCTTGGGTCCTGCCATCCATGTGGATGTTACTTTGACACGTACTACCTACCTAAGCATTGTTGCAGACCATGTACACCCTTTCATGAAACGGTATTCCCTAGTGGCTGTGGCCTCTTTCAGCAGGATAATGTGCCCTGCCACAAAGCAAAAATGGTTCAGGAATGGTTTGAGGAGCACAACAATGAGTTTGAGGTGTTGACTTGGCCTCCAAATTCCCCAGATCTCAATCCAATCGAGCATCTGTGGGATGTGCTGAACAAACTAGTCCGATCCATGGAGGCCCCACCTCGCTAACATATTGGTGTATGGTGTATGTTGCTGCGTTCACGCCATGTTGTAATTACCATATCTATGAGATGACAACATGTGACGCTCTATTTGGAGATGTTCACGCCCTTGGAATCGGAATCATGAGTTTATGGCAACACTATAAATGCCAGAAAGAATCTGCAGTGGTCAGATGGTACAGCAATCACATGGTACAAAAAATTGCCATTTTTTGCCAACTGCCAAACAGTTAGCCAGCCCCAAACTCATGACATTGGTTCAGTCGAAGTTGCTGTATTAGGCATATAGGAACTAAAAGGACTGCGTTATATGGAGAAATGCACACAATACACATAATTAGTGTTTAACTTCCAGCATAAATATGAATCTAGCAAATATTTATTGTGAAACATTAACCTGATTTTACTTATAATTTTACTTAAAGTATGATATAAGATTCTGATTTAGAGCTGGACAATCCAAGGTCACCATTCACTTTCATTGTATGGAAAAGAGCAGAATGAACACTGTGCTAAACATCTCTCTTCTCTCTAAAGAAAATCATGTAGGTTTGGAATGACATGAGCATGAATAGATGAAGACAGAATTTTAATTGCAGCTTATTTATTTTTTTAATAATTAAAATGTGCTCTTGTTTGATAAGCAGCAACAGTAGCATTATAAACTAAAGTCATACCAGAAGTTAAAACCCATATCCCATAGACCCAAGTTTTATAGCACTGCATGCTTGACAAAACGCTTCCATTCAGTAGTTAATTGGAGTGACTCCTTAAGTAGAAAGGAGCTGTGTATGTGTATGTGTGTTTGTATGTAATAGACTCCTGTGGGAGTGGTACTCCTGTGTATATTTAGTAATGTAGGCTTGCATCAGGCCTGTCTAAAGTTCATTGCACTTGGCTGCTCCACATCAGGCTGTGTGCAGTGAGCTCTCTCATAGAAAATTCTGTCTTTCTCTCCCTCCCACTAACAAGTAAAAACAGGAGGAACAGAACTCCAATTTCAGCCAAGATCAGTCATAACGCTGAGGGAAAAACATCCCACGTTTACAGACAGGGGGAAGACGTCCTGTCAGTGGCAATTATGTCAGCTTGTATTTCCCCCTTTTAATAAAGGTGTAACAGTTCAAATCATTAGACTGTTGTGTGCATCATTGCTTTTCATCATGGTTTTGCTTCAGGATCCAGATTTTATGGCAACTCAACACAATACTGAACTTATAATTTGTATTCAGTTTAGTTTTGATCATAATTTAGCTGTGAATCAATAATTCCTGATTAATTGCGCTTAATGTTACAATTTGAATTATCTATCTATCTATGTAGAATATGACCAATCTCATACAAACTTTTAATTAAAATAAATTTACAGCAATAGTCACATGTGGTAAATCCATTATAATAAATGTCACACTTTGTCTTTATTTAGTGTGAAATAATGCTATTATGACTGTTTGAATGAAAACTGTGTGGTCTCATTCGTTGTTTCATTTTAGAAGCTAATTTGGTAGCACTTTACTTAAAGCCTTTATATATAATGCATTATACAAGTATTTTAATGTATCAATTATGCCTTTTAATGCACCTTATAATGCATTGTATGGCCTCATGAATAATTGTAACCACAGTTATAATACAGATCTATTCATTGAACACACCTTTAGAAAGTATGCTTTAAACACATGCCAAACAACCAATTTCAGATTGTAACAAGGAATCTGCAAATATTATAATGCATTTTAACTTTAATTACAATTATTTATGAAAAGATACAATGCATTATAATTTACGTTATGAACACATTTATAATGCATTACACATAAAGGCTTTAAAGTTTCAGTGTGTAGTATTTATGAGGATCCATTGATATAATATACATATGTTTTCAGTGGAGTATAAAGACCTTACATAATGTTCCGTTATGTTTTTATTACCTTAGAATGAGCCATTTCTATTTACATACACCGCGGGTCCCCTTACAGTGAAATCGCCATTTTGTGTCATGTTTCTACAGTAGCCCTAAACGGACAAACTGCTCTACAGAGCGGTAGTCACTCTCTGCTCTCTCCGACGACAACATTTTTGTCCTGTGTCTGCCCCCGTAGCTTCTCTATGTGCGAAAAGAAGGGGTGAGCGTTGGGTGATGCAATTCACAACCTCACCGCAAGATGCCGCTAAAATTCACACACTGCACCTTTAAGTAAAGTGTTACTGCTAATTTTATGTATTGATTTCCAAGCTAAATAAGTTATAAGTAAAAAACATTTAATATTATTATGTGAGGATTGACCCAACACATTTTGATGTGCAACATAACAAAATACATATTTTTAATATTATCCTTTATTTTAAAAATGTATGGCTTTCAGCCCAAAATGTTCCAATGTACAGCACACTGTAAACCCGAATAAGTTAAAAAAGGTAATCAGTTACATCACATACATCACATAAAGTTAAGCAATTTAAAGTTTAAGTAAGCAGAACTTGCAGATTTTTCATACATTTAACTTAAAATGATCATGTAATCTCACTTTAAATATTTTTAGGAGTGGAAACTTGACTAACCTTAACTAGCTAATTCAATAAATGCTACCTTGCTAATTGGTAACAAAATGCTTTGATAGCATTAGCATAGCATAGCACTTGCTGAATGAGTACAGCAAAATAAAACTTTTAATGCTTGACTCATCATTATGATGGTAATCTTCCAAAAAACCCAACATAACAGAAACTCTTCTAAATTAGCATAGCAAAACATTAAACACTACTAAATCTCCCACTTAACATTAATCTTGCACAAAAAAACCCCATCATACAACACTTAATTTTAGCATTTGCTCTCCCTTTTGGCCCCTATCATATACCCCGCGCAAGTGTTTTTTGCTAGTTTCAGCCAGACGCAGTTATCATTTTCACGTCCAGCACCACGTTGTTTAAATAGCAAATGCACTCGCGCCCATCTGTTCGCCCATGGGCGTGCTGGTCTGAAAACGAGGTGTGTTGAGGTGCATTGTTGGCGCGTTGCTATTTTGAGGCAACTGAAGACGACTGCGCCATTGACTAACAAAAACCTGGTCTAAAGTCAATTGTGCAGTATTTTTTGTGTTATTTAAAGGGCACATTAGTAATATGCGCCTATAGGCGGTTGCACAATGCACATACACTCTGCTTATTACACACACAGGGATGCGCAGCAGCACACAAACATTTTTAAATTCTAAAAATAAAAGGATTCCTCTCTGGAGAAGCTTTCAGTCTTTCCGCTCACAAATTCCGCCATGTAAATAGCGAATCCACCATGGTGCAAGCGCAACTGGCTTTTAAAGGGAATGGGAGATGAGACTCTGATTGGTTTACTGCACGTTACGCCCAAAACACACCCATGACTCATTAAGAGACTAGGTACAACCCTTTTGGAACACACACCTGGCGGGCTTACCATTTTTTTCTGTCGTTAAACTAGTAAAAAACCTGCGCCATGCGCTTCAGACCATGCACTCAGATCGTTAAAATAGGGCCCTTTGAGTGTAATGGCAAAGCATGCTGGGAAATAGAAATTCCAGCCCAGTTTCATTTTTCAATTTTCAAATTTAAGTTTGTTATATTAAAAGAAACAAGTTCATAAAACTCAAAACAATTAAACAATTCAGATTACTTAAAATGTGTCAGTTTTGCGAACTCAAAAGAAAAAGAAAGTTTTAAATAACCAAAATTAATTTGATTGAACTAATTTGTTTAATTTGAGTTGGCTCTAATCACACCAATTAATTATTTTGAGTATTAGGGTTTACAGTGGTCATAATTGACTCTTAAAAATTAAATGTAAAACAAACTATTTTAATTTTGAAAAACCGATCGAATCAAAAGGGTTCTGAGCTTGTTAAAACTCCAAGCGTCTCTGACTACGAGCCGCACTAGTATTCAGATCACACGTGAGATGTCTTTGACGGCGTAATTCCACTGATGATGAAATAGCAGCAGCGAGAGGGATAAAATGAAGAGAGCTGTACTTCCGCGCTTTGATGTGAACGTTGACAATAATAATGTAAGGCCACCATCTCTGATGTAGTGCATGCTCTCTTACAGTGCATGTCCGTCCTAATAACAGCGAGATAAAACGGTGTCCACCTCTTGCTAATTGTTTAAAATGCTGTCCTGGTTTAAAAAAAAAAAAATCTTTATGAGAGCAGAAACAAAAGAAAGAGGGGATAATGAAAAAAAGCACTCGTTTGTCACGAGGAGGATCAGATGGCTCTCTTTAAATTCCTCATTAATTAAAAGAGGCAGATGAAGTGTAATGTCACCCAGGGGACGGGGATTAGAGCGGCTCTGGGCCATGATGACTTCACCACAGTGACCTCAGCAGGACAGAGAGGCTGCTGGAGACTGCAGAGAAACAATGTTGTTATGAGTTTAATCTAGAAGTGGAGCTATCTTGGTAAACTCTTTCTTGTGGGTCAGGACAGTCGCATAGCCACTGACGGCAGAAGGTCTGGACTCCATAGCAGCCTTCATTGCTAAGAAGAGACCATCTGACTGACATGTAGAGCAACCAAACACAGTTTGCTTTGTTCAGTGTTATGTTTAAGGGTGTGAAAATGTAAAGTCGATGTCCCTACAATAACAGACCAGAATTTACAACTTTTAAAGAGTCTATGCAGTGAACTCCACATACTTCAACTAAATGCTGGATTTTCAAAAGTATGTGATCATGATAAGCTCTCATTGTCACATCATGACTGCTTTCTTCTTTCAAGTCCTCAAAAAATGGACTTGCGTTCTTACCAGTTCTTACCAGGCGACCTTGAAAGAACGAACTCGGAAGCATGCGAGGACAGTGAGATGTGCTGCGATCTTTTTACTCAAAAGATCCCATCTCAGCATATTATAAGCAGCGGCATAACAAAACAAATGTCACAACCTATTAAAACATTTCTTTCATATTATTATAGACATTATTTTCTTATAATTTTATATCTTTTTATTTTACCGCACGTATTTATGAAAATGAGTAGCCTGTGTTACCTATGCTTTGTCAATGTTAAGATTCGTTTTAATATGCCAATAAAAATACTGCAAGCTTTTTTCAGGTTATCACTTTATTAAAATTAAGCAAAACAAACAGACAAATGTTTACTTTCATAAGCTGTCACATATTTGTAGTGAGAATCTCTTAAGAGAGAACGAGAAGTTTAAAGGTGCTATATGTAAGTTTTTGACTGTACTAAAGCATAAAAATACCATAATATGTTTGCAGATATTTAGGAAAAATGCTGAGTTCACATACTCATTTCTCTGAAAAACAATGCTACAGCCAGTTATTCTACTTTGAAATGTACGCTCCGTGTCGGAATGTCTGTTTTTGTTTTGGTCTGTGTGATAACGCACGTTGCCAGTTTACCCAATAGTATTTCGACAGGTTGCCAGTTTGCGGAAAACACAGTGTATTGCTGCCATGGAAGCCAGCAAACAAATTGGGTCAGAGATTGCAGATTCTACCCGACCTAATAAGCCTCGGCATCCATCTAAAGATCTCTATGAACGGAAGCACATTAAAACACAGATAAATCAACTCATCAACTTACAGTGTGTGAGTCTCCTCGCCTTCCATTGTCAGTTGCGCTCGTTCCTGTTGCGTGTCCTCAAACTGGCAACCCGCATGAGTGTCAAGTCTGAGGAGGAGGGGGCGGGGCAAACAATATTTTGAATTTGGACTGCAATACCCATTTCAACCACTAGCTGTCATTCTTACATACTGCACCTTTAAAGCTTACAGGCTTCCGTATGTGGACCGCCCGAATGGCCTTCTGGGATTTCTAACGGTTAAATTATTTGAAGTCTGCATTCGATGGCTCCTTGATATCAAGAACACATCTGGGTACTTTCATGCATCCTCTGTACTTGCATTTTTGAGTATTAGAAATGAACTTTGTTGATGATGATGTAGTACGAGAACACAAGGACGAATTAAGAATGCATATTGAGAAACGGCCCTGAAATGTTTCCCATTTTGTGTGCCTTATGTATAAAACATACAGCTAATGGTCCGTGGATGTGACGTCTGAGGCTGAGACTAGGACAGTTATGGAAAGGATGAGCATCTTTTAAACAGGATAGGCTGTCTTACTTCTAATTACCCAAGAAACATGATAAGGGCTTCTTTTAATTTTTATAAAAGCCAAATGTAAGAGCATGACGAGGGAATTCACTAAGATTGAATTGTGCCCGCTGATTTGCACCAGATGTCTGCTTTGATTTAATCTGATCTTTAATCTTTAAAATGAAACATGATCAACTAATTAAAAAAGTAAAAAAAAAAAAAAAAAAACGACTTTTTAAATTGACCATCATATCCTCAACTGCTTATTTAATTCAAGTTTTAAAATGCAGATTAATGTAACAATAATAAAAAAAAAAATAAACTGATCAATAACTTTTGAATGCAAATTGTAAACCAAGTCACCATGAAATCAAAATCGACAATTCTTATATATATATATTTTTTTTTGTTATGGAATATTGCAGTATTTATTACAAATTATTATATAACATTAATAACATTAAAGCATGGAAGCTTGTTTCCGCCACATAATAATACATTTTAAAAGATAATTGCGACTTTTTATCTCACAATTGTGAGTTTACATTTTGCAATTCTGACTTTTTTTCTCAGAATTGCGAGTTTATATCTCACAATTCTGACTTTATATCTAGCAATTGCGTGTTATCGGCTAAAGAGAAAAAGGCAGAATTGCAAGATATATGTGAGAAAAAAGTCAGAATCGTGAGATATAAACTCGCAATTGCCACTTTATATCACACAATTCTGAGAAAAAAGTCAGAACTGTGAGATAAAAAATTGCAATTGCCTTTTTTATTTTTTATTCTGTGGCAGAAACAAGCTTCCATATTAAAGATATATATACACTCACCTAAAGGATTATTAGGAACACCTGTTCAATTTCTCATTAATGCAATTATCTAATCAACCAATCACATGGCAGTTGCTTCAATGCATTTAGGGGTGTGGTCCTGGTCAAGACAATCTCCTGAACTCCAAACTGAATGTCAGAATGGGAAAGAAAGGTGATTTAAGCAATTTTGAGCGTGGCATGGTTGTTGGTGCCAGACGGGCCGGTCTGAGTATTTCACAATCTGCTCAGTTACTGGGATTTTCACGCACAACCATTTCTAGAGTTTACAAAGAATGGTGTGAAAAGGGAAAAACATCCAGTATGCGGCAGTCCTGTGGGCGAAAATGCCTTGTTGATGCTAGAGGTCAGAGGAGAATGGGCCGACTGATTCAAGCTGATAGAAGAGCAACTTTGACTGAAATAACCACTCGTTACAACCGAGGTATGCAGCAAAGCATTTGTGAAGCCACAACACGCACAACCTTGAGGCGGATGGGCTACAACAGCAGAAGACCCCACCGGGTACCACTCATCTCCACTACAAATAGGAAAAAGAGGCTACAATTTGCACGAGCTCACCAAAGTTGGACAGTTGAAGACTGGAAAAATGTTGCCTGGTCTGATGAGTCTCGATTTCTGTTGAGACATTCAGATGGTAGAGTCAGAATTTGGCGTAAACAGAATGAGAACATGGATCCATCATGCCTTGTTACCACTGTGCAGGCTGGTGGTGGTGGTGTAATGGTGTGGGGGATGTTTTCTTGGCACACTTTAGGCCCCTTAGTGCCAATTGGGCATCGTTTAAATACCACGGCCTACCTGAGCATTGTTTCTGACCATGTCCATCCCTTTATGACCACCATGTACCCATCCTCTGATGGCTACTTCCAGCAGGATAATGCACCATGTCACAAAGCTCGAATTATTTCAAATTGGTTTCTTGAACATGACAATGAGTTCACTGTACTAAAATGGCCCCCACAGTCACCAGATCTCAACCCAATAGAGCATATTTGGGATGTGGTGGAACGGGAGCTTCGTGCCCTGGATGTGCATCCCACAAATCTCCATCAACTGCAAGATGCTATCCTATCAATATGGGCCAACATTTCTAAAGAATGCTTTCAGCACCTTTTTGAATCAATGCCACGTAGAATTAAGGCAGTTCTGAAGGCGAAAGGGGGTCAAACACAGTATTAGTATGGTGTTCCTAATAATCCTTCAGGTGAGTGTATGTCTGAAAAAAAAAAAAAAAAAAAAAATTGAAAACGAGCAGCTTTGTCATAATCGCAGCAGAAATATCACTATAGCATTGTGATACAGATACCTGAACCAGCGCTTTAAAGTCGATAAAACGGAAATAGCAACAGAACTTTTCTTCCATATTGAGACATACATCAGAATGTGACGGATTATTGAAAAAAAAAAAAGTAGGGAGGAGACTTGGTACTATGCATCGATTATTGATTGGATGTTGAGATGTAGGGGCGGAGTTTAAGCTGATTAAATGATTGGAAAAGTCCTGCATACTAGAGAGAAGACTGCCGTTTTCACAGGAAGATCCAGTTCTGACATTTTAATTAAACATTATGACATCTAAACATATTTTTTAAAACATATGCATGAATTAATTGTTCAAAATAAGATGTACAACATGCATTTAGAAAATAGTGAATTTTCATTTCATTCCAACTTTAAAATGCCAAAAAATATGCTTGAACACTGTGTGCCTGTATATATGCCCAGTTATAACTCTTCTCCGTTACTGTTAGAGAAAAACAGCTCTTTTAAATAAAATTTGTTTACTGCTGGTAATTTAAGATTATTTGTGCCAAGAAATGAACTATTCAACTGGTGCACCTTCGCCCTTCTTCTGTGCCCATGCAGCATGGGTGTCTACATCTTCCTAATCTCAGCTTCCGATGTTGTTCAGTAATGACTAATGCTGATCAACTGTTCTCCGAGAAGCTCTTGTTTGAGGTCCGTAGGAGGAGAAGAAATCGAAAATCGAGGGAGGATGGTGAGAAAAGTAATTGCAATGGTATGTGTGTCATATAATCTTAAATGGGCAGCTCTATCTCGTTTTGCCAAAGAAATGATCCATACGGGAAATCATGAGTGGAAAGAAATAACCAGAAACAAGTGGTGGCTTATTTGTGTTAAAATAACTGCTATAGTGTGGAGCTCTGGGAAAGGAATAAGTTATCTCTAAATAGAAAAAAAGAAAGCTGAAACTGATTCCTGCCTGCAGGAATACGGTTACATCAAGAGCTGACACTGCCAGTAGGGAATTATTACCGTTTGTTCTCAATTCGGGATGCAGAGCCAGGAAGAGACAGGGCCATATGTTCCAATCATCCGTAAAAATGCTTTGCATTCATCTAACTTTGTGTTGAAATTGTCTTCAGGATACACTCAGAAAGTGGTTTTCACTCCTGGTCCGTCCACAGAAATGCATATTTTGTATGTATCTCTTATCTTTGCTGCTCAAGAAACATTTCTTATTATTATCAATATCGCACAGTTGTGCTGCTTAATTATTATTATTTTTTTGTGAAAACCGTGGTACATTTTTTTTTTAATTTCAGAATTATTTGAAGAACAGAAAGTTTAAAATAACATATATTTGAAATAAAAGTCTTTTGTAACATTATGAATGTATTTACTACCACTTTTTAACAATGTATTGAATCCTTGCTGAATAAAAGTATTCATTTCTTTTAAAAAAATCTTACTTTTGAACTAGTGTAGGTCAAACAATATGCACAATGATTCATATAAGCTGAATAAGCTGAATAGGAAACCATTTTCCAATGCATAAATAGCAGAAGTGTGATTTATCAGTCTAACACATGCAACAAACACTAGGCTAAATATAAAGCTTTTACCTAGTGGCAGATAAATTTGAGTACAGGAGAGTCTTACACCCAGTTTTGACGTCAGCAACAAAAGATTTTCTCCTCGCTTTGAAAATTTATATAAAAGCCTTTTCAGCCTTTTTATGATTTCCTAACTATTACTAAGTTACATTTTATATTTTTATATTTGGAGTTGTTTTTGTCCTGCAGTTGAGAACCAGTGGTTTTGAAAGCTTTTCTTTCGGTTGGGCAGTTAAATGACTCTTCAAGAACTGGCATCCCAAAAAGAGCTCTAGCAAGTCCACTGGAGTCCAAAAATAATCCATATACCGTACAAACACAACTCACACAGCCACTTCCTATCTGCTCAATATACACTATATTGAAAAAAGTATTGGGACACCCCACCAAATCATTGAATTCAGGTGTTCCAATCACTTCCATGGCCAAAGGTGTATAAAATCAAGCACCTAGGCATGCAGACTGCTTCTACAAACATTTGTGAAAGAATGGGTCGCTCTCAGGAGCTCAGTGAATTCAAGTGTGGTACCGTGATAGGTTGCCACCTGTGCAATAAGTCAATTTGTGAAATTTCCTCACTACTAAATATTCCACGGTCAACTGTTAGTGGTATTGTAACAGAGTGGAAGCAACTGGGAACAACAGCAACTCAGCCATGAAGTGGTAGGCCACGTAAAATCACAGAGCGGGGTCAGCGCATGCTGAGGTGCACAGTGTGCAGAACTCGCCAACTTTCTGCAGAGTCAGTAGCTACAGAACTCCAAACTCCGTGTGGCCTTCAGATTATCTCAAGAACAGTGCGTAGAGAGCTTCATGGAATGGGTTTCCATGACCAAGCAGCTGCATCCAAGCCTTACATCACCAAGTGCAATGCAAAGCGTCGGACGCAGTGGTTTAAAGCACGCCACCACTGGACTCTAGAGCAGTGGAGACGTGTTCTCTGGAGTGACGAATCACGCTTCTCTGTCTGGACGATGGACGAGTCTGGGTTTGGCGGTTGCCAGGAGAACGGTACTTGCCTGACTGCATTGTGCCAAGTGTAAAGTTTGGTGGAGGGGGGATTATGGTGTGGGGTTGTTTTTCAGGGGTTGGGCTTGGCCCCTTAGTTCCAGTGAAAAGAACTCTTAATGCTTCACCATACCAAGACATTTTGGACAATTTCATGCTCCCAACTTTGTGGGAACAGTTTGGGGATGGCCCCTTCCTGTTCCAACATGACTGCGCAGAGTCCTGACCTCAACCCGATAGAACACCTTTGGGATGAATTAGAGCGGAGACTGCGAGCCAGGCCTTCTTGTCCAACATCAGTGCCTGACCTCACAAATGCGCTTCTAGAAGAATGGTCAAAAATTCCCATAAACACACTCCTAAACCTTGTGGAAAGCCTTCCCAGAAGAGTTGAAGCTGTTATAGCTGCAAAGGGTGGGCCAACTCCATATTAAACCCTACGGATTAAGAATGGGATGTCATTAAAATTCATGTGCATGTAAAGGCAGGCGTCCCAAAACTTTTGGCAATATAGTATATGATGTTTCATTAACAAAGTTCGGGAGGAGCAAGCGCAAATGATCCATCCAAACAACATGTCTTCAGCAATTAACACGTCTATCCTATCAGCATGAGAGAAGGCCTATATGTATACATAGTTGACTCACCTACGTTCCTCGACAGTTTTCAGCATCCCTCCACCACCCCGAACTCTGGGTTCGGGCCAAATACTCATACCATTTATTCTATCTGACTTATTTGTAAGTGTGAACTCCTGAACTGTAGGAGAGTGAGTCTTTGTGTCCAATAGACGGGTGTGTGGAGATCGGTAACTTGATGATGGGAACCCGCTGATAGTCAATCAGGAACAGGCGATCCCTGATTATAATCACAGGCTACATGCTCGCTTAATATAGCGCTTCACACCTCTCCAGCCCATTAATATTTACGTCAGTGATATTGAGAGGATTCTGGGATGAGTGCAGAGGAGAGAATTGGCTGATGCTTTAATTGGATGCATTCTGAGCCCTGTGTGGACACTAATTATTACTAATGCTGGATTACAGGCAATGAGTGGCAGTTCCCAGATTAGCAAGAAGAGACGAGTTCAGGCTGCAGGTGTCATATAGCATAGACCTACATGTGAACTTTCAAATGTAAAACACTGGCGTAATTATCTTTATACTGTATGTTTATATCTTTGTAGTATCTTCATGAATACACAACCTGAACATACACATTGCATCTAAGTATAATTTTATCTGTTTTGCTTTTATAAATTATGAAGTATCATACCTCTACTATAGTTACGGCATTGCATAAGATGCAGCCTATTTATGTTGCCCGTATTCATACATTCATTCATCACATCTTTCATTCGGATCACAAATTTTCACATTGGAATTTAATGAGTTTAAATGGTAAAATGTGTCAAACGGAGTAAAGCAGCTGATTGCATAATCAAATTATACCAAAATATATAATAAACATTTAATAAATCAGCTCACATATGCTTGGGAATGTGTAGAATGGTGCATCTAGTGTGCTGTACAATGTGCATATAGAAAATGCATAGTGTACCAGGATCATTTTATTTCATATTCATGTAATTTTTGATTGATTGATTGATTGATTGATTTAATTTACAGCGTTTTTCATATGAGCATATTAAAAAAATGAAAATGTCTTCTGTCAAACTAAAGTCCCAAGGGTTTAACACTAAGCAATGCTGCGTGAAAGTGAGAAAATTCAAATATTATACACAGGCAGATTCTATTTGAAGCCAGAACATTTGCGGTTATGCTGTTTCAATGCAATTTTTATTTATTTATTTATTTATAATATAATATATTTATACATATCACGATACTGAACTCACGATACGATATTAGTGCGATGCTCAAAGATATGGTAAAAGGTTAACAAAAATGTACTGTTGATTAAAATGCTAAATTTGGTATTACATTGGGGGTGGAAATTAATAGGCTTGGACTTGGTGCCGGTAACCCAATGTACAGGACAATGGTGACACCAGAATAAAAATATTTATGATTCTGAAGCTGAAAATACAGAATTATTTTAGACAAATATACTTGCACTCTGTCACTGACTAGATATATTTAAAATAATTTAGTCCACTTTTTACTGGTAACATCAGACATTTGGCATTATCAGGACCCACAAATATTGCATGATTAAACATTATATTCAACATTATGTATTAGTAGTTTAATGTAGTACTAACACTAAAACTATGTAAACTTGAATTTTTTTCTCACACAGTAATTTTCATTTTGGGTGAACTATACACAATACAGATTGTCACTATCCATGATACATATTGTTGCATTTTTGTATTGCGATATATTGCGACACGATATATTGTTACACCCCTATTTATTTACTTACTTATTTTTACAGCAGCAATATAAGATGTTAATAATAATACTAGCATTGTTACTAATACTACTAATAGTAATAATAATATTACACACAGCTGTCCATCTAGCCCTAGTGGGTACCATAGGGAAAGTTGTCTTTTTGCTGAACACTATAACGGGGAAAAAAGATCAATAAGAACATTTTCTGAGATGAATTGTTCCAAACAAAACTTACGTGTGTTGCTTTCATACTCTGATTTCTACATTCACTTTTGAGGAATCTTTACAGTAAAGGTTCAACCAGAGTTTCGGCATCAGTAACGCTGTTCCAGACCCTTTGGCAACGGTGGTCCATTTGTTAATATTTAATATCTTGGAAGAGAGAACACAAGGCCTGTATAAAAAGAGCTATTGAATCAGTATGAGAAAAGACCAGAACCTGACATAACTGATATTCCACTTATTTAATCTTTAACAAAGAATCCATTGTAGTACCTCACATCACAAAAAAACGTACACATACCAAACCATTGTCAATAACCGACTGTCAGTTCAGCATGGTATTAGAATGAGCATTCATTCATTTCATTTGAGTCAGTCTTCAGTATTCACGACAGAAGGGCTTTTACTGTTGTTATAAAGGCTCTTGAGTACAGTACCGACAAATCTTCGATCTCTTCCCTGGTTAAAGCCCCCTCCAGCGAGCACGGCCCACTCTGTGTTATCTGAGCTGCCAATATTGATATTTTTCTAATAGTCAAGGTAAGCTCTCCACACAGGACTCGTACTGGAGTGTGGGGATTTGAATGACGTGTATTGATGCTTGCTAATGGAAGGGCCTATACAGCTTGCCACCTTGATTTGTGAGATACAGGATGATGTTATGTTATCACAATGGAGAGCGAATTCACTGAGAACCTGCTGTGTTCATCACAGGACTGAAGGGAAATGCACATTGATTAGAAAACAACAGAAAATAGTGGATAGTGATAGTGGAAGGGAAGGCTGATGTACAGCTTCTAAAAGGTTGTAGGTGGAAACTTGGGAAACAGGATTAGACCAATTTAGATGGTATCTTAATTAAAACATTAAACCAAATTAATTCTCTGCTCTTTCTTTTTAAACAGTTTTCGACTATTTAGAAGGGCTCGTTTTTCTTTTGCAAAATGGGCGCTTTCAGTGTAGATGCCTTATTTGATTATAATAGAAATTATTCTGTTGTTTTTTTTTTTTTTTTTTCACATGGCAACATCAACCAGTCATATATACAGTGCTGGCCAAAATTATTAGAACACCTGACAGATCTGAAAATATTGACCTTTTTTTTTTGCCTCCAAAACATGATTTCATTAATGTTCATGAAACATGCAGATGGTTGCTCTGACCATCAAATATCAGATAAAGTGAGTCATACTGTTTTTATCCACTTTTAACTTTAATATTTGGAATGTCAACCTTTTGCAGCAATTACAGCAGTACATCTCTCTGGCATAGTGCCAATATATTTCCTCTGAGAACTTCAACACTAATGTTATCCCATGCCTTCTGCAACTGAAGCCAAAGGCTTTCCGTTGAATGTACAATAGATCTGTCCAGTTTATTTTCCAACTTGTCCCAAATGTGCTCGATGGGGTTAAGGTCCGGACTTTGATGGGGCCAGTCCATCATTTTCAATGTTCCAGCAGATTCCTTCCGTCGCAGGTAGTTCCGGCAATAGTTAGAATAATGTTTCGGGTCATTGTCCTCTTGGAAAATAAATCCAGGCCCAATAAGACAACTCCCAGATGCCAAGTGTTCTAATAATTTTGGCCACCACTGTACATGGAATTCAACTGAAGTGTGGTCACATGTACGTATATTGGCTGTATTATGGAAACATCCATTCCATAAGTGTTACTGTTTTGAGTCTTTAGTTTTTGCATTAAGAGTTTCATAATGTAATGCTGTTTTAGCATTGATGTCTATGGAAGCCTGTTTCTGCCACACACACACACACACACACACACACACACAAAGACTTTATTTCTTGCAATTGCGACCATATTTCTCATAATTACGATTTGATATCTCACAATTGCAACTTTGTTTCTTGTTATTGCAACTTTATAGCTCAAACTGTCACAAAATCTTGCAATGTGCCAATCATTTCTCATTATTGTGACCATTTCTTGCAAAATGGCTTTATTTCTTATTTTAAACTTTATCTCACAATTACTTATTTTTATATTTTACTCTGGTAAATCCAGAAACAGGCTTCCATAAATAGCAGACTTATTAATCAGTTATAAATAATGCATAATTTAATCTTGTGGTTTATGTCCTCCTGATCTATCAGTGTTATTTTTCTATAATTGAGATACTATTATAGTTTTTATTCATATTTTTAATTATCTTTTATTTTTATATTTAAATTTTAAAGTTTTAGTAATTCTGTTGTGTGTTTAGTGCCTTTTTAATGTCTAGTTTTTATTCATTTTTATTTCAGTTTTAGTTTGAGCTATTTTAGTACATAAAGTTAAACTAAATTAAAGAGAAATGAGAAATGTTGCCTTGGCAATTAGCTGGAATAAAAAATAAAAAAAAGTTTATATTTTATTTTATTTCAGTTAATGTGTATTTTAATGCAAGTGCAGTTTTTTTTGTTTTTGTTTTGTTAACTATAATAACCCTGATGTCCATCAAGTTCCAAATAAAAAGGAGAAAAAAAAAATCAGACAATAAATATAGAATATGCATATATTTATATTATATACCATTTAAAACCTTTTTGGATTGAATTTCCAGTCCCAAATAATTATATTGTGATATAAAAGTAAAAACCTGAAATAAAAACCTAAATTCAATCTGTTCATCATAAAAAGTGATTGAGTCTCTTCAGAAAATTTGGACTAAACTGCTCAATTCACATGGATTATTTTTACGATCTCTTTATGAACTTTTTGAAGCATCAAAGTGGTAGTTGTAGTGCGTAAAAAAGTGCGTAGCTGCCAATGGAGGGACAGAAAGCTCTTAGATTTCATCAAAAAGATCTTAATTTGTGTTCCGAAGATGAACGAAAGTCTTAATTTTGGGGTGAACTAACCCATTAAGAACAGACAGCACCTTTTACAGTTCAGGACCCAATCACATTCTCATGCGCAAGTATTCAAGTGTTGTTGTTTTTTTCATATTGTTTATGACCCTGTTCCACATTGTCAGCTGCTCAAAGACACATCATGCATTAACAGGAGATGGTACCACATGGAACGTGTCCTGTGCCACCGGACGCGGTGGTCATGTAACTTATCATCTTGACTTATGTGGAGCACGGGTGTGGCTGCCCAGTCCCTGCTCATTATCACCATTAACAACAAGCTGTCATCCCACGTCCTGGGAGGCTGCTGACACAGTTTGTGTTTAGGAACTCTCTGTCGTATGCATTATGCATTTGCTCTCGAGCCCAAAGGTGTGTGGCATATCACACTGTCTCTTGATTAAGGACACTGGCCGCCATTTGTCATCTTCTGGCAACAGCTTTTAAAGATTTTAGAGCGGACCTCCTTTTTCGAATCACTGATTCGCTTTAAGATTCGTCATGGCCAAATGTTTACTAATTGATTGAAGCTTTAAATCTCCAGCACTAACCTGCAAAAGACTTGACGTAGACCACCAGAGTTACACTTTCTAATAATCAAGTCATGTCAGAAAAATCATATTGGTGACGAGGGGCCCCGCAATTTCATTATTAGGGCCCGACCACCGATGGTGTGGTTCTATTGAATCTATTATTATTCTTCTCCGAAATGAATCGCATTTTTGAGGGCCTAAACATGCTCGAAAATTGCATATATATATATATATATATACAATGGTGGTCAGAATTATTGGCACCCCTGGTAAATATGATCAAATATGGCTGTAAAAAATAAATCTGCATTGTTTATCCTTTTGATCTTTTATTAAAAAAATTCACAAAAATCTAACCTTTCATTGAAGTAAAAGAATTGAAAGTGGGGGGTAAATTTTTTGGCACTTTTGGCTGTGGACAGGGGTCAGCATGGGCACCCTGACTGGTCTGCAGCTATGCAGCCCCATACCAAACTGTGATGCACTGTGTATTCTGACTCCTTTCTATCAGACCCAGCATTAACTTCTTTAGCTTAATTTAGCAAAGGCTGCAAAGCCGTCCCCTCGCTTCAAATATGGCAGGACTATCACTGCTGCGACTAAAGATTTCTTTGTAAATAATCTTCCTCATCAGTTTCATCTCCTCAGCATCCCAGATAGCCTAGAGGAACTCGATGTTGCAACAGAAACTATTGACTCTCTCTTTTCCAGCACTTTAGACACAGTTGCTCCCCGGCGCTTAAAGAAGATTAAAGAAAATAGTCTAACGCCGTGGTACAACGAGCACACCCGGCCCTTAAAACAGCAGCCAGAAAAATGGAGCGCAGCTGGAAGAAAACAAAACTAGAAGTTTTTCGCATTTCGTGGAAAGAGAGCATGATTGCATACAGAAAGGCCCTAAAAACTGCTAGATCTGCTTATTTCTCGACTCTCTTAGAAGAAAACAAACACAACCCTAGGTATTTATTCGATACAGTGGCTAAATTAACCAAAGATAAAGCTTCACCTTCTGATGTTTGTAAGATTGTTACTTGTAAGATTGATAATATTAGGAAAAAAATTATAACCATGCAGCCGTCTACTACAGTATCACATCAGACAGTGCATTGTAGTGTCACTGAGGAAAAATTACGTTCATTCACTGCTATAGGAGAAGAAGAGTTGGCTAAACTCGTTAAATCATCAAAATCAACAACATGTATGCTCGACCCCATACCGACTAAACAACTAAAAGAGATGCTTCCAGAGGTCATAGATCCTCTCCTTAATATCATTAATTCATCCTTGACATTAGGATATGTACCAAAAACTTTTAAGTTGGCTATTATTAAACCACTTATTAAAAAACCGCAACTTGATCCTATAAAATTAGTCAATTACAGGCCAATCTCAAATCTACCCTTTCTGTCAAAAATACTAGAAAAGGCAGTGTCCTCACAATTATGCTCCTTTTTAGAAAGAAATGGTATCTGTGAGGATTTCCAGTCAGGATTTAGACCGTATCATAGTACTGAGACTGCTCTCATTAGAGTTACAAATGATTTACTCTTATCATCCGATCGTGGTTGTATATCTCTATTAGTGTTACTCGATCTTAGCGCTGCATTCGATACTATCGACCACAACATTCTTTTGAATAGACTCGAAAATTATGTTGGCATTAGTGGAACTTCATTGGCATGGTTTAAATCATACTTATCTGACCGTTATCAGTTTGTAGCAGTAAATGAAGAGATGTCACACCGAACACAAGTTCAGTATGGAGTACCGCAGGGCTCAGTGCTAGGACCGTTGCTTTTCACCCTGTACATGCTACCACTGGGAGATATTATTAGGAAGCATGGCGTTAATTTTCATTGTTATGCTGACGATACTCAGCTCTATATTTCTTCACGCCCTGACGAAACTTACCAATTCACAAGATTAACAGAATGCATAGCTGATATGAAAAATTGGATGACTAGTAATTTTCTGCAACTTAATTCAGAAAAAACTGAATTTTTAATCATTGGACAAAAAAACTCCACAAGTAGTAACCTAGAATACTGTCTAACACTCGATGGCTGCTCTGTCAAGTCCTCGTCGTCAGTTAGGAACCTGGGTGTGCTCTTTGATACCAATCTCTCATTTGAAAGCCACGTTTCTAGCATCTGTAAAACTGCATTCTACCATCTTAAAAATATATCTAAATTATGGCACATGCTTTCAATGCAAAATACTGAACAGTTGACCTCAAGGCTAGATTATTGTAATGCTCTACTGGGTGGTTGCCCTGCTCACTTAATAAATAAACTGCAGCTGGTCCAAAACGCAGCAGCTAGAGTTCTTACTAGAACCAGGAAGTATGACCATATTAGCCCGGTTCTGGCAACACTGCATTGGCTCCCTATTAAACATCGTATACATTTTAAAATCTTGCTGATTACTTACAAAGCACTAAATGGTTTAGCGCCCCAGTACTTGAGCGAGCTCTTAACGCATTATACTCCATCACGTCTATTGCGGTCTCAAAATTCTGGCCAGTTGATAATACCTAGAATATCAAAATCAACTGCAGGCGGTCGATCCTTTTCCTATTTAGCACCTAAACTCTGGAACAGTCTTTCTAGCATTGTTCGGGAAGCAGACACACTCTGTCAGTTTAAATCTAGGCTAAAAACACATCTCTTTACTATGGCATACACATAAAACATTTTTAATTTCTATTATTCAAATCAGTTAAATGATTGTTTTAGGCTGCATTAACTAGGTCAGCCGGAACCGGGAACACTTCCCATAACACCTGATGTACTCGTTACATCATAAGAAGAATGGCATCTACGCTAATGTTAGTCTCTCTGTTTATCCCGAGGTTTACTGCAGTCGGCCGGATCCGGGCCGTATCCAGACCAGATGGTGGAGCTTAGCCTGGACATGACGACCATATCCCTGAAGTGTCTGTAGAGACAATAGTGTCAATTAAACTCCCCCCTGTAAATTCCGCATCGACACGACATCCTCATTAAACCCGTCCCCGGCGTGACAACTCCAATCTTTCGAATAATCCTACGAATATCTATTTATCTAATATGACTTCTGACCTGTAATGTTGCCAGAATCATAATCATACACTATTTGTTCGTCGGCCAGAGGAGAACTGGCACCCCGACTGAGCCTGGTTTCTCCCAAGGTTTTTTTCTCCATTCTGGCCCTGAAGGAGTTTTGGTTCCTTGTCACCGTCGCCTTTGGCTTTTGGCTTGCTCAGTTGGGGACACCTAAATTTCAACTATATTACTGATCTGCCCGCATTGACACTATATGATAATTGAAATGAGCTGGATGACATCACTGTTTTCTCCAGAGCGGCTGTACAGCCGAATCAAATTCCGTTGCATTATTTTCCTGTTACCACTGTGAAGCTGCTTTGAAACAATTGCCATTGTAAAAAGCGCTATATAAATAAAGGTGATTTGATTTGATTTGATTTGATTTAGCAATTTGAGCTACAGTAGCTCATCTGTTTGATCGGGCCACATAGGCCAGCCTTCGCTCCCCACGTGCATCAATGAGCCTTGGCCGCCCGTGACCCTGTCGACGGTTCACCACTGTTCCTTCCTTGGACAACTTTTGATAGATACTGACCACTGCAAACCGGGAACACCCCACAAGAGCTGCAGTTTTGGAGATGCTCTGACCCAGTCGTCTAGCCATCACAATTTGGCCCTTGTCAAACTCGCTCATATCCATACACTTGCCCATTATGAATAAATGCTTTTCTCCAAAACACGTTGGCCACAATTATTGGCACCCCTAGAATATATCTGCCAAAAGTTTATTTACAGTAGTCATGGACTAAAAGCCCACTTTTATATTTTAATGTTTCATGTAAACCTTCAACAGGAGCCTCAGTCAAGGCCTTCAAACTCATACTGTGTGAAAAGCACTCATGTTGTGTGAGAATACATGCATGGTCTCCAATATTTAATCGTTCAGACACAAGCAATGCTTTCTAAAGATGGAAAAATCAGACCTCATTAAACGCTTATGCACAGATCTCATAAATTAGAGCATCTGTTATTTTAACAGCAAGCCTACAGTCATCACCAACTTCATAGTTCATTAAAACAAAGCCAACAATTAAGAGCAGAGTGACTATTACCTAAAAGCTTTGAAACAATGCCAAATCACCTGTAAAGCGCCACCTCTGCAGATGTGGGCAATAATCACAATGCTAATTACTAGGAAAAACACAGTAGATGAGATGGCAGATATGAATATACTTATTACATTTATGTTTATTGTTAGCGCTACATTTTACTAGTACAGGAAGGAACACTACTTCACAATCAACTGTCTTTAACTACATTTCCCAAACAAAGATTGTACACAAAATGTATAAACTCATGCTGTATGTTTACATCAGTATCACATTATAGAACACAGGTATTTTTGATTTAAAATTCTGGATGACTTACATAATTCTCATAAAGACACACCTGTGACTACACATTAATGCATCAAGTTAATGCATCAAGCTTAACAAACTACAGTTAGGATAATTAACTCTATATTTGGCAGAATTGTATTATTAATAAATAAAACTATTTATTGAACACAGCCATCATGTATCACGTTGTTGCCACAATTTTATATTTTAAAAAAAATATCACTTAAAGTACCTGTGCAATGTACAATCCTGGTATCACTTTGTGCGACTCATCAGTGCATGTTATTTAAAAAAAAGTGTTCATATTTTTCATCAAATTTTCATTCACTTAATTTTCAGTCCTTTCCTCCATTCACCTGCTCCATTCTACTATCTAACACCCATTTGTCATAATCCAATCAATTCCCAATGGATTAAATCAGGTCTTGTCCTACATTTTCCCCCTCACTGAATATAAGAATATTCACTCAAAAATATGTCAGATTACAGATGTAAAATAGGTTGTGAACTACATTCCAAGTTGATTCTATGGGTGTTTTAGGACCACCATAAAAACATTCCCTGCTTTCTTATAATAATTGCATCAGTTCTGTAAATCTTAATGTTTTGGGGTGCGTTTCCCGAAACCTTCTTAACACCACGTCGTTTTTAAGTTATACCTTAACAATGTTTCCCGAAACGTTCTTAGTTAAGTATACATTCTGTAAGTCATACGTTTGTAAGGTTGGTCTGGACCACTCTTAGCTATACCTTATCACTGCTGACAGTTCACTCCGGTAGAAGCTTCTTTACATGTCAGTCTATACAAATACAATTCTAAGTTGTAATACACCCAGTGTTCAATTAGGCTAATTGAAGTGTTTTCATGCAAATAATAAAATTGTCATTACACTGATGGTTGTTAGCTTTTTAATTATATTATCCAATGGTACATCAGCCAACCATTAGGCAGTAAAAGCTTAGGAGTCTATTTAAAGGGAATGATTGTGGTGAGGAGTTTGGTCAAACTATGGCAGCGATACAGCGAATAGTTGTGCTAAATCAAAGACGGCGCCGTCCGCGGAGCCATTTAGTGTATGCGCACTTCATCCATGAAAACTTTAGTCCCCTGGCCGCCATGTCAGAAGCTGCCATTAAAAAAAAAAAATCGCCTTACACGGCAGCAAATTCAGCAGCTTCTAGATTTTGTTGGCCCGACTTTGTCAAGACAAACTCGACAGAGCTAACGCCCTCAGCCCCGAAATTCAGCAGCTGGGGTCTTTTTTCTCAGCCATAGTAGCTGTTGATTATATGTTTTGCGTGTTGCGCTTTTATTGAGTAGTATCCATATACTGTAATAAAAAAAAAAATGGACGACGCACCTTTACTCTCTTCCATTGTAGAGAAGTGAAGCCGCCAATGTCCAAATATGGCACTGACATCTTGGAGCCAGAGTCTGCGCAGTAGTGAGTGTGCAGTGGAGCTACGCCTCGCCCACACTCTCGCAGAATCGGTTAGTACAGTTTACAACAACTCATTATGTCGATGTGAAATAAACAGTTATGAAACGTCGAAATAAAAGTTGAAGCTCCAATCTCCTCCTGAAAATCCAGAAAAAAGTCAGTTGGTGCCTCAGTGACTACTTCGCTCAGAGAAGCTGTTAATCTCAGCTGTCAATCATGACGTCACACTCTCATTTTTATAGCATCAAATAACTAAGACCAAACTTATTTAAAAAACGAACACTTGAACTTACATCAGCGTGACAAAAACTACCAAAAATGACAGAAAATATTTGGAAAAAAATATTTGAAGTGTAATTTGATTGTTTAGTTTGTCTCACGTCCCATTTGTTTAAATAGAGAGGGCAGGGTTTATGAGCTATTCTGCATCCAGCCACCTGTGTTCCCCAGGTAAGCGATGCACACGCACCCGGCCATCCACGTGATGTAAAAGAAAACGTGATTCATCAGACCAGACCACCTTCTTCCATTGCTCCGTGGTCCAGTTCTGATGCTCACGTACCCACTGTTGGCACTTTCGGCTGTGGACAGGGGTCAACATGGGCACCCTGACTGGTCTGCAGCTATGCAGCCCCATACGCAACAAACTGTGATGCACTGTGTATTCTGACACCTTTCTATCAGACCCAGCATTAACTTCTTGAGCAATTTGAGCTACAGTAGCTCGTCTGTTTGATCGGGCCACACGGGCCAGCCTTCGCTCCCCACGTGCATCAGTGAGCCTTGGCCGCCCATGACCCTGTCGACGGTTCACCACTGTTCCTTCCTTGGACAACTTTTGATAGTTACTGACCACTGCAAACCGGGAACACCCCACAAGAGCTGCAGTTTTGGAGATGCTCTGACCCAGTCGTCTAGCCATCACAATTTGGCCCTTGTCAAACTCGCTCATATCCATACACTTGCCCATTTTTCCTACTTCTAACACATCAACTTTGAGGACAAAATCACTTCACTTCAAAATCATTTCACTTGCTGCCAATATATCCCACCCACTAACAGGTGTCGTGATGAAGAGATAATCAGTGTTATTCACTTCACCTGGTCATAATGTTATGCCTGATTGGTGTATTTTGATAATATAAATGACCCTTTCAAAGGCCAGTGAGTGTAGCGGTTGAGGCATGACACGTTTGGGCATGAGGTTGGGGGTTTGCACACTCATTTAGAAATTATATAAAATATCCAGGGTTGGAATTAGTTTGTAATTTGGATTATTTTTATAAGATCCCATGAGTCCTGATAAATGCAATTTCAACTATTTCTGAAGTGCTTCTTTTATAAAGAACACCGCTTTCTCAAATAACGCAGTAAAGCAGCCCCTGCGTAGAGTGAATAATTGATTATCAACCAATTCAGCACCACTACCATGGACAGCACCTGGTAACGTTGCATGTAAGAAGGTATACCTTAAACCAGGGGTTCTCAACCCTGGTCCTCGAGGCCCACTGTCCTGCAGAGTTTAGCTCCAACCCTGATCAAACTCACCTGCCTGTAGCTTTCTAGTAATCCTGAAGATCTTAATTAGCTGGTTCAGGTGTGTTTGATTAGGGTTAGAGCTAAACTCTGCAGGACAGTGGACCTTGAGGACCAGGGTTGAGAATGCCTGCCTTAAACAACCTCCTAAGCCTTAGGACCTAAGGTATAGTTCGGGGAACACGCCTAGAAAAGTTATACCATTAGAGTCTTCGCAGCGCGCTAAGAGACAACATTATCGGGAAAACGCACCCTTGATCTCTTACATTTATTCTGTGTTTTTAAAAAACAAGATAAAATGAAAGAAAAAAAAAAAAACCTTCACTGTGTTCATTTTTCGTATACTGACTCAGTACAGCAGTGGGGTGAAATCAAATAGTTTTTTTTCCCTCCATTTTGAGAACAGAAATGCTTTCAGATTGGATGTCAGGTTAACTTTCACAGAGGCTGATCAAAGAGATTAACGTTCACACATCTGTCAAAATGAGATTAGATTTCCCTATGTTCTGTGCAAATCTGCCAGGAACTGGATGAGGGATGCAATCTTCACAGGTTCATCCACACTGTTTGGCTAGTCTCAATTCCGATATCAGAGATGCGGAAGCAGAGAGAGTGATATTACTTGTTAGTCAAGGACAGACACTTTCCCTTAGGATACTGCACACTTCAGATCTGAAGAGCCAGTGACATCTCTAAAAATCAAACGTATGGCATTGATATCACACTAATCAGCTCAGAACATGCTTGTGACTGAATCATACTAGTGGGAATCGTGGCTTTGTGTTCATTAAAAATGGAAGAGATTAATTATACTGAAGCCCACAAATTCCTGGAAGTAAACACAGATTTCATAAGACTCTAAACATCAAACAAATCTGTTGTGGATGTATATATATAAAAAAGAAAATCACTAATGCACCATATAACTTCTCACACAGTCCTAATTAATGGTGCTTGCTAATGTAAACATCACTATTATTATCATTGTTCATTCTTGGGGATTTGAACAAGCCCTTGAATTTAAGTATTAAACACACTGTTTGTGCTACATGAATGGTACCTCAAATTATGCAGCTTGTTGGGAAGATATGGGTTATTACCTTTCTAAATGGCCGGATGCCTGATTTCCGCCTGGCGGAGAATAAAATAGTGGGGAAAAAACATAGAATAAAAAGTTAGATAGATAGTTAAATACATTGTTGGGATTTGTGGTCCCACACACTCCATTTTTTAATCGCTGGTCACTGCATGACCTCATTTTTGAGTCGTGGAGCCTCATAAGCTACTAGATTTCCTCTATAGCAGACCCGGCACCAGACACAAATTCACGGACGGGCATTACATTTTTTCAGGGGGGCACAAATGAGATCAACCTCATTGCATAATAAAATTAATTATGAATTAAATGGACAAAAAAAAAACGAGGAAGAATTAATACAACGTGATACAACAGAGGAGCTGTAAAGCACTGGACCTAGCCTACTGAAGCAGTCTAAACACACTTGACGCTTGTCCGCTTGTCTGGGACAAGTGGATTTTTTAAAGGGGCAAGTGAAAGAGCCTAGCCTGATTAGCCTGATTGCAACCAGATGAGCAACTGAGAAGGATTACTATAGCGCTTTTCCACTGCTTAACTATTCCATTCCATGCCGGTCTGGCCCAGCCTGTACGGATATGGTTTCATTTTCCACTGTGGGGCTGATAACAGAGCTCTTTGGAATTAGGGCTGCACGATATATTGTTTTAGCATCGATATTGTGATGTGCGCATCCGCTATAGTCACATCGCAGGATGTATGATGTCAAGTATAGGGATCGTAGTTGGATCTGTAATTCGTACGGCCAGCGGCACACCGCCCCCCACCCCCCTTGTCCTGTCAGTGTAAACATCAAGCGCAATAAGACTCGAACTCGCACACTGTTTTCCGTGTGCGCACCCCAAATAGCATATATATCCGGGCCTCATCTGGGCCAACTATGGCATTTATGGCTGAGTTCTGGCAGCGGCAAAGGTCATATGGGCCGTATCTGGCCCACACACAGCAACACACAATGGCCCATGTGAACTTTGCCGCTGTCAGAACTGAGCCATATATGCCATATTTGGCCCAGATGAGGCCTAGATATGTATGCTATTGCCAGCCACACTCAGGTTGAGTCATCGCCGCCATTCCATGCGGTATGTGGGCCAGAAAAATGTGTGGGATGTGGGCCACAACTGAGCCAGATGTCATTTGCTATCTGGGACAGAGCCACGCAGACAGCACGTGAAGATCATGAATACCGAATTCCGTTCTCTTTCTCATCTATTTGAGCTTGAACAGACATGTGCACGCAGAATTAAATCAAAATGCCCGTCTCAGCGAGTTTCCTCGTAAACACAGTCGGTTTTGTGCTGTAAACCGAGGAGGAAAATTGATGCATATTGTTATATTTGATCCGTGCATTCGTCTCAAAGTGACAGCAGCCTAAAACACCTGCAGCTTTTTGTGTCACCAATGTTAATCAAACAACAAAAGAGAAAGAGAAAAACACTTTTGTAGCTTTAACAAAGAAAAATTGTATTAATTAAATTAATTATATTTAATTTATACATTGAAGACTATACGATGTTATTTTACATTTGATTATTCAATGTCTGTACCCAAATACAGCTAATATACCTGAAAAACAAAGCACTGCTTATTTAATTTGTATCTTTGTTCTATTGTATGTATCTATGCTTGTAATCTGTTTATTATTTTCTATGCAGATGCACTACCCTACAAAATCACCCCAATCATCCTAGAATGATAAAGTCTTTACAAAAAGAGCTATCCAAATCATCTGGTGAAATTGTTTTCATATCGTAATATATATTGCAGAAAAACAAAACATCGCAATGTCAGTTTTTTTCCAATATCGTGCAGCCCTATTGGAATGTAATATAAATGCGCCAGTCATTGCCTTGGTAATATATTACTTTTCATTATTTTCTTGTGTTTACTTAGCTTAAATAGCACCAATACTGATTTGCGACGTCACTACAAACATTTTACCAGAATTCCAGGCCGAGAACGGTTTGTAATCGTGCCATGCCGAACCAAGCTCAAGTGGAAATTTAACTATTTCTTACCGTTCTTAGAACCGTTTGGCCTGAAGGTGGAAAGGCGTTTTATTTGTCTTATCATTGGTGTTTTACTGCCACTAGTGTTCATTTCAGATGGAAACTGCAGTGAATTGTATGTATTGGTACGTTTTTTTTTTTGTTTTTTTGTTTTTTGAGTTTTGCAAAAATGTAGGTAGAGGCACATTTTTCCAGTGGGTCTAGGTTGCAAAATCTGCAGACAGGAACTGACAGCAGCACAGACTCAGCCTGACTGCAAATCAGGGCTAAAATCAGCATTAAATAATCCAGCCATTAGCAACCGCATAGCAACACCCTAGCAACCACCCACAACACCATTCACATTTACAATCTAGCCTACTAACAATCTCTTTATGAATTGTAAACCTTACAAGGCTTAAACATAATCAAATCATATGCATCATCACTGGTGTAACTGTGTATCAGATGTAGTGGTGCTATAAGGGTTGTATTTCAGGTGTCAGTGCTGCTTTTGTGTGAATCTTGCATGAATTACCATGTCAAAGGGTAAATCCAGCACTAACTTGCAGCATGCTTAATCCCACAAAGCCTTTATGTTACGCTGCCAGATGTTAGCTGCTTTCAACCGGCTCTTAGTTAAAACCCCCTTCAAACGTCTAATGGTAGAAACATGGCTTAGAGGAACAACTCTGAATACTTCCAATTATTGCCAGCCTCAGCATCAAAGTGTAAAGCGAACACCTATGTGGACAGGGTCTGTGGTACTTCCCCTTTAACTGTCAGATTGCTCTTTGAGAATGCTAGGCACTGACTGAAGCGTTCAAAATTCTATTGGGATCTCTCTTTCTGAGAATGCACAGGACTAGATGGCAATGGCTGGGCTGTCTCGAAACGTTTTCAGAGCAATACTTTGACCAAGCATGGCATGTTCAGTCACTTCAATAAATTTTACCACCCTTATTGGCCCCGAAAGCAGAAACTCTGTCATCTCAGGAAGCATCATGTCTGAATTCAATAATCGAATTCATTACTTTTCTACTATAGTAGGCAAAAAACAGTATGTGAAAAGAGTAGTATGTTTAAAGGAGGGTTTGGAATTTAAAATCGATTCCAATTCTGAAACTGAATACTTAAGGTCAGGAATCGGATACTTGTTATAAAATGTAAATTTTGATTCCTCTTATTGATTCCTTTGTGTGCATTTTAATATGACTTTAAACCATTGACCCGCATGTTTTTTTATGTGCTGCACACACATCCAAAGCGCACTCATGGAAAAAAGTGATTTAATGTGATTTTAAACCATTCACGTGCAAGACTCACGACATGCATTGTTTTCTGTGCTGCTCACACATCCAAAACGACGTGTGCACAGAAATCTGCCTCTCGTACTAAGTAGTGTGCAATACTGAAATTAGTTATCTTCCACGTTTTTGCTCTGGAACGAACAAATACACACACAAATATATCAAAATATCCTCGTAAACGTAACAGTTGACAAAGTAAACGCATGTGTAACAGTATATTGGATCCGTGCAGCTCTTAAAGTGACAGCAGCCTATATTCCTGCTGCCGTCTCTATAATAACGTTAATCAAATAACAAAAGGCAAAGATGTTCTTGACTAACTTGTGTAACTATATTTGTAATGCATATTTTATTCTTAAAGTGCTGATTTTTCATTTGATTACAGTTTCTGTACCTGAATACCTGGAACTCTTAAAGCATATTTATTTAAATCATATCTTTGTTCAGTTGTATTTATTTGTGCGATTGCTAATTTTTTATTTAAATGACTGACTTGTCTTTAATTAAAATTTATATTAGTTAGGCTAGTTGTTTTTGCTATGGTATTTTTAAACCATAGGCAAAAGTTCCTTGTGTAAGTGTTCTTTAGCCTAATGATTTTTGTTCATGGTATTCAATAAATGTGAATGATATCTGTTTTTTTTTTTTTTACCTTATTTGAATCGATAAGCAGAATCAGAATCGTTAAGATTCAAATGATACCCAACCCTAGTTAAAATTCACAATATTCATAAAACAGTAAGTGAAAAGAACCCAGATGGCTTACTACTTCCAACAAGATTCTGAAGTGTGCAGCTGATGGACATTTTATCCCATGAGGCCATGGGAGAGGATTTGTGAATAGCATGAGCAATGCAACTGATGCTGGTAAGTCACATGTCAATGAAAACTGGGCCATGCAATATGCCAAAATATCAAAGACCCTAACCACACATATTTATATACATAAAAAGCTGGTCTACTAATTTGAATGGATGAGTGACAATCCAAGAGTGTATACAATCCAACAGCACTGGGCCTTTCCTTTATTTGGTATCATTCCACTTTTCTGTTTGTGAAGCTCCAGACCAGTATGTGAGCAGAGTTAAGTGAAAGTCCTCTCGCTTCTGAATCATTCAGTGGAGGGTATCTCAGTGAAAGCCATGTCACACTGACATTGGGAACACATTGGAATTTCGACACAACTCGACCAACCTGTCTGAAAATCTGTCAGAGGTGATTCTAGGATTTTAGTCTTAGGGGAACTAAGAACATGAGCTGATATGGCTCAGTGGAATACATCTTGCTTTAAGAGACAAGATCATAAGAGATCACAAGTATAAAAAATGCTGAACATTTTTAGCTAATTAGCATCTGTAAAGGTGTCATATTTGGTTGCATTTTATTATGTGATATCACTGAAACAGGGAGCATTTGGATGAAAGAAAAAATGGAGTGAATCTGTGACAGCTCTTGAACATTGCTGCCCTACTGTATGTCACCTATGAGTGAACCCACCACTGCCTAGAGAAAGAAAAAAGATATATAAATATATATGTAGGGTAAGAATTCAGAGTTAAATAAGATATCAGGATAGGTTTTTCTTCTAATCTCCTGACCAGACCTTCACACAATGGCATTTTCTTATAAAACCAAGATTATGAATGATCAGGGTCCTGTGACTCATTGCTTTATTAGCTGGGTTAATGTAAACATTATATAAATCATCCTTATATAAATCTCAGAGTCATCTCCTGTCCTCTAAAAAATACATTTCAACCAAACCAAAACTACGGCCTTGGATTGGTTGCAAACAAAGTTTGATGCTTTGGTTGTACAATCCAGTCAATTTTGTATCTGAAACTTAACTATTGCATAAAAGCCTGATATTTAGTACAACACAAATGCAAATGTGATAAAATATAAAAATCCATAATATAAGCAGCGAGTTGGCTGACATGAAATTATACTCCAAGGTTTCTGAATCAAATTAGGCTTTTAAGCTCTCTAAAATGATTTGTGCTGCATAAACATAGGAAGATAATCCAGGAAGTCATGAAGCTCAGATTACACTCAATACAGCTAATCAATCCCCTGGGTAGGGTTCCACCAGCTGTTCGTAAATTCTTACTTAAATTGGAACAAAGTCCACACTAGATAATTAGTAACTGCTACTGTAGCTATTTTGTAACTGACTCTGTACTTAATTTGGTTGCACCATTTGTTCTTAAGGTAGCTAGTAGGTTGTAACCTCTTTGTAAAGTAATTCATAGTTGCATAATATAACATTTGCTGTACTGTCAATGATCAAATAGCAGACTTCAAAATCATAATCATGAGAAGTTGTGTTGAAACCCCATGAATTTCAGTTTATCTTGTTAAGGTTGATCCTAACTTATTTTGCTTTCCGTAACTTGTGATAAAAATAAAGATGCAATGATGCAATTCAATCAATCTGCTGTTTTATTCATCATTTAGGCTTCCATTAATATTTAGTTTATACATAGAGTTGTGCTTCAACTAATTCCCGTTACACACTGCATGATTTTAACCCCGATTTTCACTCGCCGACAAATGGCCTAAATCGGAGGCAAATCTGTGCTCGTTACCAATATTACCAATATCGCGATCTGAGAGAAGCGCCAATGCGTCGCTGTGATGGCCGAAGACGTGGCCACACAGCAAGGCGGTAACTAAACCACACACACAGACATGCATCCTTCTCTTTTGTTTGTTTACATGTTATTTTGGTTGTCTTTTAGTATATTTCATAATTAAACATTTTGTTGCAGATCACACTATATATTTCATAATAAAGACAGACAGATTTAGTTCATTTTCACCATTTTATTTCCAATTTACACTTTTATTAGTAATGTGACGTTCGACACTGAGGCTTCGAAGCTGGTATCAAAAAAACGAAACATCTCACAGTGAAGCACTGTACCGGAGCTTGATTCGTTTTGCCATAACCACGTGATTTGTGACGTCCGAAGCTTCGTTTTCACACACAACCACCTGATTGCTTCGTATTCTGATTCAAATAACGCAAACTTCTTGCACCATTTCAAGTGTCATTCGCTTATTTGATAAGAATAAATCATAATACTAAATTACGATTAAATATTTAAATGTGTAGTTTTGTGCATGTTCATTTTGTATTAATTCCCGGTTCACAGGCACTTCATTCTATAATGATCTTCTTTTATTTTGCTCATATATGCCTACATGAGCCAAATTTATTCATACATTGTGTAAGTACTTGTGAAAGACTTATTTATATAGATTTATATTTTCTTTGCTTTATACGGCTTAGGACTAGTCCTTTGTGTATATAAGTTCCCCCATGTAAGGCGTTTGGGAAATCATGTTTTTTTTGTTTAGTTTGGTTTGTTTAGTTTGTTTGATTACTGTTAAGTTTGGTTCTGTTTAGTTGACCCTTTTTATGGGCCCAGACCTGACTTTATTTTCATTTAGTTTTTCAAGTAATTTAATTTGTAATTTTGTTTTGCGTTTAAAACATTATTTTTTGGTTGGAAATCCTGTGTTCTTTGCCCTTTACTGCTTGGTCCCTCACAGCCGCTGATGCCCATGAGATATTTATCATGCTAAATGTTCATATAGTCATGCAGTGTATAGTCACGCAGTGTAAAATGTGTTTTGACTGGAAATTACATCGGCAATGACCAATAGCCAATAAGAGCGCGAGATACAGGGAAAGTGAAAGTTCAGAGGGAGGAGTCATAGACCTGCAACAGAACATCAGCAAGCATGGCTTCTGCATGCAACCATTCTCTCCTAGAGAACCATTCAGTATATTTTTCTCTGCAAATCGGCGTACAGACAACTTGGATCACAAGATTCCTGCGAGCATCATTTTAACAAAATCCAGTCTTGTGCATGATTACGTTATTTCCTGTATCACGTGTGTTTGGTTGTAAAACGTAGTTTGTAGACCAGACAGAGTTGTCTGTGATTTGTCCTATTGAAATGTTGTATAATGTGGGACTCCCTGTCGCAGATCCATTGTGTAATGTGCACACAGTAGCAACTAAATGGTACCCCAGACAGTCATTTAGTGTGAGAAGAACATCAATCCGACCACTTTGAAAATCGTGCAGTGTGTACCCAAGCATAAGTTTAATAGTGCAACGCAAAAATATTTTGTAGTTGTAACTTAGTGCTCCTTTTTTATGTCACAACCAGGATAAGTTGTAAAAGCTGATGCAACCAGCCCCTGATCAATTGGAGTCTTCTCAAAAGCCGCTTTTCCATAGTCGGGCCAAACGGTTCTCATTGCGTAACCGTTCCATTCTGTGCCAGCTGTTCCGGTTGCGGTTTCATTTTCCACTGTGGGGCTGATAATTGCCGTTCTTTGGAATGTAATACAAAAGCGTCAGTTGTTGCCTTGGTAACACAATGGTTAACTGATGATATGAGATGTAAATAACGACCGTGTTATGGAGGATGATCAGATATTTATTTTAATTTTATTATTAATTTGTGTTTACGTCGCTCAAATAGAGCGCTTAGCCAGCTACAGAGAAACTGGTAGCCAGGCAACAGACAAGTGACCAATCCTGAGTGGCGACGTCGAGTGGCCACTTCACGGATACTACCAACACGATTAAACAACCATGCCGAATATTCCGGGCTGAGAACGGTTTGTAATTGTGCCGTACCAGGCTCAAGTGGAAACACAACTGGAACCGTTCCTTACCATTCTAAGAACCGTTTGGCCCAACGGTGGAAAAGCGGCTAAATAGGCCTGCTGTTTTTGTCACAACCCTCATTGAACTACACCCTGATTGAATTACACCTACTAAATCTGTCTACCATTATGATATTACACCAAGCATAGTCATTTTCGAGCAAATGTCTCTGAGATCTGATGCTGTTATGTCCAGCAATCAATGCAGTGAGGAATTTCTTTTGATCACTTATTCCATTTACAGCTGTTCACCAGATCCACATCCTGGAAACCGTTAAATCTTTTTAAACTTGGGTATCAAATACCTCAATCTCAATTCCACAAGCCTGAAACGACATACATTGCACTGCCACAGCAAACAATACAATTCAGCTCCAACATGAAAGAGACTTCCTACAGGTTCTTCAGACCAGCCAAGTGAGTCTCTAAGTGGGTAAGTTCATTCCACTGCTGCTAAACAACACATTCCTTTATATAATCTCCTCAATTCCCCTTTGTGAATATGAAACAGCCTAATTGCATATTGTTTGAAACAACAGGGCATTTTATTTGTATGCTATGTGGCCATTTCAAAGAAGCTAATTGGAACAAGGTCTATAATTGGAACAATGTCTATAACACCTGGAGAAAACTATTCGTTAGCATTCCCATTTGTCTAAATGGCAGTTGCTCAGTTGGTGCAGGATGCAATCTGGATGCTGCCATCTTTGATTCAACTTTTTTTTTGTTTTTTTGAGCCAATTAAAAGTGTTATAAATAGTATGTCTCAGATCACTCTGGCTGCATCTGAAATTGCATACTTCCCTTCTATATAGTAGGCGAAAATCGGTATGTGAGAAGAGTAGTATGTACAAATTCACAGTATTCATAAAACAGGTCACAGTGGTTTTGCCAAGTAAGACATGTTCCTGGATCAACAATATTTATTTTGTTGATCCTGGAACAACATTCCTGTCCAAAAAAATGAGTACTAAACCTATCCCTAACCCTAAACCTAACCCTACCCATAACTTATCCCTAAAATTAGAGGGGAAAACCACCTAACCCTGGTTGTAAGCTTACATTTGACATAGACTGTTGAATTGTCCCTCAAATCTGATTCGTTGATTGGAATATTGTTCCAGGATCAACAAAGATGTTGATCACATTCACATTCACACAAAACAGTCGAAAAGACTACTTCTGGTGGGATTCTGAAGTACACATCTGATGTACACTTTATTATCCCATGTGTTAGGTCACATAATAATGAAAACATGATGGATGTAGTACGTCCAGATTATATTCATACTATACTACACACATTCATACTACCGTATATACCACATATCTTTTTTTAACGGTTACAAAGTAATTACTTGTTCGAAAGAAGTACTTACCGGAAGCAAGTTTCAAGTTAGCATGCGCAGTTAGCCCCTGCTGGTAGATGCCGTAACTACACCATTCACAGGCAGATAACATCTTTCTCAAATCAAAAGTTCTGTACCTGTGTATTCTGACAAATATTTTTGCTTGCAACATTTACATCACCAGTTATGCAAATGCTATTGAGTTCAATGGGAATGCTAACATACAATATAGCTTTCTCCATGTATCATAGACCTAGATTTGTGCTTTGCTAGTTTATTTTTTTATTATTAATGCTTTTGTGTTTTCTATGCATAGCCTCTTTGTTGTCACTTAATACTGCTGTACGGTTTGTACTTTGTTTTCAGAAATGCTTCATTTCTGTTAATGTTGTACTATGGGTTAATGGTGTTGGTTTGTCAGCTTTTGTTTCCTCCGCTTATGCTGTCATGTTTAGCACCCCAGGGCCACCATAATATGCAAATGTGTAATTCATTTGAACATATTTTGCCCAGCCATCAAAGTAAGCCACTAGAACAAGCCTTGCATTTTATTATACTGTACTGGCTGATTGATTGATGATCCTCGATAAAAAATGAAAAGTTGTCTTCCAGAGACTCTGTGGAGATGTGAGTGGCTTGCACTTGTCTTTAGGGTAATAGACAATTTCTTTTGTACTGTGCGTTAGCTCCTGCTCCTCTGCAGTCTATTAATCCGTCTGCTGTGAATGCAATAAAAGAGGGGTTGTACAATGCAAATAAATCGGGAAGAGAAACGTCCCACTGCGGTAACCAATGCCAGCAATGAAAGCAATAGTTCTCAGAAAAATGGAAGTTCTGTCTATGTTTTAATGTCATTATTATTATAGACCCTTTTCACATTTCCAGGGTTCTCAGGAGCAGAAGTCATAGTTGGGTAAACTATAGTGGTAAATGGAAACTATAACACATAATTTTTGTGATCTCACTTGCTCCCACAGCAAAATAAAAACAAATCCATGATAGCATTTCTATGATTTTACAAAAGAGGAAAAGAAATATCTAAAGATTGATTACAGTGGTCAGAACAGAGAAAGATGTCAAATTTGCTGTCACTCCTTCACCAAAGCACAGTTTGGTTTTACCAAGTTAGAGGCATTCCTGGAACATTTCTGTCCGAAAATTTTGTCTTAACCATATCCCTAACCCTATCCATAAGCTATCCCTAAAATCAGAGGGAAATGATAGGTGAATAAGACTGTTATAGAAGCACCCAACCTTGGTTGTAAGCCTAAACTTGACATACTGTAAACTGCAAACTTGTCTCTGATTGGTTGATTAGAATGTTGTTCCAGGATCAACAAAGACGATGACTTGGTGAAATCAGGTTCTGCCTCACCCACACAGCAGTGTTAACTAGTTTTCTGTAATTTAATGCCAAGATAATAAAACACAAAGTATACTTTGTGAGATTTACAATGTTAATAACAGTGAAAATGCAGTCTCTGAAAAGGGTAATTTATTAAATTTAAAGATTATTTGGTAACACTTTAGATTACAGACCGGAAAGTACTGCGTAAGTAAAGCGAATTTACAGCGCAACTTTCGGTAATTATAGTGTAACTATAAAGTACGTATGTGTAAGTATAAGGGAACAATATGTAATATTTAGGGAATAAAGGGGTAACTATCAGGAAAATTAACAAATCATTTATACTCTAAGTATTTTTTAATTAAGGGGTAATTATCCGTGTAGGTACTGGGTAAGTGGTGCTTGTTATTCCATGTAGTTACAGAGTAAGTATGAATCTGCGGGCTGTAAATTAAAGTAGTGTTTGCTACCCTCTTGTTTCATGTAGTCTCAGGGTAAGTATGAATCTTCAGGCTGTAAATTAAAGTGGTGTTTGTTGCCCTCTTGTTTCATGTAGTTTCAGGGTAAGTATGAATCTACAGGCTGTAAATTAAAGTGGTGTTTGTTACCCTCTTGTTCCATGTAGCTACAGGGTAAATACAATAAAAACACGTACACAATCTGATATCACTCGGAAATCTTTATTTGAAAAACAACTTTCAAAACAGATTTACAACACTTCTTATTCATTTCTCTTGCTTGTCTTCATCCTCCTCTTGTTCCTCTTCTTTTTCGTTCTTGCCACAGATGAATCTTAAGAAGGAATTCTATGTCTCTAGCTATTCTGTATTATGTATTTAAAGAAAATACAGTACACCCAGAAATGTCCTCACCATTTACTCATCTTTTACCCTCATGCCATCCGAGATGTATACGACTTTCTTTCTTCAGATGAACACAGAAAAAGAAATAAATCTCTGCTAATGAAAGCTTATTTGGGTTCCTAAAAGTTGAAGCATCAAACAGCACATACAGCAATAACTACAGTAATCCATACGATCCCAATGGATGAATCAATGTCTTCTGAAGTGAAACGATAAGTGATTGTAAGAAAAATACCAATATTTTACATTTTTTAATCTGTAGACTATCGCTTCCGACCAACAGTCATCTGTGCGTGCATGAGAGGGTTGAGTTCACGCTTGACGTAACTTGAAGTGTGACGTAAGCGTGCCGAGAAACTCTGGTCACGCGGATGTCAGATGCCGTCCGTTTTTATTTTATTTTATTTTTTTTAATTAATGCTCACAACAGTATACAAACAATAACATAATATATGATAATAGCAATAAGAAACAAACAAGACTAGAAGACAGAGACGCCAGTTCTCGCGTGAGTTTCAGATGAAACTTGTACGAGAACGTCATGAAAGCTTGAAGCTTCTTTACTCATGCACGCGCTGGTAACAGCTGGTCGGATGCAAAAAGATTAGTAAATTATGAGAGCATTTCTGGATGTACTTTTTCTTTTAATAAAAAATAATACAAAGTATATCAAAAGACATGGGATTCCTCTTAAGATCCATCAGTGGAAATAATGAAAAAGAAGAAGAGGAACAAGAAGAGGAAGACAAGCAAGAGAAACAAAAAAGGGACAAAACATGCCTCTTTCTGTCAGGACGTTATTATTTGAAATGAAAAGTTTATTTGAAAAAATTAATAAGAAGTGTTGTAAATCTGTTTTGAATTAAGTTGTTTTTCAAATAAATGTTTCCGAGTGATATTAGATTTTGTACATGTTTTTTATTGTACTTACCCTGTAACTACATGAAACAAGAGGGGAACAAACACCACTTTAATTTACAGCCCGTAGATTCATACTTACCCTGTAACTACACGGATAAATACCCCTTAATTAAAAAATACTTACAGTATAAATAATTTGTTAATTTTCCTGATAGTTACCCCTTTATTCCCCAAATATTACAGATTGTTTTACCTACTCATACCTACACATACTTACTTTATAGTTACACTATAATTACCGAAAGTTACGCTGTAAATTCGCTTTACTTACGCAGTACTTTCCGGGCTGTAATCTAAAGCGTTAGCGATTATTTCAATGTTTTCTCCATATCACAGAAAAACAAACAAACAAAAATATTAATTACAAACCCGATTCCAAAAAAGTTGGGACACTGTGCAAATTGTGAATAAAAAAGGAATGCAATAATTTACAAATCTCATAAACTTATATTTTATTCACAATAGAATATAGATAACATATCAAATGTTGAAAGTGAGGCATTTTGAAATGTCATGCCAAATATTGGCTCATTTTGGATTTCATGAGAGCTACACATTCCAAAAAAGTTGGGACAGGTAGCAATAAGAGGCTGGAAAAGTTAAATGTACATATAAGGAACAGCTGGAGGACCAATTTGCAACTTATTAGGTCAATTGGCAACATGATTGGGTATAAAAAGAGCCTCTCAGAGTGGCAGTGTCTCTCAGAAGTCAAGATGGGCAGAGGATCACCAATTCCCCCAATGCTGCGGCAAAAAATAGTGGAGCAATATCAGAAAGGAGTTTCTCAGAGAAAAATTGCAAAGACTTTGAAGTTATCATCATCTACAGTGCATAATATCATCCAAAGATTCAGAGAATCTGGAACAATCTCTGTGCGTAAGGGTCAAGGCTGGAAAACCATACTGGATGCCCGTGATCTTCGGGCCCTTAGACGGCACTGCATCACATACAGGAATGCTACTGTAATGGAAATCACAACATGGGCTCAGGAATACTTCCAGAAAACATTGTCGGTGAACACAATCCACCGTGCCATTCGCCATTGCCGGCTAAAACTCTATAGGTCAAAAAAGAAGCCATATCTAAACATGATCCAGAAGCGCAGGCGTTTTCTCTGGGCAAAGGCTCATTTAAAATGGACTGTGGCAAAGTGGAAAACTGTTCTGTGGTCAGACGAATCAAAATTTGAAGTTCTTTTTGGAAAACTGGGACGCCATGTCTTCCGGACTAAAGAGGACAAGGACAACCCAAGTTGTTATCAGCGCTCAGTTCAGAAGCCTGCATCTCTGATGGTATGGGGTTGCATGAGTGTGTGTGGCATGTGCAGCTTACACATCTGGAAAGGCACCATCAATGCTGAAAGGTATATCCAAGTTCTAGAACAAAATATGCTCCCATTCAGACGTCGTCTCTTTCAGGGAAGACCTCGCATTTTCCAACATGACAGTGCCAGACCACATACTGCATCAATTACAACATCATGGCTGCGTAGAAGAAGGATCCGGGTACTGAAATGGCCAGCCTGCAGTCCAGATCTTTCACCCATAGAAAACATTTGGCGCATCATAAAGAGGAAGATGCGACAAAGAAGACCTAAGACAGTTGAGCAACTAGAAGCCTGTATTAGACAAGAATGGGACAACATTCCTATTCCTAAACTTGAGCAACTTGTCTCCTCAGTCCCCAGACGTTTGCAGACTGTTATAAAAAGAAGAGGGGATGCCACACAATGGTAAACATGGCCTTGTCCCAACTTTTTTGAGATGTGTTGATGCCATGAAATTTAAAATCAACTTATTTTTCCCTTAAAATGATACATTTTCTCAGTTTAAACATTTGATATGTCATCTATGTTGTATTCTGAATAAAATATTGAAATTTGAAACTTCCACATCATTGCATTCTGTTTTTATTCACAATTTGTACAGTGTTTCAACTTTTTTGGTTTGTACTTCAAACTACAATTTATTAATATTTCACATTACTTAAAAGTAAAATGGCAATATTTTAGCTAAGATAAAAAAGCCAGTTTGTCTGTTATAACATTGCCACATTATATCTCCATTTATTTGCACATGCAACAATTAATGTAAAGGGATAGTTCACCCAAAAATTCTGGGTGAAAATTCTGTCATTTTTAAAAACAGTATGTGACAATGTGTCCAAATTCAGAGGTTTAAAGAGTAGGCAAAAATTACTCGGATGACTTACTACTTCCGGCGAGATTGAAGTGTGCATACGATAGACACTTTACTATCCCATGAGGCCACGGGAGAGGATTGGTGAATGACAGTGAAGCGCAACTGACGCTGGTAGGTCACATGATAATGACAACATGGTGAATGTAGCACGTCTGGATTACATTCCTACTATACACATTCATACTATATAGAACATATGTTTTAGTGGATGGGAAGTGAGTACTTCATAAGAGAGTATGCTATTTTGGACGCAGCCACTCTCATGTCATTCCAAACATATACGTTCACATGCTTCTTCTGGCAGTTCTACACACTAACATAACTTTCTCCACCTACTGGACTGGAGGGTGTTATACTATACAATTACTGACATATCAGGTTATTTTCCACTTAAGTGAACAGCATTTCTGGGTGAATTATCCCTTTAATATGTAAATATTGCACACTACTGAATCATAGTTTATTTCATTTTTAGCATTTATATCAAATAATTATTGGCAAACACAATCAATTCACACTTTACCCTTAAATGCATGAATGTTTCACCAATCATTATTACATATTCGGGTCTTTAGCGACCCGCATCTATATCTAACACGGATGGATCTCTACCTGTTGCGATAATATAAAACTCTCCTGATATTATAGTAACAATTACAGAAGAATCAAATAAAGAATATTTTGTTTTATACCATGTTTTATACCATCATCACTGTCATCATCAGAGCTCATTTCCCAGTACATTCAGCATCTGGCTCATATTCACAATCTCAAACATATTCTCGAAACTATCATTTTCAACATCTTCAAAATCTATATTTTGATCGCTGATAGCTTCTTCACCAGATCCACCATCAAGTGACAGTGACACTAATATTTGATTGCGTTCAGTACTTGATCTGCAGTAAATTGCTGAGCCATTTCAAGTTTTGCTGATGATGCTTCCTATTCTTTTGTTTTCTGCCTGTGGTAACTATGAGTGAAACCTCACTTCATCATTGTGTATCAGACATTGCCACCTTGTGGAATAAAGGTGAATTGCACTTATTCAGTCATCAAAGATTCAATTATTATTGTGAAGAAAAAATATGCTTACACTGTTACACACCTCAGGTCGTTAGCGACCCTATACAAATTTTACAAAAAATGAATGGGAAAATAGGCAAGTTGTTTTTTTTTTCTTGTTATATTGTTTATAATGAATTGATTGAGGAATACTAAGAAGTTTGATGTCTAACTTTAGCGAATGACGTCCCGGGTCACTAAAGACGCATGGTATGTGTTTAAGGGTTAAAAGTCATAATTTGCTAATTCATGCAAATGAATCAGCAGTCAACAAGACATTTTTTAACCCTTTTTTTAGAGCTTGACAGCTGTTGTCACTATGAACTGTTGTTGCATGGTAAAGAGATGCGTGAAGATGTGTTCCACATCAAAAAATAAAATAAATTTATATAAAATAAAATAAATACAAAAAATAAATTAATTAATTAAAAAAAGGGTACATACAGCTATGGAATGACATGAGAGACAGAATTTTAATTGAAAATGAAAATAAATTGAAATGAACTATCCCTATATATAGTTAGTCCTGCTGTGCGTCACTGTCACTTAATATACATTTCATTTTTTTCTCTTACACACTCACACATACATTTACACACTCCGCTTACAGTGGTCAGTTTTATGTAAAAGCCAGCTCTCTATGGTCAGCCACATTCATGGCTATCACTAATGGGCCGCTCAACGGCTGAAGGTAATATGGCTTGTCCATCATCATCCTCCCCACTTACTGTGTTCCTGTCCTGCTGGCTCCATCAGTGCAGGGTTTAACAGCAGGCCACATGGGGCTCTGCCAGGATAAACAAAGCTTTTTCCTCTCAGCCAGACTCCTTCAACAAGTCGCCCACATCCCACGCTCGCCTCTCATTCCTCTGCGCAAACTTGCTGTCTCTCTCTCGCTCTCTCTCTGCTTTGTCACTTTTTACCCCCTCAGCTTGCTTGATTGTACTGATGACCTCAATCAAAAGACAATTACCTAGGCGAGGGCAGGAGACAATTATCTTCCATCAATGTGAGATTGACCACACCTGAATGGAGATGGCCACCTTTTATTCCTGAACGGAGGCAAAAGAACAAGCAAACCCTGAGAGAGAGAGAGACCGAGTGATGAGGGGGAGGCGAGCGTGAAATTCGTACCTGCAATGCTATCTGTCCTTAAACTAAGGTGGAATATTAAAAGCGGTGGCAGAGATTGCATTTTCGGTATGCGAGTGCAAATGAGGAAAGCTGGACTAGGTGCAAGCTTCAGAAACGAAATACAGCCTTTATCAAACAGCCACAAAGAGGAAATTGATGAAAAATGGCCCAAAATGACCATGACCTTACTGAAAAGGTCAGCTTAGACTGTCTCATGAATTTTGTTTTTTAAACGCTCAAATCATGACAAAAAAACGTCTCGGTTACGTATGTAACCCTCGTTCCCTGAGGAGGGAACGGAGACGTAACGTCAGTGACTGACAAATGGGGGGTTTCGCCTAGAAGCCTATCATCTTCGAGATCTAGAAAACGCCCAATGGCAGTGCCAATGCCATGGGCATGCGGAATTTGCATAGCGTAACTCCGCCCCCCAGTGTGGGTATATAAGGAAGTACGCTGGCAACATCGCATTATGTTTACCTGCTGAGGAGCCAAGACTGAACTCCCGGCTGTTCCAGCGGTACAGCGGAAGTGGCAGAGGGACGTTACGTCTCCGTTCCCTCCTCAGGGAACGAGGGTTACATACGTAACCGAGACGTTCCCTTTCGTTCAGTCACTCCGAGGAACGTCAGTGACTGACGAATGGGGGTCCCAATGTAATCACGCCACTCGGCTGTCATCCAGTGCCCTGCGTAAGCGTGAGCTCCCTGTCGTAAGCTAGTACGGACGAAGGACTCCCACTTAACACAGGAATACCAAGGTACACTGGGAAGCATATTCCAGGTGGAAGTATGCGCCAAACGCCTACCCGTAGGGAGGACTTAAGGAAACACATATGACCCGCTCAGGGCTACATATGGGGAACTCTGGGGTAACCAGCCGAAGGTGGAAGAATTTTTACCCCCAGGGGTGGCAAGGGGCTTGCCAAGGGAAAGACACATGCTCAGGGAGACTTACAGTGGAAATACACATGTGGGGGTCACCCAACGGGGGAACCATGCACACGGTGGCACCTAGCCAACACGAGGGCCTGAGCGAGTGGGCAGACGTACTGGTGTCGGCATCAACAGTGCTGGAGGAACTCAGGGCTTCAGGGAAACTACCTGAGGAAAATATCGCACGTATCCAGTCCGTGGAGTGGAATGGCGAGCAAGCGAAGACACCTGAGCCTAGTCCATTACCGGCCACTAGTAGAGGCGAGTACATGAGAGGACACTGGCTCCACTCGGAGATTATAGAATCTGGCGAATGTGTTGGGTGTCGCCCAGCCTGCAGCTCTGCAAATGTCTGTTAGCGAGGCGCCATGCGCTAGAGCCCAAGAGGAGGCCACACTCCGGGTGGAGTGAGCCCTGACCCCTAGGGGGCATGGACACCCCTGCGTTTGGTAAGCCAAAACAATGGCGTCCACTATCCAGTGAGACAACCTTTGCTTGGAGAGAGCCTTTCCCTTCAGCTTCCCACCATAACAGACAAAGAGCTGGTCTGAGGTCCTGAAACACTGCATTCTGTCTACGTAAGCACGGAGGGCGCGTACTGGACAGAGCAGTGCCAAGGCTGGGTCTGCCTCCTCCAAAGGCAGCGCTTGCAGGTTCACCACCTGGTCCCTGAAGGGAGTGGTGGGAACCTTGGGCACATATCCAGGCCGGGGTCTCAGGATCACGTGAGAGTTGGCCGGCCCGAATTCCAGGCACGCTTCGTCAACCGAAAATGCCTGCAGGTCCCCTACCCTCTTGATGGAGGCCAAGGCGGTCAGGAGCGCTGTCTTCATAGACAGGAACTTAAGCTCGACTGACCGCAATGGCTCGAAGGGAGCCCTCTGCAGAGCGCTTAAGACTACTGAGAGGTCCCAAGAGGGTACGAGGGGAGAGCGAGGAGGATTCAGTCTCCTCGCTCCCCTCAGGAACCTGATGACCAGGTCGTGCTGACTTACCTTTTTCGTCTCCACAAGGTCGTGGTAGGCAGAAATAGCGGCCACATAAACCTTGAGGGTGGAAGGAGACAGCCTTCGTTCCAACCCTTCCTGGAGGAATGCGAGCACTGACCCGATCGGGCATTTCCAGGGGACTTCTTGGCGAGAAGAACACCAGGTGACGAAGAGGTTCCACTTCAACGCATAGGCGTGTCGAGTAGACAAGGCCCTAGCAGAAGTGATGGTAGCCACCACCTGAGGTGGTAGGGTACTCAAACCTGCCGCGTCCCATCCAGGAGCCACACGTGGAGGTTCCAAAGATCGGGACGCGGGTGCCAAAGGGTGCCCCGTCTCTGAGAAAGGAGGTCCTTCCTCAGAGGAATTGACCAGGGAGGGGCTGTCGCAAGGAGTACAAGTTCGGAGAACCAGGTCCGGCCGGGCCAATACGGGGCGACCAAAAGGACCTGCTCCTTGTCCTCCCTGATCTTGCACAGAACCTGTGCGAGAAGGCTCACTGGGGGAAACGCATACTTGCGGAGGCCCCGCGGCCAGCTGTGCGCCAGAGCGTCTGTGCCGAGGGGGCCCTCGGTCAGGGAATAAAACAGGCGGCAATGGGAAGAGTCGTGGGAGGCAAACAGATCTACCTGTGCGTCGCCGAATTGTTCCCAAATCAGCTGAACCGTCTGGGGATGGAGTCTCCATTCTCCAGGAAGTGGCTGAAGCCGTGAGAGCTCGTCGGCTGCACGGTTCAGGACTCCCGGGACATGGATGGCACGAAGGGACCTCAGGTGCTTCTGACTCCATAAGACGAGATGGCGGGCGAGTTGAGACATGCGGCGGGAACGTAGACCACCCTGGTGGTTGATGTACGCTACTGTGGCCGTGTTGTCTGACCGGACTAGCACGTGTTGACCCTTGAGCAGCGCTCGGAAGCGGTGCAGGGCGAACCGTACTGCCAGCAACTCGAGGCAATTGACATGCAGGAGGCGCTGGGGTCCTGTCCAGGAGCCCGCGGCAGCATGTCCATTGCACATGGCACCCCAACCCGTGGTGGAGGCATCTGTTGACACAACAATATGCCTGGAAACTCGCTCTAAGGGCACACCGGCCGTAGAACTGAGGTTCAACCACGGGGTGAGGGTCTGCAGGCAGGCCCGAGTCACTGGGACCCGGAGCGTCCCCGACTGCCATGCCCATCTCGGGACTCGATCGCGAAGCCAGTGCTGAAGCGGTCTCATATGAAGCAATCTGAGCGGCGTTACCGCGGCTGCAGATGCCATATGCCCCAGGAGCCTCTGAAATAACTTCAGTGGAACCGCACTCTTGCTCCTGATTTGACGGAGGCAAGTCAGCAGTGACTGCGCGCGCGCGCTTGTAAGCTGCGCGCACCTGGCGACCGAGTCGATACTGAGAAAAGAGATCCTCTGCACTGGCAGAGTTTGCTCTTTTCCCAGTTGACCCGAAGGCCCAGACGGGCTAAGTGCTGGAGCACCAGGTCTCTGTGTTCGCACACCTGCTCTCGAGAGTGACTCAGGAACAGCCAGTCGTCGAGGTAGTTCAGGATGCGAACCCCGTGTTGCCTGAGTGGCACAAGGGCTGCCTCGACAATCTTCGTAAAGACGCGAGGGGAAAGAGCTAGCCCGAATGGGAGGACGGTGTACTGATATGGAAGTAGGCATCCTTCAGGTCGATCGCTGCAACCCAATCTACTGGACGAACGCATTCGAAAAGGCGCTTCGCTGTCAACATCCTGAACGGAAGCCTGTGAAGGGATCGGTTCAGGACGTGCAGGTCCAGGATCGGTCGTAACCCACCGGTTTTCCTGGGTACAATGAAGTAAGGGCTGTAGAAGCCGGACTTCATCTCGGCTGGAGGGACAGGCTCGATCGCACCCTTCGCCAGCAAGGTAGCAACCTCCGCACGCATGACAGGGGCGTTGGGCCCCCCATGGTGTGGCGGACTCCCCGGAAGTGGGGAGGAGCCTGAGCGAACTGAATCGCATAGCCGAGCCTGATGGTCTTCTCGACCCAGCGGAACAGTCCGGGAAGCTCTAGCCAGGCTCCCAAAAACTGCACCAGCGGGGTCGTGCGGACCACAGACGTACCCCGGGTGGGGCAGCGAGGCGGCGTGACCGGCCCGGACGTGGGAGGCGTAGCGTCCCGGTGTGGGGGCACGGTCATCAGCCGCGTCCTGACAGAGGAGACCAGGGAAGGACGCGCGTTCCACTGGGGTCTGCTCTGAGAGGAGACTGGCGTTAGAGAGGGACGAGAGTGGCTTGGCCCGGGGACGGCGCACACTGCCATCGGTCTCTGGGTGCTCAGGGATGGGTGAGTTAGTTCTTCCACATAGGGTGCTGCTGACCTGGGGGCCAGCAGCTGAACAGAAGATTCTCCCCCGGCCCTCCACCGGGGGAAGGAGTGGCCCTGCTACCAACTCCTTGGAAGAACTGCCCATCCCTGAGCTGTCCGCGTCAGGAGCGCCGCTAGCCTGGCGTTAGGTGGGCTGTGGGGCTGGGAGCGGACGGGGGCGCCTTCCTGCGACCATCCCTACGGCGCGGCCCGGAAGGGGCGGCGGGAGGGTTGAAGCCGCAGGAGGGCGCCCTCGGCGGCAAGCAGACTGAGGCGACTGAGCCTGCGGCTGAGTAACAGCCGCCGGGGCAGTACGTTTAATGGCCTTAGTCTGCTACTGGACGGCCGAGAACTGTTGGGCGCAGTTCTTGGCCGTGCCGCCGAAGAGGCCAGCCTGGGATATGTGAGCGTTGAGGAACCGGGTTCGCTCAGCCTCTCTCATATCGACCAGGCTGAGCCTCGTCTCTCCTGGACCACAGCTGTGGACATCACCTGACCCAGGGAGCGCACGGTCACCTTCGTCACCCGGAGGGCGAGGTCGGTGGCGGCACGCGGCTCATTAAGAGCCCTGGGACAGCTCTACCCTCGTGCATGCCACGAGCATCCTGGCCTGGAAGACCTGAAGGATGGCCATGGCGTGCTGAGAGGCGGTGGCCTGCCCCGCAGCTCTGCAGTCCCTCGCCACCAGAGTAGACGAGAACTACAGGCCTTGGAGGGGTGCTTAGGATCACCGCGCCACATTGAAGCACTCTGTGCAAGAGGGGGGGTGTGGCCCGAGGAATACTCGTCGGGGTTTATGCCACACCGCAGCCCTCAGGTCACCCTGGCCACCAGCCAAACATCCCGTCACGTGGAGAGGATAACTGGGGTGTGGCAGATGGGACTCTCCCTCCATATGGGGGTCATTGAGTCTCGACCGTGATTGCAACTGAGCGTCAACAGGGGGGACCCCAGTGTACCCTTGGCCGCGGCCCCATCGAGGGCAGAGAAGGCGGAGGAGGCCGCCGAACGGTCGCGGGAAGACAACGGGGACTTCCAGGACCACGTGACCTCCTCATGTATCCCGGGAGAGAAAGTAATTGGGGGCGGGGCCCAACAGCTGTCAGGACGCGTCACACCCAAAGACCAAACATCCCCGAGATGACATGGCTGTCAACTCCGGGTCGGACTCGGGCAATGCTGGCACGCCCGAAGGCAGCAGCATAGCCGAATCTTCATCCCCAGAGGACTCCAGCCCACCTTGAGATGCGGCGATCGACATCTCATCGCCAACTGGAGCGCCGAACGAAACACACAGGGCGTCCGCAGACGGTCCCACTGCTTCAGTCCGATCACTCGCGGGTAGCGATGTGCGAGAGGGGGGTGTGGCCCGAGGAATGATCGTCGGGGTTATGCCACACCGTAACCCTCAGGTCACCCTGGCCACCAGCCAAAGTACCATCTCTCTCGGAGACGGTAGATTGGGGTGTGGCAGAGGGGACTCTCTTTCCTTGCGGAGGTCATTGAGTCTCGACCGCAACATCGCGATGGTCATGTTCCCGCAGTGAGAACATGACGCATCCACAAACGCTGCTTGAACGTGCTGAAGCCCAAACACGTCACGCAGCGCTTGTGCCCATCAGATGGCAACAGAGATTGACCGCACCCAGAAGTGCACGGGCAAACCGTCTTTAAAAAGACGTGCCACATGCGAGCTCTTTTGTGAGAGGGAGCTTCACAGCGATGCCGAAGTGCCCAGGGAACGAATACCAGCTCGATGCAGATCACTGCACAGATCAGCAGGCAGGAAGTAAACACTCGCTGGAACGCGCCGTAACACCAACACCGACTGGAAAGCTGTTCGTCTCAAAGAAGCTTGACGATATACTCAAAAAGGCTTAAGGAGTGAAGAGATAGATGCTCTTGGCTCCGAAGCAGAAACATAATGCGATGTTGCCAGCGTACTTCCTTATATACCCACACTGGGGGGCGGAGTTACGCTATGCAAATTCCGCATGCCCATGGCATTGGCACTGCCATTTTGCGTTTTCTAGATCTCGAAGATGATAGGCTTCTAGGCGAAACCCCCCATTCGTCAGTCACTGACGTTACTCGGAGTGACTGAACGAAAGGGAACTGCATTTTTCAGGTTGGGCCAGCCAATGTGCATGCGCAATCCTACGCACGCATCTCAGAACGCTAAGGGCCAGATTTACTAACAGCTTGCGTCAGCGCAAACCCTCTTTTGGCGTTAAAAAACTACTGTTAGGATTTACTAAAGACATGGAGTGATAAATTAGCGCTGAAAAGGCGTGGACACAGTTATTTTTGCGGCTTATACCAGACGCTAACTGGTAGATTGCGTTGGTCATTATGGAAATGATCCGGCTACGTCTGTGTGCTTTAATTTGCGCGTCGTCAGTAGATCACTCGCAGAACTGTCCACTCCCATCTGCGCTTTTATGGAATTGCGCTCTCTCACAATAATTTGTCCTGTTTAGTAAATCTGGCCCAAACTGTTTCTATAGCAAACAGAGCTTCTAAAACTGCAGCTGCAGTGACGCAGTAGGCTTGTTCGACTTCATGCGGAGCCGCAAAGATTGGCTGCCGCCTGACAAAAGCAATGCATTCTGGTTAGAAAATTTGTCCGACTTTGATCGGCACAGCAGCCGCCTTACGATCACATGTGCCATCAAAGTACTGTGAGAGCAAAATGAGACCAGCCGCCTAGGTCAGGCGCTGCAGTTGCTCAAAATCGTCTGCGAAAGCCTTGATGACAACACACTGATGACAAGGACGACGTGTGTTCCGTGTTTTTTCTTAGATAAGCTCCTGTATTTAACCAATCTTGATATTGAATATCTGATATTCAAACAAAACACAAAAAAACATTAACAAAAATTAAGATTACGCTATCTAGTAAATATATATTCTTTTTGTATAAGAGTAACAGTTTGGAAGAAAACGTTCTGGTTAACCTATTGTTTCGCATGGTCTGCCATGAATGACGTTGGTTCAGCACACTACAGAAAGCATGAAGTGTCCAACCTGATGGCCATCTCTGTACTCCTCCCCAATACCAATGCTCCCCTCTACCAGGCAGGACATATTCCACCATATTGCGCGTTGCACTTTCTCCCATTCATAGTAATACGAGTGCACCGTCTTTGTATATCTGAAGTCTTTAGTACACGTCGTTGGTTGAGACAATATTGCAGTGGTGGGCTATTCAGGATTCTCAAAAATAAGGGAAAAAGAGAGAGATAGAGAGAGAGAAAGAAAAACACAATATTGATAGCTGCACAGTCACAGTATGTATCTATGAATGTAACCTATGAAACTCTTTAGCTTTAAAGGCCCACTGAAGTGCCTTGAAACGTGCAGCATTATTCAATGTATTGACATAATTTCCACTGAAACAGGAAGACAGGGCGGGACATATTGAGCAGCTCCTCCCCTTTTTTTAAATAGCCAGTAACGTTTCGTTTATATCACAGCTCGGCCAGAGCCGTTGAGCTCGGTGAAGCCTCAGTTTCCTCCTAATCTCTAACCGTTTCTCCTCCGAATCTCCTCCATATCAAATACAGCCGATACGTTTTCTGGTCTGTGCCGACTCGCGCATATGATCCGCTCTGTGCTATTGTGTCTCTGGGCCAGAGCAGACTGTGTGCACACGCAGCGAAGGTTTGTGTGACAATGACGTGAACCCAGACTTCATTCGCCCCAATGGAAAGCATATTTTTACACTGTCTAAATTGTTCCCTATCCCCTATATAGTGCACTATGTGCCATTCAACATGTAGAAAACAGTAAATGTATGAACAAGTGACTGATTTCAGCCACAGCTTCAGCATCTATTTTTAGTGTAGGGGGCGGGACGCTTTAGATTCTAGAGAGCATTTGATTGGACAGAAAAGCTGATTAGAAGCTGAAGTGCAGCGTGATGTCATTGATTCATTGATCCACTGTAAATTTCAAATGCTTATCTTCTAAATGCAAATTGTGTCACTGTTTTGGAGCACACTAGCTTATAGATAACAGTAAGACTAACATATTCATACAACAATTCATTTTGATTTCGTGGGGACTTTAAGGCTGGTATGAGCAAGAACCAAGACAAGTGGGAGAAATACATTTAAGGGGGTAAAAGGAGAAGGCAGATAGGAGATTTAAGGGTACACACAACACAGAGATCTGACAGTGACATCTATAAATAGTGAAGAAGATGGGAAATGTTGCCCTGTGTTTCCCTGAATGATGTCTGTCATGTGACATGTATTCACAGAAAACTATGAGTAGTTTATCTCTTTTCCTACTTCTCTGTCTTCATATTTTGGCATGACATATTTGAACCATACTAAAGACAAATATTCCCATGGCATCTTTAACATGAATAACAACTGAAGCCTATACAAAGGTGTCTGTTAAAGTTCAGCCAACAGACACATCTGTAGTGTCAGTAAATACGGCCAAAAAGAACAGCGCATGTTCTATCTGCAGATTATTATGTTGCTGTTAAGAAATACGGCATAATGTTAATGCAGTCACACTGTGTGGCAGGGTATGTATATGTAATGTGATCTAAAATTTGGTAAGGTTTAATGAGTCTTTCAGTCAAATTAATGTTGCTAAAATGTGCAGACACTGTATTTCACATCTTCAATTTTCTTCTTTAAACATCAGTATCTGCCTTCAAATAAGGTGCAAAACTTTCAGAGATGCCTTTTTTTTCAAGAGTTGAATCTGTTTGCCTCACCAAAGTTCACAACGAGATAAAAGTGACTCCTTACTCCCTTAAAAATTCAGAACATTACTCTCTCTGCCACACCAGTCACCCTAAATGGAAATTAAGTATAATAATGCTTTTTCATTGGTAAAAATAATAAGTCGCAACAGCACGTAACTGTAAATTTAGACAAACCTCAATAACCACCTCCAAATCCCATCTCTTACTAGATGAGATCTATGGATAAAGAAGATTAAAGCATTTTGGAGAGGATCGATAAGGGCTCCATTGCCAGGAGTGATAGAATGGCACAGTAATTTCCCGCATAAGAGGGTAATGGGAAAACAGGGTAGGTGGGGGTTTGAAGGATAGATATCAGCGCTCTGGTTGTGGTGTAGTTATGATCACTGCAGGATGGAGCACTGCATTAATTTGGATCCCTATATTTGGAAACAGAGTCTATGCCATTGTAACATTATCAACTCATCATGATCAAGTGATAATGGCAGCCATTTGCATCTTAATTTTAAATATTTTCTGCATAAAAGATCAACAAGTTTTTATTCAGACTAGATATGGATGAATATCTAAACCTGTCAAAAATATATATTTCACCACATATTAAGTGTAAAAAAAAAGTTAATTATAAATAATTAAACTGTTACACATTTTACATGTAGTTGCTATAGTAATAACAGTCAATTATGCATAGTTACTTGCAACTAACCCTAAACCAAACTTTAATCCTAACCCTAATTACATAGTAAGCACATGTAGTTAATTATTATAACTATTACTTAGTTAATTGTATAATTACACTATAACAAGGACACCTTTAAATAGTGTAACCAAAAACTATTATAATTATTAATAAATTATAATACAAAGTATTGTTAAGTACATTTGTAAAACAATTTGTGAATTTATTTACATTTTTAATGAAAATAAAGGTTTTCATTTTCAATTTATATTGAAAACTGTGTCTGGTTTGAGATCACGTGTTGTGATTTTTCACATTTTTTACAGAAATGTTTATTTAATACAAAATCTTGTTCCTAAAACAAGCTTCATTTTTATTATGCACAAATTTAATTCATTCATTCATTCATAAATGAATTTTACTGGGCATATAATGACCCAAATATATACTGTACGCCACGTTCACACTGCACCTATATGGTAAATACGGTTGTCAAAGTTGAGAAAATCCATAAGCAATGCTTTTTTCGCTTGTTTCTGCTTCTTTTTTTCCTGTGTTCTCTTTCAGAAGATTTTAATAGCGCCCCCTACCATATAACAGTGAAAACACAGAAAGCTGGAAAATTCCGTCAATGGCGGGGAAGCGTTGTCTAATGAATGACGGAAAATTTCGCCAATGGGAGGGAAAGAGTTAATACTAATCTTAATTTGGTTAAAAATGGGCTTAAACTATTGGCATCATTCATCTACAGGAGTGAGAATCTGCTATGGCTTCACTATGTCAAGAAGGAATCACTACTTGTACACACATTGGTACATCTTAGGGGGATTCACTCCTGCAAATAAAAGAGGTTGTGACTCCCAAAACTATGCAGTGCATGTGTACATGGCTGTTCCAACTTGTTTTGCAACACACACACTACATCTCTGTCCCTGTAGACCTCCCTCATAACCCAAATACAGTAGGAACTTAATTGTTATGAATAATGTTGCCCACTGTAAGCATACAATGACATAACACAGGAGATAAAAAGCAATCCTTGGGGCCACACATGTATCATTTGGCCCAAAGTGGCTAGATATCTAATCTTTAAACACCCTGGTTCCCGTTATGGAACACCTTGTAAAATTCCCTTATGAGAAGCTTGGTTGCAAACATCTAGCATTAAAATCCCTGGTGAAAAAAACTAAAGTCTTTTTCATGACACATTTTTATGAAGTCAGTGTGGATGTGGAGTCGTGTAACTCCCTGAGGTAGAGAAGCTACTGTGTCCAATGACAAACATCATTAAACTAGCTTTCACTAGAGAACTTTTCTATTGTAAAAAATATATAATAAATTATTGCAATAAACTGCTAAATGCAGCACACACAGTTGTGTGTGTGTGTGTGTGTGTGTGTGTGTGTGTGTGTGTGTGTGTGTGTGTGTGTGTGTGTGTTTTAACGTTTCCACTGCTTCCACTGTTGTTTAATTACTGAAAAGCAAAATTGCAAAATTATACTGTAACATATGTATAGTATGTATAGCCTACATTCATACAATCATATTTGTTTATATAGTCTTCATTTCACACGTTGTTTAGAGGGAAAACATTGGGCAAGATGTGGAGAAACTAAGGTTTCTTTTTTTCAATAACATAGGAAAAAATATTATATTTTTTATCCCATTAACAGAAAAACTAAATCAAAGTAACCAATTGTTGTAATTAGCTTCAGCACTAATTCATATTAATAATTGGAATAAGCAATTCCTCTGCCAAGTAATTTAGTTAACTGGCCTAACTGAGGGTCATTTGTGGTTGCCAGGAAGCATTGCAATTTGTCTCATTAATGTATTCCACTACAAAAGTACCTTATCGAATGCAATTCAGAGTCAGATCTGTTTCGTAAAATCACTCAAGTAGAAACTTCAATATCACAAAACCATATAAGGAAAATAATCAGTCATTTAAACAGCAAATGCATTAAGTAATCAGGGCCGCACTTACCTTAAATGTTTTGCTAAGCACAATGGCGGTTCAGTGTGGTGGCAGTAAACGTGAGAAATGTCTTTGCTGTCAACCAGCAGCCAAAAATAGACACAATTAAGCACAAGCAGACGAAGGATGACTGGAGAATGTCCTTCCCCTTTGATGACAACCTAATGACTTCTACTTATCATCAGAGGAAGGAGCGTGAGATTGCAGTGTCACACTTGCTGGAACCAGCAACACGCGGCCTAGGTGTCCCACCAGCAGATTCATTAGTGTTAAGCATCATTATCAGGCATGACGTTTGTCTGCGAGCTTTTGGCCATTCATCACAGTTCTTAATGTCATCATCATCATCATTACAGCAATTATATTCCATAACCATAACAATTACCATATATATCCAAGCTATCAATAATAAAGGAACACTGGAAACGCCATGGTGCCGGAGCTGATACGGTAAAATGTCTGTGCCTTCAAAATAAGGCTGACTTTGTGACCCACACATATTGATGTTTTTATTTTCAAACCTTCCAAAGCCATTTCGAGATGCTGAACATAGGTGGGCCCTGAAAATAGAAGCGTGTGAGGTGAATTCAAAGAGAATCGTCCGGGATTGAATCGCTCTGGTCTCTCGAGAGAAGCTGTGCGAGTGTACGGCTGAGGAAATGGCTGGATTCAGGCGGAATGAAAGAGAAACATGCTTTGGTCTTCTATTGAATGTGCCAGCTCGCTTACACCCAGTGGAGAACTCTGGGAAATGGGTGTATGCAAACATTCACCTGAAAATAGCAGAACAACAACTAGCCTTTATCTCCTGGGTGCACATGGCTTCTTAACAGCATTTCATTGATTTGGAGAGAATCATATGTGGTTACAGTCCAACCTTTTATAATGGTGAATGCTTAGTTTTATGTGCTTAATATTTTATGTGCTTTCAATATTGTGAAATGCACTTTTTTGATTTAAAATAAGGTAAATATTCACTTGTGTCTTAAGTCAATAGAAAACTTAATATGTGTCAAAATATGTGCATTAGATCTTGTGGTGTAAATATGAGCAAATCCAGTCATTTTAATAGGAATCCATGCAAATTTCGCTTGAAGGCGGAAGATTTCCTTACGCAGATTTCGCAACAGACAAACTAGACACAACATTTTGCTCAAGACCATGAAATGACAATTTTCCTTTTGAAAAGGGAATTCAATACTGATATCTTTATAAATATCCATATAATTCATATGTAGTTTGAAATCCTATTTAAATGGCATTTCTGGAAATCTGTTTCAGTCTGACCGCTCTGATCAGATTTTGCATGGTTTATGTGACTTTCTCACTCCACGTAAAACGTAAACGGCAGACGTTGTTATAGAAAACATGCTGAAAGTCGCTTCAGAAACAAGGTTGTGTTGTTGCAAAGTGCCGGTCGAGCAGAAAATGACAATATAACGGAGACGTTTTAAAAAACCAGCGGAAACGACAGCGCGGAATAAAGCCACACATACCAGCCTCATACGGTTCTGCAGCTGCCTCAGAAGATGCGGCAGCTACACAATGTCATGTTGTAAATAAAATAACATCTGTATTGCAAACCCCTCTATGTTGCGGTTGTTGTTGCTGTTTTTGGCTTATGCTGCCAACGCAACGTCGTTGCCATAGAAACCAATGCAAATATTCCGGAAAACGAAAGAGCTGCATGGACACACAAATCGGATCTGAACAGTTGCGATACACAGTGTGGACAGTCAAACATTAGATCCGATTCCAATCGGATTTGCATAAAAATCGGATTTGGACTGACAGTATGAACGAGGCTTGAGTTGATGAATGTTTATACGTGAATAAAAGCCTAAATTCAGTGTTCATCATATACAGCGATTGAGTCTCTTCAGGAAATTTGGACTAAACCCCTCAATTCATATGGATTAGTTTTACGATCTCTTTATGAACTTTTTGAAGCGTCAAAGTGGTAGTTGCGTAGCTGTCAATGGAGGGAGAGAAATCTCTCAAATGTCATTAAAAATATCGTCATTTGTGTTCTGAAGATGAATGAAAGTCTTACAGGTTTGGAACGACATGAGGGTGAGTAATTAATGACAAAATTTTCATTTTTGAGTGAACTAACTCTTTAATATAATTGTATTATTTATAATATTTTATTTAGGAACTTCATAAATAAATCACCATAGCATTTTGCTGTGGTATGGTGTTATGGCTTATAGGTGCAGTGAAGTTAGCGCATGTGCTCTGGTGCATTGAGCCATGGCATTCATACGGGTGATGTGAGTTTAAATCAATTTTGCAATATTTCCAGATTCCATTCCTCCCTCTTCTTTCCACTATCATATCAATAAAAGTGGCTTAAAAGGCCATAAATAAATAAACACAGTTGCTGTTAGAATTAGATCACATACATGACTCACATAAAAAACTTCCGAATGTGTTTCATTTCATTGGAACTCAAATGTTTTAATCCATTAGTGTAAATAAGTGATCAATGCACTTTGCATCAACCTGGAATTAACTATAGTGGACCCAAAAAGTTTTTGGACACTTAAGTCACACTTGTACATGTCATTGCATTAGATCACAGTATCAAAGCACTTGGTTTGATAATGCAGTGATACTTGTAATAAGTGTCCTAATGCATTTCTGAAACCACTGTATCTCGAGGTTAGCAACGGAGCAGGATTGTGATGAGTATGATGTGTTTAGTTTATAAATGGCTCTATTCCATCCCATTGCACTCTGCCTGTAGAATTAAACAAGGCTGTCAGAGCATTTCTATTATTCTTTATTTATGTACAAATGTAGAAATAATTGCAGACCAATTCCCTCTGGCTGAACATGTTTTTAATTATGTTAAAATCTGACGCAATCTTCATACATCATCTGTCTGCAGTAGACGAGTGTGATCGGTAAGCTTTCTGTCAGTAACACAGAGTCTGTGGAGTTTAAGCACACGATTGAACTCTCTCGGGATGATTCGACTCACGGGTGAGAATTACATGGATTGGGAGATAAGACAAACTGCCGCACAACACAGTAGCAATGCTAAAGGCAATATGTGCAAGCAGATTACCTCACAGCAATCAGTGCCACAGTGAATAAAACTTGTGACACCTTACAAAACGACAGAATGATTAAGACAGACTAGACAAGAGTAATGTAACAACAATATTCCTCTTGAAAAGGGAATTCAATGCTGATGATATATATATATATATATGTGTGTGTATATATACTTCCATTTTTTTATTGTTGTGTAGTAGTAGTAGTAGTAGTAATAATAATAATAATAATAATAATAATATATTAAGCTTTTACCTTGAAAAATATATCTCTTTTGACAACAATGATAAGATATAGACTTGCATATTCACATATTACAGGTGTAAATAAAATGTATTTAAACTTTTTACTTAATGGTTACACCACATTATATTTTTAGTTATTTTTGGTTATTATATATATTATAGTTATTAAATTTATTTTTATTTAGAATCATACAGTTTTTCCACACTAGTATTTATTTATTTAGTTGGTTGGTTGGTTGTTCTAAACATTATGGTAACAGGGTTGGCAAACATATTGTAGACAAATTAAATCAAATGTATGTATTGTAGACAAAATGTATGTATGCACACTAAACACTCCATGCACTAGTACTGGGAAACCCCTCCAAATCAATTCAGGTGTTCCAATCACGTCCATGGCCACAGGTGTATAAAATCAAGCACCTAGGCATGCAGACTGCTTCTACAAACATTTGTGAAGGAATGGGTCGCTCTCAGGAGCTCAGTGAATTCAAGCGTGGTACTGTGATAGGTTGCCACCTGTGCAATAAGTCCATTCGTGAAATTTCCTCACTACTAAATATTCTACGGTCAACTGTTAGTAGTATTACAACAAAGTGAAAGCAATTGGGAACAACAGCAATGCAGCGCATGCTGAGGCGCACAGTGCGCAGAAGTCGCCAACTTTCTGCAGAGTCAGTAGCTACAGACCTCCAAACTTCATGTGGCCTTCAGATTAGCTCAAGAACAGTGCGTAGAGAGCTTCATGGAATGGGTTTCCATGGCCGAGCAGATGCATCCAAGCCTTACATCACCAAGTGCAATGCAAAGCGTCGGATGCAGTGGTGTAAAGCACGCCGCCACTGGACTCTAGAGCAGTGGAGACGTGTTCTCTGGAGTGACCAGTCACGCTTTTCTGTCTGGCAATCCGATGGACGAGTCTGGGTTTGGCGGTTGCCAGGAGAACAGTACTTGCCTGACTGCATTGTGCCAAGTGTAAAGTTTAGTGGAGGGGGGATTATGATGTGGGGTTGTTTTTCAGGGGTTGGGCTTGGCCCCTTAGTTCCAGTGAAACAAACTCTTAATGCTTCAGCATACCAAGACATTTTGGACAATTTCATGCTCCCAACTTTTTTGGAGAAGTTTGGGAATGGCCCCTTCCTGTTCCAACATGACTGCGCACCAGTGCACAAAGCAAGGTCCATAAAGACATGGATGAGCGAGTTTGGTCTGGAGGAACTTGACTGGCCTGTACAGAGTCCTGACCTCAACCCGATAGAACACCTTTAGGATGAATTAGAGCGGAATTAGTGCCTGACCTCACAAATGTGCTTCTAGAAGAATGGTCTAAAATTCTCATAAACACACTCCTAAACCTTGTGGAAAGCCTTCCCAGAAGAGTTGAAGCTGTTATAGCTGCAAAGGGTGGGCCAACTCCATATTAAACCCTACAAATTAAGAGTGGGATGTCATTAAAGTTTATGTGCATTAAAGTTTATGTAAAGGCAGGCATCCCAAAACTTTTGGAAATATAGTGTGTATATATATATATATATATATAAAATAAAAAATATATAGTTATTATCGAACAAAGTTTAATTATCTAAATTATTATCTTTTTTCACATGCATTTAAATGAGGATCACAGATGGTGCACAGTTTAAGTCATTGTGTAAATTGTTAAATTAGAACAAGAGCTTTTAATTTACATTTGCTGAAATCTCATAGAAGTTTGGTGCCAGATCCCCGCAGCTTTTCTCTAATGAGGTTAGTGCTTCTTTTCCAAAATATCTCATATATGAAAAATGGGACTGAGAAAATGACAAACAGAGAGACAGATAATGTATGCTAATAAATGACTATCCTGCCATGACGTGACGCTATCCGTGTTCGGTGCTCTTAGGTACCTATAATGCTTTGTGTTTTCTCAGGGCTTTGAGAACAAGGCCACACCAGGTGAAAGCTGGCACCCCAGAGAAGAGAAATCACCAGATTTATCAATAAACCCAGCGTAAACCCTATCCCCGGAATTACTGTTGACTCTCCTCCAAGAATTAATTTACTTTTAACCCTAGTGCACCACTGACCCATTTCCTGCAGTTTTGGAACGATAGCGGATGTGCGGTCTCCATGGTGCCCCAGATTTGATTGTCTGCATCCAATTCATCCCATTCTTTTCCAATGTATGGTATTTATGTTGTTCTATAGGACTGAAGAGCTTCACAGACGAGTCAAACAGACCATCTTTTTGGTCTCCCTCGAAACAACACACGACTCCAAACGTTTCAGGGAGAAATTAAAGAAATAAATAAACCATGACATTCCTGAAACTGTATCCTGGCTCCAGCATAAACTTTATCCTGTGGCCAGAAATCTATAAAGTGAGTACAGGGTAGATTTGAGTGCTTGCGGACACATTATGCTGTTTCATCATGAGGTAACCCAACTCTGCCTGTGGCCATGTCTGAGTGAAAGAGGTTGTACTTTCATTAGATAAAAATCTACTAGGCCTCTCCCAGGTCAGAAAAACGTAAACTAAAAGCCTCCTCATCTCTCTTTAGTAAACAGTCTGACAGATTATGACACTGGCTACCTTGCTACACTCTCAGAAAAAAAGGTACAAAAGCTATCACTGGGGTGGCACACTTTTGATCCTTTTAGGTACTAATATGGACACTTTATGTACTAATATATACCTTTAAAGAGCACCTATTATGCAAAATTCACTTTTACATGGTGTTTGAACATAAATGTGTGTTGGCAGTGTGTGTACACAACCACCCTATAATGGTAAAAATTATTGGCACCCCTGGTAAATATGATCAAAGATGGCTGTAAAAATAAATCTGCATTGTTTATCCTTTTGATCTATCATTCAGAAAATTCGCAAACATCTAACCTTTCATTGAAGTAAAAGAATGTAAAGTCAGGGGAAAATCACATTATGAAATAAATGTTTTTCTCCAACCGACATTGGCCACAATTATTGGCACCCCTAGAATTTTTTATGAGCAAAATATCTCTGAAGTATATTCCCATTAATATTTACATTTTTTAGCACACCAGGGTGACTAGGAACTTGAAATTGTTCCACCTACTCCTTTTTTTTTTAATCCCCATAAATCATAAGCAGTGTCTCAGAACAAGCCATTTGCAGATTCCTGGCAACGTGACGTCACATTTCACAGGCCCCGCCCACGAGTGTTGATGGACATTGCTGTATTAGCATAGACCCCGCCCTCAGAGAGCTGTACAAAGTCCGCCATGTTTATCTCCTCGCCAGAGCATTTAACAGCAGCATTCAAGTAAGAAATGTGTTCTTAATAAAGCTACTAAAGTTCATTCAGTCGAGCAGTGAGTGATTTTCTGTTTATCTTTTGTTGTTTGATTCATATTAACAGCAGATATAGCAGTAGGTACTGTATATTACATTGCTTTCACTTTAGTACACAGATCTAATATACACACGGGATTTCTGTACTTGCTGAATATGTGCACAGACATAACCAACTGTTTTCATGTGAACTTTGTGTGTTTCTGACATAACCTTGTGTGCATTTGACAGTTTAATCGCAATAACACATAAAAGAGAACTAGTCTAGTTTAATAACCTACTCACAGACGCACCGACATCCAGCTCTCTGTGCGCATGTGTCGGGTGTGTGTGCTCAAGTTGAGAGCATAGACTGTAAGGTTGAGAGTGATATGGCTTTAAAACGCATGCAGATGATAATATTTCATGATGATGAAGAACTGAGCATGTCCGCGATAGAGATGATAATCAAAGCCAAACAGATGTATCATGTTTCAGTTTTCATTTGCGTGTTCACTGGTGTTCACGAGCTGTGAAGGCTCCGCCCTCTGCGGTGGGGAGCAGCAGCTCATTTGCAATTAAAGGAGACACACACAAAACAGCTCATTTTTCTCAAACCCAAAAATTGGCATTTTCAAAATGGTATATTAAATGATCTGTTAGGAATTTTGATCTGAAACTTCACAGACACACTCTGGGGACACCTGAGACTTATATTATATCTTGTAAAAAGGGGCATAATAGGTGCCCTTTGAGGTACCAATATGCACCCTTTAGGTACAAAAGTGTATCTTTTGAAAAGGTACCATCCCAGTGACAGCTTTTGTACCTTTTTTCTGAGAGTGTATAAAGCGGATTAAATTAAATCTCTAAAACGGTTTAGAATTACTGCTTTTACTGTATATGATTTCAAAGTTACATGAATTTCTCCTCTTACAGGCTTTTCTAGTATAAGACTCAGACGGCACACCCACAGATCGCCCACAGTCCAGTTCTCTGGCCATCTGACGCATACTGCACACAAAACTGGCAAGCGCTGGCAGGAAATCGGCAGTTCTAATCTGATTGGCTGGCTTTACGCAATTCCCAAGATTTGGCACTGGTTCGCCTGGAAACTAAGTTGTGTTTACAAGGTACCGGGTTGATACAATGAGCGCTTTTGATGGAGGATTATTGGATTTGTCAAAGTTTGGTTACTGGCTTCAGGTCCTTGAAAGGTACTCAAGAGTTTTGTTTGAGGCGCTTAGTAAGAAAACAAGATATGCATACTTATTACTTTTGGATAGACAGAATTCTGACAACAGAACACACTTCCCCTAGTTTTACAGAAGAGTTATTTTCATTTATCCATAGTATACATTCATAATAAAGCAAAAATTATAATTATTATTTCTTACCAACAAAAAAAAATGCTTCATCGCTTTTAATTATCTCAACTTTTTGTCTGCAAATCAAGGTCACATAAAACAGGAAATTATATCGGATCCTTGAAAACCCTCATGATATAATAAATCACAATAATAATATAAATATATTTATTTCTAATTAAATAAATAAATAATGGTAAATATATTAATATATGAATATTTGAATTACATTTGAAAATTATGTTTACGAAGTGTATACTCGTGTATTCAAGGTGTAAGGAAAATATCTTCTTACTTAATACATTTTTAGAGTTATTAAATGTATTTTTTTATATATTTTCATATATGCATAATGAAGAAAAAATATTTTTAAATATTAAAAAACAAAAAAAAACACTGCTTCATTCCTTTTAATCATTGAAATTTTTTGTCCACCAAATCAAGGTCACATAAAACAGGAAATTATATAGTTGAAAATCCTCATGACTCTGATGATATTTGTATTCGAGGTGTAAGGAAAATATCTTCTTACTTTTTACTTGATGTGTACACTATATATATTTTTTTTTTTTTATGAAATAAAAAACAGCATATTATAAAACTGTAATTTATCATATATACAGTATATACACTCTAAAAAATGCTTGGTTGTTTCAACCCAAATTTGGGTCAAATATGGACTAACCCAGCTGTTGGGTAAAATTTTTTAATTACATTTTTAACCCAACGGTTGGGTTTGTAAAACAACCCAGCATTTTTTAGAGTCTATAGATACAATCATGGTCAGAATTATTGGCACCCCTGGTAAATATGATCAAAGATGGCTGTAAAAATAAATCTGCATTGTTTATCCTTTTGATCTATCATTCAGAAAATTCGCAAACATCTAACCTTTCATTGAAGTAAAAGAATGTAAAGTCGGGGGAAAATCACATTATGAAATAAATGTTTTTTTCCAACAGACATTGGCCACAATTATTGGCACCCCTAGAATTTTTTATGAGCAAAATATCTCTGAAGTATATTCCCATTAATATTTACATTTTTTAGCACACCAGGGTGACTAGGAACTTGAAATTGTCCAGCTATGATGTCTTGTTCCACAGGAGTATAAATATGAGGAAACACAAAGGCCAAATTCCCTTAATCATTCATCACAATGAGTGAAACCAAAGAATATAGTTCTGATGTGCAGCAAAAGATTGTTGAGCTTCACAAAATAGAAAGTGGCTGTAGGAAAATAGCTAAAGCATTGAAAATTCCCATTTCCACCATCAGGGCAATAATTAAAAAGTTCCAATCAACTAAAGATGTTACGAATCTGTCTATATCATCCTAATGCACGATGAGGAGGAAAGTTTGAGTGGCCAAAGACTCTCCAAGGATCACAGATGGAGAATCACAGAGATTAGTTGAGTCTTGGGGTCAGAAAGCCTAAAAAAAAAAAAAAATCAAACAACCCCTACATCACCTCATGTTGTTTGGGAGGGATTCAAGAAAAATCCTCCTCGCTCATCCAGAAAAAAAGAGCTTTTTGGCAGTAAACCCACCAGATGGGTTTGGTGCAAACAGAGATAAAATACCGCTGGATCTTTAATGTTGTGGGCATATTTTTTAGCTGGAGGTCCTGGACAACTTGTTCAGATAGCAAATACCAACAGATAAAAAATCAAAACCTGATGGCCTCTGCTAGAAATCTTATAATGGGTTGTGGTTGGATCTTCCATCAGGACAACGATCCAAAACAAACATCAAAATCAACACACAAATGTGTCACTGAACACAAAATGAAGCTTCTGCCATGACCATCCCAGTCCCCTGACCTGAACCCTATAGAAAATGAGTGGGGTGAACTGAAGAGAAGCACCACCAACATGGATCTGGGAATCTGAAGGATCTGAAGAGATTCTGTGTGGAGGAATGCTCTCTGATCTCTTGTCAGGTGCTCCCCAAACTCATCAGGCATTATAGGAGAAGACTCAGAGCTGTTATCTTGGCAAAAGGAGGTTGCAAAAAGTATTTAATAAAATGGTGCCAATAACTATGGCCAATGTGTTTTGGAGAAAAGCATTTATTTCATAATGTGATTTACCCCCCACTTTCAATTCTTTTACTTCAATGAAAGGTTAGATTTTTGTGAATTTTTTGAATAAAAGATAAAAAGGATAAACAATGCAGATTTATTTTTTACAGCCATCTTTGATCATATTTACCAGGGGTGCCAATAATTCTGACCATGACTGTATATATATATATTAGATTTAAATTCAAATTCCGAAGAAACTAATCTGAGGGAAACCGGAAGACTATTCCACAGTTTTGGGCTTTATTCATCACTTCTCATGTCAGTCGAGTAGGTTTCTTCCTGTCTAAGTGAACCAGACCTTATACCTACAATCAAAAATCTGTCTCAACAATATTACTCTAGAATAAAACCGCTTTTGTGTGTGCTAGAAATACACACTAGTAATTGTTTAACTCTAGCTGTGTGTTTAGGGCTGTTCTAATCACTGGTCTCAGCACGGCTACAAGAGAAAATCACTGTGTGACATCTGAACCCCTGCTCTGATCACGTGCCCTGCGACCTTTACCGCTTGGGCAGCGTTGTGTACAGTGCTGCCTGACCTTTGCCCCCAAGTTTCTGATACAAGCAGCTTTACCCAGAATCCACAGGCCAGAATTCTGAACCTTACTGGCTAAGAGTCCCATGTCGTTTCTGATTATTGATTTGCAGGAATGGAGACGAGGATCAACTCCTCAGCCATAGCAAATGCCTTGACTATTGATTCCAGTTCAAGCTGGCAGAAAAATGATGAAATCCACCAGGACTATAGACCTCCTTTGATAGGGTACTTATAACACTGATTTAAAATTACAGATTACAGTCCGGCACTATATTACCCTTTAAACCAACACGTTCGTACACCCAACTGCATTGGCTCTCGTATGTCTCGTGACCAATTGCGTCATTACGTCAGCTTTGATTGTAAAATATCATTGGCTCTCGCGTGTCTCGTGACCGATTGCGTCATGCTAAAGAGTCGGGTGTATCTTTTGAATGAGATTTGACTGAGTGCGTGCGTGCGTTCACGGAGTGTGTCGGGGTCATCATTTCAGCGATTAAAACATTAAGATCAACTCTGTTCTTTACATAAAGATATCGTATGACTTCAGAAGACTTGGAATGCAACATGAGTTAATACTTTTATACTGTTTTTGGTCAGTTTTTGCAATAAATACCTGTGACTGTACTTTTATTTGCCTGTTAACGTTACGTGTTTTATATTGTTGAGAAGTGGGTAGGTTTAGGGTAGGAGTGGGGTTAATGCAAAGAATTAAATGCGTCTTGATCTGACGCATAAGGCAAACAACTGAAATCAATTAAGTACCCTGTGCGTTGAAAAATGACGCTAAAGGGGTACCCTGTGCATAAAAAATTTACGCCGAGGGATCCTGACCAAGCGTCAATATGTGACGAGTTGGGAGTGAGAACGTGTTGTTTAAACAGCTCTGAGAACAACCACTTTTAACCACAACCATTTTTTTCAACAATTAAAACTTCCTGAACACCACAGTAAGATGCAAAAAGCACACTTGCAAGTAATGAAGTTAAACAGGTTCAGCTTCCAGCAACAAAACATTCCCTCTGTACCTAATTATAGAAATACAGTTAAAATAGGTATGCTGGAAGAATATTAGAAGGATTTAGATAAGCAGTGTTTATCTTTTGCATTGTGATTGGCATGATTCATTGAACATGTTGTTTTTGAACTTCTATTTGAATTCCGTTTAACAGTGTCAGATTGTCAAAATGCATTTCATGTGATGAGAAATAAAATGAATGCATAAATATTGGGAACCTGAGAGTTCATATAATTGCTTCCACAAGACTTTAATTAAAAATGACAAAGGAAAGCTGGAGAATAATACAGCTCACATTTTGTCATGTCTGACACACCAATGGAATAAATATAATACAATTATTTGAACCGTAATATTGATATTGTTAGAGAAAAGCACAAAACCTCTCTCTGCCTACTTTGGCACACGTCACACTCTCATTCCATCATTTACTCACAAAAGCCATAAAATAGTTGTATATGATTTGTGCATAATAGCCACAAATCCTTTTGTTGTATTTTCTTAATCTGTGTGTACTATTGTCTGTGCACGGCATGCAGGTCTCTGCAGGATTCTGCTAATTAGACATCACACTGTGCTGCAATGTTAGAGGTAAAAAAAAACAAAAAAAAAAAAACTACACATTATAAGGGAGACAAGCTGCCATGCAAACACTACAATTAACATGATGTCTCAGGAAACAGCAGAACGCATCTTTTGATTGCAAAATCAAGAATGTAAGTGTACTCTACATTTTTGCCTGAATAAAAGGACTTAATTGTGGATAAAATAGTCATTTAAAAAATCTTGACCCTTAACACTGACAATATCAACTGAATAGCTATACACTCGAAATGTCACAGTGCACTGAAGAAACACTATGGTTGCATCTAAATTTGCATAAAATCCGTTCCAAGTATGCGTGATTAGAATCAGTACATACCCACATCATAGTGCATTTAAAATAGCATGCCAAAAGTACTTGGATGATACTGTATACTATTTCTGTTAGATGGAGGATCTGCCCAAGATACCCACAATCCCTCAAGCGATGGAAAAATATATACTATAAGAGCATATAATTTCTTTCTGCATTCACTGCTGGCATAAAAATAATGCCAATCTTTATAGGGTGACAAAACATCTGTTAAACACTAAATTAAAAACAAGTAAAACTAAAACATTCAATACAGTGATGAACAATAGTATTTAACTATTTAGTTATAAATTACAAAACTGTATTACATGCCCACATACTTCCTACAACATACTTAAAAGAATGTGCTTTCTGTTTTTATTTATTGTATTAAAAGTGTGTGATGCGATCCATATATCCACAGGGTTCAGGTGATGTGAATATCTGTAGTTAAAGTCAACATGAAATGACATTTGCAAGCCATTTTATACCACAATCCACCTTTTTCTATCATTAAATTTTACCTGTGTAGGAACTTGTGGTCTGAACTGAATGCGATAAGCTAAAAATGTTTGCTGTGAAATATAATCAAGACAACATGTCTTTCTATTGCACTGGCTAGACTGGCTGAAGTCAAAAATAAACATACATACTTAAAAAAAAAGGATATTTAATGAAAGAAAAAGGGCAACCTTAAGTATCTGTTAATATTGATGCCATATCAGATTTGGATCAGTTTAACCCAGGGGTTTCAAATTGGGGTCTGTGGACCCTCAGGGGGTTGCAAGGTAGTGCTGGAGGTCTGTGGATAAGTTTAGAGAAAAGCATGTAAAAAAAAAAATAATAATAATATATATATATATACACTCACCTAAAGGATTATTAGGAACACCTGTTCAATTTCCATTTATGCAATTATCTAATCAACCAATCACATGGCAGTTGCTTCAATGCATTTAGGGGTGTGGTCCTGGTCAAGACAATCTCCTGAACTCCAAACTGAATGTCAGAATGGGAAAGAAAGGTGATTTAAGCAATTTTGAGCTTGGCATGGTTGTTGGTGCCAGACGGGCCGGTCTGAGTATTTCACAATCTGCTCAGTTACTGGGATTTTCACGCACAACCGTTTCTAGAGTTTACAAAGAATGGTGTGAAAAGGGAAAAACATCCAGTATGCGGCAGTCCTGTGGGCGAAAATGCCTTGTTGATGCTAGAGGTCAGAGGAGAATGGGCCGACTGATTCAAGCTGATAGAAGAGCAACTTTGACTGAAATAACCACTCGTTACAACCGAGGTACGCAGCAAAGCATTTGTGAAGCCACAACACGCACAACCTTGAGGCGGATGGGCTACAACAGCAGAAGACCCCACCGGGTACCACTCATCTCCACTACAAATAGGAAAAAGAGGCTACAATTTGCACGAGCTCACCAAAATTGGACAGTTGAAGACTGGAAAAATGTTGCCTGGTCTGATGAGTCTCGATTTCTGTTGAGACAATCAGATGGTAGAGTCAGAATTTGGCGTAAACAGAATGAGAACATGGATCCATCATGCCTTGTTACCACTGTGCAGGCTGGTGGTGGTGGTGTAATGGTGTGGGGGATGTTTTCTTGGCACACTTTAGGCCCCTTAGTGCCAATTGGGCATCGTTTAAATGCCACGGCCTACCTGAGCATTGTTTCTGACCATGTCCATCCCTTTATGACCACCATGTACCCATCCTCTGATGGCTACTTCCAGCAGGATAATGCACCATGTCACAAAGCTCGAATCATTTCAAATTGGTTTCTTGAACATGACAATGAGTTCACTGTACTAAAATGGCCCCCACAATCACCAGATCTCAACCCAATAGAGCATCTTTGGGATGTGGTGGAACGGGAGCTTCGTGCCCTGGATGTGCATCCCACAAATCTCCATCAACTGCAAGATGCTATCCTATCAATATGGGCCAACATTTCTAAAGAATGCTTTCAGCACCTTGTTGAATCAATGCCACGTAGAATTAAGGCAGTTCTGAAGGCGAAAGGGGGTCAAACACAGTATTAGTATGGTGTTCCTAATAATCCTTTAGGTGAGTGTATATATATATCTTACACATATTTATTTTATTTTTTTCACAGTATAAATTGTCTTGATTGGTTGTCTATACATGAAAATATCTAGCTGCCTTTTAAATTTTAGAATGGGGTCACTCACTCAAGGATGACCATATTTGGGAGTCTGTGGAATTTAAGGGCGTTTTCACACCTGGTTTGGAGCATTTGTTTTGGAACCTGGTGCGTTTTCTCCCTTAGTTCGGTTTGTTTAGACATATATAAACATATAAACATAATCATGCTCGGATCCGAACCAAAAAAAAAAAACGTTCCGAGATCGCCTGAACTAAGTGGTCTCGGCCTGATTGAACAAACTCTGGGGCGGTTCGGTTGAGGTGAGAAAGCAATCCGACCCAACGGACCAATGAACTAAGCAGTATCATAATTCATAACAGGAAATGTTTTATATAAAAAGCAGCAGTGTCTGATTCTGTGAGTATGTCCCGTCGAAGCCTTGATTTCCACTATAACTGCATTATACATTTATATATACTGTATATATATATATATATATATATACACCAACCAGGCATAACATTATGACCACCCACAGGTGAAGTGAATAACACTGATTATCTCTTCATCATGGCACCTGTTAGTGGGTGGGATATATTAGGCAGCAAGTGAACATTTTGTCCTCAAAGTTGATGTGTTAGAAGCAGGAAAAATGGGCAAGCGTAAGGATTTGAGCGAGTTTGACGAGGGCCAAATTGTGATGGCTAGATGACTGGGTCAGAGCATCTGCAAAACTGCAGCTCTTGTGGGGTGTTCCCGGTCTGCTGTGGTCAGTATCTATCAAAAGTGGGGCTGCATAGCCGCAGACCAGTCAGGGTGCCCATGCTGACCCCTGTCCACCACCGAAAGCACCAACAGTGGGCACGTGAGCATCAGAACTGGACCACAGAGCAATAGAAGAAGGTGGCCTGGTCTGATGAATCACGTGGATGGTCGGGTGAGTGTGCGTCGCTTACCTGGGGAACACATGGCACCAGGATGCACTATGGGAAGAAGGCAAGATGGCGGAGGCAGTGTGATGCTTTGGGCAATATTCTGCTGGGAAACCTTGGGTCCTGCCATCCATGTGGATGTTACTTTGACACGTACCACCTACCTGAGCATTGCTGCAGACCATGTATACCCTTTCATGGAAACGGTATTCCCTGGTGGCTGTGGCCTCTTTCAGATAATGCGCCCTGCCACAAAGCAAAAATGGTTCAGGAATGGTTTGAGGAGCACAACAACGAGTTTGAGGTGTTGACTTGGCCTCCAAATTCCCCAGATCTCAATCCAATCGAGCATCTGTGGGATGTGCTGAACAAACAAGTCCGATCCATGGAGGCCCCACCTCGCAACTTACAGGACTTAAAGGATCTGCTGCTAACATCTTGGTGCCAGATACCACAGCACACCTTCAGGGGTCTAGTGGAGTCCATGCCTCGACAGGTCAGGGCTGTTTTGGCAGCAAAAGGGGGAACAACACAACATTAGGAAGGTGGTCATAATGTTATGCCTGATCGGTGTATGTGTGTATATATATATATATATATATGTATAGATATTATCAGTTAGAGCGGGATTGTCTCTCCCTGTTTTAGCTTGCACTTCAATGATGATTGAAACTTTGTATTACTGCCACTTCTCTGTGTTTATTGCCTTCTTAAAATGAATCACAGAGGAAGCAGTTTTAATCACATGTGACTTAACATGTGCATAAACACATTTTGGTACACTTTGAAATATTGCCTTGTGAAAGAGAACCGAACCAGGAAGAAAATGCTACATTGCAACAAATTAAGTCCCTCTTTCGGAACAAAGCAAACGATCTACAGGTCTAAAAATGCCTTAAAGATTGGAAATCCTTTGGTCTAACCGATACCCGATCCAACAAAAAAAGATCTGTAGGACCAATACCAATACTAAGTATCGAATTGGAACTTTGGATTTCTTGAGTACTTATACAATAAAATGACTGCACTGATAAATTATTCACAATACTGCACTGATAGGGTAAATTTTGATTTCATATTAAATAAAATCTCTTCTTTTTCTGGACCAGGTATTTCTATCATTATTTGTCTCCCACATTTACGTCCAAGTAATAGATAGATGATGGAATGAGAAAGGACAAGAATGCTGTTAACCTCTACAATCCTCTCTCATCTTCAGACAGCCACACGCTTATCCATTCGACAGCAGCAAATCTGCCGCCAGATTTTTAACACCTTTCCAGGGAGACTATTTCGCTGGTTATATAAATTTAATTTCTGATCACTTCAGAGACATGCCTTCATCAAACGCCAACTGAAATGAAAAGCAAGCGTTTATGTGCATTTCGAAACAGAGCGTCAGGAGTGTAATTAAAAAATACTGTATGAAATAAGCACTCTACCTCTATCTTAAAATGACCTGATGTGAAGCACGCTTTCACTGAAGGGCTCTTCTGAAGATGGAGGGGGAGACGGCCCTGATCCATCTCTGACCTTTTTACCTGAGATGAGCGGCTGAATGAGGTTAGTAGCGATCAGTTGTTACAATTAAGCTCCGAGGACCTTCCCTTCTACATGGAGATGGTTGCTCTTTGCCTCAATGATTTATGCAATATGATTATGATTAGGGTCGCGGCAGTGTGGCTCGTTGCTCACCTTAAGTGCGAACCGTGCGGGCCGTTCTCTGCGATTTCATTCATCAATTTCAATCACGGCTATTGGACCGGGCTGGAGGATTATTTAAGCCAAAAAACGCTTCAAACGAGTGCTGTACTCCACTAACTTTAATGTGTGAAGGAATAACACTTTACTCATCCTGACAGGGATGATCTCCTGAGGTTTTTCATGATTCAGTAAGGATTGCAGATAAAATGGCAGTGCAAATGAAAGGCCATGGTGTTTAATTAATCAGGTTTGCATAAGCGTTATTGAAGTGTGATGGTTTTATTCATAACTAAGAGGAAATTGCCCTTACTGTATGTATATGCATACATTTATTTATACATGTTATTTCTGGGATTTAAAAAAACAAAAAAACATTTATGTGCTTTATTTGGCATACAGCTAAATTGGTTTTAAAGATGCAATGATTTGGTGATTTGTTACAATCTGGATTGAACATTATGACAAAACATTTTTTTTACGTTATCTTCACTGGCTACTCATGGAAACAAAGTGAAAAAGATTCACAAGTTATCAGTAAGAATCATTCTAATTAATCATTCACTGAATGAACTCAAATGATTCTCAGCTGCAAAACCACCATTCAATAGAAAATAATGCAAACATACTTTGAGTAAAACAGGATATTCAACAAAGGCAAGTTATTTTGATACATGATTATGAAGACAAACTTTGTTTAAAATGAGCTTAAAGGTATAGTTCACCCAAAAATGTAAATCATTCCATAATTTACTCACTCTCAAAATCATCCTAGGTGTATATGGCATTCTTCTTTCAGATGAATACAATTGGAGTTATATTAAAAAATGTCTTGGCTCTTCAAAGCGTTATAATGGCAGTGAATGGCAGTCCAAAATTTGAAGACCAAAAAAGTGCATCCATCCATTATAAAAGTAATCCTCACGGCCCCGGGAGGTTAATAAAGGCCTTCTGAAGCAAATCGATGGGTTTTTGTAAGAAAAATATCCCTATTTAACACGTTATAAAGTAAAATATCTAGCTTACGGCAGACCGCCTTCCGTATTCAACTTACGAAGAAAGTGAAGCGCCTCTCGCAGTTAAAAATGCTTATGCCAAGTCCGACGTCATCGTTGAGCCAGTCACGTTTTTTTACGCTACGTCCGACGACCAAAGTTACCCTTTTTTTGTAAGTTGAATACAGAAAGCGGTCTGACGTAAGCTAGATATTTTACTTTATAACATGTTAAATATGGATATTCTCCTTACAAAACCCCATCGATTCACTTCAGAAGGCCTTTATTAACCCCCCGGAGCCGTGTGGATTACTTTTATAATGGATGGATGCACCTTTTTGGGCTTCAAATTTTGGGCTGCCATTCACTGCCATTATAAAGCTTGGAAGAGCCAGGACATTTGATAATATAACTCTGACTGTATTCGTCTGAAAGAAGAATGTCATATACACCTAGGATGGCTTGAGGGTGAGTAAATCATGGGGTAATTTTCATTTTTGGGTGAACTATCCCTTTAATAGCTTATCTCATAGCTTAAAATGTCCTGCTCATTATAAGCAAAGCATTTATTTAATCAAGCTCCAAAAACTGCTCGTTTGGATATTGTAGGATTTGTGACATCACATGGGCATATATATTTGCAAATGCCTGCCTCCAGAGCAAGACTTTGACGAATAGTTTTACATCATCGCACCATAGGCCCCACCCACTGGCATTCAATTGCTTAATGGCTGAAATTTGCCTACACCAGATGCGAGCAATACGTTGTGTCAAAAGCAAATAGAACCCATTATTAATCACTGACACTGTTCACACTACAGTACACCAGGGATAGGCAACTTCAGTCCAGGAGAGTTTCGCTTCCTTCAGAGTTTAGCTCCAACCCTAATCAAACCCACCTGAACCATTAATTTATTAATAAACTTACTCCAAATTCCAAGAACTCGCTTAAATATAGCTTTTTCTGTGGCTGGTCCCACTTTATGGAACAGCCTTCCAAACCAGATTAGGGGTGCTTCTACCTTATCTGCATTTAAATAGTTTTAAAACATATTTCTTTTTGTTGTCTTTTAATACATTGTAATGTCTTGTCTTGTTCTTCACTGCTTCCTTTTATCTGTTATCTTATGGTCTTTTTATTTTGTATTGTACAGCACTTTGGTTAGCCTTGTTGCTGTTATTGCATGTGCTTTAGAAATAAACTGAACTGAACTGAAATACATGGATTTATATTAAATATATGACCCTATAAAGAATATTTTAGCTATATCACCCAGCCTCACCATTAACTGGCATTTTTATCCACCTCTCCAACCATAAACACGCATTTCAGCACCTGCCAGGTCTGGTGTTTATTTATGTTTAAATTATTGAGCAGAAGAAACCAAGACTGCTGCACTTGTCAATATAGAAGAAGTCCACTCAGTATCATCACCATCCTTCAATTAGGTGTCTATGTGAGTCCCACCATCTGTAGTAATTATCTTAATTTCTCACTTTATGTTTATAGAAAGGGAGGAACAGGTTTGTGTTGATTTAATTCGCTAATAGACAGTACACTATAAACTATTAAAGAGGCCACATAAAATAGTGCCATTAAATGAGATCCAGACTTGAAGCATCAACAACAACAGACGTGGTGGCAAAACTGCAGAATTATGCACCTCAAAATATGACTTGATGAATCAAAACTCTCAGTCGATGTAATATCTGTAAATTGAGGCTCTGCATGTCATAGCGGATGAGCATCAGACTTTTTCTATGTGATTAATAACCCACCCTGACATTTCCAACGCAATCCAGCCAACAGAATGCATTTTCTTATTAGACAGATCACTCGTCCTGCACAAACTCAAGATGATGTGTATTTTATTTTTTTCTTGTCCAAAACGGTCCATGTGTTTTGTTTTTTATTAGTCAATGTTCTGCCATATTGGACCATAAATCTGGCAGTGAGACTCAACAAATTATCTATTGAGTGATTTAATGCTACAGACATCATTACTATTGGCCACCCTTTACATCTGTCTTTGGGTTTTGCAAATATTTAACCAATGAAAAGTATTAAAAAGAGCTTGTGACTAAACATTGGATCAAACATTGGAAACTCCACTGGATCCTCAAACGTTCAGTAAAACCACATAACTCCACCCTGCCTCTATGCCGCACACAGTTTGGATCGTCTCTGCAGCTGCATCCGAAATTGCATACTTCCCTACTATACAGTATGCGAAAAACAGTATGTGAAAAGAGTAGTATGTCCGAATTCACAGTACTCATAAAAATTAGGCAAAAAGTAAATGGAAGAGGATTTGTGAACTTGCGACGTAACTGATGCTGGTATATAAAATATAAAATATAAAAGCTCTAATCTTTTGCTATGCCAAAAGCAAAACATGTAGAGGGCAAAAATAGAATAACCTTCTAAAAGTGGAACAGAAAAAAAATCAGTTAAACTAAAGGCAGTTTTCAGAGTTATCCCAAAGAAAAGCTGATCAGTATTTTGTGAACAACGGCTCAATAAAATTCAGCCCGCGTATTCACACATCTCTCCCCGTTTCACTCCTGATGTCCTTGCAGGATGACGGGTAAGATGTCAAATGATTTTATGATCTTCTTTTTTAGGAAATACAAAAAAGACAATGTGCTACTTTTAAACTCAACATAAAAAGTTAAAAAACTATTGCTTTTTTGTGAAGAACACAAGAATAAAAAAAAAGACAGAGACTGATAAAAATGATCATTGACATGCCACTGAGAACCCCTGCGGAATGCACATGGAAGTTGCAAAACATAAAATAAAGAGTTAAATAAATATAAAAGTGGATGAATGACAGCTCAATGGACATTTTATCCTCTCAGAATTCAGTCAACATAGACGAGCACTGGGACGATCCAGGAAACGCTGACATTTCTGGGGCGGCTGGATAAGTGACACCTGCAGTGAGGGGCGGCACAACCGTTTGGTCAGTAAAGGGATTACTGGGATGTCCTTTAAGGGAACTATGAATCTCATAAACACAAAGCCAAACACAAAAGTGTTTACTGAAAGCCCAGGGATTTTAAGGTCAGTCAGTTTCGGGGTGGGGGGGGGTTTCACTCTCTGTGTCTCTTTCTCCTGCTTTTCAAGCTCATTTTTGTCCATTTCTTGTGTCAAAAATAAGCTGGTGTGTGATTTATCAACTCTTCTGCGCTCATTAAATAAATACTGAGAATGTTATTACAGGACTAAAAGTAAATCATACATTTATAGCAAATGAAAATGCATTGTTCATGTAAAAAACAAGATTTATTATTATTTTGCCCTGTGTTCATGCACATGAATAAAAAAACCAACAAAAAATTACAGCCATGCACAGGTGCATTTAAAGTCTCTTTCTCTTCCTCTCTCTCTGTCACATACACACATGTAATATAACTTGATTCAGCTAAAATTGCAGCTATAAAAAGCACAGTTTTCTAATGCTGAGCACACCAAAGCGGATGGATATTAAAATAAAATTACTATAGCCATGTGCATATAATTCATCTTCATTACTATGTAGACTATGCAATGTTTTATGTAAGGCCTTGTTCTTTGCAGGCACGGTGCTTTTTGGCCTGCACTTAATATATATATATATATATATATATATATACAACGATCAGGCATAACATTATGACCTAATATTGTGTTGTGTTGTGTGCTGTGGTATCTGGCACCAAGATTAAGTTGCGGCCTCCATGGATCGGACTTGTTTGTTCAGCACATCCCACAGATGCTTGATTGGATTGAGATATGGGGAATTCGGAGGGCAAGTCAACACCTCAAACTCATTGTTGTGCTCCTCAAACCATTCCTGAACCATTTTTGCCTTGTGGCAGGGCGCATTATCCTCAGGGGTTAAAGCAAAAAAAAATCCTGCGCTGAACTTTTTTGCAGGGGTGGACAAATACGGTTATTTGGCAAACAAAAGAAAAAACAGTACTTGAAAATGATTTTCCTTGAAACTAACTAGTAATGTATCTGCCATTGCATTGAAGTGCTCAGACTACATATTATGGTAGGCTATTTGAAACAGCAGTACCAAGACAGGTTAATCACTACAATATGGTGCAAACACATGTAACATTTAGCTTCGTCCTTGACAAGGTACAAGATGACCTACAATCTAAAACCTGAATTGTTTTGTTCAAAAGAAATAATGTTTAATTATATACTAGGAAATTAATATAAAATAGGAAATATAAAGACAGTTTACTACAGAAAACTACAGTTCAGTTTAATTAACAACAAAAACATTAAAGTGCTCCAAGAACTGGCAACTTAAATAATGGGAAATAAATACAAAACAGAAAATACAACAAAAACATTAAAGTGATACGTCAGCTGTGGTTGTTGCTCCCGGTAATCTTGTTGTGTTTTGGAGAGCGCAGACAGCTGTTCTATGACCGGGGTCTAATTTGTGACGTGGTAGCACTTTTTTACCGCTAGATGCATAAATTAGCTTTCTCGAGCACAACACGCAGAAGCAAGGACCTGGTTCTTTTCATTTCTTACAACAGCTACCAAAAGGCTTGCCGTCTCTGCCTATTTCTTCTGTCCACACCCAGCGCCATTTATTTCAGTTAGGACGTCTTCCCCAGGCTTCATAAATTTACCTTCCATCCTGCCGCTCATGTATTTGCAAATACATTAAAGAGAATTAGCAAATATGACTAAAATGTCCAGGTGGAAACTGCCAAAAAGCCAATTTAAGTGCAAAAAGTACCAATATAAGAGATCGGAAAAAACAACATAATTAGCAGGCATTTCACACACGTTAATGCACACACCACTGCCAAAATGCGTCATTCATTGATACTGTACGATAATCTGCCAACAACAAAATAACAACGATACGCTTACCTTTGTGTTGCGCTTTGACAGAACTACAGTAACGTTACCCTACGTCTTTCATGAAGTACATAGAACATAACGCACTTAGCAGTCAAAACTGATTAATCGTTGATTCAAACCTCTTTCAGCAGCTGTCAGGGACGAGTAGAGTGCAGTCTAGACGGTTTAAAACTTGCAGATGTCCTGATCAGTGTTCACATGATGATGGACAGGAGTCAATATACTGTATACAGTCCCATATTTGATTTCAATTCAAGTCATTCAACTGTGCTCTCAGAGTTGGTTATATTTATAAAGAGCCTTTATTATTAACCAATAACCAAACAAAATTAGACTATAAAATTTAGATTTTTGAAAACTACTGAACTGACCTCAAACCAGCCCAAAATTTGTCCACCCACCCAAGCGATTTTTACCCGCACAATCAAATTCAAAACCTGCCCAATCTGGCAACACTGGTTACGGCTGGATCTTTTCCAAGACCCATTCTACTTCTGATTGGTTATGTTAGTTTGGTTAAGAGTGAAAGCTGTGTTCCTCTCAAACCATTGGTAGGCGAACTCATGAACTCGAATGTGATATTAACACGGTTTTTTTCGGGGGGGGTTTTTTCGCAGCCAAACGCTGCATGCCGGAGATCCGGCATGGTGCCGGAAAACTTTAAGCCCTGTATCCTCCTGAAAGAGGCCACAGCCACCAGAGAATACCATTTCCATGAAAGGGTGTACATGATCTGCAAGAATGCTTAGGTAGGTGGTACGTATCAAAGTAACATCCACATGGATGGCAGGACCCAAGGTTTCCCAGCAGATTTCCAAATCACCACACTGCCTCTGCCGGCTTGCCTTTATCCCATAGTGTTCCCCAGGTAAGCAACGCACCCGGCCATTTACATTTACATTTATTCATCTAGCAGATTCTTTTATCCAAAGCGACTTACAACTGAGGAATACAGGAAGCGATCTGTCATGAAGAAGCGAAAAATCAAAAAAAGTGCCTGAAATACTAAGTTTTGGGCATTACCCAGAGCAGCACAAGCTAGAATAGGGAGGAAATAGAGGAAAATATAATTATTTTTATTTTTTATTTTTAAGATGAGGTTAAGTGCTCGTGGAAGAGATGAGTTTTCAGCTGTCTTTTGAATGTTGTCAGTGATTCTGCATTCCGGATGGAGGTGGGAAGATCATTCCACCAGCAAGGAACGGTGAATGAAAATATTCTGGAAAGGGATTTCATGCCTCTCTGTGATGGTACCACGAGCCATCGCTCCTTAGCTGAGCTGAAGTATGCGGGTGCTGAGTTTGTGATGGATCTGTAAGCAAGCGCCAATGCCTTGAACTTGAAGCGAGCAGCGAGTGGTAGCCAGTGCAGAGAGATGAAGAGAGGTGTGACATTGAAGACAAGACGTTCCGCTGCGTTCTGGATCATTTGAAGCGTTTTGATCGCACACGATGGAAGTCCAGCCAGAAGCGCATTGCAGTAGTCAAGCCTAGAAATGACCAGGGCCTGGACGAGAAGCTGTGTTGCATGCTCTGTTAGGAATGGTCTGATCTTTCTGATGTTGTGCAGCGCAAACCTGCATGACCGAGCTGTCTTTGAAATGTGGTCTTTGAAGGACAGCTGGTCATCAAGAGTTACTCCAAGATTTCTGACCGACCATGAAGGGGAAATCAAGGATGAACCTAGCTGGATGGTGAAGTCGTGTTGTAGAGTCGGATTGGCAGGGAAGACGAGAAGCTCAGTCTTTGCCAGGTTGAGCTGCAGGTGAAGTTCTTTCATCCATGCCGAGATGTCCGCCAGACAGCTAGAGATTTGTACAGCTACTGTGGGATCATCTGGTTGAAATGAAAGGTAGAGTTGTGTGTCATCAGCATAGCAGTGGTATGAGAAGCCATGTGCCTGTATGATGGGTCCCAGTGATGTAGTGTAAATGGAGAAGAGGAGAGGTCCAAGTACTGTGCCCTGAGGAACCCCCGTGGTCAGTTGATGTGCTTTGGATACCTCCCCTCTCCAGGCAACCTTGAAAGACCTACCTGTGAGATAGGATTCAAACCAGTGGAGTGGAATTCCTGTGATGCCCAGTGATGAGAGGGTGGAAAGGAGAATCTGGTGATTCACAGTGTCAAAGGCAGCTGATAGATTGAGGAGGACGAGGACTGATGATTTGGAATCAGCTTTCGCAAGCCGCAGGGCTTCAGTGACCGACAGTAATGCAGTCTCTGTTGAATGGGCCCTTTTGAAACCTGATTGGTTGACGTCCAGCTGATTATACTGTGAGAGGAAAGATGAAACATGGTTGAAAACAACTCGTTCAAGTGTTTTCACTATGAATGGTAGGAGAGAGACAGTTCTGTAGCTATCTACCAGTGATGTGTTTAATGTGGGTTTTTCAAGCAGTGGGGTTACCCGAGCCTGCTTGAATGTGGTAGGGAAAATGCCAGTGCGGAGAGATGTGTTGATGATGTGTGTGAGTGCTGGTAGGAGTGTAGGAGAGATGGCTTGTAGAAGGTGTGAGGGGCTGGGATCTAGAGGACAGGTGGTAGGATGGCTGGAGAGGAAAAGTTTAGATACTTCTGCCTCAGTGAGTGTAGAGAATGAGGAGAGAAGATGTTCGGCTGTGGATGTGGCTGATCTAAAATCCTGTGTGTGTGGAGGTGAGAACTGACTGCTGATGGTTGTTGTTTTATCAGTGAAGAAATGGGCAAAGTCGTTTGCTGATAAAGCGGTGGTGGGAGGTGGTGGAGGAGGACAGAGGAGAGAGTTGAATGTTCTGAAAAGCGTGCGTGTGTTTGAAGTGCTGTTGATTTTGTTGTGGAAAAATGAAGATTTAGCCACATGGACTTCATCTGAGAAGGATGAGAGCAGAGTCTGATACTTACCCAGGTCAGACGGGGCGTTTGATTTATGCCATTTTCTCTCTGCTGCCCTGAGATTGGTCCGGTGTTCGCAAAGAACATCAGATAACCAAGGGTTAGAGGGAGTAGCGCGTAAGTAACACTTACGATTCACGCTTCTTCACTGTCCAGACGCTTCTCCAGTGGCGTCAAATCCTTACGCTTGCCCATTTTTCCTGCTTCTAACACATCAACTTTGAGGATAAAGTGTTCACTTGCTGCCTAATATATCCCACCCACTAACAGGTGCTGTGATGAAGAGATTATCACTTCAGAAGTGTTATTCACTTCACCTGTCAGTGGTCATAATGTTATGTTATCGGTGTGTGTGTGTGTGTGTGTATATATATATATATATATATATATATATATATATATATCATGATCAACATCAAACAGATGTTTGCCTCAAAATACAGCATTAGTGCAATACCAAATTTAAAATTTATTTTAACGTTATGAACAAACGTTCTTCCAGTAACATTAACAAAATTTTCTTTCAAGGTTACCTGTATCTGTTATTTAATAATGTTTTCAAAACATTAGTACTAAAACATTTTTATTTATTTTTTATGTTATACTATTAAACTGGACGTTTTAAACATTCAGAGAACATTCAAAAATAATGTTTTTTTGTTTTATAACTTAATTGGAATGTTTTTGTTAACTGGGTTATTTCAGCATTTCAAATAAGTCTTGAAAACTAGAACTCTTATGGGTGTATCAGTAACGTGATCAAACTTACCACATTCTCTTTTACTGCTCTGTGTGCAGGTATAATATATCCTAACCTCATCCACATCCAGAGTGTGCTGATAAAGGGTGGGACAAACTGGGTTAGATGATCAAAGGTCACATTGGTGCCATGATCCGGATGGGAGTGAAGTTTAGGGGGTGAGTGTAATGGAGGCCAGCTATTAAAGAGCTGTCCAGTAAACCTAAATTTTGTAGGTTCAAATTCAAGTGTGACCACAGCTGTGTGGGTGTGTGCGTGTGTGTGTGTGTGTGTGTGTGTGCGATTAATTAATTCACTGTATTATCAAAAATAGCCATGGTTATGCATAACTTAATATAACATATAACCACGCATTGATAATCCAGTGAATTAAATAATCAAATGGTGTGGGTGTGTGTGTGTGTGTGTGTGTGTGATTATTTAATTCACTGCATTATCAAAAATAGCCATGCTTATGCATAACTTAATATAACATATAACCATGCATATTATTGATAATCCAGTGAATTAAATAACCAAATGGTGTGTGTTTGTGTGTGTGTGTGTGTGTGTGTGTGTGCGATTAATTAATTCACTGCATTATCAAAAATAGCTATGCTTATGCATAACTTAATATAACATATAACCATGCATATTATTGATAATCCAGTGAATTAAGTAACCAAATGGTGCGTGTGTGTGTGTGTGTGTGTGTAATTATTTAATTCTCTGCATTATCAAAAATAGCCATGGTTATGCATAACTTAATATAACATATAACCATGCATATTATTGACAAACTGGGTTATATGATTAAAGGCCACATTGGTGCCATGATCCGGATGGGAGTGAGGTTTAGGGGGTCAGTGTAATGGAGGCCAGCTATTAAAGAGCTGTCCAGTAAACCTCCCTGGCCTCAAAAGGCGCACTAGCGACTGACGCAGTCTTTAGCGTCCTTGTTAGCACACCAATGGAGTAGAGCCAGTTACAATGGCAACAACTGTCTAATATATTTAGATGCACAAGTGCATTTTAAGTGGTGGAGTGATGCTGTACAGTCACAGTAAAATATGGCAGTCCATTGCATCCTCCACAACCTAACATGCACAAAATCTGCAAGTTGTGGGATAGCACCATTATCTGATTTGCATATACCTTTACTAAATCAGCAAATAGAGTGTGCAAATTCATTCTTAGTGAGTTTCCGCCCTCTGAGAGTCTTTGAAAAGATGCTGTTCTCTGGGGAAAGAAATGGCTCAATATTAACAGTTATAGCAGAAACTCGAATACCTAGACTTGAATCTTTCAGGCTTCTCCAAATACAATACCTTTATGTATGTTTTTAAGCACCACCTCTGGAATCAGAACAGCCTCTAAGGACTACAGGAGGAAATAAACATACAGCGTTTGGTGAAATCCCAGTAGACACTTACTAATCTGCTCACAATCAAGAACCTCCAAAGTGTGGCTTGTTTTCATTGTGGAAAATGACTTGCAACACACATAAATAGCCCCATTGTCATCTGTCAATATGGTAGACTACTGAGGATAGGAAGTTGTGTCTGGGAGTAATCGATGTCTGGATGTGAAAGTCAATTCATGTATTTTCAGTTTGTGGCACGACATGCATTTTAATTTATATGATTTGTTGATGTATTGCATAAGGACAGAATGACCACAATCAAAGTCACAAGGTTTAGAAACCAGACTCAAAGTAAAGAGCAACACTGACAGCATTTAGAGCAGATGTTTCTACATGTCTGTTCATTATTACTGACAGCTCCATTTATGATACAGGGTTTCTATGCTCAAGTGTTAATCTTGCACTGCCGTGATTACGCTGGACATTGTGCTCCACTGACTTCCATTCATATGCATGCAAATGTGGGAGACCAGAAACCATATGAAAGTTCAAGTTTGGTGCACTCTGACTTCATATGACATGAAGATATTTGACCAATAGAGGATCTAAATGTCACGGTTTGACCTCTTGGCCGAATTTAAAGAACCAAAGAAAGTTCAGAGATGTAGGTTAGATGACATATTTTCACATTCTGAATTTATTATATGTTAATTATTTAAACAGAAGCCCCAGAGTGTGACATCATTTCATGTTTGTTGCATTGTCAATGCATTAAAAATTTTGTAGGTTCAAATTCAAGTGTGACCACAGCTGTGTGTGTGTGTGCGATTAATTAATTCACTGTATTATCAAAAATAGCCATGGTTATGCATAACTTAATATAACATATAACCGTGCATATTATTGATAATCCAGTGAATTAAATAATCAAATGGTGTGTGTGTGTGTGTGTGTGTGTGTGTGTGTGTGTGATTATTTAATTCACTGCATTATCAAAAATAGCCATGCTTATGCATAACTTAATATAACATATAACCGTGCATATTATTGATAATCCAGTGAATTAAATAATCAAATGGTGTGTGTGTGTGTGTGTGTGTGTGTGTGTGTGTGATTATTTAATTCACTGCATTATCAAAAATAGCCATGCTTATGCATAACTTAATATAACATATAACCGTGCATATTATTGATAATCCAGTGAATTAAATAATCAAATGGTGTGTGTGTGTGTGTGTGTGTGTGCGATTAATTAATTCACTGCATTATCAAAAATAGCCATGCTTATGCATAACTTAATATAACATATAACCATGCATATTATTGATAATCCAGTGAATTAAATAACCAAATGGTTTGTGTGTGTGTGTGTGTGTGTGTGTGTGTGTGTGTGTGTGTGTGTGTGTGTGTGTAATTATTTAATTCTCTGCATTATCAAAAATAGCCATGGTTATGCATAACTTAATATAACATATAACCGTGCATAGTATTATTAAATAATCAAATGAGATGAAGTACCTCTCATTTGTAGAATATTTTTATTTTAAATATTCATGAGATTATTCATAACAAATGACTAAGAAGTCTGGCATCAGTGCAACAAACCTATATACAGTACAGGCTCATAACGCTCTAGGCAAAAAACTGTGTAATAAAAAAATAAATAAATTAATGCATGAGACACAATCAAAGATGTGTGACCACACATCACTCTATATGAATGCAGCAGGTTGTGATGTTGCTAGGCAACCATAACCTATAGTTACAGATTGTAAAAACTGGAACTTGTCAAAATTAAAAATCGCTCTCATTGTAATAACCAGTGATGCTGTCTATACTGGAAGCGCCAGTATAGACAGCATCACTGACACAGTTTGCAGAGTGCATTACTATATCATCACTATACACTCATCATATTATTTGTGATCAACACAACATCATTGCTTTTTTATTTTAAAACTTTATTTGCTTTCAATTAATGTCTAATTCTCTAAAATGTGCAATCTGCTAGATTAAATTATTTAAGGAGAACGTGAACCAATCAAATACTCGAAAATTATTTTTGCTGTTGACATTACTGAAACTATAGTTCCCAGCATGCTTTGCATGGGACTTAATGGGTTGAGTAAAAATGTTGAAATTAAGTATTATGTTATGTGTTTTTGAGCAAGATGAGAAGAGGGGAGATTTGTTAGGGTTTAATATTCAAATATGATGGGATTTAGAACTGTAAGGCTGAGGATGGGTAAATACAGAGCATGTTTTCCTGCTTTACTCAAGGAGCATTTTATTATTTAACATTTAGCGTGCTAATTATATGTGTCACCATTTCTCCCTAACAATCCTGTCAGGGAACCATATAAATTTTACATTGAGATTACTTAATTGGGACACTTAAAAATAAACTCATTCCTTGATGTTGAAGATATAACAACGTTTTTGTGCAAGTTATTTGAGTCATGTGGAACCAATTTACACGATTAGATCATGTATATCCTACACACTCTTTTCAGTATGGTACTGCAGTAGCACTTTATGTAAGAGTATCAAAACTTTGTCTTGGTCACAAAGGAACAGTGAAATACCAATTTCACAGTCAAAAACATCTAGTCAAGCCTGATGGATTCCTTCCAATCGTGCGACATGGGAAAGCGGTAAAGCAGACAAAAAAGTTGAATGCTGTTTGCTGAAAACTAAACCATTCAAAACACCCACTTTAACTGTCCAATTAGACTCAAAGACTTCTTTTCCTACTATTTAGAGAATATTTTGGGAAACGAAGCCTTCCAACTTCTCCAAGTAGATTCGTTAACATCCCAAGCTTCATTACCTCTAACTCTTAAAACATAAATCCAGAAACCAAAGCCAATCCACCCACATGTCTCTGTTCTTTCAATGCAAAATGCAGCAGGTTCCATTGCCAAGTTCAGCGGGCCGCCTTTCCATGCAGCACTGTGGAACAATAGTTTCACGTCTGGAACGAGAGTGCTTCAGCTCAAGTCAAGTTCAGAATGGAGTTTTAATGGCACGGTGATCAGGCTTTCGAAAAAACGAGCGCTGTCTTCCGGCAAAAGGCAGCTCAATTAACACATCCACTCAAAGCGACACAGTAGATCCAGACGAAGAAGGAAAAAAACACCTACGCATGTTCTGCACACCCACTGCCACCCCTCCTCCAGAGTCAAAGAAGGTGACGTGGACACTTATGTACATTACTCAATTTTTGTGGTGACTAAAGAGGTGTTTTTTTGATCATCCTAAACCAGTGCCACACAGCAACTCAACCAATTCAACCAATTTCATGAGTTCGGGGCGGGACTATCTGTTTGCCCTGTTTATCTAGGGGGAGTGTTCTCGAAACCAGTTGGAAACAATCTTTTTTTTAATTATTATTCTGTTTGGTGCTGCTAGTGGCAAAGAGATGATATACTTCACGTTTAATGGATTAATTATGAAAGCTTGCTTCTGCCAAAGAATAAAAAGTAATAAAAGTAATAGTGGGTTTTATCTCAGAATTCAGATTTTTTTTTCCCCTCAGAATTCTGAGTTTGTATCTCGCAATTCTGATTTTATTTCTCACAATTCTGACTTTATTTCCTGCAATTCCGAGTTTATATTTCACAGTCACAGTCAGTCATCTAAACAAGTCAGAATTGTGAGATATAAACTCAAAGCTGCAAGAAATAAACTCAGAGTTGTGAGATATAAACTAATAATTCTGAGAAAAAAGGTCTGAATTGCGAGACATAAACTCTCAATTGCAAAAATAGTCAGAATTGTGAGATAAAAAGTCGGAATTTCATTTATGTTTTTATTCAGTGGCAGAAACAAGCTTCCATAATATAATATTTTTCCCTCCATTTTTATTAGCTTAAATAAGTATTATACATTATTACGGTGATATAAAAGTACTCAAAGGCTAAAACGCATGGATTTATTTATATTTATATCCATACATTGTATATCTGGGAGTTAATTAGCAGATAAAGGTGCCAGAACAGATCTCGGATTGTCACACTTTGTACAATAATATCAACACCTCTAGCTAATATATAATCCGCAATGACAATAATACAGCAATTACAGTAAGTTCCTCTAAAAGTGAAAAAGAGCTAGCAGATATATCTTGCTAGACATTGAGGAAAATATAATAAGACAGAAAGAAGAAAAAAACATGATTCAAATGAGAAAAAAAAAAACATCATCTCCCAAACACGTAGTAATCTTCATAAAAAGGTTTAAATTAAGGAAATACATTTTTTTGTAAGATCAATGAAGTATTTGCAGGGTGCATCAGTCATGTCATGGATGTTTTCTGTTTAAGCATAAACACTAATTAAGATGCAGGACTAATGAGTGTGATAGATGAAATGTAATGATTTGAGCTGAGTTGAGAAATGATCTAAGCTGCTTAATTAAACAAGATCTAACAAGGAAATCAGAAGGACAAGCGTTCTTTAGCAACTCTTTCACATCTGCATGTATCTCTTCATCAAATTGTTTCATCAAACTCCATTCTTAAAGGGATATTTAACCAAAATCCAAAATACCCTAATTATTTATTATTTTGTTGCAAACACATATTTATGGAAGCTTGTTTCCGCCACAAAATAAAACATTTTAAAAGATAATTGCGACTTTTTATCTCACAATTGTGTTTACATGCGAGATATAAAGTTGCAATTTCGAGTTATAAAGTCAGAATTGCGAGATATAAAGTCAGAATTGCGTGGTATAAAGTCAGAATTGTAAAATAAAATTTTCTCGCAATTGCGAGTTTATATCTCACAATTCTGACTTTATACCATGCAATTCTGACTTTATATCACACAATTCTGACTTTATATCTCGCAATTCTGACTTCTTTTCTCAGAATTGTGAGATATAAACTCGCAATTCTAAGAAAAAAAGTCAGAATTGTGTGATATAAACTTGCAATTGTGACTTTATATCAGGCAATTCTGAGAAAAATACTCAGAATTGTGAGATAACAAAAGTAGCAATTACCTTTTTTCTTATTCTGTGGCGGAAACAAGTTTCCAACATATTACTTTTTCTTCTGTGTAACACAAAATGAGTTCATTTTGTGGCATTAGCAGCTAAAATTATACTTTTCATTGTTGGAAAGTGGACAAAGAGAATGAAATGAAACTGCCTAGTGCGTTTTAAATTTGATTTGAACAAAATAACTTGAAAGAAAGTCATGTCTGGAACTTTGAAGCAGAATCCTCCTAAAAGGAACTGAAAACAGCTTTACATGGAACTGGTTCTGTGGGGTATTGGTACCCAACAGTATCTACCATAGAGATAAAAATGTAAATTTTTATGTTACATTTATCCCTGATCTCACACAGCACAAACATCTGAGAATGCAGTTGTCTGTCTACAAATGCAAGAAAGAAAGGGAAAGAAAATGGGTTCAACAGAATAGACATGCAGTTCTTTTCCATACAATGAATGGATACAGTGATACAGGAGCTGTCAAATTGAAAAAGCAACATAAAAGTAGCATAACAATAGTCCATATGACTATATCCCAAGTCTTCTAAAACAGATATAAAGAAGAAAATACACCAGACAACTGCATTTTGTAGCTTTACATCCAAAAGCTGCAATTAAGAGCAGTATTGGGGGTAATGCATTACGTAATCAAATTACCTTTTTCAAGTAACTAGTAAAGTAACACATTACTTTTAAATTTACAATAAAATATCCTGAGTTTACCATTTGGCAGTACAAAAATGATAAAATTCAAAAATCATCAATAACGAGCATCATTTGCACTTTGTTTTGTTGCATTAGCACATAAAATGCTTCTTTTCATTGTTGGAAAATGAAAAAAGAGAATGAAATGAAATTGCCTAGTGCATTTTAAGTTTGATATGAACAATATCACTTGAAAGAAAGTCATGTCTGGAACTTTTAAGCAGGATCCTCCTAAAACGAACTGAAAACAGCTTTATGTGTGTATATTTAACCCTTAAATGCATACCTCGGGTCTTTAGCGACCCGGGATGTCATTCACTACCATCCTCCTCATTAATTTTTAAAGTTAGACATCAACCTTAGTATTCCTCAATCAATTCATTATAAACAATATAACAAGAAAAAAAAATCATAAAAAAAAATGCCTGTTTTTCCATTAATTTTTTGTAAAAGGTGTGTAAGAGTGTACGTATATTTTTTTTCTGCACAACAATAATTAAATCTTTAATGACAGAATAAGTGCAATTCGCATTTATTCCACAAGGTGGTAATGTCTGATACACATGAAGTGATGAAGTGACGTTTCACTAATACTTACTGCAGACAGAAAACGAAAGAATAATAAATCTGCAAAACTTGAAATGGCTCAGCGATTTACTGCAGAGCTATTACTGAACGCACTCAAATATTAGTGTCATTGTCACTTGATGGAGGATCTGGTGAAGAAGCTATCAGCGATCACAATATTGATTTCGAAGATGTTGAAAATTATAGCTTTGAGAATATGTTTGAGATTGCGAATGGGCTCATATTCGCGACCTCAAACACATTCTCAAAACTATCATTTGCTGAATGTACTGGGAAATGAGCTCTGACGAGAACAGTGATGATGGTATAAAACATCTGCTCAAACTGAACCCTTCCAAGCTCCAAAAGGTAACAAAATATTCTTTATTTTATTTTTCTGTAATTGTTACTCTAATCTCAGTTGAGTTTTATATTATCGCGACAGGTACTAGAGATCCATCCGTGTTAGATATATATTCGGGTCGCTAAAGACCCGAATATGTAAGAATGATTGGCGAAACTCATGCCTTTAAGGAATATACATATATGGATTTGGTTCTGTGGGGTACCTAACAACAGTATCTACCATTGAGATAAAAATGTGCATTTTTATGTTACATTTATCCCTGATCTCGACACATCTGAAAATGCAGATGTCTGTCTACAAATGCAATAAAGAAAGGGGGGACAAGACAAGGAGAGAGATAAATCCATATTCAGCCGCTATCTGGAAGCTATCTCCGCACACAAAGATTTGGAAATATCACTGCTATCTGTTCCTTTGTGCCCCAGGTTGCCTTCATGATAGCACAGACACCATCAGATTAAAGTCAAACCCTGTCAAATATTCCTATGGAATCTAACATCTGGAAATTAGGTGAGATCCTAGTGTGGATGTCAGCCGAGGAATTTCAGAGACAAGAACATTTCCAGAACTGGGCTTTTAAATGCTTGGGTGTAGTTTTTGGGAGGATCATAAAGCCTGTCAAGAATTTGTCCTATGGTCATACTGTTTTTTATTTTATTTTAAATGGGTGAGACATGATACCTGGATATGTTTTGTTAGATTTAAGCTTGAATATGCAGATTGAATTTGAAGGCTCTGTAAATGTGTTTTTACAATTTTGTATATTTTTTTAATCTTACTTTGTACTAAAAATAAATAACTTTTGATTACAATGTTTATACAATAATTATGTGTTTTTGAATAATCGTGGCTTTTTTAGTATGTTTACCTGCTTTGGCATGAAAAACTGGGCCAAAAACAAGTCAAAGTTGTCCAGCAACACATGAGGTACCATATGCTGTCTGTATTTGTATGCATGAAACAGTCGCGACTGCACTACAATTATTTAAAGAGCCTGAATGTATGATATGACTTTTAATCAAGCTTTAATCTCACATGATTCATCTGTGGCTTTCATACACATTCAGTACATGTGAAAGCAACTTTCTGAAGAGATAGGAGCAGTAAAGGCTGACAGGGAGCAGACGCGCTACTTTATGACATACAATAAATGTGAAGGGGGGAGTTGAACAGATGGTCTCATAATGTGTCTGTGTCTGCAGTCACACAAGTCAAGGTTAAACACAGTCTGACCACATCTGGATAGAGGCAGAGAAAATACATTCACACCTAGTTTGAATAAAATGTTATGCTGTTATATGCAGCAGCCTATAAATGTATAGAGTCATATGCTAAAATGAGTCATCCTACACTTTTTAAAGTGATGGATGGATGGATGGATGGATGGATGGACTCTGCTGACATTAAAGGAAGTCATTTGAAGTCATCTTGAATTGACTCGCAACCTATTTCACTTCCATAATGTTGCATATGAAACAAGACACTGAATGAGTAATAATATAGAACTGCACTTCATTTTACACACTGAAAATTGATTTGATAGTGGCGGGATTTGATGAGATAGTCAGAATAACAGAATGGAACCAGGCCGAACACAAGTTTCGCTAAAACAATGCCTAAATATTGGTGATTTGGCTGTTGGTTTTCATTAACCAATAGATTGTGTGGCCTAAAAAAAAAAAGTCATTTCAGAGGAGGAGGAAATTATATCGCTTTGATTAAAGTTTACAGAGGCAAACAATTTTCTTTTAACTAACATTAACTGATGATTAATTCCCAATAAGATCTGGGAAATGCATGAATAATGTTAAAGGGATACTTCTCCCAAAAAATTAAATGCTGTCATCATTTACTCACCCCATGTTGTTCGTTTTTGTTTTGACTATCCCTTTAATAGGGTCAATTTTGACTTCATGTTCATGACTGTAAAGCTAAAAATTACCAATATTTTGCAGTTCTTTTTGTTATTTTATCTTTGTTATTAAAAATAAGCACAATGCAATTAATAATATAAAAAACACAGTGCTTTACATTTTTTATTTATTTTACATCTATTTAACAGAAGCATTCAAATAAGAAATAATACAGAAATTGAATAATCAAAAGTAATTAAAAATAATCACTGCATAGTCTTGAGTGTATTAATAGCAAATAAATTGATTATTATTTTACCTTTTTTTCAACTGTTTACATTCACTTTAGACATAAACAACTATGTTTATGAGAATACTCGGCAAGACAGATATTTTGAAATAATTGTGTGTATCTGACTGCTCAAGCGCAATACGCCACTAAAGAGAACTGAATTTGAGATTGCATGGTGTCTGAGAGAGGCATATTTCTTCAGGTTCATATCAGTCAGTACAAGTAAAGGATTAAGAGCTTTTTCGTGGCTTATTGCACTTAATAACTTTTTAACATCAAGCACGTCTCACTTTATATGCACATTCATGTATGTTCTTTCCGTAAAAACCAAAACATGTCCAAATATCTGCTTAAAAGAAATTAGGTACACTATCTGCAAACATCAGAGGCAAATGCTTTGCTTTACGAAGTTTTTATTAATATATTATAAGAGCACTTTATTTTATTACAATAAAACAGTATATTAATAAGTATAATAGGCCTATCTAATAATTTTTTTTATCAATTCTTTTGTATTTATGCATCGATGCAGACTCGTTCACATCAGCATCGCGATGCATCATAAAAACGATTATATTCCACAGCTCTTATATTTTGAATAAGTTATTCAAGTATATACACTCACCTAAAGGATTATTAGGAACACCTGTTCAATTTCTCATTAATGCAATTATCTAATCAACCAATCACATGGCAGTTGCTTCAATGCATTTAGGGGTGTGGTCCTGGTCAAGACAATCTCCTGAACTCCAAACTGAATGTCAGAATGGGAAAGAAAGGTGATTTAAGCAATTTTGAGCGTGGCATGGTTGTTGGTGCCAGACGGGCCGGTCTGAGTATTTCACAATCTGCTCAGTTACTGGGATTTTCACGCACAACCATTTCTAGAGTTTACAAAGAATGGTGTGAAAAGGGAAAAACATCCAGTATGCGGCAGTCCTGTGGGCGAAAATGCCTTGTTGATGCTAGAGGTCAGAGGAGAATGGGCCGACTGATTCAAGCTGATAGAAGAGCAACTTTGACTGAAATAACCACTCGTTACAACCGAGGTATGCAGCAAAGCATTTGTGAAGCCACAACACGCACAACCTTGAGGCGGATGGGCTACAACAGCAGAAGACCCCACCGGGTACCACTCATCTCCACTACAAATAGGAAAAAGAGGCTACAGTTTGCACGAGCTCACCAAAATTGGACAGTTGAAGACTGGAAAAATGTTGCCTGGTCTGATGAGTCTCGATTTCTGTTGAGACATTCAGATGGTAGAGTCAGAATTTGGTGTAAACAGAATGAGAACATGGATCCATCATGACTTGTTACCACTGTGCAGGCTGGTGGTGGTGGTGTAATGGTGTGGGGGATGTTTTCTTGGCACACTTTAGGCCCCTTAGTGCCAATTGGGCATCGTTTAAATGCCACGGCCTACCTGAGCATTGTTTCTGACCATGTCCATCCCTTTATGACCACCATGTACCCATCCTCTGATGGCTACTTCCAGCAGGATAATGCACCATGTCACAAAGCTCGAATCATTTCAAATTGGTTTCTTGAACATGACAATGAGTTCACTGTACTAAAATGGCCCCCACAGTCACCAGATCTCAACCCAATAGAGCATCTTTGGGATGTGGTGGAACGGGAGCTTCGTGCCCTGGATGTGCATCCCACAAATCTCCATCAACTGCAAGATGCTATCCTATCAATATGGGCCAACATTTCTAAAGAATGCTTTCAGCACCTTGTTGAATCAATGCCACGTAGAATTAAGGCAGTTCTGAAGGCGAAAGGGGGTCAAACACAGTATTAGTATGGTGTTCCTAATAATCCTTTAGGTGAGTGTAGGACCTCATTTATAAAATGTTTCGTAGAAACTGTCCGACATTTAATCTTACGTTCATTTCTCAAATGTGCGTGCGTGTGATTCAGAGAACGAATGTATGCACAAAAAAATGTGCATACGCCTCTCTTCCAGATGTGAAATGTTTAAATCGCAAATGATCTAGAAATTGTGCGCAGCTGAAAGGTTTCAGATCTCCGCCTTGTAAACGCTGGTTAATTAATTTCATTAACATATAAAAGAGCACCAGTCAACGCCCAAATCATTTACTTGAGAATGGCAAGCAGCAAAAATTGCTTAGATTTCCAAATACCTGTAGTTCTCCGACTCTCTGCCACAAGGAAAAGTGCGGACGTCTGCTTAGACCCTGACATGGCGCTAAGCACTTTTACATGTCAAAGACCGTTTTTATAAATATGAACATTGCCGTGGATTTTAGCATACGCACAATCCAAGTTCAAATCTGTGCATACACACATTTGTGACCCTGGACCACAAAACCAGTCATAAGTCGCACGGGTACATTGTCAAAGATCATGTTCAATGAAGATTTTTTGTAAATTTCCTACTGTAAATATATAAAAAATGTACTATTATTAGTAATATGCATTGCTAAGGACTTCATTTGGACAACTTTAAGGGCGATTTTCTCAGTATTTAGATTGTTTTGCACCCTTAGATTCCAGATTTTCAAATAGTTGTATCTCGGCCAAATATTAACAAGCCATACATTAATGGAAAGCTTATTTATTCAGCTTTCAGATGATGTATAAATCTCCATTTCAAAAAAATTGACCCTTATGACTGGTTTTGTGGTCCAGGGTCACATTTTATAAATGAGGCCCATAAACTGAGATTGGTCACCATCTGTTTAACAAACCAATAGCATAAGGGCAACCAATCATAAGTGCACTTTTAAATTATTTATTTCATAGTTGTTACAAGTTCTAAAAGGTTAAAGAAAACTTTTTCAAAATTTTGAAGCTATTATAATATTTTAAAGCAGGATTGACGGTTGTTGTTGTTGTTTTAACCATTTTTCTTTACAATCATCCTAAGGAACAGAAAATGTCGATGATTACACCTGCTAGAGTGGATGTAAGTTCCCATGATTCCCAATAATCAGTTAGCACAACAACCACAGGAAAAAAAAAAAAAAAAAAAAGGTTTAATCTCTAATAAAATGATTACTTTGATGATTGTGGTGGGCAAACTTTTACAAACACACACGCACTAAAACCTCTGATTAGATGCTTAAGTGGATTCATTCATTTTTCTTGATGTAGCTTCCTCTCTGAGTCTCATGTGTTGTTGTGTCCAATGAATCAAGATTCTTTCCCTTATTCCGTTTGAATGACCCATCTCGCATTTTAAGAGAACCTTCATCAGTCCAGTCAATTAAGATCTGGCCATGACATCTAATCGCTTTGCAAAACTAACAATGCTGCTATTACCAATCAAAAGCAGAAATAGAAGAAAGCCTGTCTCTTCATACAGACAGTGCGATGCTCTGACATGGCCACATGAGAATGTGAGGATTTCATTGTCACACTCCGTGCCTTTCTGATCTCTTCTAATCCCGAGGCAACATGAGCGAGCGAGAGTGCGACAAATATCCGCCTCGCTATACGAGGTTAAAGAAGCCACATGGCATCCACTTGAATGGGTGCATGCTCTAACAGAGGTATTTTTGTGCTCGTGTGGCAGCAAAAAGTATTATTTTGTTTTCCATGCCCTCCAGTAGAAGACGAATGTTCCATCTAGGCCTGTCGTGATTATTTGAGATAACGTGATCATTGAAGCTTGTGTCGGGAGTGGTTGCCAGGGCTTTGCTATGTAGTTGCTAAGATGTTCTGAGAGGCATTTAGAGTGTTGTTACATGGTTGCTAGGATGTTCAGGGTGGCTGCCAGGGACTCAAGTCTCTATGATATTCTAAACCTAGGCTCACTGGGAAAAAAGGCTGTGTTGACATTTCTGCAAATTTATCTGTTGCTTCTTGCATGTTTCACAAAACTTTCAAAATGAAATGTCCAGTGAGTGGCGCTAAAAGCACGTTCGGTTTTCTTCAAAACCAATAAACGTGAATATGGTGCTTTATTACGTTGGTTCACGGCAAACCCGAATAATTCGGCGAAACTTAAATTTGATGAAATCGGTTACATCAGAATTTTTAAGTTAAGAAATTCAAAGTTTAAGTAAGCAGAACTGGCAGATTTTTAATTTGTACTCATACATTTTAACTGCTCTTAACTTGAAATATTTGAGTAAGCTAATTCATACATTTAACTTAAAATTATCATGTAATCTCAATTTAAATATTTTTAGTAGTGGAAACTTGGTTAGCTTTATCTAGCTAATTAAGTAAATACTAACTTGCTACTTGGTAACACAATGTTTTGGTAGCATTAGCATAGCATAGCAATTGCTGAAAGAGTATGGCAATTTAGAACATTGAACATATATCTGTTCTCAAACCAAACTCATGCTCCACTCGTCACCATGATGGTAACCCTACAAAAAAAACATCTTAACAGAAACTCTTCTAAATTAGTTTAGCAAAACATTAAACACTACTAAATCTCCCACTTAACATTAATCTTGCACTAAAATCATAACAATAACACTTAATTTTAGCATTATTTTCACTCTCCCTTTTGAATGTCATGGCAAAGCATGCTAGGAAATAGAAATCCCAGTCCAGTTTCAGTTAAATTTAGGTTTGTCTAAATGAAAAGAAACAAGTTCATAAAACTCAAAACAATTCTGATTACTTAAAATGTGTTAGTTTTGTGAACTTAAAAGAAAAAGAATGTTCTAAATACTCCTAAAAGTTATTTGATTGAGCTCATTTGTTTAATTTAAGTTTACCATATTAATCATTTTGAGCATTAGGGTTTACAGTGTTGCTGAACATATATTGCGGCAAATCGGAAATAAAATGTCCAGTGAGTGGAACAAAGGGTATACATACCGACTACACTAAACCACTAAACTAAACTGCCTCTAGTGTTCATTTAAGCAGGAAGCTGCACTGAATTGTAGGTATGTTTTTGGTGTTTTGCAAAAATGTAGGGGCACATTTTCCCAATGGTTTCGCAAGGTTGGATATTCTGGCCTGTAGATATAGTCTCTGGCACCTCCTTCAGTGTAAAGGCCCGTTCACACCAAGGATGATAACTATAACGATAAAGATGTAGTCCTAAAAACCATTCTAAATATAAAAGAATACCACAGCCCACAGCACAACTATAACGGCATAGAGACACAATATCATTGGAAACACTTTCAGAATAATTTTTCCCACTGATGACATTTTCCCAGCTGATGACGCTAAAAACATTGACAGCAAATCAGAATTCATCCTGCTTTAAAGAGCATTTAAAATGACAGACAACAAAACTGCAGCACGTGTTTAAAATAAAACGATATTGTCCCCTGGTGTGAACGCTAATATAGCTATCATTATATTTATCGTTATCGTTCTTGGTGTGCCTTAAGTCTAAGAGATTTTTTCCACCCATTTTAATTCAGGCTGGAAACCATATGTCTAATCTTTTAAAAAATATAAAAGTAACACAAGCAGCGTGAATTTAGGTATCATTCACGCTTACAGCGTGTCCCGAATGGTGTATAAAAGTTATATCCTGAAATTATCAGATTATTATTAATTAATAATAATACAAACTATTATTATAAAATTGTATATCTATTATTATTATTAGTTATTTTAAATTAAATATTGTATTATTTCATTATTTCATGTAAAAGATCTGTAAGTGACATGAACAGAATTAAATCATTAATAGCAATTATTTACATGACAATTATATTTCATGCTCCTGACAGTCCTAAATGTTCATCATAAGAACGTCATTGTTGACCGAATGTCTGGAGCACAACACAACAGCTTACTTTTACTCATCTGTCCTCACAACAGAGCGAAAAAAACATGTGGCAGTTACTATCAGTCCAGCCGGGGGCAATCAGAAATGGCCAAAAGCCACTATCCTGCTGGATAATGCAGCTGGAATGATTCTGGCATCTGTCACGTCCACAAAGCCGCAGGGAGCCCATGAAGCTGACGTACAGAGGTTCTGCTTTTGTGGTCCCCACAACAGCTGCACTCAGCCTGGGCTTTGAGACCTCTGTTGGCCCCTGTGGAGCAGAAGACAGAGAAGGATGCCTCGGCCAATCACTGATGAAAGGATGTGAGAGAATTTTTTTTTTGTTCCCCACAAGAAGCAAAGGAACCCTCTGAGGTGTTAATTTAGTGAGGGATTCTTATTAGTGTCACCATAATGCACCATTCAGAGGGAGTGTGATGGTTTAAAATCTGACCTGAAAGTCACTGTTCTCTCTGAAATAAGAGAGCAGAATAGAATTATTCCAATACAATGATATCACATCCATACAGGTGCTTAACATCTTAATGCTATGCTTCAAAAAAAAAAAAAAAAAAATTACTTATAAATTGGCTAAATCACTTATAAATATTATAAATCACTGTTGGGTCTTTAGCTAATTGTATTTGCACATATAGGGCCCTATTTTAACGATCTGATCATGGTCTGAAGCGCATGGTGCAGGTGTCCGAATCCACTTTTGCTAGTTTAACAATGGAAAAATCGGTCGGCACGCCAGGCACATGGTCCAAAAGGGTTGTACGTAGTCTCTTAATGAGTCATGGGTGTTTTTTGGGCGTAACATGCAATAAACCAATCAGAGTCTCATCTCCCATTCCCTTTAAAAGCCAGTTGCTCTTGCACTATGGCATATTCGCTATTTACATGGCAGAATTTGCGAGCGGAAATACTGAACGCTTCTCCAGAGAGGAATCATTTTATTTTTAATATTTAAAAATGTTTGTGTGCTGCTGCGTGTCCCTGTGTGTGTAATAAGCACAGTGTATGTGCATTGTGCATCCACCTATAGGCGCATATTACTAATGTGCCCTTTAAATAACACAACAAATACTGCGCTATTGACTTTAGACCAGGTTTTTGTTGGTCAATGGCGCAGTCATTTTCAGTTGCCTCAAAATAGCAACATGCCAACAATGCGCCTGAACACACCTCGTTTTCAGTCCAGCACGCCCGTGGGCGAACAGATGGGCGCGAGTGCATTTGCTATTTAAACAAAGTGGCGCTGGACGTGAAAATGATAACTGCACCAGGCTGAAACTAGCAAAAAACACTTGCGTCACGCCTGCCGTCGCATTGCGCTGGGTGTATGATAGGGCCCATAAACTGTATACATATATGACTGTCATATATGACACTTCATGCTTTAAACTCATATACAGGCCAATTAAGTCAAGTGATTTTTTATTCGTAGCATTTTAGTGAGAAAGCCAAAGGTAAATGTGGCAAGAAAAATAAAATACGTCTAAGTATTGTAGAGGAAAAACCTTTTAACCAATTCAACTAGGTAGTACAAGAAGCACACAACTAAACTAAAGGGCATGCAGACACGTTCCAACTCAAAATGAAATAAGCAGTGGGCAAAACAGTGGTTACCAATCTTATTACTGAACAAAAAGCAAACTCGTTAGATTTGTATGTTAACTAAGTCCATGTTTACTATGATGATTAAATGATCGTCCTTTGCTTAAAACGATCAAAATGATTTGTCATGGATGTGACCATTATAGAGACTTTTATGGAAGCTTGTTTCCGCCACAGAATAAAACATTTTAAAAGATAATTGCGACTTTTTATCTCACAATTGCGAGTTTATATCTCGCAATTCTGACTTTATATCACACAATTCTGACTTTATAGCTCACAAATGCGACTTTATATTACGCAATTCTGAGAAAAAAATCTGAATTGTGAGATAAAAAGTCGCAATTACCTTTTTTATTTTTTATTCTGTGGTGGAAACAAGCTTCCATAGACTTCATATCACATATCGATATCAAAGTGAGAATAACAAACCTCCATGTTTGTTCATTTCTGTCATGACAACTCTCAGAGTGTTTGGCATGGTAATGGGTATGACAATGTTGATATGTTTGGTCTTGGCGGAATAGATCTGCTACACTGCTGCTGCTGTTGGTTATTGCTGCTGCTGTTCATTTAACCTGATGATTTAGATCTGTGACGTGATTCAAACTTTTGGGAAGGGGATATGCATGTAAACTAATATTTTCCTAATGGCTGGACTTTGTCTGCAGGGATTTAGGATTCTACACAAATAGTTTGTTATACTGGTAATTAGTATTTTCTCTGAGAAGTTATATTTCACGTTTTCACTGCAAATGTCACGTCCGTAAGGCTGGAATTGCTCTGTTTCAGCGAATGCAACTCAGCGACTAGATAAGCAAAATTACTTCCCAGACAGGCTTGATCTATTATGTATCTGGACTGAACATTTTGTAGGGCATTTTGTGCTTCCGTTGAGACTGCTCTTCTTGATAAAACAGAAGAAAGGAGACAGGGAAGTGCTGTAAGAGATGCTTAAAAACCAACACTTAGATTAAACTTCATCTTTCAGCAAGACCAGCATAGACCAGCATGGCCTTTCTGGAGGTTGCACAAGGAAAATCTTGCTGGATCCCAATCCAATTACAAATCTCAGGCAACTGACAATAATAGTGCAAAAAAGTTCAAAATTGGCTGAAAACTCTTCAAGAGCTTTCTGAGGGATCACATATGAACAAGCCTGATCATAAGGTGGTCAAGCTTGTTTGTGGAACATGGTAGCTGGATGTTACTGGACCACGATGGTCTAGTTGCTCTAGCAGCCAAAAACAGAGCGGACCAGATCATTACAATTTTGGATCAGCTAAAAACCATCTGTGGGTGTTTTTAACAAGCATAAAATGTATTTTGAGAAAATTTAAATGTAACATTTTTAATTCAGTAAAATGAGATTCCAAACACATAGCGCAAGACGGTTCAGAAATGCTGTAAGAGGTCAAATACGTATAATGGTCTGGAATTCTGAACAACATTTTTTTGTCAGTTTGAACCCATTTGTTCCAAACAATACAAATGTTCCAACTATTAACCCAAATGCATGTGACAGGAATAACTTGAATCCCAATGTAAGGCCTGTTTTCTGGGACACAACTGTATGTGCAACACACACACAGCCCGAGGCAATTTATTTCCATTGTTCTATATCTCAGGGGAAAATGTATGTACTTTTATATTGTTGTACTGGCTTTGACAAAACTGCTATTTACCAACAAACAGAGCTATTAGCCCACTGCATGCTGTTGTGAGCGTCTGCTTTGAAGAAACGGCTCCTTCAATCAGTCAATCCCTTGTGAGACCTACCAAATTATCAAGAGACTACAGAGCCTTTAAGTCATCATGGTAAAAGCTGTCATTATTAATTCCAAAAATATCTTCAAACCTTTCTCTGTGAGAAGACAGCTTTTGATCCATTTTGAGCTATTACACCATTTCCTCAGCATTAAAAACTTCGACAGGCCCATGTGTAACTATCACTTTATTGTTAACATTAGTTAATTAATTTAGTAACATAAAGTAATGATGATTTTTTACAGCATTTATTAATACATATTGTTCATTATTAATTCATGTTTGTTCATAAAACATGAACTAATGTTCATTTATACAACTTAAAGGGATAGTTCACCCAAAAATGAAAATTCTGTCATCATTTTCTCACCCTCAACCTGTATGAGTGTCTTTCTTCTGTTGAACACAAAAGAAGATATTTTGAAGAATATGGGTAACCAGACAGTTGACGTTAGCCATTGACTTCCATAGTATTTTATTTTCCTACTATGGAACCATCAACTGTCTGGTTACCAACATTCTTCAAAATATCTTATTTTGTGTTCAACAGAAGAAAACAACTTGAGGGTGAGTAAACTTGAGTAAACAATGATAGAATTTTCATTTTTGGGTGTTCATTGTTAGTTAGTTCTTGAAACATGATGCATTTGCCTACCTGTGTTAACAAATTGAACTTTATTGTAAAGTGTTACCAATAACTATAAAAGTGCAATTTTGAAACTTTAATTTTAAAAAATGGACTCTATTAACTCTATTCTGCTATATCACACACACTTTTTATGATCCAATCCAGGGTTATTATCGTTAATTAATACTAAAACAATTGTGTTAATTGAAATAAAGCTGTATATACACTCACCTAAAGGATTATTAGGAACACCATACTAATACTGTGTTTGACCCCCTTTCGCCTTCAGAACTGCCTTAATTCTACGTGGCATTGATTCAACAAGGTGCTGAAAGCATTCTTTAGAAATGTTGGCCCATATTGATAGGATAGCATCTTGCAGTTGATGGAGATTTGTGGGATGCACATCCAGGGCACGAAGCTCCCGTTCCACCACATCCCAAAGATGCTCTATTGGGTTGAGATCTGGTGACTGTGGGGGCCATTTTAGTACAGTGAACTCATTGTCATGTTCAAGAAACCAATTTGAAATGATTGGAGCTTTGTGACATGGTGCATTATCCTGCTGGAAGTAGCCATCAGAGGATGGGTACATGGTGGTCATAAAGGGATGGACATGGTCAGAAACAATGCTCAGGTAGGCCGTGGCATTTAAACGATGCCCAATTGGCACTAAGGGGCCTAAAGTGTGCCAAGAAAACATCCCCCACACCATTACACCACCACCACCAGCCTGCACAGTGGTAACAAGGCATGATGGATCCATGTTCTCATTCTGTTTACGCCAAATTCTGACTCTACCATCTGAATGTCTCAACAGAAATCGAGACTCATCAGACCAGGCAACATTTTTCCAGTCTTCAACTGTCCAATTTTGGTGAGCTCGTGCAAATTGTAGCCTCTTTTTCCTATTTGTAGTGGAGATGAGTGGTACCCGGTGGGGTCTTCTGCTGTTGTAGCCCATCCGCCTCAAGGTTGTGCGTGTTGTGGCTTCACAAATGCTTTGCTGCATACCTCGGTTGTAACGAGTGGTTATTTCAGTCAAAGTTGCTCTTCTATCAGCTTGAATCAGTCGGCCCATTCTCCTCTGACCTCTAGCATCAACAAGGCATTTTCGCCCACAGGACTGCCGCATACTGGATGTTTTTCCCTTTTCACGCCATTCTTTGTAAACTCTAGAAATGGTTGTGCGTGAAAATCCCAGTAACTGAGCAGATTGTGAAATACTCAGACCGGCCCGTCTGGCACCAACAACCATGCCACGCTCAAAATTGCTTAAATCACCTTTCTTTCCCATTCTGACATTCAGTTTGGAGTTCAGGAGATTGTCTTGACCAGGACCACACCCCTAAATGCATTGAAGCAACTGCCATGTGATTGGTTGATTAGATAATTGCATTAATGAGAAATTGAACAGGTGTTCCTAATAATCCTTTAGGTGAGTGTATATATATTGGAAATGTTGCCTTGGGAACTAAATGAAATAATAAGTTGAATAAGATGAAGCACCAAAATGACTGGAAATGAATAAAAACTTAAACTGATATAAAAATAAACTTAATTAATAAAATATTATACTAATAAAAATGACAAGAGCACATAACAAAATGACTAAAAGTTAAACTAAAATTAAAATGATAACTGACAATAAAAGCAAATTTAAAATATTAATAAAAACTAGTAGGGCCTATATAAATAATCCTAAAATAACACTGTTCCAATGAATTCCTGATGCATAAATTCAAATCCTGCTCTACATTTTTTCCTCACTGAATATCCCATTTCACTGAAATATCTCACACTATGGAAGTAAAATGGGTTGCAATCAGTGTTTCACGTTGACTTGATGTGAAGTCTGAAACACCAGGCATAAATTTTCACTTTCCCAACATCAGTGTCTTTGTCTTCCCTCACATCTCGCTGACAGAGATCCAGCCCTGCCCCACCTCACAGCCTGCTATTTGACTTCCTCCAGCACCAGAAAGCCTCTCATTACTGTCCCTCCAGCTTTCAGATCCGCACCTGCCACGCGCTTGTTAGACCATTCAAAAATAACACATCAAAGTGAGAGACTCTTTAACACAGCCTGTCCAGATAAGGTCGCTCCTCTGTCACATGAAATCAAAAGAGAGTGAGAGAAAGTAGTGGAGCCCTTTCACAGCCTGAGGTTTCACCGGCACCATTAGCAATCGCTGGCACTACATGCATGTGACAGCACAGCACTGGTGTCCCCATCCAAAAATCGCACTTACATTACACAAAGAGTTGAAGTGAGCAATCGTGTTTGGAGAGAACATGGGACAAAATTAGATTTGAGGAACAAGATCAAGCCGTTCCATTTTTCAGCTTTGGTGTTATTTATTGCATATTGCAGGGTGTGCATTTGTTCTGAAATGACTTTTTCAAGTAGATAAAAAAATAAAGCAGTAAAGATCTTGTTAAAAATTAAAATGGTGTATTTTCTACTGTTTTCACTAAATTAACAAATGGAATATTTAATAGTTTTTGTCTAATTGTACCAATAAAACAAACTTTATTTTGATAGTCCACTTTAGACATTTTCTACTAACTATAAGTAAATTTGCAACTACATGTCAACAGTCATTAGCGTATTAGTAGACTGTCGGTCCTACTTTATAATCAGTGCCTTTCACTACTATGTACTAACATTTAAATTAATAATTTGATACAATGCACTAATTGTATACATACATGTTATTACATTGTACTTATATTTTAAAAATACATGTAATTACATCTGTAATTCATTTCTGTGATTACATCTATAATTACACTGTTGACCCTTCCCTTACACCTAACCCTACCCTTAAACTTACCCATACCACCAAACCTGTCCCTAACCTTACCCGTATCCCACCTCAATATCAGCAAAAGTGTTTTGCAATACAATATGAACACAATAAATACATAGTAGTTAAAGACATCTAATATCATCATATACTATCTGCTAACACTTTATTTTAATGGTCCCCCAACAGACATTCTACTGACTATAAGTAACTTTGCAAGTACGTCAACTAACCCTAACTCAAACAGTCTACTATTACTCTAAGTAGAGTTAGTTGACATGTAGTTGATGTAGTTATTTTTTGTTAGTAGAATGTCTAAAGTGGACTATCAAAATAAAGTATAACCAACAAAACTAATTAACATCAATATTAACTGCCATATATATTATTACTACAACATCTTAAAATCTTATGAGTTATTATGCAAATGAATTGCTGATAACACTTTATTTTAGGGTGACAAAGTTACACATTACTACATGTACTTACTATAGTAATAACAGTATGCAAATTATGCATAGCTATAATAAGTAACTAACCCTAAACCAAACTCTAACCATAACTCTATAGTAAGTACATGTAGTTAATTAATATTACTTATTAATAGTACTTATCTGAGTAAGTATAACTACGTCACCTTAAAATAAAGTGTAACCAAATTTCTTGCTGAATTATTGTTTTAAATAGACACTTAAGAACTGACTCAGGAATAGATCAACCTTTTTCAAAAGATGGGGTTGGGGGAAATGTGTACACATTTGAATTATTTCTTAATTTTTGATCTATATACATATACTTAAGATTAGAATCTTTGGCTGTTACATAGTGTCTTGCATTAAAAAATGTACATTGGCTTACAGTTTTTCTCAGTCAGTGTGAAATGGGGGAAAAAATCAAATTTTGTGTTTTCATAATCAGTTTGATCTGAGCAAAAACAATTATTGTACATGCATGTAACCAGGGTTTGAAATTAACACTTGCCAACTGCGGGTAATGCGGGTCAAATGCGGGTAAAAATCAACTGTGGTGGGTAACGCTGTCAAATCACTGGACAATTTGGTGGGTTACTTATTTTGTGTACTCGCTTTGGTGGGGAAGTTTGTGTAAGCTACAAATGCGCAAATACTCAACTTGTGAGTCATCATGATATATTAAATACAGCATATTGCGCAAAATCTGCACATATCTGGCTTACTTGAACATACACGTCACTACATTGAAGCAATAGCGAAGACTGAAAAAACATAATAATGTGGAGTTTGTTTTGTTCCGCGTGGTGTTTGATGTTTTTTTTCTTTGATTAATTTTTTTCTTTGATTTATTTATTTATTATAAAATTTGGATTTTATGTATTTCTTATTCAAACAAAATCCTGTTTTTTTGGCTAGCAGAAGTTCTGAATGGCTGGTAACTTAAAAATGTAGTAGCCAAACTGGCCGGTGAGTGAAAAAGTTCATTTCAAACCCTGCATGTAACCATTTTTCATAAATTCATTTTTAAAACTATTCTTCAACTTTGTAGATCATTCATAAAGCCATGTTTTAACTACACGCACAAGATGTTACTGTCTCCTTTGGATGAACCACTTTGTTGTATTCCACACTTGTAAGTCACTTACTCATGCTATATAGAGCAACTGGATTTTGGCAAAAGTTACATCAAGTTATTATACATCAAGCCATAGCCTTATGGAAAGCACACCAATATGTGGCACAACAATGCTTTGGGGTGACAAGAGTTTGAGTCCTGGTTTGTGGACCTTTCCCAATCCCATTCTCCAAACGATTCCTGTCCTATCAATATTGTTGAAGAAAAACAGTAGGCCTACCGCTAGAGTTTCCTATCCAGCAGTGATACATTCTTTCCTACGATAGCGATCTCTTCAGTCTCTCATTGAAAGTGTCTCTAAGCTTTCTTATCTCTCCGCCCTCCAGACATTTCTCGTCAGCTCACTCTCCTAAAGCTACACCTAATCTCAGATTTATCTGGAATCCAAAATTTGCTCCCATTCCAGGTGTTCACACAAAGCTTTTTGTGCTTTCCTTTAAAACAGGGCTGTGGTGTAAAGCTGAACTGTTTACGATGGAACAGATGACTGCCTCTGTGCTGTAACATACCCCATGCTGACATCTCCCAGTATGACCAGTTAAGAATAATTAAAACTGATTAGACTTCAAGGCCTCCGCAAACAAAGGGCTTCAATTAGGTCTGCATCTGTTGAGGTTGAAGAATTTCACTTTAGATTCAAAACAAGGGAGACACGTTCACATCGCATTTTGCAAATGTGCTTTTAATATTATGCAAACTAAATTACTTGAGCCAACAGTCAAATAGCTAAACCTCTGTGTTATTACTCGGAGTCGCTTTAAGGTGCTGCCAAGCAGCACTGTTAGCAATTTCTGTAAATTTCACAGTATTTAACTGTAAAATTAACTGCATTTTACTGTAGAACAGTTATACAGTATGTTACTGTATTTTAAAGTTGCATTCTGGGAAATATCCATTCAAATACAGTATTTTTAATTTACTGTAAATCGAAATACAGTATTAAAAAATGAGCGCAAAACCTGACCAATCACAGAAAGGCTTTTATTTCCCGCTTGGAGAAAAAAAATGAGCGCGAAACCTGATCAATCACAGAAAGGCTTTTATTTCCCGCTTGGAGAAAAAAAATGAGCGCGAAACCTGACCAATCACAGAAAGGCTTTTATTTCCCGCTTGGAGAAAGAAGTAAACGACACAGATGCAAGAACAAGTCAACTGCAAAGGTGTGTGCAAATATTCCTGCTTTTTCTCTGCATATTTTATTTTTTTGGTTTAACTAAAAAAAATAAAATAAATAACACCCCACTTAACGACGCAGTCACCTCACACTATATACATACAGTGTATGTATGACTAGAGCTAAGAGAGATTTGTGGCGACACAGTGCAAGTACTAATATTTCTTTCTTTTCTTTCCTTTTCCTTTTTCTGGACATTTCCCCATCAATATACGGACATAAACGGGTCTTTGTCTTGGGTTTGACCACGTTATGAGCAGGTGAGTGTTCATGTGAACTGTTGGCTGAAAAAAAACAAGCTTTTGTGGGTTTTAAGTCAGTCATTTTTCGCTACACAATCGTCTGCCGTTAACGTATTACCCCATATAAATGTTCAGCATGCATTTATTGCTAGAGTAAAACACGCAATGTTCCTATGTAAGTACTGTGGCGTCTCTGTGGAGAGATTATTTGCCTTTATTAATCATGCCAAAGGGCACAAAAACACAGCGAACTTCAGATTTGCGTGTGCAGTTCCTGAATGCCCGTTTCCAACACCTCTCTGCACTTCAGTCACACATCTACCGCAAATACAGAAAGGGCGCAAAAAGGACGAACAGATCGGAACAACACGATCTGAATTCTAGATGCAGCGGTGAAGGCTAACACAAACACCTATGTTAAAATGTCAGAAAATAGAGCTTTTGCTAATTTTTCATATCTTAATACAGTTAAAAGAATAGTTCATCCAAAAATTTAACTTCTGTTACCCTCATGTTGTTCCAAACACATATGACTTTTGTTCATCACAAATTAATTTTTTAAATTTTTGTCCATCCACTGAAAGTCCACTCAACCAAAATATCCCAGTTCAAAAAGTGTATATGGATTCAAATCATATGGATTACTTTAACAATGTCTTTATGCACTTGATGCTAAAAAACTTTGGTTGACTGGATAGACAAAAATGAAGAGAGAGAATATTAATTAATTTGCGTTCTGAAAATGAACCAGTTTTATGGGTTTGTGTGAGTAAATGACACAGTTTTCATTTTTGTCAACCAATTTTTAAAACGTTTTTACACGTCAAATGATCTAACTAATTCTTTCTTTTATTTAAAGGTTCATTGTGAGGATTAACCCTGACAACAGCAAATGCTCCTCAAAGTTCCAGGTCAGCAAAAGAAGCGGGAAGATGGTGCAAAGAAAGAACTCTGGCCTGAACCCTCATGTATCCTCCTTCATTAAGGAGTTTCTGGATTTCAGCTGGCAAAATGATTAATCTACTAAGTATGGAAGCTTGTTTCCACCACCAAATAAAACATTTAAAAGATAATAGCGACTTTTTATCTCACAATTCAAACTTTTTTCCTCGCAATTGTGAGTTATAAAGTCAGAATTGTGAGGGGAAAAAGTCTGAATTGTGAGATAAAAAGTCACAATTACCTTCTTTATTTTTCTCTGTGGTGGAAACAAGCTTCCATAACTAAGAGCTTTTTTCTTCTTCAAAGTTGTTTTGTTATTATTGTGTTCTCGTTCTGTTTTATTATTATTTGTAGAATTTTACTGTACAGCCCTTTGATCTACTTTTGTAAATGGACTGGACATGAGACCTTTTGAAATTGTAAGTTTTTATTACTCAATCTGTTCATGAATTGTTTTAAAGTTTTATGTTTTAAAGTTGCTGCAGATTTTCAGAAAACTGAAAGTTTTTCAATTGAATTATTAAAAAACAAAGGATTAAACAGTTTTTTAAAAAATGTAAACAGTTGTCATTGCTTCTTTTTATTGTTATTTACAGGGACCTGTTGAAATACAGTAAATGACAATTTGTATAGTTTTATAGTAAATAAAAAGTGGACAATGAATTACAGTAAATGAATAAAAGTACTGTTTTACAGTGAAAAATATACTATACTGTAAAAAATTACAGCAAGTTAAATGGTACTGTAAATAGTAATACAGTATTTTTACTGTAAGTTTAATTTACAGTAAGTTACTTGCAACCTGCTGCCAGTAAGTTACTGTAATTTCTACAGGAATTTTTTAACAGTGAGGACATATTATGAAATCACACTGAGAGTATCCCATCTGGAGTGCAAGACTGACCCAGTCCAGTCAAAATGGATGGAATCTAGATCTTGATTCATTAGTGAGCTTTTATCCACCTTTTCTAAGGTCTGAATGAGTGTCTTTTTTGGGATCTATCCGAAGCTTCCTGTCCTTCGTGACATTGCTCCACTGAAGATACAATTGAATCTGAAGTATCTTGTGAATATCTTTTCTACGTGTTTGTCCTGGCATCGTAACTCTGCACAGGCGACTGCCTGAGGCTATTTGTGAATGATATGCGTAATGGGAACATGGTAACCTGAATGCCATCACGGAAAGGGGAAAATTGGGTGAATCAATCATGTTGGGTGAGGCACATTTGCTCAAATGTAGTACAGAACTGAGAATTGTGAATTCCCTGCATTGAAGTTAATAGTAGGAACATACAGTATGTATGGTATGGTTCTCATTCTAGGTTCAAATTTACCCTATTTACCTTCATCATGCACAATTCATCTGTTACTCCAAGTGCAAAAAAGTCCTTGTGACTTTCTTTTTTCGACGCAAGTACTTTCAATGCACCTTGAAAGAGCTGTGTTTCCATTCAACCCAAAGACCACAACATGGATGTTGACGACTTCTGATTCACAGAAACATTTTTTGAGCCAATCACTTAATAAGTAAATTCATGTGACCACTCTATTTAAATCAAGATGTTAGGCTTGTTCGACTTGAAACGGCGCTGCACAAACCGATCTGTGTATGACATCAAGGTACTGCGAGAGCTATTCAAAAGCATACAGAGCCATCTGCTCTCTAATCGCTTTCACGGTACTTTGATGTCTTATACCGATCAGTCTGTGCAGCGCCGCTTCAAGTCGAACAAGCCTTTTGTCTTTTTTGTCAGCATAGTGGTGTAGTTACGTCATCTACCAGCAGTGGTTAACTGCTGAAGCCAATCAGACAAGCCTTGACCTCATGTTTGGATAATGTTCTGATTCTGAATCCTCCTTTTAATCTCCTCCCCTCAAACCACTTGCTTTTATTCTGGTATGCCACACAAGTCCTGAAAAGTGAGGCCAAAACGTTTCGATCGCCCCAGGTGGTTGGTCCCAGTATAGGTCATAAACCCCGCCCTCTCCATGTATTCGAATGGGACGTGAGACAAACTAAACAATCAAATTACACTTCAAATACATTTTTTCCAAAGACAGTTTCTGTCATTTTAGGTAGTTTTTAACACGCTGATGTAAGTTCAAGTGTTCGTTTTTTTAAATAAGTTTGGTTTTAGTTAGCAATGCTATAAAAATGGGGGAGGTGACATCATGATTGACAGCTGAGATGGATAGCTTCTGAGCGAAGTAGTCACTGAGGCACCAACTGACTTTTTTCGGGATTTTTGGGAGGAGATTGGAGCTTTAACTTTAATTTTTACATTTCCATAACTGTTTATTTCACACTGACATAATGAGTTGTTCAGCAGTAAACTGTACAAACCGATTCTGTGGGAGTGTGGGCGGGGCCTTGATACCGCAGCTCCACTTCACGCTCACTACTGCGCAGACTCAGGTCCCGAATCAGCTCAAGATGTCAGCGCCATATTAAGACATTGGCAGCTTCACTTTTCTACAATGGAAGAGAGTGAAGGTGCGTCGTCCATATTTTTTTACAGTCTATGGGCCAGCTTTACTAAACAGGGCAAATAAATCACCTCGCATGGTTCATTTAAATACTCTCCTCCCATAAATTTTACGCCTGAAAGGGAAACTCCTACAAATACATATGCAATAAGGTCAGTCACAAGAACTGTGTCCTGTTCAGTGCTAATTTATCACTGCGTGTCTTTAGTAAATCCTGACAGTAGTTTTTTAACGCCAAAAGAGGGTTTGTGCTGGTGCAAGCTGTTAGTAAATCTGGCCCTATGTGCCATACCCACTTTTCACAATGCAACCAATTCTTAACAAATAAAATTAAGCCCCACCCTACATTTGTCTCATTGAATGTTTCACTCAAATTACATTAGATTACATCAGTAAAATGTGATGTGAACAGCTTTCACCTTTATTTTCTTTTAGGTAAGACTTTGCGCATTGTTATACTGGCACTACTTGTTTATTGTCATAAATATATGATAAGTAATGCAAGAAAGCATTGGAGCTGGAAAAAGATTAAATATTTTAAATTCTGATTACAAATCTAAATAATTTTGTCCTAAATCCAGCTTTCTGACCCCTCCATAGACAGCTATATAATTAACACTTTTAAGGCCCAGAAAGATATTAAAAACATTGTTAAAATAGTCCATGTGACTCCAGTGGTTCAACCTTAATTTTATTAAGTGACGAGAATATTTTTTGTGCGCAAAAACAAACAAAAATAACGACTTTATGCAGGAATGAGTAAAATTATCCCACGCCAAAATTCAAGCCCTGTAAGACCAACAATATTCATCCGGAGCAAATGAAACGAATGAGTGAGGGGAGGCGGGTTTGTGTGTCAACTCGCTGTCAGAGAGCTATTAAAATCAATACAACCAGCCTAACTTAGGCAATAGCCCTCCATTAAGCTTAACAACAAGAAAGCTAGTCTGGCGTTGATGTAAAATAGCGTTGTGCAAGGTCGGAAACACCACCAAAATTAATAAAAATGCCCCCAAAATTCAAGATATAAATTGTAGTATGAGTTCTTGTATTTTGTGTTTATAACATAATATTGTTAAGCAATATCACACGGGCAAGAGTGCTATTTTCACGAATATCAGCACGGTTGCAAAAAGTGATATTCATTTTATACAACAGTTCAATAAACTTTATTTGATTATATGAATTGACCATTTCTAGAATTAACGTTGTTAATTTTGACTGTTTTTCGCACCAGGCGATGGTCCAAAAAGGTTGTAGCCTACCTAGTTCCTTAATGAGTCATGGGTGCGTAACATGCATTAAACCAATCAGAGTCTCATCTCCCATTCCTTTTAAAAGCCAGTTGTGCTTGCACCATGGCGGATTCCTATTTTCAATTATGAAATTTGCGAGCGGAAAGACTGAACGCTTCTCCAGAGAGGAATCCTTTTATTTTTAATATTTGGCATGTTTGTGTGCTGCTGCTGTGTGCTGCCCTGTGTGTGTAATAAGCAGAGTGTACGCACGTTGTGCATCCGCCTATAGGTGCATATTACTAACGCGCCCTTTAAATAACAAAAATACTGCGCTATTGACTTTAGACCAGGTTTTTGTTGGTCAATGGCGCAGTCGTTTTCAGTTGCCTCAAAATAGCAACGCGCCAACAATGCGCCTGAACACACCTCGTTTTCAGATCAGCACGCCCATGGCCGAACAGATAGGCGCAAGTGCGTTTTCTATTTAAACAACATGGCTCTAGACGTGAAAATGATAACTGCGTCGGCTGGAACTGGCAAAAACACTTGCGTCGCGCCTGGCGTCGTATTGCGCCGGGTGTATGATAGGGCACAATGATTCAATGACCCATTCATAAAGTTAGTGGACACCAGGAGTTGAACAACTTCAGATTTTTTGAAGTCGACATTTACGTGATGAAAGTCGAGCCAACTAGTCGCTGATGACGTCATTAATGAACAAATTAGCCTGCTCCTCGAGCTGAGACCTTGTGCACAGATACAGTATGGCATATGACAGCGCTGGCCACAAGCTTATTGCTCCTACATAACAGCTTATTTTTAATCAGTTATTTTGTCTTTGTGTCGTTATATTTCTCACAGATTTCTGCTCGTTCTAAATCAGATACAGATAAAGTTACAGTAAAGATAGGCTACATTTATATTAATGCATTAGTGAGAGAGCGATTGCGTGTGAATTAATTCTACCTGGCAGCGTCTCTCTACTAATAGTGAAGCTGTGGTTTTTAGTTACTAAGAAATACACTCACCTAAAGGATTATTAGGAACACCATACTAATACTGTGTTTGACCCCCTTTCGCCTTCAGAACTGCCTTAATTCTACGTGGCATTGATTCAACAAGGTGCTGAAAGCATTCTTTAGAAATGTTGGCCCATATTGATAGGATAGCATCTTGCAGTTGATGGAGATTTGTGGGATGCACATCCAGGGCACGAAGCTCCCGTTCCACCACATCCCAAAGATGCTCTATTGGGTTGAGATCTGGTGACTGTGGGGGCCATTTTAGTACAGTGAACTCATTGTCATGTTCAAGAAACCAATTTGAAATGATTCGAGCTTTGTGACATGGTGCATTATCCTGCTGGAAGTAGCCATCAGAGGATGGGTACATGGTGGTCATAAAGGGATGGACATGGTCAGAAACAATGCTCAGGTAGGCCGTGGCATTTAAACGATGCCCAATTGGCACTAAGGGGCCTAAAGTGTGCCAAGAAAACATCCCCCACACCATTACACCACCACCACCAGCCTGCACAGTGGTAACAAGGCATGATGGATCCATGTTCTCATTCTGTTTATGCCAAATTCTGACTCTACCATCTGAATGTCTCAACAGAAATCGAGACTCATCAGACCAGGCAACATTTTTCCAGTCTTCAACTGTCCAATTTTGGTGAGCTCGTGCAAATTGTAGCCTCTTTTTCCTATTTGTAGTGGAGATGAGTGGTACCTGGTGGGGTCTTCTGCTGTTGCAGCCCATCCGCCTCAAGGTTGTGCGTGTTGTGGCTTCACAAATGCTTTGCTGCATACCTCGGTTGTAACGAGTGGTTATTTCAGTCAAAGTTGCTCTTCTATCAGCTTGAATCAGTCGGCCCATTCTCCTCTGACCTCTAGCATCAACAAGGCATTTTCGCCCACAGGACTGCCGCATACTGGATGTTTTTCCCTTTTCACACCATTCTTTATAAACTCTAGAAATGGTTGTGCGTGAAAATCCCAGTAACTGAGCAGATTGTGAAATACTCAGACCGGCCCGTCTGGCACCAACAACCATGCCACGCTCAAAATTGCTTAAATCACCTTTCTTTCCCATTCTGACATTCAGTTTGGAGTTCAGGAGATTGTCTTGACCAGGACCACACCCCTAAATGCATTGAAGCAACTGCCATGTGATTGGTTGATTAGATAATTGCATTAATGAGAAATTGAACAGGTGTTCCTAATAATCCTTTAGGTGAGTGTATATGCTAGAACTTTTCAGTTTCTAAGCTATTTTATTGATAAATCACAGAACAGTGTTGACAATACATTTCTATGCTACTGAATTATTCTGTGTGCGCGCGATCTGCGCGTGATATGCAAGCTATGTATGTGCATTACAATGCAGCACGCATTAGTTTAGAACGGCGATTAACTTATGTGTACAATAAGCTGTTTAAAACGTGAATTCACCCGATCAATATTGAGCATCCAGATGGCATAATCAAACATGTCTGCACACAGAGTATGGATTTATTTGTCTGTCATTTATCTGTTTGAAAACGGAGCTTAAAAGTGGACTTATCCTGTTGCGCCCTCTATAGGCCATGACCAGCGACTAGTCGACGTCAAGCTTAACGCGTCATGGCAGAGCATTAAAGTCAACTGGTCGATTAGTCATGAATTAATCAGCCGGTTTGAACGGATCAGTTGAATGAATGATTCTGTGATTCACTTATTACGACTTGCTGCAACCTACTGGTGGTTTTAGTTTCATATATAATAGTATAATTTTATTATTATTTTTTTATTTCATATTTCTATATTCAAAATGTTATATTTAGAACATCAATCTCATAACATTATTTAGGCGGTTATAATTGCAGTGTAAATGGATTTTGATAAATGTAAGATGGATTTTGTTGATACTTATTTCATTTAATTGGTATAACAGCCCTATAGTGTATAGTGTTAAATAGTGTGATGAAAGTTGATCAACAACATGTAACTTTACTTTTTATAAATAATTATAAGAGGGGTGCCCTTTTTTCACTTTGAGCCCTTGCCCCGCAAAATGTCTGTGCACGGCCCTGAATCTCAGTCAAGGTCTGAGAAGTCATACTTACTTATTATTCTTATAATCTTCAAAACGAACAAGCCGCACAAAAGGAAACAAAAAAAACTGAAAAGCTATTGTACAAGAATAGACACACTTGCAGCATCTTGACAAGGTCAATATGTCTACAAATACAGGCACATAGCACATGTAGGTTATTAAGCCAAACACATTGCTCAAAGGAGACAATAAAAGACCTCATGAAACTGTAAGACAAAGATGATTTTAGTCCTTTTGGTGATATTGATTTAAAAAATAAAAGAGTTCAGTTGTGGGGGATTTCTTATATGAACCTTCACCAAGGCGTGCAGACCTGCCAGAATCAGATGGGGGAATAAACTTGTATTTATTTTTGAAAATAAGGTCATACAGATTTGTGTCAAGAAATGAGAGTGACAGTTCTGGTGAAGAGGCTTGTGGTCATTTTCAGAAAAGTGTTGACGTGTCTGAATGACAGGCTGTCTAATTATTTGTTTGGGATTTTGTATCTCTGAGCTACTGTCTGCTGACTGTTGATGCTCCAGATCAGTGGCAGGTGGGATGTATAATTCTCTCATTCTGCAGAATGTTTCATTGGCCAAGCATTTTTATACATCCAAGATGAATATTTTTGTTCCATTTTCCAAGAACAGAAAGACTTTACATTTTAATTATGTACATCTGATAAAAGTTTACTTTTAAGAGTACACTCGCAAACATTATGCACTTCAGTCAGTACATCAAAATATGAGATTTTCCAGGGAAAATCCAAAAATCAAGTCTGCTAACCAGTCGCAGATCGACCAAACCCTATTACAACAATGACAAACTTAAAGGGACAGTTCACCCAGTTCACTCAGGCCATCCAAGATGTAGGTGTTTTTATGGTAACACTTTCTATGAAGCCCATGCTTAAAATTGGCCCATGCCATTTATACTTATTTAAAGTATTACTATTCTATAAATATATTTAAAGACTCATTAAGACCTATACTGCATTATAAGAACAGTTATAGCTACATTTATATTATTTTTATAATTACTTATACATTGATCAGGCATAACATTATGACCCTAATATGTTCCTAATATTGTGTCGGTCCCCCTTTTGCTGCCAAAACAGCCCTGACCCATCGAGGCATGGACTCCACTAGACCCCTGAAGATGTGCTGTGGTATCTGGCACCAAGATGTTAGCAGCAGATTCTTTAAGTCCTGTAAGTTGTGAGGTGGTGCCTCCATGGAATCGGACTTGTTTGTTCAGCACATCCCACAGATGCTCGACTGGATTGAGATCTGGGGAATTTGGAGGCCAAGTCAACACCTCAAACTCATTGTTGTGCTCCGCAAACCATTCCTGAACCATTTTTGCTTTGTGGCAGGGCACATTATCCTGCTGAAAGAGGCCACAGCCACCAGGGAATAACGTTTCCATGAAAGGGTATACATGGTCTGCAACAATGCTTAGGTAGGTGGTACGTTTCAAAGTAACATCCACATGGATGGCAGGACCCAAGGTTTCCCAGCAGAACATTGCCCAAAGCATCACTACTGTAAAGCTATGAATATAAAAACCTTAAATGGTATATCACGTAGACGATTACTCAAATGCATAAACATATATTAAATGATTTTCAGAATCAAAATATACAACTAATGTGAGGATTATAAACAGCAGCATAAGCAACTGCCTGGAACATTAATTTTAAGTTCTTTACTTAAGGCTCCTTCTGCGAGAGATCCTGCAGACATTCTTGTCCATTTTCATTTTATTAGTTGCATATCTCAGTCAGTGAAAAGCCCTCCAGGTCCTATTATCTTATCTCAGAAAAACGCTGCTGGTTTACCCTCTGTGTGTTGACACAGTTACTTCAAGCCTTACAGTGCATCTGTCACTTTCAATTAACCCTGATCCCTGGACCGCTGGTTCATGTCAATAACCTTTAGGTAGGGTGAGCGGTAGCTTATGTTATGGTATATGATTAATTATATAATGGTAACAGTATATTCCATGTACACAGTACCGTCATAATATTGTACTGTTGACAGTAAAACTAAGGCAACTGTAAAACTAATATTTAAAAATGGACAATTTGAATTCCTAATACCAACCTTGATACCACAGCAAAAACGTGTTATTGAAAAACATGAGATACATGAAAAAAATAACCATTATATATCAATTATTTAATTTTTAAAATATAAATGATTGATTATAATTTACTTAAAATAATAATACATAATTATTATATTTTAAAATATTTAAATTATAATACATTTCAAAATAGCATCTATTTTAATATTTTATTATAATATTAATATTTTAATTTTGGTTTTGAATTAGAATTTTATTGACAGTCTCATCAAATTAGCAAAGTAATTAAGAAGCAACCTGACATTGCAATGTTTTTTTTTTTTTTCCAACATATTAAAATGAACTCGGGGTCTCTCAGACCCAAAAGTAAACAGAGCAAAGAAATAAATTAATAGCAGTTAACAGCTTTTTCTTGCCAATAACGTTGAATTAATATTAATGATGTAATAGAGAGTGACAAGTCTATCAGGTAACACATTGGGCATACAGATCTTTTGTTCCATCTGTTTATATTCACCAAAGACAAAGCTTACCAAGATGGGCATTTTGACAAAGAAGTGCATATGACCGTTTGTCACGCACAGCTGCATCACCGCAAGGCACAAGCACTATTCACAGAGAAAGAACCCGCATACACAACTGAGCAATGAAAAGCTGCTGGGTAGCAAACTTTATCATATTTGGTATTACCAAATTTGTACCAAAGCGCTTTTGACAAAGCTAGCTCTGACTCACACACGACCACAGATAAATTGTTTTCTATGTTACTGTTATACAAAACCCTTACGTTTTATATAAGAATGGGTTAAAAAAAAACCCTGAGATGTTAAGATGGAGACATCAGACCATGTCAAACTGTGATGAAAATTAAAATCTAAATTAAACTGCTGTGTGAATTTTAAAGCATATACAGTGAGCTGATATTATGTTGAAAAAACTTACTTTAATAGACTTTGCCTATTGGGATACCTTCAAAATTACTTTTTAAATATAGTATAGCCTTCTGTATAGCCTATCACCACAGGCATCATTCATAGTGGGAACATGTCTTCACTACTCTTTGTCATGGTCGATTTGGTTTTGGCCACTTTTTGAAATAGCTCACGGCAGGGATGTTTCTCATACAGGAGTGTGTCCAATTGATGAACTGGAATTTTCATTTTGTTAGTGGGTATTAAAATGAGAGGCTATCCGCCTCTTGATTTTGTTATTTTTAATATTTTTAATCCCCACTTATGATAATATACATCCACTGACAATTGTAGATTATTAAAACTAAAACATTCTATTAAAGCGGATTAGGTCCAGAATCCCTTGTGTTACCACACAACCAATGAATCATCATGATATCCTCAGGCTGATCTATACACTGACTTACAAAATCCCAAAATAAAATGTATCATAAATTTAACTGGAGCACTTGAATATTGTTTAAACCTGAAATTGTTTAAATGATGTTGAACATTTTATTCCTAATAATAATACACTGTAAAACGTGGTAACCTACAATGGTTATCTTAAAGAGCTGTTATTTACTTGACTTAACCCATAAAAAAATAGATTTTATTGGTATAAATTAATGTATTTAGGTTGATTCAGTAATATTTTTGACTTGAATTAAACCAGTTCATTTAGATATTATCATTTTAAAGTTACAATATTTTCAGCGTATTATCAAAAAATTGTTGCAATTCAGAGTTACAGTAGTAGCTGTAAATTGATGTCCGGCCTAGGAAAATTGTCATCCTTTATTCAAATATTATTATTAATTTGTTAAAGATTTTGCAAGCATATTGCACAGTTGTGCTTGGAGTCAATTTTTTTTATTTGTGATAACGCAATGAAACGTCAAATTGTGCGGAGATTATTTTTGGCCATGCTGTCATACAAAGAAATTATGAACACATGCAAAAAAAAAAGAGAGAACCAATTAAATATCAATAACTAATTATGCTGTAGTCAATGTATGCTTTTTTCCTGTGAGCTTTTTTTGTTTTTCTGTGCTTGTTTTCATAGTAGAATATAACCTGTAGCTGTGGTTTGCCTTCATAGCCAAATAATTTTGTCAGATAAATATCTTAGCCAAGTTTAGTGTTTTGTTCTTCCCTCATATTTAAAATATTTTGATAGTTTTATCAAACTTGTAGGGTCATTAAAAACAAATATCCCGTCCGGACTCACTTTCGGACATCACTATACTGTATTACACACCTGATATCACGTATTTTTCATTTATTTGATTATATTATATATATTATAAAATATTTAAGCATAGCCAAATTAAAATTCATGAGCTATTAAATTCTCTCTGATGTAATGACATCACAACCATGATTTTTATATAGTACAAACTGTATATGCTATCCCCTTACACTAACCCTACCCTTAAACCTAGCCATCACACAAAACATTCAGCATTTTTCATTTAGTATGATTTATAAGCTGTTTTCCTCATGGGGACCAAAAGAATGTCCCCATAATGTCAAAATTTACTGGTATTACTATCCTTGTGGGGACATAGGGAATACTACACACACACACACACACACACTTACAAACTCCATCATCACTGCCCCTACCACATTTTAGTATGTGCCGCCCATGCACACCACTCAACCTAAAAGCTACCAAGAAAGAGTTAAAGCGGAAAGACACATTTTGTCATACTAATCTTGCCATGCAGCCTCTCTAAAAACCTCACAGAGAGACAGGGTAAAATTACTCAAATAACATTTTAGAGTAATTTACATCAAAGTGCATGGTGTTCTGTAGTGGCTCTGAACCTCAGAGGAGATGGACGAATCTGACCTCATGTTTAATAGCGCAAAAAAGCATATACTGCTTTAGCAAAGTCAATTACAGTAGCATGAATCCACTGTGTTGAGAGTGAACTTGGGCAAGGAGCTGTATTCCTTATTGCAGTATATGCCAAAGGGGAAGTCTTTGTTTCCCTTACAGATATTTTACAGTTAAAACTCATCCAAGTGCATAAGTTAAAAAAAGTTTTTCTTTAGCTTATTAATATGCAATCATCTGTGCCTGTTTGTTACCAAATTGCAGTGGTGGTTTTTATGTTTTTGGCTGGAAATACACATGAGTAAGATGGATGTGGGTGTTAACACAACAGCGCAACTGGCACTTTATAAATGCTAACTCATTTACAGTGCAAACACATTTCCATTAAGCAAACTCAGATGAGCAAGGGTGCTGTGGTACTGTAATCACTGTCATGCTGATATTCAGTACAACAGCTTGATTGCAAATCTGCTATTTATTTTATGAAACAGTTCAATAAATAAACAAGAAATTAGTATTGAGTAACTCATGTTTCAGAACAAATTTGACCATTTCTTACTGTTCAAAAGATTGGGGTCATTAAGATTTTTTTTTTTACATTTTCAAATATGAATTACATTGATCAAAAGTGACAGTAAATACTTTTACATTGTTACGATTCATAAAATAATCCTAAAAAAAAATTAACTCAACTGTGATAATAATAAGAAATGTTATCTGATTTGATACACCAAATCAGCATCAGAATGATTTCTGAAGGATCATGCAACACTGAAGACTGGAGTAATGATGCTGAAAATTCTGCTTTGCCATCACATGAATATATTAATACAGAAGTTATTTTAAATTGTAATAATATTACTGTATGTCTGATCAAATAAATGCAGCCTTGGTGAGCACTTCTTTCAAAAATATTTTAAAAACTCTTACCACACTCTGTTTTGTTCTCTAGCAAATGTTTCCCTTCGAGAAACTTTGCATTCACTCACAAAGAACAAGAACAAGTTTTGCGAGCAGATGCAAAGTTTCTCAGGGGAACGCAAAACTTTTGTGAGCGAACGCAAAAACATTGAAATATATTGACAAAAAAAAGAGTCAATATTGGCTAAAATGTGAAATAGAGTGACTAAAAGGATTTCGAATTTTGAGTGCGGATCACAGCTATATTCTTGAATATATTTTTTCCCTTTATGTCCCTTTAGGGGCTCCGTAGTTTTGAACGGTTGTGTAGTTCATAATTTATTATATACATTAGTATGTATATCAGTAGTGTGTGGTGGTGTTTTAAAATGAGAAGGCAAAGTCCTCACATTTTTTTTTTTTATATTTCAAATGTAAATTTGTGTCCCTGTTACACTTAATTGTCCTGGTTTAATACACGTTACATAAAAAAAAGACCAAATGCCATTTTATTTTGTATTTTTACACAATGTACTTATTAAAAACAAATATAAATTTCATCAAGTTAGCGTTTTTACACATTTTTACATTTATTCTGCAATAATAACTAAAGGCAGTAACAATTTAAACAATATATATTATTTGTGAACTAATGTTCAGCTTTTCTTTTTAATAGTCAACGTATTTTCGGATCATCATCGGTCATCAAGCTTGTACACATTGGTCACAGACACAAAGATGTATATTTAATTTCCCCAAGCTGATTGCTCACTAAAAATCCTCACAGTCATCATGTTTTCAGGCCATTTCAAGTTTGATTTTGACGTGATAAAGCAGTGATATCTAAGTGGCTTAGCTGTTTACTTTCTTTTTAATTAGTCTTCCCATTAACACCATCATTGTCTTCATTCAGACCGATTTGCGAACGCTCACAAAAACAAAAGGCGGGATTTATCGCACAAACCAATCATATCCAATCATAGCACGATGGAGGCATTGCCGCCTCTCATGTGACTTAGCCCCATTCATTCTCAATTAACCCCCTCTAAACCCACCGCACACATTAGGGTGTCTGTTTTAAGTCAATGGGGACAGAGGAGGCAAGCCTCCTGCTGTAACTTTAGCTGCGGGTGTCGCTGTTGGACAGTGTTAATTATTTATTTTTTTTTACACATTTTAATGTCACATGTTGTAGTATTTGTGTTGTTTTATTTTTGTAATATTGATTGTTTTCTCATCCAGCTTTTTTTTTTAGGAGACACTGCATCCCTTGCCTTCCCTGATATGAAGGAAACTCCCCTGATATATATACAAACCCGATTCCAAAGAAGTTGTGAATAAAAACAGAATGCAATGATGTGGAAGTTTCAAATTTCAATATTTTATTCAGAATACAACATAGATGACATATCAAATGTTTAAACTGAGAAAATGTATCATTTTAAGGGAAAAATAAGTTGATTTTAAATTTCATGGCATCAACACATCTCAAAAAAGTTGGGACAAGGCCATGTTTACCACTGTGTGGCATCCCCTCTTCTTTTTATAACAGTCTGCAAACGTCTGGGGACTGAGGAGACAAGTTGCTCAAGTTTAGGAATAGGAATGTTGTCCCATTCTTGTCTAATACAGGCTTCTAGTTGCTCAACTGTCTTAGGTCTTCTTTGTCGCATCTTCCTCTTTATGATGCGCCAAATGTTTTCTATGGGTGAAAGATCTGGACTGCAGGCTGGCCATTTCAGTACCCGGATCCTTCTTCTACACAGCCATGATGTTGTATTTGATGCAGTATGTGGTGTGGCATTGTCATATTGGAAAATGCAAGGTCTTCCCTGAAAGAGACGACGTCTGGATGGGAGCATATGTTGTTCTAGAACTTGGATATACCTTTAAGCATCGATGGTGCCTTTCCAGATGTGTAAGCTGCCCATGCCACACGCACTCATGCAACCCCATACCATCAGAGATGCAGGCTTCTGAACTGAGCGCTGATAACAACTTGGGTTGTCCTTGTCCTCTTTAGTCCGGATGACATGGCGTCCCAGTTTTCCAAAAAGAACTTCAGTTTTTGATTCGTCTGACCACAGAACAGTTTTCCACTTTGCCACAGTCCATTTTAAATGAGCCTTGGCCCAGAGAAAACGCCTGCGCTTCTGGATCATGTTTAGATATGGCTTCTTTTTTGACCTATAGAGTTTTAGCCGGCAACGGCGAATGGCACGGTGGATTGTGTTCACCGACAATGTTTTCTGGAAGTATTCCTGAGCCCATGTTGTGATTTCCATTACAGTAGCATTCCTGTATGTGATGCAGTGCCGTCTAAGGGCCCGAAGATCACGGGCATCCAGTATGGTTTTCCGGCCTTGACCCTTACGCACAGAGATTGTTCCAGATTCTCTGAATCTTTGGATGATATTATGCACTGTAGATGATGATAACTTCAAACTCTTTGCAATTTTTCTCTGAGAAACTCCTTTCTGATATTGCTCCACTATTTTTCGCCGCAGCATTGGGGGAATTGGTGATCCTCTGCCCATCTTGACTTCTGAGAGACACTGCCACTCTGAGAGGCTCTTTTTATACCCAATCATGTTGCCAATTGACCTAATAAGTTGCAAATTGGTCCTCCAGCTGTTCCTTATATGCACATTTAACTTTTCCGGTCTCTTATTGCTACCTGTCCCAACTTTTTTGGAATGTGTAGCTCTCATGAAATCCAAAATGAGCCAATATTTGGCATTTCATTTCAAAATGTCTCACTTTCAACATTTGATATGTTATCTATATTCTATTGTGAATAAAATATAAGTTAATGAGATTTGTAAATTATTGCATTCCTTTTTTATTCACAATTTGTACAGTGTCCCAACTTTTTTGGAATCGGGTTTGTATATATATATATATATACACACACAAATCGCTCTGGAACACCATGAACACATACAAGCGGAATGATACAGCTTTTCACTATACTATAACTAGTATAACTTTTCGCAGTTTGTTACATGTCATAAACTACTAATACATTCTTATTAAACATTAAGATTTTTTTTTCATTTGCATTTTTGCATGATTATTTCCATGACAATTAAGCATAATTCTCAGTAGCCTGTAATATGAAGGGAAAAAAATTGGTTACACTTTATTTTAGGGTGTCTTTATTGCACTGTAATTATACATTTAAATACTGAGTAATATTATGTAAGTAACTACATGTACATACTATAGGGTTAGGATTAGGGTTTGGTTTGGTTTGGTTTAGGGTTAGTTGCATGTAATTATGCATAATTTATAGTTATTAATGTAGTAACTACATGTAATATATGTAACAATGACACTCTAAAATAAAGTGTTACCAAAAAATCTCATCCTCACAACTTATAATGTAGGAAAATTTAAAATTGCAAATATAAAAGTACAATTGTAACATATAACTTTTGGTACTGCATTTGTTGTACTGTATTTAATTTATGACTTAAAAGAAGAATCAATGTGTCTGAATTCTCTCCTGTGTTGAGATTATTTTTTTCATATATTAGCATTCATTTTCTATACAATTTCTTTCCTTTTTTTATTTGTTTTGAGATTAAATATGCCTTAGACATTTATTATTTCTGTGGGAGATTCATCCAGTGTAAGCCAATTTAAAAGATAAGCAACGTTTTAAGAAGTGTAAAATATTGCATTTAGGGAAAGATAGAAATATTGATCCAAAAACGCAGCTTCTTCAAAACAGCATTCTTCAAAGAGGTAATGCATTTCCATTTGATTATTATTTTCCATGCTTATAAAAACGGGTCTGTGTCATTACGACAGACACCACATCTTCAATGCTTTTGACTGTGTCATTATGGCACAGATCACATGTTCAACGTTTCTGTTTTTCACTTTTAACTGAATATGGAACAACAGAAACCCTGACATAAAGTTTTTGAAGACTCCACATGAACAGGTCATGTGAGCAAGTATGTGTCTGCAGTGTTAAGTCTCCTGAATGAAGGTCTGACCCAGTTGGAGAGTGTCTGAGGCGTTGCTAAGTAACTACTCAAACAGGTCATGCACAGGAGCTGCGGCGAACACCGCATGCGGCCTCACCGGGGTGTTTATAACACCATGGCACATTACTCCATGTTTGTCCGGTTTTCTGTTTATTCTCTAAAATGCAAGCATTTGACCCTGGTATACAGGTGTGTATCTTCTTTTTTGAGGCTGAAACTCTCATGTACTTAAAACATGTACTTATATCTACTAATATACTTTCTTGCTTTTTACTAGGCCTGTCATGATTATTAAAGGGTTAGTTCACCCAAAAATAAAAATTCTGTCATTAATTACTCACTCTAATGCCGTTCCAAACCCATAAGACCTTCGTTCATCTTCAGAACACAAATTAAGATATTTTTGATGAAATCCGAGAGCTCTCTGACCCCTCCATAAACAGCAATTTAATTAACACTGTCAAGGCCCAGAAAGGTAGAAAAGACATCATTAAAATAGCCCATGTGACTCCAGTGGTTCAACTTTAATTTTATGAAGCGACGAGAATATTTCTGTGCGCAAAAACAAACAAAAATAACAACTTTATTCAACAATTTCGTTCTAGCCTGTGCCAGTCTCCTACACAGTTTACGTTGTAAGCAGTGCAGCGCTTTCGAGTTCTACGGAAGCTGTTGCTGTTCACGTGAGCACCACGATGCATGCGTGTGATGATAGTGTGATGATAGAAAAAATTAAATAACTATATTTTACATATATTTAAGACTAAAATAATTTTCTTAAATTAGTTTTCTACACCTGACCTTTTTTAAGAGTGCCATCATTGAATCAAATTGTCTGAAACTTCACACACATTCAAATGCATTTTCACTATCTGAAATAGTGAACATTATAAAGCATTATTAACATTCCATTTCATCTTGTGCTACTACAAAGTATATTTCATTTACAACTCACAATATCAAAAACTTAACACAAATTCAGATGCAACTTCACTGCCTGGAAAGTAGTGAAACCATGTCATAGGGCCAGATTTACTAACAGCTTGCTGTAGGATTCGAGGGCGCACCAGACACAAATGAATCTTCCAGATGATTCATTCAAACATAATTCCACACAAAACTCAACTCAACACTCCAACAGTCTATGGCCGTAAAAGAAGTGGGCTCCATTCTGTCTGCACCAACTAACACACCCCCCCCAGCTAAGTACTTTATGGCCTTGCAAGCATAATTCAGAAGATGGCTTGATTGAAATCTGTGTAGACTGTATCGTGTTCTTATAATAAGAAATCATGTCTAACTGTACTCTCTGCTTAGAGCGGGAAGTTAGGAGACCACAGATAACAGGTCATTTATGGTGAGGGGTGGGGAAGCAGTCACCTCTGAGCCAAAGATGACACCTAATTGGTCAGAACCCATCCAGGAGGATGGGCAGACATTTGAGTTTAAAATCTCAGAACACGAACAAAGATAGAGTTTAGAAAAAGACAGAAACATAAGATGACGATATGACAGAGTTAGAAAATGACGAGTAGCCCGGACAGAGGCAGATCAAGATCATAGAAAATGGGTTAACAATTTCATTCAAGCCATCTAAATATTCTCGTCTCACTTTCCTTCCTTTTACTTAGTTTCTTTTCTTTCCATTGAGTGTTCTAAGTTTTGCCACAAAGTTTCGATCAACGATTCTGCAGCAAAGCCCGCTTCAACTTCAAACCTCATCCACGACACTTTCCATTCATCTGCCAACACGCCACGTGATTGGCTTCCCAAGACGTCGATCAAAGACACGACAAGACCGTCAGCGAATCAAAGAACCTGGGAAACCCCTCTCTGGCCAGGACCGAAAAAGGAATCCCCATTCAAAGACAATATGAGCTACAAACGCAAGTAACCTCCAGATTTGAACTGAACTGGTGCATTGATATCAAATTTAATAACCCCGCCTAAGAAACGATAGGAGGGTTAAATTAATGATTGATGGTTCGTTCAGGTCATGTGTTATAAATGCATATATTGCTAGAAACTTTGGATTTCATCATTTCACTCTCTTAAAACTCATTCTTTCCTAACTTTCTTTCTTTCTGCAACTCGTGTGAATGTGTGTGTGTGCGTGTGTTTGTGTTAGATATTAGTTTTATGTGTTAGAGTAATTAATAAAGTTTTGTTTGTATTTAAAGAGTGTTCTTGTGTTATGTGCTTACGAATTTAATGTCATAAACTGCTGATCTATGTTACCAGGCTATTAAATAGTGTTTCGCTATTGTTTGGATAGTAATATCCGCTGCAGAGTTGATAGTTACGGCCTGTTCAAATAAACGCTGGACGAGTCATTTGCTCGGCCGTAAAATCAGTGACTCTCTCAAAATTCCCTATGAATTAATTAATAATTTCCTTTGAGCTAAATAGACCTGTTTCCCTTATACACGTCTTACATACTGGTGGAGAATGCGGGCAGTTTAATCTAAATTGTAAGCATATACCAAGAATCTTTAATTGTGCGGATGAGAGACCGGTAGTGAGTTTCCCAGAGCCAACTATGGCCGCAAGTTCTGTCGTTACTAATGGAATTCAATGGAACTTGTGACCATAGTTTGCTTACGATGCATTTGGGAAAGCACCCCAGAACCACTAGACGCGTGCATCTGTGTGTGTGAGTGATGTATTCAGCGCGCGCTGCGCGGCTTGTTTGAATGAGTGCTGAATGAATGCAGCGAGAGCTGTAACCCGAGTCTGCCTCACTATTCTAAAAGTGCAGTAAATTAAAGATCTGAGATCTCACACTATACGATAAGGTAAGAATTGAGCGTGTTCCTCAATTTCTAGAATGCCTTGTTTATAGGCGAATTGATGCCATTGCGTGTTCCAGTGTCATTCAATAGCTATACGTATATTAGCCAGAGAGTGCTGAATGAAATAAAACTGTAGGAATTAAAATACCCTGCGAGGACGAATAGTCTCCTCACAGCGCGATAAGATTGAGCGTGTTCCTCAATCTATTTCTAAAGGCCTTATATTTATGTATAGCTATTAATTGTTAGTGCGTGTTCCACTGCAATTCAAAGCTATATCCTCTCTGTGTTAAACAGCTAAACGCTTGCCTGTTTGTGAATATAGCTCGTGTAACACTGCGTGTGTCCGAGTGAGATTTAAAGGGGAGTGATTTAAAATCAAGTAAAGCTTGACATTGAAAGAATCAACAGCAAAAGAAACCCTGTTGTTTTACATGCCCAGATAAACTTGCACAGAGAGACGAACCGCCGAGATCGCGATTGTTCCGTCTATTACAGCGCAAAGCTGTAGCTTGCTTTAAGTTTAATCTCACTCTTAACAAACTGAGTGTTAAGCCCCACGTCGTAAAACCAGCTACGAGTGGTGTTTCTTATTTTTATTTTCAGTGTTGAAATGCGCCGACTTTTCACGTAATATGCTCGATTGCACGTGCAAGTCTGTTATTTGTACAGTGTGAAATGCATTTCATTTCATGTAACATTCTTAACTGTATACAAACTGTTTGCAATTCACGTGCTTGCCACTAGCGTTTGTTTGGTCGCCATAGTTGCGACTGTGGCACAGAAGTCTTAACCAACGCATCCGGATGAACTCTGAACTGCGCATGCACAGTGCATCGAAGCCATATTGTAAACAAACCTAACGATGGCTAAGCTAATCGAAGCAGTTGCTTATATTGAAGCCTATATGCTAAAGCCTTTAGCATTAGTTACAGTTATCATCAGTATTAACATAAGTGGATGATTACAGTGTCTGTTTGAACAACGTTAAAGTGATTTAACCATTTAAACACCTCAACTTTATGTACACCTGTTGGTCTTTCTTCTTCCTTACTTTTCACTTATCTTTCTCATATATTACTTTACCTATATTTTACTTGAAAGGGAAAATATTGGTTTACAATTATTAATTACTTTACCTGCATTTTACTTGAAAAGGAAAATACTGGTTTACCATTATTAATTGTCAAGTTTGAATTTAAATTGAATTTGTTTTTTTTTTAGAAAAAAAACATTTATTTGAAATTTTATTTCTCAAAAGTCATTTCAAATGATTTTTAAATTTATTTTCATTATTTTATTTCTATTAATTTCTCATTTAGATCTAATCACTTTAGGTATGAATAAGTCTTGAACTTTGAAAGTTTAAGTAAACCACCAAAATTGTATCTATTACCAAAATATTTTTAGACTCACACTTACTCATTATTTTACTGCGTTGTATCATCCTTTGCTCCTTTCTTCCTGTTGTGGTTATACACTTAGCTACTCTATTTTATTTATTAATTTATCTCTTTATTTTATTTTATTTTTTTATTTTATCCATTATTATTTTCTTACCTTTTCTTTCCTCGTTGTACAACACATTCTCACTCCCAACTCGTCATATATTGACGCTTGGTCAGGACCCCTTTGGCGTCACTTTTTAACGCACAGGATACCCCCTTTATACCCTTTACCCCTTTAGCAGGGTGCTCCATTCATTTCAATGAGAAACCTGTGGCGTCATACACAGACGCGTTGGGCATAGCCTATCATCATAATGAAATTATATATTGGGTTATGATTTTGCCATTATGACATGTTGGAGTGTGATCCTCAATTTAATCAGCCAGCATGCTTTTATTTATATTTATATTTATATTTTTTTTATTTATTTATACATTTATTTTTTTATTTATGCTAGTTAGAAACGTTTGAACATGTAACCCAACCCCATCCCATCCCTAAACCTACCCATTTGTGTATTATATGATGTAAAACACAGGATATAACAGGCAGATACGACTGCAGGCACAATTTATTCAAAAAGTACAAATATTCCAAGTGTTCTGAGGCCAAACGATTGATTTGTGTTAAGAAAATCCCCAAATGCGATCAGCGTCTCCTCCCGCCTCCGCCGAAGATCATGCACACATTTAAAAATTGCCGCCCGAAGAAACGTTACATCAGATTTCATAGTGAAATTGCATTGACTCTCGTATGTCTCGTGGCCAATTGTGTCATTACGTCAGCTTTGATTGTAAAATGGCATTGGCTCTTGTGTGTCTCGTGGCCGATTGTGTCATGCTCAAGAGTCGTGTATATCATTTGAATGAGACATGAATGACAATGCGTTTGAGCGTTCACGGAGTGGCGGGAACATCATTTCAGCGATTAAAACATTAAGATCAACTCTGTTCTTTACATAGAGATATCGTATGACTTCAGAAGACTTGGAATGCAACATGAGTTAATACTTTTATACTGTTTTTGGTCAGTTTTTGCAATAAAAACCTGTGACTGTACTTTTATTTGCCTGTTACGTGTTTTATATTGTTCAGAAGTGGGTAGGTTTAGGGTAGTAGTGGGGTTAGTTGCTCCAAAATATAAAAGTAGCCTATAAATATTCATAAAATCATGTCTACTTTTACAAATGCAAAGAATTAAATGCGTCTTGATCTGATGCATTGGGCAAACAATTGAAATTAATGGAGCACCCTGCGTGTTGAAAAATGACACTAAAGGGGTATCCTGTGTGTTAAAAAGTGACGCCAAAGGGATCCTGACCAAGCGTCAATATGTGACGAGTTGGGTGTGAGAATGTGTTGCCTTGTACTCTAGCTTGGGAGCAACACACCTGAGCCTCAATAGAAGACATTGCTATCTTACTACGAGTTTCAAATAAATCAGAGACAATCCTCTTTTACAAAATTTTATTTTTGTGTGATTAGTTGGCCATCAACTATCAATTCTATACTCGTAGTTAGACATAAAGGCTTCAGAGCCATTTGTGGACCGGATCTCCTTCCTTTCCTTCCTTTTCCTCACGTCTTTCCTGTTCTGTCCTGCTTTATTCCATCTCATTCTTCACATTTGTAGGGAACAAGCCTGGAAGAACCATCAATCGTTTCTAAAAGAAAGAGAAAGATAATCTTTCTAAAGAAACAAGTCATTAGGCATTTGATCTGTAATCAAACCCTCCTTTGTTCTCCATACTCTCCCTGCATTTGTAAATGCAATTAAAATTTTGACATCTTATCCAAGATCACTTAACAGAGACAAGTGCTGAGCAACCGTCGCCTTCAAAGCATCCCTGCGGTAAGCAGTCCAACTGTAAGGTGTGTGGTGTCAATCCTGTCAGACTAAGAAAAGAGGTATCAGCATTATTATTGTATTATTTTCCTCTCAAATATAAACAATATTGGTTACCTTTTTGAAAACAGATTTTTATTGATAGGAAGTAGTTATTGAAGAAAATATTTCTCCCCTTAATTTTTTTTTGTTGTTGTTGTTGCTTTCCATTGAAATTGGGTTTTTAAACTTTTCTCTCTTTCCCCTTACTCAGCTGAGTGACGAATACTAATTGAAAACAGCTTTTCATTGATAGCTCCTATTGAAAAGAAAATAGTTTCTTTCCATTGATATTTGTTTTAACCTTTTTCTTTCTCTTTCCCTAATCTAGTTGAGTGACGAAGTCTTCACATCACTAGCCTAACCTGCCTACACTGAGACCAACACTTAGTCATCACCACACTTCACTATTGGTGTACAATCACTGAAACAACACTTAGTTGTTCCACCGCACATAGGCTTATACCCCACACAGATCTGTGTCAATCTCTTCTCCCAGCGTACCAACAAGTCGCAGACGACAAACCCCACTGCCCAAGGGGAAGATGTGGACGCCTGGCTCAGAGGCATTACAGACCGCCTCACACCAAAGGACTTTTATTGAACTGTTATTATTTTTAATAATAATCATAATTCTGAAAAGATTCCTGACACACGATTCAAGCCAGAACAACAACCACGTGGAACTAGCCAAGATCACCAGTTCCCTAAGCAATGCCTTCACAGCCCAGCTGAAACTAAGCGACAAGCACATCACCCACCTTTAAGAGGAGCTGACACGTGCCCAAAGCCGCATAGACAAGCTGGAAGTGAAAGTCCAGGACGACTTCAAGTGTCAGACCACTGAGTTCCTGAGAGAGCTGATGTACACTCAATGCTGCACAGACCAGCTCAAAGCGAAAGCTTAAGACAAACTCAACGTGCCAGACGAAGTGGAGCAAGAAACCAAGAATAAGTTGACAAGCTCCAAGAAGCCCTTGTAGTCGCTGAACGTGACAAACAAGAAACAAGAGACTACCCAGAAACACCTGGTAAATCAACTCCAGTCTGCCGAACATCTGCTAGAGAAAGCCAAAGCTGACATTAAAGATAAGAACTCTAAACTCAATGCTCTGGAAGACCACCTTGAAAGGTACAGCAATGAAATGGACCATCTGACCCGACAGCAAGACGAAGCCAAAGACGAGCTCTATGCGGTCAGAGATGAACTCAAGCATGCTTTCAAACAGAAACCAGAGCCAAGAAGGGAGAGAACTCCCTCAGCATCACTACTGCTGAGTAGAACAAAGTCCCCCTTCCAAGAACTCCCATACAACGGAAGAAGTGAATTGCCACAACCCAAAACGTCACCGGCCTTCACCACAGAACTCTTCCCTGCTAACAAAAGAAGAGAGCTCATCCAAGCAGACTCCAAAGCTGCACAGAAGATGACCTTTAAAGACCTCGACAAGCTGGCTAAGAACATCACCCAGTTCAATTCAAACTCCACGGAGGGCCACAACATCCAGGCCTACCTCCGAGATATTGACTTCCACCTAGAGGTGAGACCTCATGTGACCGACCTCAGATCCACATCCAGTCCAGAGGTACGAAGATTTCTAGACCGGCAACCTGTTCACGTAAAGCACAACTACCAGCTACTACGTGAGACACTGATCAAAGAATTTACAGGCCTTTCCCTTATACACGTCTTACATAGCACCAGCGCAAACCTTCTTTTGGTGTTAAAAAACTACTGTCAGGATTTACTAAAGACACGCAGTGATAAATTAGCGCTGAAAAGGCGTGGACAGGGTTATTTTTGTAACTGACCTTATTACATATGCATTTGTCCCTTTCAGGCGCAAAATTTATGGGAGTAGAGTATTTAAATGAATCATGCGAGGTGATTTACAAAGGTTTGCACTTGCCAATTAACTGGTGTTTGTGCCATTATTTACCGTCCAAAAAAAGCGCATCTTAAACCAGACGCTAACGGGTAGATTGCGTTGGTCATTATGGAAATGATCCGGCTGCGTCTGTGTTCATTCATTTGCGCATCGTCAGTAGATCACGCACAGAACTGTTCACTCCCATCGGCGCTTTTATAGAATTGCGTTCCCATGCTAATTTGCCCTCTTTAGTAAATCTGGTGCTTAGTGTTTAAAAAAGCATTAAAAAAATCTTTAACATTGTTTCTTTCTTGGAATTCCAAATCAATGATTGTAGCACAAGTGAAAATCAACAAGACTCTTCTTTTTCAGTGTGCCCCACACTTTCCACACGCAACTCGGTTTTGACCTGTTTAGTCATATTTCTGGAGCATCCCTGCTTGTCAGTATAGTGAGGCCAATAGGAAATGGCATCTGACCTTTGGTTGTAGTATGGATCACATCTTCCAAACTGGCATGGGATAACGTACACAAATGCCTGACTTCCACAAAAATCTATGACTTATATTCTCAATGTCTGCCATCACCCTCAATGCTTCTATCATCCTTGATCCTCAACTTCTTCCTTTCTTACTATGACCTCATTTTCGGATGCGCTGCCGTAACTATCATCAATACATTCTGGAAAAGGTAATGCTTGTCCTCTCTGTCTTCAATAAAACGTACTAACATCAATCTAAAACAGGCAAAAAGACAGCATGTGATATAACGTGATATGTCATCTAATTGATCTGTCGTGATATTACTAAAATTTAAATTTTTTTGGTTGAACATTATTATTGTATTTTAAATGCAATTTTCTTAGCGTCATTTATAAATGTCCCATAGAGGGTTAAATTCACATTTTGCCAAATAATATATATATATGCACACACACACACACACATGTATATATATTATATATACGTGTGTATACACAGCAACGTCTCCAAGACACTTGAAGAATCCTACCTGCAAAGAAAATTAGGCACTTGTGTAAAAAAGAAAGGATGCTTTCAAAAATTATGAGCCTTGCTAATATTTGATTCATATCCTCTAATAAAACTTAGTGGACAAAACACAAATAAAAGAACAGCAGTGCCATTGAATTTCATTAATTGCACACTGCCGCAATGCTTAGAAGATGAAACAGACAATGAATGGAGACAGAAACGGATATTAATATCTTCTAATGCAAAGAGCAGCTGTATTACGGGTATGCAAACATAACATCTCTAATATAATAACCACCAGACTCTGAAAATGCATGCAGACGCTATTTCTCTTCTCAGATCTTCAGTCTCTGGTATTTGGCTGCCCCTGATGTGGATTCTGCGGGTACTAAAATCAAAGTACCCAATGAATGCAAGAAGCCTTTTACGTTCCTACTGTGTGCACAAAGGAGAATCTAATCAACTTGCTACCCACAAAACAGCAGGGTGCTCCAATTTCATATTTACTCGCAAAGCTAAAACAACCTCATTAAAGTGTTACACACTAATTTAACTGCGAGACAAAAGAAAAATGAATGTACAAGGGAGACACATCTTTATGAATCTTAATATTTTCCAGGGAAATCGGATGACTGCTGGAGGCCATCGTGATCGGAAACATGTAATTTACTTTCAGAAATCATTTTGTCTTGTGGAAAACTATCAGCATTACGTAACCGCAGTTAACGTAAATGTTATTTGAGTCAATATGCCGTTCTAACCACAGTTAGGTACTAGAGCACTTGATCTGACCCTTAAAGTGTACTAGTTGGTTCAGTCATTCAGAATCATATTCTAATATATCCAGTTTTAGAGGTTATTTTAGGTTATCTGACAAAAGTGTACTGATAGACCAAACTGCCAGTTAAAGAAAGTCAGCTAAAAAGCATGTGAACAAAGATAAAAAAGTCCAACAAAGTATGTATCAAAAAGTAAAGAAAATATCACACAGTTCAACAACAGCTCAACGAACAGAAAAGTCTTCATTTTGAAAGCAAGACATGAGAGCAAATACTGCAGGAAAGTGTTTCAGCAAGAAGCGGAGAGCTTATATCAAAGTAAAGTTCAGTCTGAAAACTTTCCAGAGTTTGCTCACGGGACACTTTTAATGACATATTTTCAGTCCAAGGAATAACTTTGAAAAGAGAAAAGATATTGCAGGGCCGAAAGCAAAGAGTGAAAATGTTCTGAATCGCACTATTGTTTCTGTGATAACCAACATTCTTCTTGAGGGGCAGTAAATCTAACAAAGTTTTGCAAATAAACTCATGTTGCTTCCTAAACGAATTGCCTTGACAGACAGTGGCACTTTTAAATCAGACAACTACTCAAACCAATCACAGCTTATCTATTCCCCCCAAGAGTGAACAAAACACTAATGAGATCAATATCATCATTCATCTGAAAATTGTCAACACATTGAGAGTTGCAATGCAACAAAACTGTTGCAAAGAAACAGTTATCAGTTAAAAAGTTTTTCAACACAGTTGCATGCAAACACTTTTTGTGTGTGTGTGTGTGTGTGTGAACTTGCTCTGCGTTTCCTACACCTTTTGACCAACAATGTCCATGACTTTGTAATTACTTGATAATATCATAGAAAATGTTCTCTCTGTATTTTAGAGCTTAGTATAACTAGAAATATCCTCTGTAATAAAAAAATGCATGACTTTTAAAAAATGTAATTAATTTCAAAGACTTCTCAAGGTCTGGAAATCACAGTTTTTTTGTTTTGTTTTGTTTTGTTTTTGTTTTTTCTCTTTTTTCCAGATTTTATCCATTACTGTGGAAACCCAGATGAATATCCAAACATCTATGCATGTTCACAATGCAGGCATGCCACCATTTCTGATCGTTTAAGTGCCAGCGGCACAACCATTTGTTCCAATACAGGGATGCAGTATGATATAAACCAACACTTGCAGGGTTTTTCTGTGCATCGTTACCGTACAACTTGCTTCAGGTGGGACACACGAAAATGATAAGCAGCATGTTCAGCAGAAATCAGACCGACTTACTCTGGATGTTGCAAGAAGAGAAACAGCTCACTCCTTCTTCCTCTTCTTCCGTCCGTAAAGTGATGCTGTGTGCTCACGGAGTGTCAGATAGTGACAGGTTTTCTTGAACTAAGCCAAACATGGATAGAAAAAGAAACCCAGACGCTTCAATCCAGCAAGCTCGCTGTGTCTTTACAGGACGCGCCGTTGCGCGCGGCAGCGCATCCTTTAAATGTGTGCGAGGAGCGCGATCTTGTCCACCTCTCCGGCTGTGGTCCAAACCTCACCTACGATTCCTCCTCAGACGCCTCTCTCCCTCCCCTACGACTGAAGCGATATGAAACAGAGAGAGAGAGGATGCGCATTGGCTGGCGGAGCGACTCAGTTCTTGCACGGCGCGTGCAGGAGTCTCGAGCTGTGAGTGAGTGAGTGAGTGAGTGTTTGAAGCAGCTCGCGCGTCTCAGCCTCGTCCTGAAAAAACTGCGCGAAACGGTAAGCGCGCATATCTCACAGCAGACAAACATTTAGCCGTTTAATGTTTTAGAATACATTTATAAAGAAATTGTCCAGATTTCAAAATTTTGATGCGCAGTTATATAAAAACAACTTTGATATAGGCTACCCAGTGGCATTAACTCCGTCATAACACAGTATTAAAATGTTTACCAGTACTGTGGTATTGAAACTAAACCGTTGAAACCTAAATCGCTTGTACTATACAAATCCCCCAGGGGAAACATATACAACAGCTTAAACCTGTTAGCTTAATGGTTTAATATGGTCTTCTGGCCAAGCACCCAAAACCAGCCAACACAGCCAGCTAACAGTTTATTTTAAACAGGATATAGCTGATATATAGTTGAAAAAAAATATATAGCTTTTAAATTATATATTTAAAAAATACAGTTTTTGTATAATGTTGCAAGTTCTTAATTTGTATTTCCATTCATGCATAACTATAAAAAACTTTGATAAAGGCCATGCAAAAAATTGGTACTTGATACCAAATAATTACCGCAGTAGATCTATTGGAAAGAACAGTGGCTAGTATAAATATAGACTGAGTATAAATAGCCTACATAGGTATTATTATTATTATTATTATTATTATTATTATTATTATTATTATTATCGTTATTATAATTTTTTGTACTAAATGATCTCTCCATTTTTTACAGACATAAACTTGCTTTAATTACAATGAAATTTAAACATAATTCTAAAAACCATATCATTCATTGTCAATTGGTATTGAATACTAATTAGAGCTTACATCAATATTTTAAACTAATATATATATATATATATATATATATATATATATATATATATATATACTGTATATGAATATTTCATACTTCTTGATTTCCATTAGAAATAGTATCAGATAGTAAATACCTCCTAAATGAATAGTTGATTGTATAAAAATATGTAATACTTTCTTGGTTTTATTTCCAGTTATTCAAAATTATATAAACTTTTTTAAACTCCATTTTAAAATAGTATTAAATACTCTTCACTTATTACCTGAATGAACAGTTGATGTAAATATGTTTATATAAATATATATTTCAAAAATACAGTTTTTGTATAACGTTGCAGGTTCTTCATTTTCATTTCCATTCATAATTATAAAAAACTTTGATAAAGGCAATGCAATAAATTTCCTTATATTAAATCCTTATATTATATACTTACTGCAGTAGACCTATTGGAAAGAACAGCGGCTAGTATGCATACAGTATAGCCTACATAGGTTATTATTATTATTATTATTATTATTATTATTATTATTATCATTATTATAATTGTTTGTACTAAATGATCTCTCTATTTTTTTTTACAGTCATAAACTTGTTTTAATTACAATGAAAATTTAAACATAATTCTAAAAACCATATAATTCATTGCCAATTGGTATTGAATACTAATTAGAGCTTACATCAATATTATAAAATATTATATATATATATATGTACACTCTATATGAATATTTCATACTTCTTGATTTCCATTAGAAATAGTATTGAATAGTAAAAACCTCCTAAATGAATAGTTGATTGTATAAAAATATTTAATACTTTCTTGGTTTTATTTCCCATTATTCTAAATAAAATATATATAGTATAAAAAAATATATAAACTTTTTAAACTCCATTTGAAATAATATTAAATACTATTCACTTATTACCTGAATGAACAGTTGATGTAAATATGTTTGCCTAAGTATTCTTCATTTTACAGTCAGAATCCAGTTTAGTTTTTGTACAAAATGTATCATTCCTTACGTAAATGTAACATAAACAAGACATATTGCACATCTTTGCTGAGGTAGATGGCCTATTTACTATTTAAAACTTTAATAGAACCTCATATTAAACTCAATATTTGATATAAATGAGGTCTGGATAGTAAGATGTTGATGTTATAACATATCTGGAATGAGAGATTATGCATAATGCCAGTTCATATGCTGGTTTTGTTTATAATCAACAGTGTTGCAATGTCAGTCTATGACATCTTCTCTATCCTCGGCTGGCTAAAAGGATCAAACAAGTTTTTCGTGTCATTGTACTCCCTGACTCTTGTTTCAAGACCTCTCATTTTGTATTAAATCAGCATGCTATGTTTATTCATCTCTGTCAAGTCTGTCTCTTTCCTCTTGTCAGGCACAGTCTACCCCTCCGCAATGACACTGAATAAGTCACAGACGCGGGCCTTGAGGGTTTTATCTGTGCATCAGAAACGCAATCATGCTCTAATTAAAACACCATTAATAGAGAAACAAAAATGTAGACACATACTCCGAGATCCAGCTCTCTGGAGTAACCTTCTCTACTCATGTTTAGCAGTGACACCACTGCATTAATCCACCTAAATCAAATTGCACAATCAGACACTTTCATCATTATAAGAGAGGAACTGGTTTGATCTTCATGCCAAATTAAACCCAACACAGACAGAAGCAGAGCGAAAGAGTGGCCGCTGTTTGCCACCGGCTCCCTGTTGACAGCATCGGTGTAGATTTTCTGTAAGCCCGGATCATAAAGCTTTAAGCACAATCCTCTAATATATCCCAGAATTATTAAACAAGCATCAGCAAAGGCTGACGTTTACACAAACCCCTCATTAAGGCCACAAGAAAGGCCACGTTGCCAATCAAAATGTCACTGCTTGCAACTACAGATCCGAAAGCTTAAAAGCAGATCCATAATCTCATTTCCATAAAGCTTTCTGTTGTAATTTGTAGGCTTAATCATTTATTAAGCACATTGATCTTTGTTGTCAAGACGTCTTCTGCTTGTGCATGCAGCCAATCAGTTTGAAATATTGAATATACCTGTGTCTTCTCAAAAGCATCAGTCTAAAACTCTGGGTTCAGACAGATTAAGTCAAACGTCTGTTGTTTTCTGTGGTAAACATTTGACTGCATGCATTATTGCTTTTGTAGGATGTTATGCTTCACTGGCTCTTTATCATGACTTGTTCTGTATGAGAAGGATGTGCAAAATGCTCAGCTCCTCTGGGCGGCAGGATCAATGTTTGGCCTCTGGGGGAGCTGTTATCCTTTTATTGATGCAAGTGATTCTGAGGTGGGCTGCACATATCACCTCCCTGCAACTCTCATGGCTAATTTGTATATATTGTGATATTTGTGTACAGTGCTTTATGACGCTAATGAACAAACTGATGCGTTGAAAGGGAACAAACTCCAAAATAATAATGTTTCAAGGGACAGCTGTTTGTTCATCAGTTTTTTTGAGGTGATGCATATTTAGAGGCCTAAAGCAGCAGAAGAAGAAAATTCTTGCTTAAAAATAACATCTCTCATCCTCCTAGGCACAGTCAGTAACTGTCTGTGAAGTTGGAGTCTCTGTTTTAGCTCCATTTCAGTGGCTGCATTTATTCACACTTATTCACCAGAGTTCATTCCTCTAAATAACAGTTCCAGCTTACTCTCACGTTGAAGATGCACCCCTTCGTTTGACAGGTTTCGTCCTGTTCTGTCTGCATTCAAACACTGTAAAATTTGTAAAAATCATTTTTGAATCTTCTCAATACAGATAACTGAGCTCAGTTTATCCAATTTAGTAATTTCAGGTTTCACGTTATTTCTTTATTTACAATTTTTACTCAACATTAACTACATGTGCTGATTTTTTTAAAAAAAATTTATGTTCTTGGAGGGGGCATTAGTGGCTGTCCATCGTGATCAAAGAAAAAAAAGCAATTCTAAACATTTTTAGACATGTTAGTCTAGAGTTTTTGTTTGTTAAGAGACCCAGGTTCAAAACCCAAACTATTATATAATATATATATATATATTTTTTTTGTAATAAACATGGAATTGAAAGCCAGTGATCACCATGTATTTTTATTGCATGGAAAAAAGGAAAGAGAGAGCTTTGACATTTTGATAATAACTCCTTTTATGCTTTACGGTGAAAAAGTCACATTAGTATAGATCAACACAAGGGTGGGTAGAAGATAACAGCATTTACAGTTTCACTGGACTGACCAAACAGGAATATAATGTATATACCAGGGATGGGCGACGTTGGTCCTGGAGTGATGCTGTCTTGCAGAGTTTAGCTCCAACCCTGGTAAAATACTCACCTGCCTGTAGCCTTATTAATCCTGAAGACAGTGATTAGCTTGTTCAGGTGTGTTTGATTAGGGTTGGAGCTTAAAGGGATAGTTCACCCAAAAATGAAAATTACCCCATGATTTACTCACCCTCAAGCCATCCTAGGTGTATATGACATTCTTGTTTTAGACGAATACAATCAGAGTTATATTAAAAAATGTCCTGGCTAATCCAAGCTTTATAATGGCAGTAAATGGCAGCCCAAAAAAGTGCATCCATCCATTATAAAAGTAATCCATACGGCTCCAGGGGGTTAATAAAGGCCTTCTGAAGCGAATCGATGGGTTTTTGTAAGAAAAATATCCATATTTAAAGTAAAATATCTAGCTTCCGGCAGACCGACTTCTGTATTCAACTTACAGAAAAAGCGTAACTGGCGCGACGATGACTTCGGATGTAGCGTAAGCGTTTTGAATTACGAGAGGCATTACGCTTTTGTTCTTAAGTTGAATACAGAAGGCGGTCCGCCGGAAGCTAGATATTTTACTTTATAACATGTTAAATATGGATATTATAAGTATTCTAAGCTTGGCTTGTAGTTGTGTTTACTCTTTTGACTGAGTAGCCTATTAAATACTTTTTTCACATAGTTTTAAATATTGTCTTATAAACTTACATTGAAAATATTGATTTTTAAAGAAAACAGATATGTCCCTAATTCTGAGTATCAGAATTTTTGTGTAGGCTAGTCCACTGGTAGTGTACATAGGAATTTACTTCAAATCTACTTTACTCTTTCCCCACCACTGACTGAATTTTCCGGCTATCCATGTTTTCACTGTTATACGATAAGGGGCACTATTACATATCGCTAGTACAGAATCTCCGGATCAAAACACAGGTGAAGAAGAAGCAGAAACAAATGATAGAAGATTGCTTATGCAAATGTAAAATAACGTGATCATCAAACATTAAACAGCATGTAAGTTCAAAACTGCCTAACTTTACTGAATTAAATGTTGAACCCATGAAGAAGAAACTTTGGGGGTGTTGATGGACTCAATCTACTCCAATTGTGTATTTATCATCGTTCTGAATCTGATCAGGATGAAGTCTTTGACAAAAATGCGATTTCCTCAGCTTATTGTTTAAAATGTTGCTTTTTTTAATGAATCTTACCCACATTCAAGTGCTGATAAAAAAGGATGCATGAAGCTAGAATAAAATGTTTTTAAAATGGCAAGGGTTAAAGTACAGTTAAAGGTATATTTTAAGTATAAAAACTTAAAGGGTTAGTTCACCCAAAAATTAAAATTCTGTCATTAATTACTCACCCTCATGTCGTTCCAAAACCCGTAAGACCTTCGTTCATCTTCGGAACACAAATTAAGATATTTTTGATGAAATCAGAGAGCTTTCTGACCCCTTCATAGACAGCTCTTTAATTACAACTTTCAAGGCCCAGAAAGGTAGGAAAGACATCATTAAAATAGTCCATGTGACTACAGTGGTTCAACCTTAATTTTATCAACAATTTCTTCTCATCTGTGTCAGTCTCCTACGCAGTTTACGTTGTAAATACAATGCAGCACTTCTGAGTTCTACGTCAGAACGCCGGCTCACCACTGGCCGATGCTGTTTACGTGAGCACCACGACGCATTTCAATTTTTGTTTTTTGCTCACAAAAAGTATTCTCATCGCTTCATAAAATTAAGGTTTAACCACTTTAGTCACATGGACTATTTTAATGATGTCTTTCCTACCTTGTGGGCCTTTAAAGTGGTAATTAAATTGCTTCTCTATGGAGGGGTCAGAGAGCTCTCGGATTTCATCAAAAATATCTTAATTTGTGTTACGAGGATGAACGAAGGTCTTACGGGTTTGGAATGGCATTATAGTGAGTAATTAATGACAGAATTTTAATTTTTGGGTGAACTAACCCTTTAATATCTAAATAGGAACATAGTAGTATACTTAAAGTGCAAAAATAATATATAAATAGTAAACTATAAGTATGATGTTATGTTCACTTAAACAAAACTTACAAGTATACTTGCAGTATAAAACTATTTAACTAGTAGTTTACTGAGAGTATAAAAGTGTACTTTCATAAACTAAAACAATTGCTACAAGTAGGCTATTTGGCTAGTAAACTATCAGTATACCTATAAGTTCACTTGTAATATACACTTCCAAGTATACTTAATAAAATGAATTTGAAGTATACTTATTTTTTTATAAGGGTATCCTTCTGAAATGGTTGTACAAGCTTTGACAACATCCAAAGTAATATCACTTTGGATACAAGTGTTTGCTAAATGACAACTTACTTATGTATACCATCACTTTGCATCAAATCACAGGTAAAGTATTCAGACCCCTGGAGATTCTGTTTAATTAAACATTCAAACAAAAAAATCAATGCATAGGTCCACAAATTGAGATCTATCAGATATCCATCTTTTAATCTAATCATCTGTTTTATGAAAATAATTCACTGTGACTCGCTCTATAAACTCACTATGCACGGCACTATGAACCTCATCAATTGCTTCTCAGAATATTGCTGAAATAAATTTCCATGGTCATCTTTGTCTAGTGCGGTAAAATAGCAGGAGGCAATTAAATACTCACTCAAGGGGGTAATGCATCTCTCCTGTTTAGACAGAGCGATCCTTTACCTCGGTCTCATGTAATTAGCAACAAATCACAATCTCTTAATGTTTTCCCATGCGCTGAATTCCACTTACTTTCTCATCAGCTCTTTGAGATATTCGAGACGAGATGTAATCAAGGCTCTCATCCACCACTGCTACCTGATTTTAACATTACAAAATGACTTTTCCAAGAGTGTTAAAAGGCCTTGTGAGAATAGGCTGTTCAAGCAGGTACGTACTGTAAGTACAGGTAGACCAAATGGCACTCAATATGACACATCACTTAACGGAATAGTTCACCCCAAAAGGAAAATTGTCATTTACTCATCCTCGTGTGGTTTCAAACCTGTATGCTGTTATTTGTTTTTCTTTGAAAAAATTAATTTTTGAAGAATCATCAAGTCGCTCTTTTCCATAAAATAGCAGCTATCAAGTCAAAACAGAGACTTACATGCTACTATAAAAAATAAAAATAAATGATGCGCAGCAGAAAACATGGAGGGAAGCGCTTTTGAGTTCCAACATTTTTGTTGGGCATTGTTGGGACCTGGTCACAGAACCAAGGAGTGGGCCCCTCACCAAACCACACTAAGCGTTGAACATTGTAGCCAATCACAGAGAAGCCTGTTGAGCGTGTGAATGCAGTGGCCAATCAGAGCTGTTTAAGTTAGTAAGGATCCCCTTCGCTCAAAACGTCAGTTTTTTTTTGTCAGGGCAAGCTCACTAAGATCTGAACGCTCGCAAATCCTTTCAATATAACCAATGAAAGTGTAGACACAATGTAAATAAGAGATTAATTGTGGTTCTTTGATTATAATGGGAGTTTTGGCAAGCATTCAGAACTGAAAATTAAGTGATTGACAGCTTCAGTGATTAAAAAGGGAGTGCACTTTGCAAGCTTTATCCCATGCACTAGTTCAATAAAAGTTGTGTTGCTAACACACAATGCACAGTTTCAGGAGTGACAACCACTAAATTATCTCTTCACAGCGCGAACACGAATATGCACGGGACAGCTTGAATGCAGGTAATACTGTATCATCGGGTATCTAATTAGGTCGGTGCTTGGTAAAAAAAAAAAAACAGTACCACAGAAAGACTGGTATTGTCACATTTGTACAGTATCCACTTTGTACCAAAGTACCGGTATTTTTGACAAAACTACAAGGTAAAGGGATAAGAACAGTTATGCTTTTCTCTCACAAGGCTCACCATTCTTTAAATAAGTAAATAAATAAACAGACGTTGTCTGCTCTCCTGCAGCTTTTTTTTCGATAACCAGATTTAGGCTTCGTGATTTGTAGTGTGCAACCCCTTTTTAGGCAAAAGGCATCTGTTATAATCGCGTTGCGCATTATAACTAATCACACGTGATTCTTTTGAGCTTATGAATGCAATGTCTAATAATCAGAGGCGTTTAGATTAGTCATCGCTGAAACGTGGGAGTTTTGTTCAGAGCGCGCTCTCGCTCACTGAAATCTGCACTCTCATCATAAACAACAAAGCAGAGATGTAACCTATGTGCAATGTACATAGGAGATTCATTCATCATACAATGATTGACTGTTTTGTTCAGCAGCGAAAATAGTTTCAAACAAAGATCACAGCAGAACCATAGCGCATCTGATGTGACTGGCATAAAGTTGGCTTGACGTTGGACGTTCGATATTCACGAATTTAGGGACCATCTCTAAAGTTACATACGACATTGGTACACACGTTTCTAACTTCAATAGCATTTGAAGAGAATGTTTTACAGTCATAAAACCAACTGTAATGTGTTCATCTAGGTGTTAGGTATGATGCACACCTTTTAGATTTTTAATATTTTTTATAAAATATACTGTCAATTCACATGAAAATATGGATATGTATTTCACTAGGCTACTGTATGGGCTTATACACAAAATATGCTAGATTTGAATAGGCGTATGTCATAGCTAATATAACACTTATGAGAATATTGCTTGAGAATAAATATTATATATAATATATCATATAATAAATTCTCCAAAAAACACCAAAAAATCATATATTTTTCAGACAAGCAACCGTTTTCTCTGTCTAGATTAAGGAGCTTTACACACAACCGTATCAGAGCTAAATAGGCCTATTTGATGACATGTCATGTAGACTTGATCATGTAGAGTTGGTGTGTACAGTGGTCATTTACATATAGCCAACAACAAATTTCCCAACAACAAAATTGTGGCCAGTGAAAATGCTGAGTGGCTAGTAACTTTGGAAAACCACTAGCCACAGTGGCTGGTGAGCAAAAAAGTTAATGTCAAGCCCTGGGTGCAACGTATCATAGCTGATCCGTGATCCGTACGGACCAGGCCCCACGGTCTTAAAGTGGCAGCAGCCTAATGTTCCTGTTGTTGTCTGTGTTATTAATGTTAATACAATAAAATAAAAATACAGCTTTAACAAAGATTAACCTATATTTCATTTCTACAATGAACAAATAGTGTCATTTTACATTTAGGCCTAACTATTCATTTCTGTACCTGAATACTATTGTTAGACTTTGTTATATAGCATTCATCTCTGCTTGTAATTTGTGTATTTGTTCTTATTTAATTACTGACTTGTCTTTAATAATGTTTGCACTTTATTAGTTGGGCTAGTAGTTTTTTTTGTGGTATCGAAGGACTTGAAGTGAGTTTTAAGTGTGCCGCGTGCAGTGTGAGTACCAAGCAGCATCTCCAGGTACACCCTTGAGAACCAGACCAAAAAAGTTATGTGCACCCCTGAGCTTTAACATGCTTTTCTCAAAAAGAATGAGAATAATAAAGTTAAAATTACATTAGTGTAAGTAAATTATGACTTTTTTGGATGAACTCTTCCTTTAAGCCATCTTAAAATGTGCATTAAACCTACAGTAAGTTGCGATAGTCTTTTTCCCCCCTATTGTGACATATTTGAGTATATCAGCCGATCATTATCACAAAAAAATCCCTTCAGAGTGATACAAGGGTGATTTTATGGAAGCTTGTTTCCGCCACAGAATAAAAAAATAAAAAGGTAATTGTAACTTTTTATCTCAGGAGTTTACATCTTGCAATTGCGAGTTATAAAGCCAGAATTGCGTGATATGAAGTTGCGTGTTACAAAGTCAGAATTGCATGATATAAACTCACAATTGCTTTTAAGAATTGCAAAAGTTTATATCTCGCAATTCTGACTTCTTTTCTCAGAATCGTGAGTTTATATTTCACAATTCTGACTTTATAACAATTGCGAGAAAAAAAGTAAGAAAAAAAGTTTTATTTTATTATTTTATATTTTATGTTTCCTGGGGTACACTTATAATGTTAGTATGATTTTTACATCAAAAATGGTCATAATTTAGACATTTTTCCTACCCTGAAGTGCTGTGAGACTTTAGTGTAAACGCCCACTGCTGTGATTGGCTATCATATTTGCATATGAAATAACTAAGTATTACATGTGGAACTCTCTCGAAAACTTTTAGCATGTTTTTACTATTACAGCTCTCAAGGTTAACTAGTCGTGAAAGTGTTGATTATAGCATTATATTTAGATTGTGGCATGAAAGGCTGCAGTGATGAGCATTGTAGCCAATCACAGACATGTTGAGCTCATGAATGCAGTGATTTCGTCATTGTAACTCGATTTCTGCACTCTCACGAATGCTTTCATTATAACTGACAATGCAAACACGATGTAAATAAGAGATTCTTTTGGCGAGAGTCCAGAACTCACTGATATACTCGCACTGTTTGATTGACAGCTCCAGCGATTGCAAAGGGAGTGTTCTTTCATCGCTTTCTATATATAATTTAACAGTTTAAATAATAGATTATTTTCATCCTACTAAGAGAAACAATGTGAAGTTGACCGCTTAGTCACTGGTTTGATTTACTGACACATAAACAGCAATAAACGATTTTGAGACAAAGAACATCTGACTGTACATGAATCATTACATATCAGAAATCACTGGTCACTGGTGATTTTGGTTAGACACATGTTAACATGTTAGATGCTCGCTTATTTACCTACTACTTGTCATGCACAAATCAGTGGGCGCGGCTACAGTGGTGACGATGTAGAAGTAGGCGTTGATCTTCCGCAGAGATGGTCTTTCACCTATCTATAGAAAACAAGTTGTCCCCTTTAAATTGTTTTAAACAAGCTTCCAGTGATAACCAGATGACCGTACATTATCCTTTATATAATGAGCGCTAATAATTCTTTAACTGGCATTAAAAAGTAAATAGGGTCAATTTACATTAACAAAACATGACATCTTGATAACAAGTGTCAAAGACTTTTTTTGTAATGTAGTGCTTTTTACTGAAACTCATGCTTCATATTATGATCACGTTCCACCACTAGGCATGTTTGGATGCAGTCTGGCGGCGGTGCGAGAAGCAGGCCCCTCTGTTTCCTCCTGTGATATGAAAACCGTGTGGCTCCTCACCTCTGAATTGTCACAAAAAGCACTGACATCTGTGGCTTACAGATGGCTTGTGATGATGTTGCGAATTACTGACTCACTGCTCTGCTATGAAAGGGAACCGAAAGGAGAAAATTGTAAGTCCTTTCTGTTTGAATGAGCAGAGGTCCTTCCAGGGAGAGACAGATGTTAATTTATCTCCATTACCCACTCAGGGCAAGCCATCTGAGGTACACTGCTCTGCAATTGACTGTGTCACTGCAGCATGTAGCGGTCTCCGAGGCGGTGAGGACTATCTGACTGAGCCTTTCAACCACATCACTTCCTTCCCATCCTGATCTCACAAGGAAACGTAACTATGAGGTGTCGATTTCGTATGAATTTGTATGATGCAAATTGTAAGTATGTATGACAGTCTCAGTTTCAGAATTTTAAATTTTTTACATGAATTTCAGAATATCTCAGGCATGTCCCATTTTGACAGCAGCAGCACTTGAGCTGCATGACCCTGCCCTCCGGCATGATCTGAGAGCATCTTGAGCTTCTGTATATTTCATATCCTAGAATTCATAGTGCAGAATCTTAAATGTATTTCCTCATTTATGTATAATGTTTCTTTGTTTAGCATTTTTAAAAATCCTAAAACTTTAATCCCGGGTTTTTCCAATTGTTTGCCACAAAGCTCAAAACATGGATGCTTTAGCCCTGCATGCATTTTAAAGTACAGGATGCAATTAATGGCTACACATAGACTGTTCACCACAGCCAAAGTTCAGAGTCTGAACGTTTGCTTTTGCTCACACTATCGGTTCAGTTTAGGGTAGGGTTTGTGGTATGTTATTTTCAAATGCAATTGAGAGTTAACCTTTTAATGCCAGTCACCAGACATGTAATTTCCAAACAGCCGCACAATGTACAACAACCCACTTAATCAAAAGTTGCCAGATTCACGTTCATATTTTTGAGAAAAAACTGAACATGCTTTTAGAGCCGTTCACTGCACATATTTCACTTCGAAAGTGTTGCAAATTGTGAAGAAGCAATGTAAAATATTTTTGCATAAATATTGCAACAGGCACGTTTTTCCAATGAGCCTTTTTTGAATAATATAATATAAAGCAGTGCGATATGGCTGTATATCAGCACGGCCACAGGCCTCATGCCGTAGGTAATAACAGCATGCTGAAATACAGCCATATCACACAGCTACGAGTGTGATGTTGCATTTATACAACAGTTCGATGGCACAAGTGAGTAAATAAATAAGAAACAGCAGTGGAGTGTCTTTAAAAACGCTCTTTTGTGTGAAACTACTTTATTTTGCCGCAGATTTAAATCTCAAGTTGACAGTTTAACAGCTGTGACCAAGCCTCCATTACTAATTCTAAAACGTCACTTTAGAACTAGTAACGAAGGAAGGTTGAGTCGCTTCATTGAAGCTTATTGTATTATGTGGAGTAGAGTATTATGGTATTATGAGAGAGAAAGATTGACTAAACAAGTGTATTACCTGCATCTGATATAGCATTCATTCTTCAGGTCGATGTCCATAATATTATATCTATTATAAAAAATCAGTTTGAATGTCCGCTGAGGAAAGCAATATGTAGCGAATTAGCTCAGAGGGGAAATATTAATAATTATTCATAACTCATTATGATTAATTATGAATATTTGAATCAGTTAATAAGATTAACTGGATGTAGCTACATTAACATTACAATCAATCAATCAGTTCATCCTGTGAATGCTCAGTATTGATTATTAATTAATTATAAGAAAAGGATATTTTTCATGGCCACAGAAAAATAATTCTTTATTTGTATTTACAGCACTTAGAGTGCATAATAAGATCGATCATTTAAGGGACAATTTGTTTGCAGGCAGGGAGTCCGAACCAAACATATATTGTGCACAAAGTTTATTAACTAAATCAAGGACAAGATTAAACTAACATAAAAGCATACATACACATCATACATACAGTGGGGAGAACAAGTATTTTATACATGGCCAATTTTGCAGGTTTGCCCACTTACAAAGCATGTAGAAGTCTGTAATTAAAAAAAACAAAAATCCAGAAAATCACATTGCATGATTTTTAAGTAATTAATTCGCATTTTATTGCATGACATAAGTATTTGATACATCAGAAAAGCAGAACTTAATCTTTGGTACAGAAACCTTTGTTTGCAATTACAGAGATCATACGTTTCCTGTAGTTCTTGACCAGGTTTGCACACACTGCAGCAGGGATTTTGGCCCACTCCTCCATACAGACCTTCTCCAGATCCTTCAGGTTTCGGGGCTGTCGCTGGACAATACGGACTTTCAGATCCCTCCAAAGATTTTCTATTGGGTTCAGGTCTGGAGACTGGCTAGGCCACTCCAGGACCTTGAGATGCTTCTTACGGAGCCACTCCTTAGTTGCCCTGGCTGTGTGTTTCAGGTCGTTGTCATGCTGGAAGACCCAGCCACGACCCATCTTCAATGCTCTTACTGAGGGAAGGAGGTTGTTGGCCAAGATCTCGCGATACATGGCCCCATCCATCCTCCCAATGATGTTTCAATGATGTTTCCACCTCCATGCTTCATGGTTGGGATGGTGTTCTTCGGGTTGTACTCATCACTCAGCCTTCACTTGACACCTGTGTGAAGGGTTTAGAGGAGGATGTTGTCGTCGACGGCTGTGGGACGTCCTGTGGTGTGCGCAGGTTGAGGGTGCTGTCTTCCATGGCTCCGTCCAGTGGCTTGTCTGGTACCTGGGCGGTTGCCATAGTGACAGTTCTGCACTGGTCCTGTGCTTGCTCTGTCCAGCTGCTCTCATTGTTCAGCAGCTGTCTGAGCCATTTCAAGTCTTTTGATTCTGGTTTGAGCCTCAGTCTCTAGCTGGTCTGTGAGGCTTTGAGCATGTGTCCGGTCCTTGCTGGTCTCTGTGATCTGCTGTGTGAGGTTGTTTTACCTTCTGTTTCAGATCCATGAGGTGGGAGCTAAGCGGGTGATACCATTGGTCACCTGTGTGGCTACAACTCTGGCTTGGGTCAGGTATTGTTAGTCCTCTTCTCTCATTGTCCAGTTGCGTCGGCTCTGGTGCTGTGGGCTTTCCACAACCCTTGGTGGAAACATGTTCCTCGCAATGGTCAGTCAGTCCTTTAGGTCCCCCGTCTGGGAGGATGGGCTGAGCATCTGCAACATTTTGGCACACTTGTTGTTGAGAGTAGGATGAGGGACCAAAGCATGACCCTAAAGAGTTCATAGCTAAAGGTTCAATGGGTCAGCTAGTGATATAGCATACAGCTTGATGTTTCTGGCATATTTTTCTATTGAAATGTGTCTGCCATGATTAATCGATTGACTAATCGATTCTGGTACAGTTTAAGTTTATATGCTGCTGAGGTGAGCTTCTTTTGTCAAAACAGACTTACGCTTTAATACTGAAATTAGAGTCTCTTTTCTAAAGTCAGAGTAACCTTACGCTGATAGCATTTGACCTATGTTAACAAACAATAGATGGAAAGACACAAATTTAATTCAAGAAATCAAAAGCCAGGAGAGACAATAGAGGCATATGTAACCGACCTACGAAACAAGGCACAGAGTTGCAGGTTTGGAGATTTACAGGAGGAACTGATAAGGGATCGACTTGTGTGTGGGATACTCAATGATGGAATGAGAAAACTTCTGCTGCGTGACAATGAGCTAACATTGACAAAAGCCATTGAAACATGTCAAATACATGAACTGACAGACCAGCGCACTTAAACACTAGCTGGACCAAAGCACAATTTGGCAAATGTGGACAGTGTTCAACAAACGGTAAAAAGAAAAACATTTCGTACTCCCAAACACAGATCAGAAAAGTTTTCCCCACAACAAATTAATAATTGCAGCAATTGTGGAAGCAACCATGAGGCAAAACGGGAGAAATGTCCTGCATATGGCCAGCAGTGTCACAGGTGCAACAAATGGAACCACTTCCAAAAATGCTGCAAATCTATGAAAGTTCATCATACACGGAATCTAAAAAAGACTGTAAATCAAATTGATGTTGCCAGAGCTTCAAACAGCAGTGAAGACTCATTCTTTATATACAGAGTTTCCTTAAATCACCAGAAGGTGGCAGAAATGGACACAAAACAGTCAAAGAAAACAATAGCAATATCTTGCACAGTCCAAACCAATGGAAAGCCTCTCAAACTAAAGATCGACACAGGAGCCTCATGCAACATCATGTCTATGCAGACATTTGCGCAGGTAAAGCAAGAAGAGAATCTTCAGTTGTCAAGACATGTGAAGCTTGTTGCATATGGTGGAGAGGAGATCCAGACTGCGGGTTCAACTGTGCTATCATGCAACCTGAGTGACCAGAACTATTCTCTACAGTTCTATGTTGTGGAAAAAAATGACTGTTTATGACTGTCTACGGATGGGCTCATACTCATTTCTCTCAATAACGCAGTGCACCAGGTCAGTCTAAAAGAGAACTCAAGTTTTGCCCAGCAGATTAACACAGAATATGCAGATCTTTTCCTAGATGTAGGAAGACTTCCTGTAACATACTGCATGAAGCTCAACCTGTCATCCGTCCAGCACGAGGAATTCCTGCAGCAATGCAACACAAGGTAAAAGCAGAGTTGGAAAGAATGGTCGCTATCGGCGTTATCGCTCCTATATCTGAGCCAACCGATTGGGTGTCATCCATGGTGGCCACTCATAAGAAAAACTCAGATGAAATAAGACTGTGTATTGACCCTAGGGACCTGAACAAGTTTCTAAAACGTCCACATCACTCCATGCGCACAGTGGAAGAAGTGGCAGCGCAGATGCCAAACTCCACTGTATTCTCAGTATTATACGCCAAAAGCTCGTTCTGGCACTGGATCATAAGTCTTCCCTACTGACTACTTTCAGTACGCCATTTGGAAGATTTAGATTTCTTCGGATGCCCTTTGGCATTAATTCAGCCAGCGAGGTCTTTCAGCGTGCTATGGAACAAATCTTCACTGGCTACCCGTGTGCAGTCATAGTTGATGACATCATTGTGAGGGGCAATGGCGAGCAGGAACACGATGCAAATTTGAAGAAAGTGTTAGACCGTGCTTGTGAAGTGAACTTGAGACTGAACCCTCAAAAGTGCAAATTCCGCCTAAGTTCCGAGCTATGTTGGTCATATTTTCACAAGCAAGGGACTACAACCTGACCCGGCTAAAACAAAAGCAATCACAGAAATGCTGCCGCCAGACAATGTCACTGCACTGCAGCGCTTCCTGGGTATGATCAATTACTTAGGAAAATTCATACCAAACCTCAGTGAGTTGTCTGCACCCCTGCGTGAGCTGACCTATAAAAACACAGAGTGGTGCTGGATTAAACAGCATCAGGATGCTTTCGAAGATCTGAAGCACAGGATTTCTAGTCCACCTACCTTGAAATACTATGACATCCAGAAACCTGTCACACTCACCTGTGATGCTTCCCAGTTTGGACTCGGAGCTGCGTGTCTTCAAGAAAACGCTCCTGTCGCGTACGCTTCACGTACTCTGACGCAAACAGAAGTGCGTTATGCGCAGGTTGAAAAAGAGCTTCTGGCTGTGGTATTCGCATGCACCAAATTCATTGACTACATTGAAATGGATCACCAGCCACTAGTAACCATCCTTAACAAGCCTATCCACACAGCTCCAGCAAGGCTGCAACGCATGATGCTAAGATTGCAGAAATACAACTTCACAATCACGTACAAGAAAGGAAAACACATGTTCCTTGCCGACACATTGTCACGTTCCCCCAGAGACTCACCAGACGAACACACTGATGACAGAGCTGACTTCGAGGTCATGTCAATTCAACACATCTCGTCTTCTAGACTGAAAGAGCTTCAAACTCACACAACACAAGATCCGATCCTTCAACGACTCTGCAGTATTATCAAGTCAGGATGGCCCTCTATCCAGTCAAAGCTGCCAGCAGAAATTTGTGAGTATTTTCCTTTCAGGGATGAGCTCACAGTCGATGAAGGTGTACTCATGAAGGGACAGAGAACAGTTGTTCCAGAATCACTGCGAGTATATCAGCATTATTCACAGAGGTCACCCCGGCCTTGATGCAACCAAACGCAGGGCACGAGGCATTGTGTTCTGGCCTTCTCTAACCAAAGATATTGAAAAGGAGGTACTGTCGTGCTCTGTCTGTAACAGTATGAGCCCCATCAACCAAAAGAGCCTCTTCACTTACACGACATCCCTGATCCTCCGTGGTCAAGTGTGGCTACAGATATCTTTGAGTGGAATGGTCAACACTATCTCGTACTAGTTGACCTCTATTCAGGATGGTTCGAAATTGATCTGCTTCGCGACCTGTCCTCCAGTACAGTGATCACAAAACTCAAAAGGCACTTTGCAGTTCATGGGAGTCCGCACAAAGTCTTTTCAGACACCGGTACCCAATTTTCAAGCCAACGGTTCAAAGAATTTGCTGCTGCCTGGGATTTTACACACACCACCAGTAGCCCTGAGTATCCACAAGCTAACGGGCTAGCCAAGAGGGCAGTGCGGAGTGCAAAACATCTAATGGAGAAATCCAAAAGGGATGGCTCGGATGTGTTTCAAAACTTGTTCAACCTCAGAAATATTCCACGCGACGAGACACTGGGTTCACCAGCGGATTATGTCGGAGATTAATGTCGAGGCAGATGCGCACAACTCTGCCAATCAGCAAGTCCATTCTGGTGCCAGCCTCAAAGGACAACGTTGCTGTCAAGACTCAACTCTCAAAGAAGAGACACTGTCAAAAGACATACTACGACAAGTCCAGCAGAGCTCTCCGGCCACTCTTACAAGGTGAGATAGTGAGACTTGCAACTTATAAAGGCCATGACCGAATTGGACTCGTCAAACAGCTCTGTGATGAACCAAGGTCATATCTTGTGGAGACTGAAGGAAAAGAATACAGACGAAACCGAAAACATATCCTTCCTGTCGCGGAGCCACAACCACAACGGTTTGAGCACAGCGATATGTAATTTCCCTTTGTCCAGACCCACTCTGCTGAATCTAAGCACAAATACTCCACTCCAAGTGAAGTCAAAGAACAATGCACCCCACAAGGAGCTGAGAAGAAGCCGCTGAATGAACATTCAACAAGAGTTCTTTCCGGAGAACAGCTGTGTGGGCCGCATGAATGGCTATGTGGGCCGCTTAGGGCGTGAATAGTGGTGTAATAATGTAACTGTCACTGAAGTCAAAATCACAATCACTAACAAACCCTTGCGCAATACCAAATACAGCATATTATTTATAAAATAATATTTATAGAACAATAATATTTAAATTAACAACAATAGCCATTATAAAAGACAATAGGAAATAAACACAAGCAAACAATTCAATCAAACGTACAAAACCAGCGCTCTAGTACAGGATTCAAGTTAAATATAGCCTAAATGTAAAGTTATAAAACTTAATTTTCCCTTAAACACAAATCGGTTTGCTCTGGAACAAGTAATAGATTAATAAGACCAAAGATTGCCCGTTTGATATACCCCAAATTAATTATATCTCATGTTTAACCACTATCTACATACAGTATACAGTAAAAGCCAGCGACAAATTCCTGGAGGACTGGCCGAGATGAAGCTGTTCTCTGCGGGTACATGAGCGCTGAACGGCCGCTGACGGCCTGGAGCTCGCATCTGCAAAAGCTTTTAAACAAATTGTAAAACAGGCGCTATGTTTATATATGAGTCACATATCTGAGGTCTAAATAACTACATTCTTGCCTAAAAAACTCTTAAAACTACATTCCGTGACACAATGACAGTAGTATTTGTAAAATTATGGAGGTTTGCTCGTCCGCCATGACACTCTCTGTGAGAAATCTTGCGAGCGGAGTGATACAAACTGTGAAGAGGTTAGAGTGCTGTTACTGGGAGAATATCCCACAGCTCTCAGCCAATCAGATTCAAGAACCAGAAAGAATATAATATAATATAATATAATGTAATAATAATAATATAAATTAATAGCAAGTAGCAAATAATTAAATACACTCAAGAAAAATGTTCAGAACTGCAATTCTATGTGGAATTACTGTAAAGATGATAAACCTTATTGACTTTCAAGCCCATATGAATTGTGCTGACATTCAGCTAATGAGCGTTAGTGTAAGTCAGAGAGAGATGGAGTGAGAGGACTTCCCATGTTATCACATTCCCCACAGGCGCAACAGAGACGAGGGACCAATCATTTCCCATCACCTGACAATGTTGCACTTGATAAGTGAGGCTGTATCCAGATTGGCGGGAGGGAGAGGTGAGGGATTGTGTAGTGTGTGTTTGAATGCGGCGGTAGAGGCTGTATGGCGTAGCCCAGAAGGCATTTTTCCTCTAGACCACAGATTGTGTCAGCAAAAGGAATGGCTTGATCCGCTAGAAGCAACCATTGTTCTGGTATGCCACTCCCCGTTTATGTTGACCGTTGAACGAGCGAGGATGTGGCCATCTGACCCCACTCTTCCACATTATGGATCTGTGATTTGCACAGAAAGTTGTCTGGAAGACACTTTAAACACATGACTGAACTGCAGCAGCAATATTCAAACAGGAGAATAAAATGTACACTGGCCTTTGCAAATGTATGTGCGTAAATACATTCATTTGTTTGTATATGTGTTCTGCGTTCCAGCGCATTCGCGTTTGATCGTGCCATTTCCATTGCTTTGTTCGGCAGGCTTGTGTGGGTGTACGTATAAAAGACCACTCATGCATAGACAAACATATATCTAACTGATTTCTTACCCAGAATCTTAACGGTATGCATACTTCTGCAGACTCACAGCAAGGTTTTAGTGCAGATGGTGAGGTGCATTATCATGCCAGGGAAATGCGAGCAATTGCTCTTTATTGCAGAGCAGATGCTGACTGCATGGAAGTGGTATATTGCTAACGGAATGGTAGATTGCCTCTTTTCATTGATGACAGTAGAAACATCTGCGGGAAAGGGTATTTATGCAGGCGAGACGTGATATAAAATCACTCTGCCAGAGATAAGAGATTAAGGGCCTATTTGAAGCACGAACAGACGACAACAAAGTCTAATTACAGTTTGGATTAATCTGAGATTTCAAAGGGACGATTGTAAATCCACTAATTTGAAGGGACTTTTAAAGGGAAACCAAAGGCGAAGTGACATGATCAGCAAGGCTCTGCATCAAAGCAGGTGTGACCTCTGTCGTTCATCCATAACTCAAGCTGTTTATCTTTTAATAGCGGATTTTGACCTATTGATCTAAGAGACACATGTAGTGACCCCCCTCAATCAATGAGTCTGGCTGTAATATTGAGTTAAAAAAAAGACACTGCTTTTTAAGGTATTGTTCACCCAAAAATGAAAAATGGGTGTCATTATTTACTCATTCTCATGTCACCTTCAACCCATATGCCTTTCTTTCTTCTGTTTCTTCAGTTTTTAAAGCGTTCTTCAACATCCTGGCAATTAATGAACATTTATTGAAAGTGCATGTGCACTGGGGTTATAAAGTTCCAAAATGACAAAAAAATGCCTATTTACCTTCTCTTACATCAGGTTAATGTTACTTTTAAAATTACAAAAGTAAGCCATCATGCAGTAGTTCATATTATAATGGATTTGCAATTTAGTATGTTTAAAATAAATTAACTTTAAATGTAACATTGAATAATACACTGCAGTTAAAATTATAATTAAGTACTTAACATGTGCTTTAGTATGTTAGCGACACATCAAAATGAGTGTACATCTTTGAAGCACAACAGAATATTATTAAAACAGAATGATTTGAATTGTAGTTATTTGGCATTATTACAAAGTGCACTTTTTAAATGTAAAACAAAGTTATGAAATTCCTTTTAAGTACACGTAATTTTCTTTTCATTATCATTAATATTATCACATATATAAGACAGTTTTTTTTTTTTAATTACTTAAGATTTTAAGTACATTACATGCAATACAATAAAGCACAAGGGAACAGTGCGCCACATTCAGAAATTACACATTGTCACATGATCAATCAGTCAGTAGACAGTCTGACCTGACAAAAGTAATGACTTGTGTTTCAGTGAGTCAAGTCAAGAAGCACTGAGTCAATGATTTGTTAGATCAGTAAAAATGAAAATCATGCAATTTTGTTAAAAAATAGGTCATTCGTACACTGTTATGTTTGTTGTTGCATGCCGTTGGCCACCATGGCAAGAAAATCATTTGATTCCAGTATTTAAAGGGTCATGAAACTATGGAAGCTTGTTTCTGGCACGGAATAAAGCATTTTAAAAGATAATTGCGACTTTTTATCTCACAATTGCGAGTTTGCATCTTGCGATTCTGACTTTTTTCTTAGAATTGCGTGATATAAACTCGCAATTGCGAGTTATGAAGTCAGAATTGCGAGATATAAACTTGCAATCGTGTGTTATAAAGTCAGAATTGCATGTTATAAAGTCAGAATTGCATAGGTAACACTTTACAATAAGGTTTCATTAGTTAACTACATTAGTTAACATGAACTAACAATGAACTGCACTTCTACAGCATTTATTAATCTTTGTTAATGTTAATTTCAACATTTATTAATACATTATTAAAATCAAAAGCTGTATTTGTTAACATTAGTTAATGCACTGTGAATGAACATGAACAAACCATGAACAGCTGGATTTTTATTAACTAACGTTAACAGAGATTAACAAATACAGTAACAAATGTGTTGCTCATGGTTAGTTCATGTTAATACATTAACTAATGTTAACGAATGAGACCTTATTGTAAAGAGTTACCATTGCATGATATAAAGTCACAATTGCGAGTTATTAAGTCAGAATTGCATGATATAAAGTCGAAATTGCGAGTTGTAAATTCAGAATTGTATGATATAAAGTCGCAATTGCGAGTTATAAATTCAGAATTGCGTGATATAAAGTCGAAATTGCGAGTTGTAAATTCAGAATTGTATGATATAAAGTCGCAATTGCGAGTTATAAATTCAGAATTGCGTGATATAAAGACATAATTGCATGATATAAAGTCACAATTGTGTGTTATAAAGTCAGAATTGCATGATATAAAGTCGAAATTGCGAGTTATAAAGTTAGAATTGCGAGTTATTTTTTATTCTGTAGCGGAAATATGTTTCCATATGAAACCCCCTATTTTGTAAGCTCACCATAAATCACTCAAATACATACATATCCTATGACAGCTATAATTTAATGCACAGCAAGATATATATGAACACGCTGTTGCAATAACTTCTGAGGCTTATTTTGTTGTGTTTTTATAAGCCGCTTGATCAGTTAAAGGGCCGTTAAGACCGGTTACACTCACAGTGTGGATGAAACGTGTTTGTGTCGAAGACTCAGGATCTATTGAAGAGAACTTATGTGATGCAGAAACTCTTACACAGCAAAACAAACACTCATTTTTGATCCATTAATGCATCTCTCACTTACTGCATGCAATCTCACTATTTAAAGCGCCTGTTATAGGAAATCAACGCATGCTGTCATGAATAATTAAGTGACGAGTCTTCTCATAGGATAAGGACATGCAGTCTCATGAATAATTATGAGACACTGATGAGTCATCGAATTTAAATCTGGAAGTTGAAAATAGCACAAAAAAAAAGATTAAAATTGACTAGTTTTCGCTTACAATCAAAACTAATGGATGGTTACATTGTCTTCTATGATGTTGAATACACACAACTCTGTTAAAATCTCAAAAAAATTGGTTTAGGGTTTAATGTTTGCAGTCCCAAAACTTATTTAAATGTATCAATCTTTATTTTCTCGTGTTCCCCAATACACATTGTGTTTTAAACAATTGCATTCCCCAAGCTCATGCATTTTCCAATAAATGTACCTATTAAGATACAGGAAACAAGCTAATAGTTCAATTTTGAGCATTTAAACAGAATATGCTGTGGCCATTTTCACACAATTTGATTCAGGGCTGCAGGGACAGAAATGCAAGGATGACGAGAGAAAGAGAGACATGGTCTAGTATATTATGGGATCTCATCACCCTCTTGTCTTGCTCTCCATTGTTAACAGATGACTCTGCTGCATTTTGATTTTATCTAGTGGAACATTAGTCCATTCACCCCACACAGCACATCTAATGTTTGCAGTGTAATATTTGGAGTGAGATTGCATTTTATCATTTACTTAGTCAGCTCTGGCACAAAAAGACTAATGCACTTGAATATGCAAAATCGTTTTGAGCCACATCCTGATGTGCTTTGATTACTGATCATCTGTAAAAGTGTAAAGAAGCAAGGGCACAAGTACACTGTGAAGTATAAGTTGAATATTCATTGAATATAATTGTCTAAAGAAAAAGTTATAATGACTTCACAACAAGTGATCTTATCCATTTCATGAAGGCGAACTAACTGCAAATATACTTGAATCAGATTTGCAATTACAATAGTGTAGTTTTAGTGTCCAACTCGCAAAAAAGTAAATTTGCATTACTAAATTCGCATACATAAACTACTATCCTACACTGGTAAGAACTTACTAAATATGCAGGTTGTCCATAGCACATTAAAGGGATAGTTCACCCAAAAATGAAAATTAGCCCATGATTTACTCACCCTCAAGCCATCCTAGACGAATACAATCAGAGTTATGTTAAAAATTTACTGGCTCTTCCAAGCTTTATAACGGCAGTGAATGGCTGTTTCTGTTTTGAAGTCCATAAACGTGCATCAGTCCATCATAAAAGGGCTCCACACGGCTCCGGGAAGTTAATAAAGGCCTTCTGAAGTGAAGCGATGCGTTTGTGTAAAATTTTATATATTTAAAGATGACAAATTATGCCCCTTTTTACAAGATGTAAAATACTGTAAGTCTCTGATGTCCCCAGAGTGTGTATGTAAAGTTTTAGCTCAAAATAACCCACAGAATATGTTTTATAGCCTGTTAAAGTTGCCACTTTTTGGGGTGAGCAACAACACACCGTTTTTGTGTATGTCCCTTTAAATGCAAGTGAGCTGCTGCTCCCTGTCTGTTCATTCAAGAAGAGGGCGGAGCTTCAAGAGCTTGTGCATCAAGAACAAAACATGTCAGAAACTAATGCTGTTCAGTTCGAACCGGAGTCGGACAGTAATGCCTACAGAGCCAGAGAATAAATGCTGCATGGAGATAGAACAGGTATAGTTTAGTTTAATTCCAGTTTTAACTTATGTTACCATCTTGCTTTTATCCACTATTAGTATAAGCCTGTTGTAGCGGGATCCCGTCCGAATGATGGCAAAAACTTTACTGATGAGTTTTATGAAGTTTGTTGTTCATCGCACAAAAGATGAAGTGTCTGTTTTCACTCCAGAAAAAGTGTAAGAGATGAATAAAACACAGTACAAGAAGTTCACTTTAAAGTCTTATCCATAAACACTCTCTCTCCCTTGCAATATCATCAACATACACAGTGAATCACACAAAACACTCCTTACAACTAACAGTAAAGAAATATACAGTGGGGAGAACAAGTATTTGATACACTGCCAATTTTGCAGGTTTGCCCACTTACAAAGCATGTAGAGGTCTGTAATTTTTATCATAGGTACTCTTCAACTGTGAGTGACAGAATCTAAAACAAAAATCCAGAAAATCAAATTGTATGATTTTTAAATAATTAATTTGCATTTTATTGCATGACATAAGTATTTGATCACCTACCAACCAGTAAGAATTCCGGCTCTCACAGACCTGTTAGTTTTTCTTTAAGAAGCCCTCCTGTTCTCCACTCATTACCTGTATTAACTGCACCTGTTTGAACTCGTTACCTGTATAAAAGACACCTGTCCACACACTCAATCAAACAGACTCCAACCTCTCCACAATGGCCAAGACCAGAGAGCTGTGTAAGGACATCAGGGATAAAATTGTAGACCTGCACAAGGCTGGGATGGGCTACAGGACAATAGGCAAGCAGCTTGGTGAGAAGGCAACAACTGTTGGCGCAATTATTAGAAAATGGAAAAAGTTCAAGATGACGGTCAGTCTCCCTCGGTCTGGGGCACCATGCAAGATCTCACCTCGTGGGGCATCAATGATCATGAGGAAGGTGAGGGATCAGCCCAGAACTACACGGCAGGACCTGGTCAATGACCTGAAAAGAGCTGGGACCACAGTCTCAAAGAAAACCATTAGTAACACACTACGCCGTCATGGATTAAAATCCTGCAGCGCACGCAAGGTCCCCCTGCTCAAACCAGCGCATGTCCAGGCCCGTCTGAAGTTTGCCAATAACCATCTGGATGATCCAAAGGAGGAATGGGAGAAGGTCATGTGGTCTGATGAGACAAAAATAGAGCTTTTTGGTCTAAACTCCACTCGCCATGTTTGGAGGAAGAAGAAGGATGAGTACAACCCCAAGAACACCATCCCAACAGTGAAGCATGGAGGTGGAAACATCATTCTTTGGGGATGCATTTCTGCAAAGGGGACAGGACAACTGCACCGTATTGAGGGGAGGATGGATGGGGCCATGTATCGCGAGATCTTGGCCAACAACCTCCTTCCCTCAGTAAGAGCATTGAAGATGGGTCGTGGCTGGGTCTTCCAGCATGACAACGACCCGAAACACACAGCCAGGGCAACTAAGGAGTGGCTCCGTAAGAAGCATCTCAAGGTCCTGGAGTGGCCTAGCCAGTCTCCAGATCTGAACCCAATAGAAAATCTTTGGAGGGAGCTGAAAGTCCGTATTGCCCAGCGACAGCCCCGAAACCTGAAGGATCTGGAGAAGGTCTGTATGGAGGAGTGGGCCAAAATCCCTGCTGCAGTGTGTGCAAACCTGGTCAAGAACTACAGGAAACGTATGATCTCTGTAATTGCAAACAAAGATTTCTGTACCAAATATTCAGTTCTGCTTTTCTGATGTATCAAATACTTATGTCATGCAATAAATGCAAATTAATTACTTAAAAATCATACAATGTGATTTTCTGGATTTTTGTTTTAGATTACGTCACTCACAGTTGAAGAGTACCTATGATACAAATTACAGACTTCTACATGCTTTGTAAGTGGGCAAACCTGCAAAATCGGCAGTTTATCAAATACTTGTTCTCCCCACTGTATACAGACCTTTTGCCTTTTCAGGGGGTGCTTAATAAACTGGTAAACTTTATGTCCGTAAAACAGATCAGTTAAACTATTATAAAGTGCATGCTCTCCCTTTCATTACTGCCGTGACCAGTATCGCTCCGGAGACTATAAGCTGGATCACGAACAGTTGGTACTGATCCATCCTTGAGCTTTAACTTTTTCAAACTTTTTTTTTTAGCAAAATCTGCCTTGAATTGTCCCTCGTTCAGGCAATGCACCTGCATTGCTTACAAGACATTGTTGTCGCTACAGCTGCTCAAGCGCGGAAAAAATGGCGGATAGTGTACAACTGTCTGAGGGCGGAAACTATGCTAATACGGATATGCCGTGGGTGGAAACGTGCAGATTAAGGGGCGGTAATATTATAATAGATCCCCTTCCTGCGTCAGAAGGGGAGAGAAATCTGAGCGGCTCGTTTTTTCACATGCTTCCAGAAAAAGGCTTACCAAAACAAAGTTAATGGGTTGTCCTTTTTCACGTTTTCTGGGTTGGTAGAGTCACCGGGGACCGATTATAGCACTTAAACACAGAAAAAGTCAGATTTTTATGATATGTCCCCTTTAAAATTTTACAAACTGTAATCTCTAACTTTCGCTAACTGTCGTACGCGCGTTCACGAGAGACTGGCGTTCCGACATAGGACGCAGGCGTAGCGTAAGTTCCAGTGACGGACGCGGAAGCGCAGAGGATAGAGCAAAACAAAACTTTGTTCTCGCAAGAACTAGCATATTCTCACCGGAGCGTCCTACGTCATCCGCTGAAACAGCCATTCACTGCCATTATAAAGCTTGGAAGAGCCAGGATATTTTTTAATATAACTCCGATTGTATTCGTCTGAAAGAAGAATGTCATATACACCTAGGATGACTTGAGGGTGAGTAAATCATGGGCTGATTTTCATTTTTGGGTGAACCCTTTAAGGTGTACAATTATTTGCACAAAACTTCAGGCACATTTTTGATGTGAAACTGGACTTTTTCAATGTGCGGTTTGGGAAATCACAGCTGACGTGTTGGATAAAGCAATATCCTGCAGTGTGGGACAACTGACACAGCAATATAAGTGAAGAATCTTCAAGTGCTGAGGGACCCGTGTGTCTCCACCCACTGATGAATGTTGTGACCGGATGACACCCAGTGTGACCCCATCAGTTCTCTCCCACCCCTCTCCACCCTCAGCTGCCACTCTATCATGAGCAGACCCCTCCATTTGTTGCCTGAGCTTTTTGAGCCCAATTGCTGCTATCAGCTGCTGTCCGTGGTGCTGATACTGTCAGACTGAAATTGAGAATAACAATTGTAATCGCTAGCGCATAATCACATCCATCCAGCATGGAATGTCAGCAGACGAATATCATTAGTATCATGTCACAACAAATCATCTTCTTTCAACACCAGGGAACAGGATATAAATACGAAAGGTCATCGACTGTAATTGGAAATGCCTCCTATCGGGGATCAGATCCCTACTTCTCTAGGTGGAGAGACTACACTGAAGTCGTAAGGGCAGACTCAAGAAGTGAAAACTGCAATTAAGCATTCTTCTGCAGAGTCTGACTGGCGAGAGGAACGTGCATTCTAGAATAGTTCCTCAAGTTACCAGAACCTGGCTGACTCACAACTCAAAAGTAAGTGTAGGGGGTCAGGTTTTCATGACTACTAATTTTTACTAGCCAACTATGATTGGTCATTCAGAAAAGCAGTCAAGTATGTGCATAAAAAGTTTGGTAACACTTTCTATGAAGCCCATGCTTATAATGAATTATTGGCCCTTATACTTAGTTATAAGTAAATATTACTATTGTATAAATATATTTATACAGACTCATCAAGACCTATACTGCATTATAAGAACAGTTATAGTTACATTTATATTAGTTTTATAATTACTTACAGTGGGGAGAACAAGTATTTGATACACTGCCGTTTTTCCAGGTTTGCCCACTTACAAAGCATGTAGAGGTCTGTAATTTTTATCATAGGTACACTTCAACTGTGAGAGACGGAATCTAAAACAAAAATCCAGAAAATCACATTGTATGATTTTTAAATAATTAATTTACATTTTATTGCATGACATAAGTATTTGATCACCTACCAACCAGTAAGAATTCCGGCTCTCACAGACCTGTTAGTTTTTCTTTAAGAAGCCCTGCTGTTCTCCACTCATTACCTGTATTAACTGCACCTGTTTGAACTCGTTACCTGTATAAAAGACACCTGTCCACATGCTCAATCAAACAGACTCCAACCTCTCCACAATGGCCAAGACCAGAGAGCTGTGTAAGGACATCAGGGATAAAATTGTAGACCTGCACAAGGCTGGGATGGGCTACAGGACAATAGGCAAGGAGCTTGGTGAGAAGGCAACAACTGTTGGCGCAATTATTAGAAAATGGAAGAAGTTCAAGATGACGGTCAATCTCCCTCGGTCTGTGGCACCATGCAAGATCTCACCTCGTGGGGCATCAATGATCATGAGGAAGGTAAGGGATCAGCCCAGAACTACACGGCAGGACCTGGTCAATACCTGAAGTGAGCTGGGACCACAGTCTTAAAGAAAACCATTAGTAACACACTACGCCGTCATGGATTAAAATCCTGCAGCGCACGCAAGGTCCCCCTGCTCAAGCCAGCGCATGTCCAGGCCCGTCTGAAGTTTGCCAATGACCATCTGGATGATCCAGAGGAGGAATGGGAGAAGGTCATGTGGTCTGATGAGACAAAAATAGAGCTTTTTGGTCTAAACTCCACTCGCCGTGTTTGGAGGAAGAAGAAGGATGAGTACAACCCCAAGAACACCATCCCAACTGTGAAGCATGGAGGTGGAAACATTATTCTTTGGGGATGCTTTTCTGCAAAGGGGACAGGACGACTGCACCGTATTGAGGGGAGGATGGATGGGGCCATGTATCGCGAGATCTTGGCCAACAACCTCCTTCCCTCAGTAAGAGCATTGAAGATGGGTCGTGGAAGGGTCTTCCAGCATGACAACAACCCGAAACACACAGCCAGGGCAAATAAGGAGTGGCTCCGTAAGAAGCATCTCAAGGTCCTGGAGTGGCCTAGCCAGTCTCCAGACCTGAACCCAACAGAAAATCTTTGGAGGGAGCTGAAAGTCCGTATTGCCCAGCGACAGCCCCGAAACCTGAAGGATCTGGAGAAGGTCTGTATGGAGGAGTGGGCCAAAATCCCTGCTGCAGTGTGTGCAAACCTGGTCAAGAACTACAGGAAACGTATGATCTCTGTAATTGCAAACAAAGGTTCTGTACCAAATATTAAGTTCTGCTTTTCTGATGTATCAAATACTTATGTCATGCAATAAAATGCAAATTAATTACTTAAAAATCATACAATATGATTTTCTGGATTTTTGTTTTAGATTCCGTCACTCACAGTTGAAGAGTACCTATGATAAAAATTACAGACTTCTACATGCTTTGTAAGTGGGCAAACCTGCAAAATCGGCAGTGTATCAAATACTTGTTCTCCCCACTGTATGTCATGCATTTGCTTTTTCAATGTGCATGCTCATACTCTGATTTATAAGTATTAATTAGTCAGTCGTATGGTTCCATGAATGGTAATTTGCTTTGTTAAAATCTATATCTCCTCAGCTATATGCATGGTATTGCTTATAGCAGTTTGAAATTATACTTAAAAAAAATAATTTTGCAGTGTTTTGCTAGTATGTAAAATAAAAAAAAGATAATTTTGTATAAATGATTTCTGTTTTTTTTTTCTCATTATTTTATTACAGGAATTATTAATGTTCATTAGTTACATTTACAAATAAACAACTTAATATGTATATTGAGCACATCTTCATGATTTCTTAGCATTTGCTTTATTGCATCCTATGTTTTCACTTTACTTAAAGCCATCAATGATGCATTTATAGAGGTTAGTAACTGTATTATTACTCACAAGTATTTATAAGAAAACACGGCAATTAATAACAATATATTCACTTATTTGACAGAAATAAAACTGAATTACTAAAAAGTCATTGTAACTATAATATAATAACATTATAGCAATGCAGGCTGTATCTTTTTATATACATTCATGGAATCATACGACTGACTAATTAATACTTATAAATCAGTGTATAATGGATTATGAACATGCACATGCATGACTTATTGTAAAAAAATAATATAAATGTAACTATAACTGTTCTTATAATGCAGTATAGGTCTTAATGAGTCTTTATAAATATATTTATAGAATAGTAATACTTATAAATAGGTATAAATGGAGCTATAATTGATTATAAGCATGGGCTTCATAGAAAGAAACCACAATTTCATATACTAATCGCTAGCTGTGTGACGAGACACTTAGCTCACGAGGCGAGATGAGACACGAGATTGGGTTCACGAAAACGAGACGAAACGAGATTTTTGCACAGTATTTTTTAGAAATCCTCAATGACAAAATTCATGACTGGAAAAATAGTCTGCAGGTGCATTATGAAATGTTTTAGCTTGTAATGAATGTCATTTCAGTTCTAATTTCTGAGAATTAATTATCATATGCATTGAAAGACAAAAATATACAAGCACTGTAACAAACAAACTCAACTGACTGGCTTCTCTCCTGTATGATTTCACATGAGTCTCTTTAGACCTTACTGTACATGAATTATGAGCTTCCAGAACTTCTGACTGAGGCTGTGCGTGACCTCCTAATTCAACTCCTTTTCACAAATTGAACATAGAAATAAAAACAGTATACATAACAAAATAAAAAATATATACAACAAAAAAAAAAAAAAAAATGTTCTTAGTCTTATTAAATGCAAACAACAAGAGACACGTGCAACCATAATCAAATTACTCTCTCAATATTCAAAGTGCAAACAGAAAGAAAAACAGAGACCAGAGACAAGAGGTGGTTACAACTGCACAGCCAGCATAAGATAGCTTTGATATTGGGAGACAGGCTATTGTATGTCGCCTAATTTGCGCGAATCAGGGAGCTCACGTTTACTTTCGCTTTTGATTCGCGATCGTACATTCTCTGTGTATAGGGAGTGTATCAATCATCTCACCTTACTCTCATCACGTGATCAGTGAACTGTGATTCCTACTGTACTGTGTGTGACTCTGGTGTGACTGCAGCTCAGACGCAGTCGCACACAGTGCAGAGCAGAGCAGACGTTTACAATAGTTTACAATTGAAGCGACCGGTTTCCAACTGAATTAAATGTTTTTTTTTATTTCTATAAAAAAGCAAAATGACAGCGAATGACGTAGTGTAAACGTAGCGGTGGCATATTCTATGCTAATTTCACCCTCACCCTCACGCTCCGTCATGACGATATCGCGAGACAGCTTTTCACTCGACAAGAAATCTCGTGACATTTTAATATCGCGAGAACTCGTGGCACGCCCCTACTAATCGCCTGTATCAGCTTGCTGGCGACATTTAGGTTCATTTGCTTGTACGTGATGCTGTAAATCATCTCAGACCATCTCATATGTCTGCATTGCCAGAAATGTTTGGCTATAATGTGCTTTGTGTGAACACAAAGCTCTCCAGGTAGACTTGTGTGTATTTGGTCATTACAAGCTATTATGTGATGCTGACATGCCATGCACATGCATTAATGAGTTAGGCTGGGACGCAGTATGTGGACAAGAATTTTCCTACCTCTGCTGCCTTATAGGACAAGTGCATATGACGTAATGAACTATTATATTGTGCCGAATAGTGGCAGAACTAACTGCAACCCCTAGAAAAAGGAGAAACTTTACAGCTAAGAACGACAATAGATGTTTCCCCAAAAGGAAGGTGAAACGACACAGGACAGACTTCATTCTGGGAAGGGTTTTTTTTTTTTTTTTTTTGGGTATGGAGATGTTTTGAAAAGACATTCTAAGACATATAGTCACTGCTTTGATTATATCTAGCTTACTGGGCAGACTGGGTATTAGTCTTCAAAGAATTGACTTTAGAGTTGATTCCTTTTTCCTGTGTGATTTGACACATCTGAACATTTGTCCACCCTTTGAGGATAAAGAATCTACTTGGAGACACCATGCAGTCCTTGATGAGTGACTTTAATCAATAGTTTCTTAGGAGTGAAGGTAAAGGCACTCTTCTGGAGCTATACAGTAGATTACAGTCCACAACAACTTCAGCTGGCTGTGGTGGCTGAACCAAGCTTCTTCTTCAACTTGTAATTTTGACACATCGATCCACCCCTTCCCTTGTGGTCCAACCCATGTGTCCTGGTATAATCCATTACGTTTCAGACAGTGCTGACAATACTTCAACTCCATCTGCCTTTCCAGTTCTTTGGGACCCTTCCAGCTCGACCAAAAGACTCAGGACAGGCACTCTAAAACATATTTACCTCCCTAATACTTCTCTAAATGTACCATGATTGATTCATAGTGGATTATTCTTGTGTCAGGGCACATCTGAAAGCCCCTAAAATGAGACGCGTACATCCCTCCACAGCTGCAACTCGATCACAAGTGATAAACGAGACACATGCCAAGGGATGTGTGACAAGTATTGTGGAAAGGAACTGAGTGGGGATGGAAGTGCGAGAAAGAAACCTAATTTCTTTTCAAAGTGTGTTTTCCCTCTTGTCTTACGGAGCTGGAATGAATGGGTCGGTCAGTCACTCCAGGTAGTGTTTGTGAGAGCTCAAGGCGACACAGAAATTGGTTTCTTACCTGGCGTTGGCGAGCTGTGAATTGAGAGAGCAAGGAGTCTTCCCTGCGGAGAGCAAAACTGTGACCCGTATTGACCTGTTTTTTGAATTCCTTTTTCCTACAGTCGAATTAAACAAACAAATGCATGTTTGGTTCATAGGAAGCCGTTTCAAACTGTGCCCAGTTAATGGCAAATTGCCCAGGGTTTTGTCTCGGCTCCATCAGACTACTGTATCGATTTCCGCAGATGACTTCATCCAGGGATCAACAGTAGCTGGTGTCTTTGAGTGCTCTTTCACTGTACCCAGCGCCGTCGTAATGTTGATCAATAATAAAAATGATATGCACTTAGTCTGATGTTGTGCAATGCAACAATTAGACAGCACAACCCCCATTACCAGACGCTCTGAATCTCTGAAATGCAAACATAAACAAGTGTTCCTAAATGGCTCGCCTGTCTTTTCTGATTGCATTGAGAATAAGTGAAAACTATACTCATGAATTTTTAGCTTAATCATTTATGAACATGTCAAGAGCTTGAGTCCTTTTCATGAAAAAGTGGCAAAACTGCTAGAACACTCCTTCATTGAACATGCAACTACACCTAATGAATATTTAATGCAAACTGAAATGTATGGCAAAAGAAAATGAAGATTATATCAAAACAGCGATCATTGCAACCTTTTTTGTCAGCTAAACATCTATGACTCGAATCAGAGACTGTCATACTTCAATAAGTCTCGTGCCTCCAGAGGGGTGTTACTATACTGATGGATGTCCTAACATGTCAATTAATGGAGCAAGATGGCAGCATACGTGGAGACAAAACACACATTTTTGAAGCAAACACACATTTTTAAATCAAGTTTAAATCACTGAGAAACAGGAGCAACATATAAAATGATGCTCAGGGACCCCTTGAGGTCTGCATAGAGATGCTTCTGGGTCCATTGAAAATCTGAGAAAAAAAGGCCGTCAGTATGATCTAAATATATTTAAAACAACCTTTTTGTAACACATTTACCATATTTTATTTTCAGGGATGGACAATTCCGTCCTGAAGGGCCACTGTCCTGGAGAGTTTAGCTTCATCCCTAATAAAGACTTTGGTTACATTTTTTCAGATATGATTGAACAGGGATGGAGCTAAACTCAGCAGGACAGTGGACCCAGACCTCTCTGCTTTCTATTATTACTTTATGATTATTTTATTCTATTGACAACTAAAGTGTGCTGTCTGTTTCAATGCATAGTAGTGCATTTTGCTGCTGGCCCATGGTGTGTTTTTATTTCATTATATTATTCATTATAAGTTATATTTCATACTGTATACTAAACATATAAGACTAATTTTCCCTTAGGGGCTCATTTATTAGAACACCTTCCTCTTCCGAGAGCCCAGGGCTGTGTTGGTTTGTGTATATTTATTTGAACATGGACACCTGTGGTGGTTGCAGAATTACCGCAGTGCTTAGGCAATAGCTTGTGTGTCTACTAGCAACAGTGAAGTGAATCCATAAATAAATTGTGCTTTGAGCAGCATTCAGCTGCCTGAATCCACTGTTAAAAATCAGTCTGTTAAACTAAGAAAAACTGTGAGGCCCCCCATTGTGCTAATTCTGTGACCACCACAGGTGTCCTTTTTCAAATAAATACACACACAATATATATTTGTATGGTATGGGCTATATATATAAGGTTATGCATATGCATATATAACAGCTGTGAATTATTCTGACCTTCAGGTGGTGACAATAGAACAAGCACTTATTGTAGTAATGCTACATTTATTGGGGAAAAATGAAAAAAGAAAAACTGTCCCAATTTAAACTTCAAATTAATTCGGTCTCTGTCTCTTATTCAGACAGTATTGGGGAAAATCACTTAACATTTTTAAATAAATGGTGTTATATTTGATTAGTCCCAAAAGATAATGTGTTTATTCAATTTAATTTTTCATTAACATTCTCACAAACCTTCTGCAGTTTCATCACAAACTCCAATCTCTGGGAAACCATAATCTACACATTTAAAACTGGCACACGTTCAAGTATGCATATACATGCACATGCCTCCTCCCTTTACGTTCTTTTCATCATAGCATCATAGCACCCACGGAGGATGCTTTCATACTGGCAGTTTAGTTCGAAATGGGGCAAGGTTCACATGAAGAAATTGGTAATGTGAGAGCTGTCATGCAGACCAGGGAGCGCACCGGGGTTCCAAACCCGATCTGTAGGAGGTGGTCTGAGTTTCGATTGCACTGGAACTTTGACATGATTTGCATGAGTGTGAAAGCAACTCGGACTCGTGTGCTCACTTGTTCAGGCGATTCAGCCGATGACTACACTAATTAAACAAAACGCATGACATTGTTGATGATGTACCTTGAATATAGTGCAATCAGAGCTGCAAATTAATGGCTCGCAATCCGCTGTCTCCTCAAAAGAGTCTGTTTGCAAGCAAATTAATAAAAAACACAATATACTGACACGAGTTCTGTTTTCTATCATGCACGTTTATGATGACGTAAGACCAGGGTTCGATCAAATCAAGTGAGTTTGAAACCAGACCAACGCTGTGGGGGGGACCGGGGACGATCGCACTCGGACTGCAGCAAATGTGCCCAGTGTGAAAGCCCCCTCAGTAATCTTTGATAAGATGAAGTAACCTGCTGTTCTGTCTGCACCAGTCTTCGACTTCCCCCATCCCACGGCATGCAATCCCTAGGTCCACCCGAGATCCCCATTAAGCAATCCACACTTGGATCTGACAGCTGTTCACATGTTCCCCCACTGCCCCCAGCAGGGGGTTCTTTAAAAACCCACCTTAATTTCATATCCACTCTTGCTTTGAACCCATTCTTGATCATGGCGGGATTGTAACAAAAGACAAACACAGAATTTGAAGAGCCTCCTGTTGAGCTTCAGCCCAATATTCATAAACAAACAATGGAGATTAGTGAACCTCCTGTTGCGCTAAAATCTCAGGAGAAACAAAATCACCATCTATCAACATATAATCATGCACTGAAATCAAATGATTGAAAAACAGATTTCAGCATTTTCATGAGTTCACGCTTAAATAAAAAGAATATCTGGCGTGCTGTCCGAGGGTAGGGCTCCGAGCTCGGAATGTGGCCCCAACCCAGAGTACTCCCCCATATCCCTGGCTGGGATAGGAACTAGCCGAGAGTAAGGAGTCAGAGTGGCAGAGGGATGCAGAAAAATCTGTTGAGGAACGAAGAATAAATCATTTCATAATTTCTGAAGACATTGTGAGTGCTGCTGGCCTTTGGAAAACTTGCAGCCACAAGGGTGTTGTGGGTGGTTACCAGGGTGTTGCTATGCTATGAATTTGTTGGGGATTGCATCTGCATAGAAATATATATTTTCTCTGAATAATTTTTTTTGTTACCATAAAGTGAACTGTTTTAAACAAAAAATGTCTTTCCACTTGAGTTATTATAGGCCACACCCACTGTTTGACCCATTTAAAAAGTACAAAACTTTGTGCAAAACTTTTATGAGGAAAAGATTAAGTGATTCATTTTGTGGCCTTATAGAAACTGTTTTTCAAACAGTTGTTTAATCAGGTTGACCCTAAATGCTACTAATTAACTGATCAAGTGCAAAAATAAAATTCATCTGATACTGCCCTTATAAATGAACCCATTCATTCTGTATGGCTCACCATGTGTTGCTTCATGTTCATGAAGCACCACATCAATTAATTACTTTTTATGAATAATGAATTTAACATTAAATGGATTGCGGTTTACACCACCTTTAAACATGCAGCTTAATGCAACTATTGTTTTTATAGAAATAGTTAACAAAAAAATGCAAGAATTTTCAATGAATAATGGATTAAATTTATGCTGTTTCTCGCACAAAGCTATTGTATGGCTTCAGAAAACATTAAATATATTGGAAAAGCCATATGGGCTATTTTTATGATGCTTTTTTTGTATCTTGGCATAACACCTTCCCCTTTTATTGTATGAAAAAGAGCAGCTCAAACATTTTTCCCAATATCTCATTTTGCGTTTCACAGAAGAAACAAAGCAATACAGGTTTAAAACGTGTTCATTTTTGGATGAAATTTTCCTGTAACTCTTGTTTTGCCATGATACTTTGTTACATGATTCATGATACTAAGTATATATTAATTTGCAATTGTGCCTAAGGTCTTGATAATGGTACACACACACTCACATAAACACATGTATACATGCACAGCCATATGTTGGACTGACTCATTCCTGCAATCCTGTCTAAGATCTGTTCCAGCTCAGGAGAGATTGATTAATACTGCTCATAAATCCACAAAGTGCTGACTGCAGATCCCCACAGCTGCTGCCAGAAACACGTGCCTTCCACGCTCATCATCAAGACGCATGTTTGGGAAAAGTTAATGAATATGTCGTTAGGAAGCGCCTGTGATTGATGCGAATGCAACAGACACACTGGGGTGTGCTGCTTTTAGTTTGCTCTGTTGAGTCTGTCTTGGTCCTCACCAGCTCAGAAACTTGGCTGATTCATAAATAGCAGTCAATATGCTAACTAGGAAATTTTCATCAGGCTTTTTAAGTGAATGTGACATATTTAAAAAATGCATGACAAGAGTTAGTTTTGAATTCAGCACTAAATGAAAGACAAGCTATTTTGCCAACACACACACACACACACACACACACAGATACACTATATTGCCAAAAGTATTGGGACACCCCTCCAAATCATTGAATTCAGGTGTTCCAAATCACTTCCATGACCACAGGTGTATAAAATCAAGCACCTAGGCATGCAGACTGCTTCTACAAACATTTGTGAAGGAATGGGTCGCTCTCAGGAGCTCAGTGAATTCAAGCGTGGTACTGTGATAGGTTGCCACCTGTGCAATAAGTCCATTCGTGAAATTTCCTCACTACTAAATATTCCACGGTCAACTGTTAGTGGTATTATAACAAAGTGGAAGCAATTGGGAACAGTAACTCAGCATCAGCAACTCAGCCACGAAGTGGTAGGCCACGTAAAAACACAGAGCGGGGTCAATGCATGCTGAGGCACACAGTGCGCAGAAGTCGCCAACTTTCTGTAGAGTCAATAGCTACAGACATTCAAACTTCGTGTGACCTTCAGATTAGCTCAAGAACAGTGCGTAGAGAGCTTCATTGAATGGGTTTCCATGGCCGAACAGATGCATCCAAGCCTTACATCACCAAGTGCAAAGCGTTGGATGCAGTGGTTTAAAGCACGCCGCCACTGGACTCTAGAGCAGTGGAGACGTGTTCTCTGGAGTGACAAATCACGCTTCTCTGTCTGGCAGTCCGATAGACGAGTCTGGGTTTGGTGGTTGCCAGGAGAACAGTACTTGCCTGACTGCATTGTGCCAAATGTAAAGTTTGTTGGAGGGGGGATTATGGTGTGGGGTTGTTTTTCAGGGGTTGGGCTTTTGCCCCTTAGTTCCAGTGAAAGAAACACTTAATGCTTCAGCATACCAAGACATTTTGGACAATTTCATGCTCCCAACTTTGTGGGAACAGTTTGGGGTTGGCCCCTTCCTGTTCAAACATTACTGTGCACCAGTGCACAAAGCAAGGTCCATAAAGACATGGATGAGCGAGTTTGGTGTGGAGGAACTTGATTGGCCTGCACAGAGTCCTGACCTCAACCCGATAGAACACCTTTGGGATGAATTAGGGCGGAGACTGTGAGCCAGGCCTTCTCGACCAACATCAGTGCCTGACCTCACAAATGCGCTTCTAGAATAATGGTCAAAAATTCCCATAAACACACTCCTAAACCTTGTGGAAAGCCTTCCCAGAAGAGTTGAAGCTGTTATAGCTGCAAAGAGTGGGCCAACTCCATATTAAACCCTACGGATTAAGAATGGGATGTCATTAAAGTTCATGTGCATGTAAAGGCAGACGTCCCAAAACTTTTGGCAATATAGTGTATATAGCCTATGTGAGGACCATTGAATTATTAAAAAATTAATTCACACCCATGGTGTAACAGCTATTCCACATCATGTTGCATTCTCACCTTGGGGTGTGCAATAATTCAACAGCCTGTCATCCATTATTCCTTACATAACTTATTTTATGTTTCACACAAAAAAAAAAAACCTCAAGAGCAACATAAGGGTGGGTAAATGATGAGACATCTTTCAGTCCTGACCTGATTAGACTGGACATATATATATATATATATATGTCCAGTCTAATCAGCTGCAAATTCACATGGTGAATGTCTTCAAAGAGAGAGATTAAACAGCCATGTTCTTAGGTCTGTTTACAACATAAAGTACAACATGATCACAAGTTACATCACACGTTAACATTCACATGGTGTTTGTGAGTTTTTATATATATATATATATATATATATATATACTCACAAACACCATGTGAATGTTAACGTGTGATGTAACGTGTGATCATGTTGTACTTTATGTTGTAACTTTATGTTGTATCATGTTGTATGTTGTATCATGTTGTACTTTATGTTGTAAACAGACCTGAGGACATGGCTGTTTAATCTCTCTCTTTGAAGACATTCATATCTCCTAATGAAGGTGGAGTATTTGTGAACCTCAGCGAGCAACAGCTGTTCAAGCAGCGACCAGATTAACTCGTTCTCTGACTACTGATGGTTTCCATTAGGAATCTAGAAGCTACGACTTTGTCATCAGTCTTTATTAGTTTTGGTTGCTGATTTCCCCCCATGACTCTGAAGAGAAGTCTGTTGATGTTCTGACACGGTTGGTGTCATCAGCCAGGATGGGAGATTAATCAAACTGCAAACATTTGTAGTTCCCTCTGAACACATCGGATTAGTTCTAGTAACTCAAACATTCTTGCTTTATATAATTTTTTTCTATTCAAATAAATCTTCTGTACAATTCAATGATTAGCTGACTTGCCAAGCATTGGGGGAAAATATCCTTAAACAACAACAAAATCCCTGCTCAGAAACAAGCTTAAATCTACTGATCAGAACAAAGGTTTCTTAATTTTTTGTTAATTCAAAAAACAATGGCTGAGGTGGTTGTTATTCTCTGTGCTTCTCCTATAATTCTTTCAGAACAATAAATACATGCCAAGGTGCCGTAGAAGGTGTCTACACAACAGGCCGTTTAGACGACACCGTTTTCAACTAAAAACAGAAAACTTTTTATTCGTTTTCGCCGTTCATTTACACAACAACGGCATTTTGGGGGTCTGAAAATGCAAACTTTTTGAAAATGGGTTTCAAAGTGCAAGTTTTTAAAAACGATACTGTTATTGTCTCCGTGTAAACTACAAAAATTCTGTTTTATTAAAGTTTGGGAGGAACACGTTCAAATGATCTATCCAATCATCATGTCATTCCAACCAGCTGTCAACAATCAGTAATCAACATGTCTACCCAATCAGCACATGTGGAGATTTATATAAATACCCAGTCAACTCACCAATGTTCCTCGACAGTTTTTCAGCATCCCTCCACCACCCCGTCTTCCTCACACTCACCTGGTTACTTTCCTAAGGGGAGTACTCTGGGTTCGGGCCAAATACCGAGCTCGGAGCCCTCTCCTCGGACAGCACGCCAAATACGCATACTATTACACATACTATTACGCATACTATTTACTATCTGATTATTTGTAAGTCTGAACTCGTGAAACGTGAATTTGTGAAAATGGTGATGTCACGCACATGCGTATTATGTGTTCAGTTTATAGGCGTGTAGTGTTTCTTTACAAAGTGACATCAACTACTGGCATGGCATGCATAATACAGCATTTTTTTTTTTCGTTTTTGACAATCGGTGTGAATGGTGATCAATGAAAATAGTATCGTCCGTACACGAAAAATGCAGAGGAAAAACATTTCCGTTTTTACAAACCCGATTCCAAAAAAGTTGGGACACTGTACAAATTGTGAATAAAAAAGGAATGCAATAATTTACAAATCTCATAAACTTATATTTTATTCACAATAGAATATAGATAACATATCAAATGTTGAAAGTGAGACATTTTGAAATGTCATGCCAAATATTGGCTCATTTTGGATTTCATGAGAGCTACACATTCCAGCTTACACATCTGGAAAGGCACCATCAATGCTGAAAGGTATATCCAAGTTCTAGAACAACATATGCTCCCATCCAGACGTCGTCTCTTTCAGGGAAGACCTTGCATTTTCCAACATGACAATGCCAGACCACATACTGCATCAATTACAACATCATGGCTGCGTAGAAGAAGGATCCGGGTACTGAAATGGCCAGCCTGCAGTCCAGATCTTTCACCCATAGAAAACATTTGGCGCATCATAAAGAGGAAGATGCGACAAAGAAGACCTAAGACAGTTGAGCAACTAGAAGCCTGTATTAGACAAGAATGGGACAACATTCCTATTCCTAAACTTGAGCAACTTGTCTCCTCAGTCCCCAGACGTTTGCAGACTGTTATAAAAAGAAGAGGGGATGCCACACAGTGGTAAACATGGCCTTGTCCCAACTTTTTTGAGATGTGTTAATGCCATGAAATTTAAAATCAACTTATTTTTCCCTTAAAATGATTCTCAGTTTAAACATTTGATATGTCATCTATGTTAAAATATTGAAATTTGAAACTTCCACATCATTGCATTCTGTTTTTATTCACAATTTGTACAGTGTCCCAACTTTTTTGGAATCGGGTTTGTATTACATTGTTGTCATGGAAACGTACCCTAGATATAAATTCACACTTTATCTTGTCTAGGTAAGTCAAAGGGAAGTAATAAGCAGTTCTAAAGACGTGTGAAACCATGAGACTACATGTGTCTGTTAAGCCTGTAGGCAGCTGCCTTCTAACTGAAATGAATAAGTGAATAAGTCATAAGTGAATTATTCAAACACTCTACAGGCAGCAATTCCAATTACATCCGCTAGTCCTGACACTTTATTTTTTAAAGTGAGTTAAACTTTACAGCCTTCATTGAGGTGTTTATTTTAAATTTAAAAAAAAAAGAAGAAGAAAATATTCGAAAAGCGAGTATTTAATAGTGGGAATAAAGTGTTTAACAGGTAGGGTTAGGGGTAGATGTAAGGTTTTAGGGATAGGGACAAGTAATGTCCCAATAAGGTGGCATCCATTCAAGATTGTAATAAATAATAATAATAATAATAATTTGTTACATTACATAGTGCTTTTCTCAGCTCTCAAAGTGCTTTACATATGGAAGGGGGGAAAACTCCTCAACCACCACCAATGTGCAGCATCCACCTGGATGATACAATGGCAGTCATTTTTGCGCCCACCACACACCAGCTTATTGGTGGAGAGGAGACAGAGTGATGAAGCCAATCAGTATGTATGGGGATTATTAGGAGGCCATGATGATGCCGGGGATACATACCTACTCTTTTTCGAGAGACATCCTGGAATTTGTAATGACCACGGAGAGTCAGGACCTCGGTTTAACATCTCATCTGAAGGACGGTGCAATTTGATCACTATACCATCACTATACTGGGGCATTAAGACCCACACAGACCACAGGGTGAGCACCCCCTGCTGGCCTCACTAACACCTCTTCCAGCAGCAACCTAGTTTTCCCAGGAGGTCTCCCATCCAGGTACTAACCAAGCTCAGCCCTGCTTAGTGGGCAGCCAGTGCAAAGAAAACACTGCTATTTTTCACTTAGTGTAAATAACATATATTGAAATAGCCTTTGCCTTTATGGCACCATTTACATCCAATACAATATACGGTTTCTTTTGGTAGCATCAATAATTGTCTGTTTTGCTCACTTCATCCACCATCTTGGACAGATTTTTCACACTGACCTTTTCACAGTGCCTTCTGGAATTGTTTTTTCACTGAAGGATACATGTGATGCTGCCTTAGAATTTTGCCAGAATTAAGTATCTTATATAAGGGCAGCTGTTTGGCACAGGGGGGTCCCTGTGGTGCCTTAAAATGCTGTCTATAAAGACAGCTCACTATTTTGGAATGGAGCCAATGCGACGCAGTGGTACAAGTTTCTATTTAGATGTTTAATTGAGCTTCTGAGAACAAGACAACGTGAGATGTGGGCGTGTGGTGTTACCCTCTCATTAAAAATCATTTACATTCGCTTAGCTGTGCATTTAGCTGGATATGCACTTTAGGTTTTATACTCCATTGACTCTGAAAGCCATCATGGGGAAAGAGAAATGTTTGATCATCCTCCAGTTTGTCATGAATTTCTAAATGTTCAGAGATATATGAAGAGTAAAGAAAACAGGTTCGAAAAATTATCACTACTGACCCAGTTTCTCAGTGGCTACATTTACATGCAACCAAATAATCCATTAGTAATCGGATTTACGGCTCAATCAGACTGAAAAGCCTTCATGTAAACACCTTAATCGATCCGAAGGAAATTTTGGATTGAAAGAGGTGGTTTATTCCTTTTCTTATCCGATCGAGAGAACACTTGATCGGATTGAAAAGCGGAAGTGAAAGGACTGCGCATGTGCAATGACGTAGAAATATCGTTAATGATGTATGACGGGCGGAACGAGCTGTTCTTCCTGTTGAATAAAGTGTCATAAATGAGTGTCCTGTCATTCTAAAATTCTCCTTTCACTCTCAGCATCTGTGAAGTGGAGCAGGACAACGTCCCACCAGTCCTTGTTTCGGATTCTCATCCACAGGGGAGGGGCATATTTACAGTGTGATAACTATAAGCAGCACGGCACAGCGGTTCATATGCTCATTGTCTCCAAATTATGACCAGAAATTGATAAATATTAAGTCTGCTGCATAAAACAAATAAAGAACCAATGAAGGAGAATGGTTATTATGTGCAAACAGCGGGAAACTCTGTATATTTGTGCAGTGTGTGCGCATGTCAAAAAATCTATTCCAATTTGAAGCTTGTGACATATAACCCGATCACTTTTTTTAGCGTTCATGTAAACAGTATATTCAGATTCATCAATCAGAATGAATTCAGTCCGATTGAAACAAAAGTTGTGCATATAAACATAGCCAATGAGAGCTAAATGGACCAGAGTGTCTGTTTGTGCTCTACAGAAGTAAGACCTACTTCACTCACTCGCTCACTTAACAACTTGATTCCTGATCACTTGAAATAGCTCTTTTCAAAAAAGCAATTAAAAGAATAGTTCAGCCAAAGAAAACATCGTCAATATTTATGTTGTTCGTATGACAATATTTCTTTCTGGAAACGTTCCTAGAACAAAGGAGACTGTTTATCTTGCTCTTTTTGCATTCATCCATTTGCATGTACATTGCATTCAAGGTATACATTTGATCAGTTCATGCATTCCCTGGGAATCAAACCCATGACCTTGGCACTGTTAGTGCCATGTTCTACTGTTTGAATACAGGAATGCTTTTCCGTGTAATTAAAATGAACACGACTGAAGCTTTCAAGCTCTCTAGTGGTTTCAAACTTTCATTTGAGAATGAATTTTTCTTTCGAGTTGGATGTTGATCTAGTTAAATGAAGGATTTTTTTTGTTTGTTTTAATGAATCAGAATGATCCGTTCTCAAAGAAAGGGGCACAGTGGCTTCCCTGTAGGTGAAGAAAGATCAATCATATGTCTTCAGAAGACTTGGAATATATAGTGCCCTCCAGTAATATTGGCACCCTTGGTAAATATGAGCAAAGAAGGCTGTGAAAATAAATCTGCATTGTTTATCCTTTTGATCTTTCATTCAAAAAATTCACAAAATTCTAACCTTTCATTGAAGTAAAACAATTGAAAGTGGGGGGAAATTCACATTATGAAATGTTTTTCTCCAATGCATGTTGGCACCCCTAGAAATTCTTATAAGTAAAATATCTCTGAAGTATAGTATATACGTTTTTTTTTTTTAGGACACCAGGGTGTCTAGGAGCATGGAAATGTCCAGCCATAACTTCCTGTTCCACAGGAGTATAAATATGAGGAAACACAAAGACCAAATGATCAAAGAGCAATTATATCACCACATGTTTTTTTGGGAAGGTTTCAAGAAAAATCTTCCTCGCTCATCTAAAAACAAACTCCAGCATATTCATTTGTTAGACAAGACTGGAACTTCAAAAGGGACCAGATTCTATGGAAACTATAAAAAGAGCTTTTTGGCAGCAAACCCACCAGATGGATTTGGTGCAAACAGGGATAAAAAGTACAATCAATCAGGACAATCAAATCAAAATCAACACAAAAATCTGTCACTGTGCACAAAATGAAGCTTCTGCCATGGCCGTCCCAGTCCCCTGACCTGAACCCTATAGAAAATGAGTGGGGTGAACTGAAGAGAAGAAGCACCAACATGGATCTGGGAATCTGATGGATCTGGAGAGATTCTGTGTGAAGGAATGGTCTCTGATCTCTTGTCAGGTGTTCTCCAAACTCATCAGGCATTATAAGAGAAGACTCAGAGCTGTTATCTCGGGAAAAGGACGTTGCATTAATTGGGTGCCAATATTTGTGACCAACGTGAAAAATTTATTTAGAGAATAACATTTATTTCATAATGAGATTTTCCTACCACTTTCAATTGTTTTACTTCAATGAAAGGTTAGAATTTTGTGGATTTTTTTGAATGAATGATCAAAAGGATAAACAATGCAGATTTATTTTCACAGCCTTCTTTGCTCATATTTACCAGGGATGCCAATATTAGTGGAGCGCACTGTAGCAATATAGAAAGGTTTAAGATACCTTTATGGTGCTTTGCATCTTTTTTAAGCTTTAAAGCAATTCATTGTAATTTACGTGGATTCCATTTTTTCCTTTCTTGTCCTACATGTGAAAGTCATCCATGTTTTGATGTAAATTAAATTAACAGAGTCAGTCCCTTTGCACATCACCTGTACTGTTTCCTTTTCCATCTTCAGTAGCTATTCCAAAAACATTGCTTTTCTTTTTTTATTGAATGATGCTCTGAACTAAGTTGGAATCAAATTTCACATTTTATGGGTTTTCATCTGAATTGCTAGATCTTGAGTCAGCTCTCACATCTTTACTGTGTGTCAAGTTATATCTTTCACGGCATTGCAATAAACATAGCCTTGCCAGCTATCCGTTACTTTTACAGTGGGAACATACAGATGTCATCATCGAATGAGCCAACAGCAATGAAGTCTGCTGAAGTCTGCTGTAAGTAATAAATACATTTGTTTTAAACATTTACAAACCTGTCACCCATCTGAAAAAGTAGAACACACTGTGAGATAATAACATATTGGCAAAGCTCAAAGTGATTTTGCCAAGTAGGGCATGTCTCTGGATCAACAAGCTTGTTGGTCCTGGAACAACCTTCTTTTCGACCAATCAGACGTTAGGGTTGAGGTTAGGATTAAGTAGGTTTGTTGTTCCAGGACTAGCAAAAGATGTAATTTCAAGAACACGTCCTACCTTGTTAAATTCAGGTCACAATCTTTATCAGGATTATTCACTCATTTTACTACAATGAGTTAAAAGATGAAAGAAAGAAATCACTCTGTTCAAAAACATAGTGAGTTGCATACCAGCGCAGCATTTTGATAATTATTATTACACTGCCTTATATAAACTTGCATTCTCTGCGGAGAAGCAATCCCAGAACGCATTGCAACAAACTCAAAGAAAAAATAGCAGAATGGCAGAAATGTTGATTGTAAATGTAATTCATTCAGTTCCAAAAAATTTCTATAGAGTATTTGACTAACTAAATAATATATTATAATAATTATTAGTCTTATGGGTAACACTTTATAATAAGGTCTCATTTGTTAACATTAGTTAATGCATTAACATGAACTAACAATGAGCAATATATTTTTTACAGATTTTATTAACCTTTTTTTAATATTAACAGATACAACTTTTGATCTTGTATTAGTAAATGCTGAGATTAACATTAACTAACATTAATAAATGCTGTAGAAATATTGTTCATTGTTAGTTCATATTAACTAATGTTAACAAATGAAAAGTGTTACTGTTTTATGTTTGATGAAATGAAATAAAATAAATATACTGACTTTATGGCTAATCTTTGTCTGTGTAAAACCATTTTAATCTGATATAATAATGTAATAGCTTTGAATTATCTTTATGGCAAGCAGTAGACAGCATCTCAGGGTTTGAAACAGAGCAAATGACTCACTGACTCAGGATTCCATGCTTCCCTGTGTTCATGTGTTCATTTAGAGATTTAGTGAATCATTCATATGTCTCCGTAGGCCTTAATACAGCATGAGTAACAATGTGCCAAAATGTTTCCAGAAGAGTGGGATGATTGCAAAACATATCCACACAGTCTCTACTATCATAACTACTGTCCAGAAAGATGCAATTGCATAGAAAAAAAAAATGCAGTTTCATAGAATAAAAGCAGTCACCACAGCACTAAACAAAATAGAATGTTATTCAAATATGAAATACAGTGCTTTCATTTTCTTCACATTTACATGAGTTCAAGGCTGCAGTCAAAGTGCAAGTCACTTGCATTCAAACTGACTGCATGAAAACACAATTAGACTTTTGTTAGGCGGTTTGGTGCACTAACAAAACAGAAAGGTTTGCAAATGCAACTACGCGAATCAAATTGTAATGAAGGTGAGCTTTAAAGATGCAGGAGAGTAGCATCCAATTGCAGTAATAATAAGGAAAACACTGGAGTTTAAATAGGGGAGACCGGGGAGGGTTGTAACACGGGGTCAGTTGTAACACTGTAAGTTTGACAGTTCAGAAAAGAGCTGTGGTAACGTAATCAATATCATACACTCCCATCTTCTTTTTGAGCTCACAGGAGAAATTGCATGTGACTGTGAGCAAATTTGTTGATTTTATGACCAAAAAAAATTTTTTTCAGGTAAAATTTTTCTTCAAGATTATGTTTTGCCTTGCAATCATTGAATTGTAGGTACAATTATTTAACTTACATGACCTGAAGAAGCTATTTCTTTAGTTTATTTTGATGCTTTGTATTTATGCTAACTTCAAACCCACATGCTAAAACAGTTAGCTAAAAACAGAGTCCAGTTATCAATCACATCCTCTGTTTGAGGCAAAGTCACATGAGTTTTTTTGTTGCGTATCGGGGGATTTATTCAGTAAATGTGTTTCCATCATAGTTTATGCGCATGTCTTCTTACCAGCTAAAAATGGTCTGCCTCAATTGAACTCACAAGTTTTTTGTGCACATGATTAGAATTTATGCGCATCTTGATGTTTCCATCCAGCGTTTTTTATGCAACATCTCAAAATTCACATAAAAATAGGTGGATCTTGGAAACATAGCTAGTGACTGAACCCTTATGTGACAAGAATACAGTACTCTTACACGCACACTCACACAAACGCGCAGAAATTGTTTTGCACTACATTTAATATTCTAAAAAAAAATACAAAATAATGTTTTTTTTGTAAGTTTAAATTGTTCATGTTGTTCAAAAATGTTTTTTTCTTTTTATTCAATGATGTTTATGCAAAAATTGGATAGTGTGGATGTTATTTCAGCAAATTATCTCTCAGTTACATCTATCCCCAGTGTTACAACTCACCCCAGTTTGTAACAATGGAACTCTTTTTATTTGACATTAACTTACATAATATGTGATTGTGTAGTACACGTCCAAGTGAGTTATATTTGTAGCAGACAAATGTGGCTACCATGTATCAAAATTTGAGACATCTAGAACAAACAACCACTGAGGTACTGATGCTCAAACAAAAAGTGTTACAACCATCCCCGGTCTCCCCTACACAGTATAACAAGGGACAGGTGAAGGTCATTAGTAGTCATGGAAACAAACAATGGTAACTATGGGAACAAACAAGGCAGCAGTGGAAAGGAAACAGGAACAGGTGGTGAAACACTGGAACGTTGGCTATGTCCCAATTCAGAGTCTGCATCCTTCGAAGGCCTCAGACTTAAAAGGCCACACCTTCGAAGGCCGAGAAGAGCAGACTGAGCATTGTTAAATGGACGGTCTAGCCTACGGAGGACTGTTCTTGACACCTAGCAACTGTGACAGCTGCCGTTGATGAGTGACTGTAACGTTTGTACTGGACTTTTTTAAAGTGCCCCTATTATGGGTTATCGAATATTCCCTTTCATGCAGTGTGTAATATAGCTGTTTGTGAATGTAAACGTTCTGCAAAGTTGTAAAGTCGAAAGTGCATGATAAATATAGTTATTGCCTCCCAAAAGAAAGAATCGATTCTGAACCGCCTTAACGAGTCGTTTTTGTTCGAATCTTACAGTCTACGTCACTAGAAATGATATTTGCATAATGCAACGCCTATGTTGTATGTTGTCTGCCCACGAACAACTTGTCCCGCCATCAAATACGTCATTTTACTGACGACTGCTTCTCAAATCTCGGAGTTCAACATGGGTTTCGCAAAACGCTTGCTCTTGAAAGATGGGTCAGTAACAGTTTATTTGGATGAGCTTGCTCCTCAGAATCACAACCTGTAAGTATTATTAATTGTTAATGTATATATTTTCTACCAGGTGTTCAAAATACATAGTTTTGTGTTTTATATTGTGTAAGTTTCTGTCTAACCAGCTAACTCACGTCATTACTGTCTTACTGAAATACTTCTGCTAATAAGCTGTGGGCCACTATTATCTAAAACTGTGTCTATTAATGCAGATTGTCTGTCGTTCTTACTACTTTGAGCAAAGATAAAGGATGGAGCAAGATTTGTTTTGCAAACTTTAATGTTACATCAGTCATTCATGTTAGTGCTGGGCTAACATATGCACCGTTATTGATACAGTTAATAGAGTTCCCACACGTGCACCGCAATAAATTAGAAATATACACATGGGTTTGTTGATGGACGTACACTTGTTAATGCTGATGGTGAGGAAATACAGCTGCAACATCTCATAATGTACCTCAAAATGAGTAGCGTATAACTGAGAAACGTCCTGCTCAAGTCGTCCTTGCGATGGAGGTTCAGGTTGAATAACTAGTTCTTCCAATGCTTCTTCATCAGACTGATAAGATCAAATCGAAGCCATCGTTACTGTCACAGAGCTGAAGTTTATGGTAATGAGCGTTTGTTTCCGACAAGCGCTGTAAGCGGTAGACCAATCACAACAGACTGGGCCATCTGACCAATCAGAGCAAAGTAACTCGATGAAAGGAGGGATTTAGAGAGACTGATTCATCCATCGAGTCGTTTGAGAATCATTGAACAATGTATATTATGAGAAAATTAAAGTGTTTTTTGACTTTTGATGCATGTAAACCTGTTGTAGGAGACCTCCAAAACAAAATCAGGAGCCTTTAAAGTAGCATAATAGGGGCACTTTAAAAGCTATATTAAACTGTCTGAAAACAAAACAGGGTTTATAAGCTGTCTAAATATGTTCACCATGGTCCATTTCTGCAATAAATAGTATAAACTTTATATAATCGCATTTTAGTAAGATATAAGTCAACATTTGAACCACTTTAAAGTTTTTGTATTTATTTTTACATTTGCATAATTAGATATTAGAGTAAGCTGAAACCCAATACTTAGGTTTAAAAGTGTAATTCGACAAAAAAGTAATCTTGTTGTCACTGGCACACAATAAACTCTGGGGTAGGCAAGGTCACGAAGGATCCATCTGTTGTATCCTTCATTTCACAGGAAACGAAGGACACATTTGGATTCTGCATTTGAAGAAGCCTTCGGATTGGGACGGCCTTCGTCGCACAGCTCTGAATTGGGACGCAGCTGTAGGCTGTGTTTAAGTCCAATTTTTTATGCCTTTCCCTCGCTAACTTCCCTCCGTCTCGTTCACTCGGATGTACTTCATTGCTTACGTTGCACTAGTGCCCACTACTGGCAGAACCTTTGAAATGTGTTTAAATGGAACTCCCTTGATCACTTGGAATCCGATATGGAGCTGATTTATTATTTATAGGTTTTTTTTTTCCTCATAAATTTGTTTACGCACTATTCTATAGGCCTGTATGTATGCTGTATTAAAAAAAATATATAAACAAAAATTAAATATTAATATATTTATATTAAATATAACATATTTAAAAATACATTAAACAAAAATGACAACAATACAATAAACTATAACTGTGTAAAAAAAAACTGTCAGCTTAAGGTAGCTAAAAGTATTAAATGCAGGTTAAATGTCAAAACTCCAATATCATACACTAGAATTGTGTGGGGTGGGGGTAAATTAAGCACGGTCTGCTGTGACATCACAATCATGGATCTGCCTGAAGTGTACTTATTGAGTAGGCTCGCTCTATGTCTAAAATTGGAGTTAAACGCAGCCAAGGGGAGGAGAAAATGCACTTCAAAATAAAAGTCCTATAACACAAAACCGGGGAAACAAGACAGAAGTGTAACACAAATGTTATTTTTATTGTAATATAAAGCCATGCATGGTAAATACTCAGAAATGTCATTCTCATTAATGGGCGATCGTTTCCCACAGTTGTTATAGCAACCCAACCGACACAAGGGAATAAATAGCATCAAAACAGATTTGGTATCATAAAGACTGAGCGGTAATCCATGTGGCATATGATATACCTCGCTGTCCCTTGATAGTATGTGTCACAGAACAGCAGTAACCAGCTACATATCACTCAATTTCCTGTGAAGGAAGCGTTTGTGATATAGACTTCAGTGTAGAAAGTCTCACAGACCCTAATCATCACATTGTGTGTGCACCAATGTGCAGTCATCTCGCTACAAGACAGTTTAATTACATGGTAGCACGGAGGGGGCCGTCAGTCCGGTTCAGTTCAGCCAAGCCTTGACATGACTGAGGGTGACTTTGAGAAGATTGCCCAGCACAGCATGGCCTCATGCAAAATAAACAGTCAAAACCTGACATGAACTATGTATCTGAGAGTTCTCTCATAACTTCAGCCTTCCCGCATGAAGGTACGGTTATAAAGTGATGGGAAATAATTACAGACACCACTGCTGAATGTCTCACAGCATGGGTATTGGAAATTAAACTTGAAGGAGATGGTACAATCAGTCAATTTACTCTAATTTTCTTGCACAAAGACACTTCCAGACGTTCTCTATATATCCTTTAAATAAAACTTCAATTATAGCTAAATAAACCCACAGCAGAATCTTGTTCAAAATGAATACATTCTACAATCCTACAATTTGGAATTGTACTCTTAGTACTCTTTACATATGAATAAATCATTTGTGCAATGATCATGAAATTATGAAAGATACTTCAAATGGTACGGTTTGTTGGGGAAAGGTGCTGTCTGATGAAACAGGTGAAAAAGTTCCATAGACTGTGCACAGAAGCTGTTCACACAAAGCGCAGTTGCATTCAAAAACACCAAGAACAGAATGCAGGTGCCTCGTGATGCGCTTTTAAAAATGTCACGCAATGCATGAGACATTGGGAAAAAAGGGACACACATCAGAGAAGTCAAAAATGTCATGTTACATAAAAAAATTTAATAAAAATAATACATAAATAAATAAAAGCACAGACGGACACAAGAATACACTCCTTGTCACTGGCCCCTTACATTAACAGAGGGACCCTAGCCATGCACCCATGTGTGCTTAATTGTATTGAATGTGTAGTTAACTTCAAATCTTAAAAGAAAGAGAAAAAAAAAAAAATCTAGCAGATACAAATATGTAGTTACAAATATATGTAAATACATATACATGTTTCAATAGAAACTTTATTAAAGTATATTTTAATTTATCATATAGGCCTATGTATGTCAGTACATTCAGCAATATACAGCTCTGGAAAAAATTAAGAGACCACTTAACATTGAGAAATCAATGTTAAGTGGTCTCTTCATTTTTTCCAGAGCTGTATACTTTACCATATTTCAAAGACAACATAAATAATTATAATAAATATGTACTTAAGTCCTACTTAATACGTCAAAAAGTACTCTTAAAGGTGCTGTATGTAAGAATGACAGCTAGTGGTTGAAATGGGTACTGCAGTCCAAATTCAAAATATTGTTTGCTCCATCCCCTCCTCCTCAGACTCGCTCACGCGGGTTGCCAGTTTGAGGAAAGCAACAGGAATGAAATGGAAGGTGAAGAGACTTACACACTTTAAGTTGATTAGTTGATTTTTCCGCGTTTTAATGTGCTTTTTTAGATTTTTAGATGGCTGCCAACATACATTTCAAAGTAAAATAACTGGCTGTAGCATTGTTTTTCAGAGAAATGAGTGTGTGATCTTAGCATGTTTCCTAAATATCTGCAAACATATTATGGTATTTTTATGCTTTAGTACAGTCAAAAACTCACATACAGCACCTTTAAGTTCAACTAATTGCATTTAATATAAATGTAAATGATAAAATATTTTAATTTAATTGTAAATAACATGTAATGTAAAGTGTCTAAAAATCATTACAGTAAATCCACAATTTAGGGCCAGATTTACTAAACAGGGCAAATTAGCGTGCCAGCATAATCCCATAAAAGCGCAGACAGGAGTGGAAAGTTCTGCATGTGATCTACTGACGGTGCGCAAATTAAAGAACACAGACACATTTTCATAATGACCAACACAATCTACCAAATTAGCACAAATTAGCATCTGGTTTAAGACATGCTTTTTTTTGGGCGGTAAATAATGGCACAGATACCAGTAAATTGACGAGCGCAAACTTTAGTAAATCATCTGGCGTTATTCATTTAAATAATCTCCTCCCATAAATTTTGCGTCTGAAAGGGAAACTCCTACAAATGCATATGCAATAAGGTCAGCTGCAAAATAACCCTGTCCATGCGTGTGTGTCTTTAATAAATTCAGTAAAGTCTTTGTCTTTAGTAAATTCTGGGTTTGTGCTCGCACAAGCTGTTAGTAAATCTTGCCCTAAGTGTATTATTTTAAAGTAGCCTATATTATTTCCATAATAAGCCTACTCTTTTTAAAAGTATGCTAAAGTATACTTCTTTTTCACAAGGTTATCTAATATGGTATATAATAGAGACTTGGATGAGTAAACAATCACCTAGTAATGCGGTGTGTTTTGCACGGGAAAGTACCACTCATATTTTCTTTGGAAAAAATTTAAAATCTACATTTTCATTCAGTCTTTCACTTTTCCTCTTTTTCTCACTCACTTCCTCTGTATCACACTACACCATGGGTTTCTTTATGGGGCTCAAAGGGAATTATTCACAGTCTCCTCTGGGCTTTGACAAGGTCGTCCGCTGCACCCTCCCCCCCAGCCCCACCCCACCCCCACCCCACCCCACACACACACACACACTCCTGGCTTCTGTTCTGAACCATAATTGATTAGGTTAAGCAGCAAGAGAGAGAAGGTCAACGCTACAGCATCTGAGCTGAACAGCAACTCATGCACAGAGACACAGACAAGCTCATGCTCTCCGTTGGCCCCAGACACCACAAGAGCCAAGCTCACAAGTATGTCTTGATCCAACATCTGCTCACATGCTGATAGGTAACAAAGGCATGCTTTTTCTATTCTTTTTTTATGGGGGGACCACTGTTCAATAAACGAGAAGTTAATATTGAGTAGCTTACACTTTAGGAAATCTGTCTAGTTTATTTGTTTCTGCCACGAAAGTAGTACCCAAGGGAGCCAAAACATCAAGCTTTGCAAGCAGCATACTCAAAAATCCCCAAACCTTGCTTCAGGCAACTCTGTTCCCCACCACACCACTCATATAGGGGAGAGCGGGGCACAACCTAACACGGGGTTAGTTGTAACACACATGGTTTAAAACTTTCCACACATGCCAGGATGACAAAACTTAGTGTATTTACTAGTGGCCATATCAACATTTTTTCGAGAAAAAATTGCGGCAAAATTTTAAATTTTTTTTGGAGGATATCACTGAACATATTTAACCATAGCAAAAGTACATTTCTTAAGTTTATTTTTCATCTCTATTTTTGTGTTTATTTAAAACTAGACAAATCTGATATTATTATTTTAATCTTATATCTGTTATTTAGTTATTTAATGCTGATCTAACCAGCAGAAGACACAAACCGGGATTAAATCCCAGTTGCGTAGGTTGGGCACGTTGTAACACTGCGTTACAATGAGCTCCTATTAGAACTATGCTATTATTTTCTATACTTTTATGAATTCTATTGAGAAACCATGAGAAAAAGGTGAATAATGACAGAGTCAATGTTCAGAAATTATTCATTATTATTATGTTTTGAACTATGCTGTATAGCTTTGTTTTGCAGTGTGTTTGTTGTCAAACTCAAAAATTAGCATATTTTTTAATAATTAAAAAATGCCATTATTTTATTTTAAAAAGTTAATAATTGTATTTTATTGACAAAATATTTTAGTTTGTCTTGGATATATTTTTGATTATATCAGATAACATTTTAAACTGTCATATGGTCATGTTACAATGTGCCCCTCACATGTTACAATGTACCCCACCTATGGGGCATGTTGTCACATTTCATTTCCATTCTTTCGGGGTAAATCAAGAAAAAAGTATACACTGTATTAATGAAACAAAACCACATAATTGTACTAGACGTGTGAAAATAATGTGGGAAAAAATAAATACTCTGAACCCCAAGTGGATTTACACAAACTAAGAAAGTCAAAAAGCGTTAGGATATGCCCCGCTCTCCCCTACTCTAGTCTGGAACACAGTGAGCCTATCAATTGGTTTTAAATTTAAACAAACTTTTTTGTGAATGTTTTGTTTGTGCTGTGACAGTTCATTCCAGACAAGAACAGAATCAGGTAAACATCAGTGTCCAGTGTCCCCTGTCCTGAAAAGAAAGACACATCACACCATTGGCCCCGCCCACTGCACATCAAAAGCAAATAGAATGCTTTATAATCACTGTGTACACTGAATACAGTATGCAGGTGCCTGTTCAATTTCTGACATACTCCATGCACTTGAGCTACTCCCGACAACAGGACAATTGGAAGAGTAAAGGAACGTTCACTTTTATGTATCTGGTTTAAACAGCATGTTTGTGTCTGTACAGCCTTCAGTAAGAAACCCATGTCAGGAACAAGGGGATGGTTTAGTTTTAGTGGTGCCCCAGATTATGTCGGAGGATGTAATGAACAGTTCGCAAAGAAACTTTTGTAGAAAGATGAAGCAGCCAACTGTATTGGATTTGACTGTAGTTACATCACAAACTGTAAGTAAACAATTTCATAATGCTTTGTCTGTATAAAAGACACAAGACGAAACAATTACTCATGTACAAGAGTGAGGGGGGTGTTGATAGTTTTTCTGTGCAATGAGTGTTAGCCAATCACTAGACACTAACTAAAAGAATAAAATGTGAAAATTTATTGATTTTGGGTTAACCGCAGACTATTTCAGGCATTAAACCAAAGATCCATTCAAAAAACCCATTGATTTTGAGACAATGGAACCGGAAGTGCTAAAATGCGTCATGCCTTTTTGTGAATATATGGCTTTTTTTTTTTTTTTTTTTGCACATAAAATGTTATCAATATTATAAGTGAACCTCAAGGAACAAATAATAATAATAAAAAAATGTCATAATGTAATGATCTCCTAATTCTGTCAATAAAAAAAAAAGTTTTGAATCTTTCTTGGCCGTTTTCATGACAGCCAACATTTAAATAATTATATCTCCACAATGGTTTGGAATAGAAACATAATAATATGATTAGAAAGTATTGTTTGCATAGTATAATCACTGTTGATTCAGTGCTTTGAAGAACATCCACACACATTTACAGTCTCAATAAGAAACCCTCATTTAGTCTTCAATTTATTATTGCATGAAGTGTTTGCAAGTCTTTAGAATTCCAAACAGCTTGGCATTAGTCGTTTCAGCTGCACAGTTGCCTGGGAGCAAGCTTGACTTCATTAGCAGGCCAAAGCAAATTGAACATGAAGGACAAGAAACAGCGAGAGGGAAGAAAGCTAAACCGAGTGCAAGGCATTCTGGGAGAGGAGTAGGGTGCCGCCACAGAGGAAATCACAGAAGCAGTGAAGTGAATCCATATTCTGCTGCTGTGCAGCTTAAAATATCAGATGGGTGACATGGCTCACAGGATGGGATCTGTAAACTCACTCGACCCCGGCAATACTTCCTGTATGAAACATGATTTGTTTTCTTGATAGCCAAAGCAAAATGGATGACATACTTCAAACAAAGTGTCCCCGCTTTGTTCCTCATGATCAGTTTTACACATTTATATAAACATAATTATCTCATGACATTGAACAGCTAAATGACTTTTACACATATTTCTGCTCTTCTTTGTCTTAACTCCTTAAATTCCCTTGACGTTGCAAATATATATATATATATATAAATAAAAATATAACCTCTCATCTCATGAATTTATTTTTTTTTATTTTTAAAGTTATTGTCAGGTGTATGCTTTTGTTCTGTTTAGTTTCAGTGTTTTAGTTTGGTTCTCCCTGTGCCCGTTTACCTGTGTTCTTATTCCTTGTTTGTTTCTTGTTACTGATTACCTTCACTTGTTGTTCCTTGAGTTACCTCATTACTCCCTGTGTATTTAATGGCCGGTATATATTGTACGATTTTGGGCTGTCCCAGACAAAAGATGACCAGTCGTGGAGATTTCTGTGGTCGTGGCTCCTAAACGGTGGTCCTACATCGTAAAGTGAGAGAGTTTCAAAGACGGCCGTTGTCACGGTCATGCGACCAAAGATAGCCTGCAATAATTTCGACAGTGTCAGAAATTTAAACGCGATCTCACGGCAATTCGTACGTATTTTACGAGGTGGCTAAATCGTACGATTTTCGTGTATTTTATGACTTGCCCATGAATTTGTACGAATGACCTACCCTTAACCCAGCCCCTAAACCTACCTGCCACTGGGGTTTAGATAAATCGTACAAATTAGTACGAATTTGCCACCTCGTAAAATACGTATGAATTGGTCATGAGATAGCGTTGGAAGTTTAGCATGATCGACACGGAACCATGATCTCACAGTGTGTTTGCTGCTACGACCTACGTTACTGACAATACAAATGCAACATTAAATGGCGTATTGATCATGGCGCTAAAACTTAAAACTACTTACCTCAAGCTCCATTTGCAAAATTGGCATGCCAAGTTGTCCTCTTTTTCCTAGCCTTGACCGTGTCTATATTCTCCTCTTTCGCTTCTTCCTCTTTTTTTCAGCGCACATAAAAACCACAATTGCCGAAGTGCGATTCATCTTGCTCTGTTTGTTTACCACTAGCGCATGAGTATGACGTTTTATTCCTCTATTCTAACTTGCGTCATAGCCTGCGATTCAATTGGTGTCATCATCGTACAGTCTACATACATTTTGTACCCAAGTTTATTAGATCCATGTCGTACAGTGTGATTTGTAATGATCTTATAGGATTGCCAAAACCTTATTTTCCTCAGTTCTTGGTTCCGTGTCGTATTTGAATTATGTGGCTGTTGTATATTTGCTGTTTCTCCTGAGATTTGTAAGTAAAGACTGTTATTTTGGATTTTCCTCTTTGTCGTGCACTAACTACTACAGCCACGTTACAGTTATCTGAGAACAATGTGGTGATGCTGTAAGGCCAAAGTGCAATTGTTTTGAAAGACTTAGTTTAGAGAAATTAGATCTCAGGGGCCCGTTCTTTGTACTTGGATTACTCATTTATCTGGGTTTTACTGTTGAAGATTTGACATGATCCAGGATCGTTGTGTTCTTCAAAGCTCATCCCGGAGTTGCTATAATAGCAACAGGCCTGTAAACTCAAACCTGCTCGGGAGCAGGCTTATTTCATGTAAACGGGATTAGATTGCATTTTTTTTAAAAGGAGGTGATATAAGTCTGTCCCAGCCATTGCTACTTTCTTACAAGAGTACTATTGAATCAGGGACAAATTAAAAATAAATTAAATAATAATAATTAAAATATTTGTTTGAAATTAAAAGTATAATGTTGTGTAGTCTATCATAATACAGGCACAGCCAGTTTTAGTCATTGAGAGATTTATTCATGAGGGAATAATTACCCAATCATTTTATTGGAGTCTTACACACATGATGTAGAGTTAGTCTATGCCGTGCATTAATTTGAACAGTGACAGCTTTTATGGGAGTGGCTTGATGCAGATATCTAATGGCTGTGCCATTAGAAAAATGTTCTTAACCCTTAAGAAACTTTAATTAATGATGTCACGTAACAAATCTGCTTCACGGGTAAAATTAAATGAATTGCTAATTACAACGTTGAAATAAAAATGTAAAGCCTGTGCAAATACTAAAAATTGTAAAATAATGGAAATAAATGTAACAAACAGTATACATTTAAACAGTACAACTTTTATGGTGTTTTGGTCTCTTGACTGTTTCCTTATAAAGGTCCTGAAATTTGTCAAGTTTTTCATCAGGTGTGTGATGTTCTTTTTTAATACGATGTCATTACGATGCTGTCTTGCCGCCAGCCAGTCGCTGCATTGCTGATCATGGTTCCGAGTATCGATATCCGGTAACACTTTAGATTACAGCCCGGAAAGTACTGCGTAAGTAAAGCGAATTTACAGCATAACTTTCGATAATTATAGTGTAACTATAAAGTACATACATGTAGGTATAAGGGAACAATATGTAATATTTGGGGAATAAAGGGGTAACTTTCAGGAAAATTAACAAATCATTTATACTATAAGTATTTTTTAATTAAGGGGTAATTATCCGTGTAGTTACAGGGTAAGTATGAATCTGTGGGCTGTAAATTAAAGTGGTGTTTGTTCCCCTCTTGCTTCATGTAGTTACAGGGTAAGTATGAATCTGCGGGCTGTAAATTAAAGTGGTGTTTGTTCCCCTCTTGTTTCATGTAGTTACAGGGTAAATACAATAAAAACACGTACACAATCTGATATCACTCGGAAACCTTTATTTCAAAAACAACTTTCAAAACAGATTTACAACACTTCTTATTCATTTCTCTTGCTTGGCTTCATCCTCCTCTTGTTCCTCTTCTTTTTCGTTATTGCCACAGATGAATCACAGAAGGAATACCATGTCTCTCTCTAGCTATTCTGTATTATGTATTTAAAGAAAATACAGTACACCCAGAAATGTCCTCACCGTTTACTCATCTTTTACCCTCATGCCATCTGAGATGTATACGACTTTCTTTCTTCAGATGAACACAGAAAAATAAATAATCTCTGCTAATGAAAGCTTATTTGGGTTCCTAAAAGTTGAAGCATCAAACAGCACATACAGCAATAACTACAGTAATCCATACGATCCCAATGGATGAATCAATGTCTTCTGAAGTGAGACGATAAGTGTTTCTAAGAAAAATACCAATATTTTACATTTTTTTAAACTGTAGACTATCGCTTCCGACCAACAGTCATCTGTGCGTGCATGAGAGGGTTGAGTTCACGCTTGACGTAACTTGAAGCGTGACGTGAGCGCACCGGAAAAACTCTGGTCACGTGGATGTCGGATGTCGACCGTTTTTATTATTTATTTTTTTTTTAATTAATGCTCACAACAGTATACAAACAATAATATAATATATGATAATAGCAATAAGAAACAAACAAGACTAGAAGACAGAGATGCCAGTTCTCACGTGAGTTTCAGATTTGCGCAAGAACGTCATGAAAGCTTGAAGCTTCTTTACTCATGCACGTGCTGGTAACAGTTAGTCAGATGCAAAAAGATTAGTAAATTATGACAGCATTTCTGGGTGTACTTTTTCTTTTATTAAATAATAATACAGAATATCAAAAGACATAGGATTCCTCTTAAGATCCATCAGTGGAAATAACGAAAAAGAAGAAGAGGAACAAGAGGTGGAGAAGCCTAGCCAGAGAAACAAAAAAGGGACTGTCAGGACGTTATTATTTGAATTGAAAAGAATATTTTAAAAAATGAATAAATGAATAAGAAGTGTCGTAAATCTGTTTTGAATTAAGTTATTTTTCAAATAAATGTTTCAGAGTGATCAGATTATGTATGTGTTTTTTATTACACTGTAACTACATGAAACAAGAGGGGAACAAACACCACTTTAATTTACAGCCCGCAGATTCATACTTACCCTGTAATGTGTTAATTTTACTGATAGTTACTCCTTTATTCCCCAAATATTACATATTGTTCCCTTATACCTACACGTACTTACTTTATAGCTATACTATAATTACCGAAGGTTACGCTGTAAATTTGCTTTACTTACGCAGTACTTTCCGGGCTGTAATCTAAAGCGTTACCCGATATCCTTTTCCAATGAACACAAGAACGCGCAGTAATCTCAGACATTTTAATACAATCTGCAAACTTGTTTGAAGAACCAAATTATTCAGAGATCAGTTATCACGATAAGAAGGTCTGGCATCTGTCATATCATCTCAGATTTATTAAGCGAGATATGAAGAATGGACTCCAGGTCACATATACACTATGAGATCCCATTCTTAATCCACAGGGTTTAATATGGAGTTGGCCCACCCTTTGCAGCTATAACAGCTTTAACCCTTCTGGGAAGGCTTTCCACAAGGTTTAGGAATGTGTTTATGGGAATTTTTGATCATTCTCCTAGAAGCGCATTTGTGAGGTCAGGCACTGATGTTGGACGAGAAGGCCTGGCTCGCAGTCTCTGCTCTAATTCATTCTTAAAGGTGTTCTATCGGGTTGAGGTCAGGACTCTGTGCAGGCCAGTTAAGTTCCTCCACACCAAACTCGCTCATCCATGTCTTCATGGACCTTGCTTTGTGCACTGGTGCGCAGTCATGTTGGAACAGGAAGGAGCCATCCCCAAACTGTTCCCACAATGTTGGGAGCATGAAATTGTCCAAAATGTCTTGGTATGCTGAAGCATTAAGAGTACCTTTCACTGGAACTAAGGGGCCAAGCCCAACCCCTGAAAAACAACCCCACATCATAACCCCCCCTCCACCAAACTTTACACTTGGCACAATGTAGTCAGGCAAGTACCGTTCTCCTGGCAACTGCTGAACCCAGATTTGTCCATCAGATTGCCAGACAGAGAAGTGTGATTCGTCACTCCAGAGAACACGTCTCCACTGCTCTAGAGTCCAGTGTCTGCGTGCTTTACACCACTGCATCCGATGCTTTGCATTGCACTTGGTGATGTAAGGCAAAGCATTCCATGCATTAAACCCATTCAATGAAGCTCTCTACGCACTGTTCTTGAGATAATCTGAAGGCCACACGAAGTTTGGAGGTCTGTAGCTATTGACTCTGCAGAAAGTTGGCGACTTCTGCGCACTGTGAGCCTCAGCACGCGCTGATCCCGCTCTGTGATTTTACGTGGCCTACCACTTCGTGACTGAGTTGCTGTTGTTCCCAATTGCTTCCACTTTGTTATAATACCACTAACAGTTGACCGTGGAATATTTAGTTGTGAGGAAATTTCACGAATGGACTTGCACAGGTGGCAACCTATCACAGTACCACGCTTGAATTCACTGAGCTCCTGAGAGCGACCCATTCTTTCACAAATGTTTGTAGAAGCAGTCTGCATGCCTAGGTGCTTGATTTTAGACCTGTGGACATGATTGAAACACCTGAATTCAATGATTTGGAGGGGTGTCCCAATACTTTTGACAATATAGTGTATGTCAACAATGTATTCTAAATGGGAAGGGAATGAATCAATGATAAAATTATTTGATGCTAAACTTGTGTTTGACTAATGACACTCTTCTATTATGTGATTGTGCTAAATGTCTTTTAAATACAATGCAGTAAATTCCTGTCATTCTGATTCAAATCCAGAGTTTTATCCAACCATTATAATCAGGTAAAATTATTATTGGTCAGTTTATAGTTTGCATGAGTGACATAATGCATAACTCATGAAGGCATACAATTTACAATATATATTGTCTTTTTTTTTTCTCTATATGATGTAGCAAGTTTAAGATTATGAATTTGTTTTCAGCTTATTTCAGGCACTTTTATCGCCACAGGACACTATCAGATGTAATTTAGCTCTGAAAATAACTGTGATGGGATTGGTATTGCACCTGCCCTTTTGGAGAGGACGCGATTCCTGCTGCCTCTCTGTCTGCGGAGAGGTAAATCATATCTGCTTGCAATGTTGGAATGAAATTCAGTTCAATTCTCATTTGGACTGTGTTTGTCTGACAATCAATATCACAATTTTTTTTTTTATACCAACCTGGTTTAAACAGAATTACCAATCAAACTAAATAAGAGTAAAATCCCAGCGGTTACCACATATGAAAATGACCAAATGCCATTTGTTTCCATATGAACTGATTTCTTCCAGTTTTAATCAATAAACACTCTGGATTGAACCACCTGACGTTTTTGCAAAAATGGCTGCCCAGCAAAGCAAAAAGGAAATGACAGGTAGTATGTCACAACCATCAATGTAAGCAAAACAATTGGATATTGATTGAAACACTTGCTTCTGCACATTTTTCCCCAGCTTTTAATGTTTGTCCAATTGATATAGATTTTTGTCAAGGTCAACGTGACATTGCAAAGGGTCATGAAACTCATATGGTAGAGATGGATAAAAGGAATAGTTCAAATGATTAAATCCTGCATTATTTACTGATTGATGGACTAAAGGAGAAAACTAGAAAATCTTTAAGGAGCTCTTTTCCATTCAACCATTCATAGTGGCACTGTTGTCAGGCTCCAACAGAACAAAAAAACGTTACATTCCAAACCTTCAAAAGTCGAAGTATAGCTTTGTGTTATGAACAACCTGAACTTTAAGTTGTCCTCTGCTAAAAATTATTTATGTATATAGAGTGCAACAGTACAGTTCTGGAAGTGAAAATCCCATTAATTTTCTCCAAAGGGGAATTGATTTTGAACAACAACTTATAAACCTTTACAGACAAATATTGTGAGCTATGAGGTTGCTAATCAATGGTATGCTTTTAATGAAGCCACCAGTCCGCATTATTTCATCTTATTTTTTAAAATAATTGCTTAACGGCAGAAATTATGTTGGAAAAAAACTGCATTACCCATGGTACTGCAGAGAAATCTCTACCAATCAGAGCATTGAATGAAGCAAATCATGCCAAAATAACTCTTTAATGTCATGCACTGGGAAGTAACCGAGTCAGCTTCCTACACTCTCAAACTAGTTATATATAAAATCACATTCTTAAACATACTTAATTTTTTTAGCTTTTGATTTGGTACATTGTCTGGATATTGTTGTTTGGATATGTGTGATTTTATGTATTGTACAGCACTGTACAGTCAAAAGTCATTGATTTTAAAATAAATGTGGATGACTTATTCAAGCTTATGTTAAAACATTTACTTTACTTTTCTATATTCAACGCTACAGAATAATAATGAATATTGTCTGTACCTTTCACTGAGAGAGTGAACATGTTATCAGTATGTTTTCGGAAAGTTTCATGTTTAGAGCAAGAGCTTGACCAACTTCAACCTTGAAGAGACTGTGTGTCCTGTCTATCTGTGTGTGTGCGCTAGTATTCTTTGTTGCAGATCAGTATTGGTAAGGTGACAACTGGCACCCTGGGGAGATTGACTGCCTTATTGCTCCGGACAAGTTGGTGCCTAGACACACGGTCTTGTGATTTTGGAGGGCCACTCCGTGCTTAAAATCAGGGTCCGGGTGTCATCCCGGTGATCAATGAAGATATGCTGAAAGAGGCCACAGCCACCAAGAATACTGTTTCCATGAAAGGGTGTACATGGTCTGCAACAATGTTTAGGTAGTTGGTAGTAACATCCACATGGATGGCAGAGCCCAAGGTTTCCCAGCAGAACATTGCCCAAAGCATCACACTGCCTCCGCTGGCTTGCCTTCTTCCCATAGTGCATCCTGGTAAGCAATGCACATGTACCCGGCCATCCACGCGATGTAAAAGAAAACATGATTTTCATGATTATCGGCAGTTGACAGGGGTCAGCATGGGCACCCTGACTGGTCTGCTGCTAAGCAGCCCCATATGCAACAAACTGTGATGCATTGTGTATTCTGACACCTTTCTATCAGAACCAGCATTAACTTCTTGAGCAATTTGAGTAGCTCGTCTGTTTGATCGGACCACACGGGCCAGCCTTTGCTCCCTACGTGCATCAATGAGCCTTGGCCGCCCATTTAAGCTGCCCAATGTTGTTCAGAAAAATCCTTCAGGTCCTGTAAATTCTTTAGTTTTCCAGCATCTTTTGCATATTTAAACCCTTTCCAACAGTGACTGTATGATTTTGAGATCTATCTTTTCACAGGACAATTGAGGGACTCAAACACAACTATTAAAAAAGGTTCAAACAAAGAGCTCTTAATGCATTGTGTTTCCTTCTGGAACATCAGTGAATGTTTTTCAGTGAAATTGTTTTTATTTAGTACTTCCCTTCCGAAGCAACAGAAGATACTTACATGTTTCCCGGAAGACAAATTAAGTAAAAATTTACCTTGATCTTCAAATTCAAAAAGTTTTGTGGATGGGCATTATTGTACTCCATAGACTAGAAGCTACAGTGGGGAGAACAAGTATTTGATACACTGCCGATTTTGCAGGTTTTCCTACTTACAAATCATGTAGAGGTCTGTAATTTTTATCATAGGTACACTCCAACTGTGAGAGACGGAATCAAAAATCACATTGTATGATTTTTAAATAATTAATTTGCATGTTATTGCATGACATAAGTATTTGATCACCTACCAACCAGTAAGAATTCCGGCTCTCACAGACCTGTTAGTTTTTCTTTAAGAAGCCCTCCTGTTCTCCACTCATTACCTGTATTAACTGCACCTGTTTGAACTCGTTACCTGTATAAAAGACACCTGTCCACACACTCAATCAAACAGACTCCAACCTCTCCACAATGGCCAAGACCAGAGAGCTGTGTAAAGACATCAGGGATAAAATTGTAGACCTGCACAAGGCTGGGATGGGCTACAGGACAATAGGCAAGCAGCTTGGTGAGAAGGCAACAACTGTTGGCGCAATTATTAGAAAATGGAAGAAGTTCAAGATGACGGTCAATCTCCCTCGGTCTGGGGCACCATGCAAGATCTCACCTCGTGAGGCATCAATGATCATGAGGAAGGTGAGGGATCAGCCCAGAACTACACGGCAGGACCTGGTCAATGACCTGAAGAGAGCTGGGACCACAGTCTCAAAGAAAACCATTAGTAACACACTACGCCGTCATGGATTAAAATCCTGCAGCGCACGCAAGGTCCCCCTGCTCAAGCCAGCGCATGTCCAGGCCCGTCTGAAGTTTGCCAATGACCATCTGGATGATACAGAGGAGGAATGGGAGAAGGTCATGTGGTCTGATGAGACAAAAATAGAGCTTTTTGGTCTAAACTTCACTTGACATGTTTGGAAGAAGAAAGATGAGTACAACCCCAAGAACACCATCCCAACCATGAAGCATGGAGGTGGAAACATCATTCTTTGGGGATGCTTTTCTGCAAAGGGGACAGGACGACTGCACCGTATTGAGGGGAGGATGGATGGGGCCATGTATCGCGAGATCTTGGCCAACAACCTCCTTCCCTCAGTAAGAGCATTGAAGATGGGTCGTGGCTGGGTCTTCCAGCATGACAATGACCTGAAACACACAGCCAGGGCAACTAAGGAGTGGCTCCGTAAGAAGCATCTCAAGGTCCTGGAGTGGCCTAGCCAGTCTCCAGACCTGAACCCAATAGAAAATCTTTGGAGGGAGCTGAAAGTCCGTATTGCCCAGCGACAGCCCCGAAACCTGAAGGATCTGGAGAAGGTCTGTATGGAGGAGTGGGCCAAAATCCCTGCTGCAGTGTGTGCAAACCTGGTCAAGAACTACAGGAAACGTATGATCTCTGTAATTGCAAACAAAAGTTTCTGTACCAAATATTAAGGTCTGCTTTTCTGATGTATCAAATACTTATGTCATTCAATAAAATGCAAATTAATTACTTAAAAATCATACAATGTGATTTTCTGGATTTTTGTTTTAGATTCCGTCACTCATAGTTGAAGAGTACCTATAATAAAAATTACAGACCTCTACATGCTTTGTAATTGGGCAAACCTGCAAAATCGGCAGTGTATCAAATACTTGTTCTCCCCACTGTATATGGTGCTAGCAACAGTAAGGACATGGGTTTGATTCCCAGGAAATGTGAATCCAATGTACCTTAAGTTGCTTTGGATACAAGCATCTGCAAAATGCATAAATGTAATATTAATGAAACTGTCAAATGGAAAAGAGCTGAATATGAATATTCTTCTCCTATTTTTTTTTATTTATTTTTTTTATATACAGGGTTGCAACGACATGAGGGTGAGTAAATGATGACAGAACTTTCATTTTTAGCTGAACCAGTCCTTCAACGTCTCTGACATTCTCATGTCCCAAATCTATTGTTAGCATCCAAAGGGTCTGATGGCATGTCAGTAAGGTGAAAAAAACACACAAAGGAATATCTAATAAGATGAAAAAAGCTGTTCATGTGAGGAAAGAGACCTAGTTATCTCTCAACCCACGATGACACAGAGGCAATCATGGATGGCAAGAATGAGTCTCGGTCACGGAGCTAAATTGAGGCTGATTCCATGCCTTGATGAGACCACAGCGAGGTCAGCATCCATGTGTGTGAGAATGTCCATCGGTGTTTGAGAAAATGGAGGCAGGAGAGTGCGGCTGCACTGCTGCAGGGTCATATCCAGGGAGAGTGTGGCACGCTAGTAATGTGCGGCTGAAAATGCTGACGAGCTATGTGAGGTACACAGGGAGAAAGAGAAATGTAGGGATGGTTCAATCACAGAGGCCCCAGAGCAGACACGTAATGAATCCACAGTGCTGGAGGAGAGAATGACCATTGATGCCTCAGCCACAGAAGATGTGTGCGGTGGCATCTCATTTTGGCACTGTCTCTCAGGATACACCATTTACACAGTGTCCCACTCATTATTTTTTAAGTTCCCAAAGGGGTAGATGGAGGGAAAGATAATAACAAATTTTAGTGTTTTGTGGTGTTGGCTGAAATAATTTCTTGTGATGTCCTTGACCTAGTAGTCAGGGTGGTAAACTTGACCAAAGGCACCTGACAGTAACACTGAAATCGTCAGATTTATTTGTCTACTCTGCTGTTTTTCTCCACCAGTGGCCTCTGAGATGAGAGCCTTTAAACCATTTCAATCAGACCTGTCTTATCTTGTAATGTTGTGTAATAGGGAATGATGCCCCTTTTAGCTGAAATGAACCTTCACAGTAGATGGAAGCACCAAAGAACAGATGGATGCTTCATAACTAAGTTCATATGAAGGTGACGCATGTAATTTGACATTAAAATATATATTTATATCTATTCTATTTCAGTTAAATGTGCAGAAACAACTGTAAGTAGACTTCTCTGTGGCAAACATTACTTTGTTTGAGCGGACCAATATAGCATTTTTTTGTCCCAATGGCATGAGTTTGGGCCAGAACTACCTGTAATAAGCTGTCTAGCTGGGAATACAGTGCAACAGTAGTGTTTTGACACTAAAAATCCCATTAACTTTCTCCACAGAAAAAGCGATGCTTTGCTATAACTTACAAAGAGCTCCAAGATTGTTGGAGTATGCATAACTGTAAAACCTAACCGTCAAATTTGCTAAATTAAACATGTTCATTTTACTCAAGTATTACAGGTATGTCTGTGTTTACCATTGTGGTGAAGAGTAGAGCCTGTGGTTAAATTGAGGAAATTAATTAAATGAATGCCAAACATTAAGATTATATGTTGTTTTTTTTTTACTTGAAAAGCAATGGCTGTGTAGACTTTAGTATAGTAATAGTCTCTGCTAATTATGTTAGTACATGCAGCTGTGTTTGTACTATTGCTAGCTAGCAGTTACACCGTGTCTACACCAGACGCGATCGTTGTCACTCACGTCACAACAGCTAAAGGCTGTCTACACTGGACGTGACAAAGCATTTGTCCTTTGTGTCAGTACATCATAAATAGAACGAGACATCAGTTTACTGTTGGAGATTTGTCGCTCGCGTCGTGCCGTATCCAGTGTAGACAACATCACTGATTATAATGGGTTTTGTCACGTAGCGCCGCTCGCGTCCGGTGTAGACACAGTGTTAACTGTAATAGCTTTGAGTTAATTTAAAGATTCAGGTTTTAGGGGTTTTATGCAGTTTAATTAAGTTTCTATGGTGGTTTGGATTTAAGATTCAGGTTTTAGGGGTTCCCTTTCGAATGGGAACTCACACTCCGTCCTAGGACGCTAATGGGGAATGCCTCTGGCATGACCGGTGTCTGAAGCACGTGTCAAAACACAACAATTACATTGACAATTACATACAGCCTATGAAGTTACTACTGGTACGACCAGAGTATAAATAGGGCGCTTGTAGTACACGTCATCCTCTTTCTTGTCTTCAGAAGCCATTTGTTTGTTTGTGACTAGGGATGTAACGATTCACTCTGAACCGGTTGAAAATCTATCAAAAATATGTGACGATTTAAGTCCGTTGAGATGTTAAACGAGTCGCGATACAAGTTTTAAACAGCAGGGGTGTTTACTGTATACTGCAACCTCGCTTTACAGGTATAGTGTTAAGCTTGTGAGCATGAAGCTCAACTTCCATAGGAATTCATTGAAAACGCTCGCTCTGCTCTGCACCAATGTGCATGCACCGTCAAACAGTAGTAAACATGGCGCTGGTAAGCTTGTAGATGTTGACTCATTCAAATCAGAGGTGTGGCGGCATTTTGACTTTCCGAAGACTAATAATCACCACAGTGAGAAGCTCCAGTCACCTCCATCTGCATGTAAAAGGATATTAATAGGCCAAACCACACTGCAGTTACACTGGGGATTAGCAGCCCTACTCGCGGCGTCGAGGGCGATTGCCACGGAGATCACAAGGTGCATCTGTGTTTTCATGGCAAAAGATATGAGGCTGTTTTCTGCTGTAGTAAATGCATTCCAGGCTCATCAAGAGAAAGAGAAAGGCCAGTGCGAGGATGTATTCCACGGACTGAAGGAGAAAGCTGTGCTGTTGCAGAAACAGGTGTTGTATTTATTTAATCTCTAAATGTGTACATGGATTTTTAAAATAATTTGTTGATTATTATGGCATACACCGATCAGGCATAGTGAATAACACCGATCAGGTGAAGTGAATAACACTGTAATCTCTTCATCACGGCACCTGTTAGTGGGGGGGGATATATTAGGCAGCAAGTGAACATTTTGTCCTCAAAGTTGATGTGTTAAAAGCAGGAAAAATGGGCAAGCGTAAGGATTTGAGCGAGTTTGACAAGGGCCAAATTGTGATGGCTAGACGACTGGGTCAGAGCATCTCCAAAACTGCAGCTCTTGTGGGGCGTTCCCGGTCTGTAGTGGTCAGTATCTATCAAAAGGGGTCCAAGGAAGGAACAGTGGTGAACCGGTGACAGGATCATGGGCGGCCAAGACTCATTGGTGCATGTGGGAAGCGAAGGCTGGCCTGTGTGGTCCGATCAAACAGACGAGCTACTGTAACTCAAATTGCTCAATAAGTTAATGCTGGTTCTGATAGAAAGGTGCCAGAATACACAGTGCATCGCAATTTGTTGCATATGGGGCTGCATACCCGCAGACCAGTCAGGGTGCCCATGCTGACCCCTGTCCACTGCCGAGAGCACCAACAGTGGGCACGTGAGCATCAGAACTGGACCATGGAGCAGTGGAAGAAGGTGGCCTGGTCTGATAAATCACTGTTTCTTTTACATCAAGTGGATGGCCAGGTGCGTGTGCGTCACTTACCTGTGGAACACATGGCACCAGGATGCACTATGGGAAGAAGGCCAGCCAGCGGAGGCAGTGTGATGCTTTGGGAAATGTTCTGCTGGGAAACTCTGGGTCCTGCTATCCATGTGGATGTTACTTTGACACATATCACCTACCTAAGCATTGTTGCAGACCATATACACCCTTTCATGGAAACGGTATTCCCTGGTGGCTGTGTCCTCTTTCAGCAGGATAATGTGCCCTGCCACAGAGCAAAAATGGTTCAGGAATGGTTCGAGGAGCACAACGAGTTTGAGGTGTTGACTTGGCCTCCAAATTCCCCAGATCAGGGAATCCAATCGAGCATCTGTGGGATGTGCTGAACAAACAAGTCCGATCCATGGAGGCACCACCTTGCAACTTACAGGACTTGACTGACAGGACTACAGGATCTGCTGCTAACATATTGGTACCAGATACCACAGCACACCTTCAGGGGTCTAGTGGAGTCCATGCCTTGACGGGTCAGGGCTGTTTTGGCAGCAAAAGGGGGACCAACACAATATTAGGAATGTCATAATGTTATGCCTGATCGGTGTATTTTTCTAAATGTGTTCTGTTTCTCTTGCAAGTATAATTATGCAAATTATAAGAAATAATATTAAAATCTTGCCTTTATAACAAAGTGAAACCCCTGTCACTGTTGTACGTAAATTTTACTTAATTTTTTATTTCTGCTATTCCTCTGTGTAGGATGAGGGTGAAGAAGGTGCCAGTGTCCACCCCCTGCAACAGACAGACTGAGCTGAAACAACCTCCTCCCGAGAAAACACCACTGAAAGATCTCCATGGAGGGACTTTTTTTGGGATTTGTTTTAAAATGTCAATTTAGTGTTATTATTACCTAAAATATATTTCAATTTTACAAAGAAATGTGCAGCATTTTGTCTGAGAAATAAAAGGACACTTTTTCATTTATAATGTCTTAAATATCATTTTGTTAAAAAAAAAAAATGTGAGAAAATCATTTCATGAGTTCACACTTACAAATAAGTCATATAGAATAAATGGTATGCGTATTTGGTGTGCTGTCCGAGGAGAGGGCTTCGAGCTCGGAACTCCAGACCTTGAATTAATTGAACGTCTTTGGGATGTGCTGGAGTGCTTTACAGAGTGCTTGACTCTTGCATTGTCAATACAAGATCTTGACCAAAAATTGATGCACCTCTTGATGGAAATAACATCACAATATTTATTTAAATTCAATTCAATTCACATTTATTTGTATAGCGCATTTCACAATACATATCGTTTCAAAGCAGCTTCACAGAAAATGCATGCGTCTACATTACAATTTAAAGTGGTTTGTTATCAGAGGAGACTGTGTCCAAGTTATGGATTTCAGAAATTTACATATACAAAGCACACAGTTAGCTAACAATGTATTATTAATCAATATAAAAATAAATTAAGGCACAGACAATGGGCTATGTGAAATAAGAATACATGTTGTTAACAATGATTAGGGTATATAGAAATTGAGCATGGATGCGTGTTGATGCAGAGCTGCATCATCTGAAGTCCTCGCAGGAGTTGGAGTCGTCTCTTCACAGGTGATGGTCATCTAAAGTCCTCACTGGAGTTGGAGTCGTCTCTTCACAGGTGATGGTCATCTAAAGTCCTCACTGGAGTTGGAGTCGTCTCTTCACAGGTGATGGTCATCTGAAGTCTTCATAAGAGGCTGGATCCAGACTGGAGCTGTCGGACTCTCTAGTTACCTCGGGATGGGCGTCCCGAGATAGAACAGGAAAATAATTAGCGTAGCTGCTGTTCAAAGCATTAAGCAAAGATATAATGTGCACTGATATAACTGGAGTACAAGGTTATGAGATGCATTATGTGAATGCTTGGCTAAAGAGATGCGTCTTTAATCTAGATTTAAACTGGGAGAGTGAGTCTGAGCCCCGAACATTATCAGGAAGGCTGTTTCAGAGTTTAGGTGCCAAATATGAAAACCTTCTTCCTCCTTTAGTGGACTTAGGTACTACCAGAAGCCCAGAGTTTTGTGATCTTAAAGAGCGAGATGGATTGTAAGGCGATAGAAGATCAGTTAAATACACAGGAGCTAAACCGTTTAGGGCCTTAGGTCAGTAGCAATACTTTATAATTGATACAGAATTTAATAGGTAACCAGTGTAGAGATGATAAATTTGGTGTTATATGATCATATTTTCTTGGCCTAGTAAGAACTCTAGCAGCTGCATTTTGAACTAATTGTAGCTTGTTTATTGAGGATGCAGGACAGCAAGCTAGTAAAGCATTACAGTAATCTAGTCTAGAGGTCATGAATGCATGAACTAACTTTTCTGCATCAGAGACAGATAAAATGTTCCGTAGCTTAGCGATGTTTGGTGGAAGGTGGAAGAAGGCTGTTTTTGTAACATTTGAAATATGATTTTCGAAAGACAAGTTGCTGTCTAATATAACACCCAGGTCTTTTACTGTAGAGGATGAAATAACAGTACATCCTTCTAAGTGCAAATCGTATTCTAAGAGATTCTGTGTACAAGTTTTTGGTCCAATAAGTAATACCTCAGTCTTATCCGAATTTAATAGGAGAAAACTATAGGTCATCCAATATTTTATATCTTTAACACACTCTGTCAGCTTGGATAATTTAGAGATTTCATCTGGTCGTGCTGAAATATATAACTGAGTATCATCGGCATAACAGTGGAAACTAATTCCATGTTTTCTTATAATATTACCAAGTGGCAGCATATATATTGAAAATAACAGAGGGTCTAACACAGATCCTTGCGGCACTCCATAATTTACCGACGTTATCTTAGATTTTTCCCCGTTTAAATAGACAAATTGGTAACGTTCTGATAGATACGATCTAAACCACTTTAATGCCTGTCCCTGAATACCAGTGTAATTTTGTAGACGATCTAAGAGTATTTTATGATCTATGGTGTCGAATGCAGCACTAAGATCAAGTAAAACTAGTATTGAGATACAGCCTTGGTCAGCAGCTAAAAGCTAGTCATTTGTAACTTTGACGAGCGCAGTTTCTGTGCTATGATGGGGTCTGAATCCAGACTGAAATTTTTCATAGATATCGTTTTCTTGTAAGTAAGAACACAATTGAGTGGACACAATTTTTTCTAGTATTTTAGACATAAATGGAAGATTTGAAATGGGTCTGTAATTTGCTCATTCGTTTGGATCTAGAGATTTAATAACTGCCATCTTGAACGGTCTTGGGACATGACCTAGAGATAAAGACACGTTAATAATATTGAGAAGAGGCTCTTCTGCTACAGGTAACAACTCTTTCAGTAGTTTAGTGGGTATTGGATCTAATAAACGTTGTTGGTTTAGAAGCAATGATAAGTTTAGTTAGCTTTTCCTGTCCTATAGTTGTAAAGCACTGCAATTGTTCTTGAGGAGCGATAATTGAGGCTGAATAATAAAACGCTGTCGAAGGTTGTACATTTATAATTGTACTTCTGATGCTTTTAATTTTTTTAGTGAAGAAATTCATAAAATCATTACTACTAAACTGTACTGGAATATTTTGTTCAGGTGATGTCTGTTTATTTGTTAATCTGGCCACTGTACTAAATAAAAACCTGGGGTTGTTTTGGTTATTTTCTATTAGTTTACGGATATGCTCGGCCCTGGCTGCTTTTAGAGCCTTTTTATAACGGGAAGTGCTGTCTTTCCATGCGATTTTGAAGACCTCTAAATTGGTTTGTTTCCATTTGCGCTCTAGATTACGAGTTTCTCTCTTGATAGTGTGAGTAATACTGTTGTACCACGGTGCAGTAATTTTCTCTCTAACCTTTTTTAATCTGATCGGTGCAACCGTTTCTAATGTACTAGAGAAAAGGGTGCTCATACTGCTAGTCATTTTCTCTAGTTCATTTGTGTGTTTGGGTACACTGAGCAGCTGAGATAAATCTGGTAGGTTATTTGTGAATTTATCTATAGTGTTTGGGAGAATCGTTCTACCTAGTCGATAACGCGGAGCAGTATGGAAAATATCAGCAGTACGCAGTATGCAAGTTACCAGGTAGTGATCAGTGACATCATCACTTTGCGGTATGATATCTATATCAGTAGGATTGGTTCCATGTGATATAATTAATTCTAGTGTATGATTAAAACGATGAGTGGATCCAGTCACGTTTTGCTTGACCCCAAAGGAGTTTAATAAGTCTGTAAACGCAACCCCTAGCGCATCGTTTGTATTATCTATGTGAATGTTCAAATCACCAACAATCAGTGCTTTATCGACAGTGACCAACAGGTCTGAGAGAAAATCCGCAAATTCTTTTAAGAAATCAACAGCCCTGGCGGTCTATATATGGTAGCCAAAGCAAAAGATAATAGGGATTTTTTTCTTATATCTGAGAGTGTAACATTTAGCACAAGCACTTCAAATAAATTAAACCTGTGTCCTGTTTTCTGAGTAACATTAAGAATATCTCTATAGATAGTTGCAACACCGCCACCACGACCAATCAGACGGGGCTCGTGTGTATGACAGTAGCCTGGTGGAGGAGACTCATTAAGACCGAAATAAACATTAGGTTTAAGCCAGGTTTCAGTCAGACAGAGTACATCAAAGCTACTATCTGTGATCATTTCATTTACAACAACTGCTTTAGGTGTGAGCGACCTAATGTTAAGGAGACCTAGTTTTAGAGAATTTTTTTGTTCATTTCTTTTAAGATTATCTGGTTTAATAATGATCAGATTTTTTCTAGATCCTATAGAGGATTTTGACCTCAATATTTGTGGAATAGGCTATACAATGCACTACAGAACAAGGACTGTCATGTGTAGTTTGACTTACTAGTCATACAGTGCGTAGCGTCTTGGAGATGTTGTCTGACAGAAGATCCGCTCCGTTCCTGCTGGGGTGCAGGCCATCAGCACGGAAAAGCCTAGGCCGCTCCCAGAAAAGATTCCAATTATTTACAAAGACCAGCTTCTGTTCATTACACCATGACATTAACCATTCATTTAGAGCGAATAGTCTACTGAACCTTTCATGCCCTTGTCTGTATGTGGGAAGCGGTCCGGACACGATGATCCTCGTCGTGGGTGATGCTCTGTGTACAGTCTCATCTGCCGTAGCCTGATGCCGTTCACCCCCGCGTGCAGCACAACAGCACCGATGCTCTCGTCACCATTTAGGACCAGAACCTGCGCAGCGACATCCAGAACACAAGCACCAGGAAAACAGTGACTGTAAAGTGACCTTTAGCTGAGGTAGCATGTACAAGGCTCGCGCCTTCCGCTGCTGAATCACCCAGGGTTCTGGGTGCTCGAGCCCTGAGCAGAGAAACACACGGAGCAGAAGAGATCGGAGTGATAACACTTGTGAGCGTCAGCCCGTGATGTCTCTAGCGCTGATCATCGGTCTCTTAGATCGGCCTGTCTCTCTAGGAGGTCGTGGATCTGTTTCTCCAAGGCCTCCGGTTCCAGCTGCACCGCATGCAGCTCAAACGTGTCCTCACCTGCACTCAAAGGTAGACATACATCCGATGCATTCGCCATTAGAACAGATATACAGTAATTTCCTGCATTTTATGAGTGTAAACAAAGCGAGCGATATGCGAGACCACGCTGGTGATGCTAGCGGGCTAAGGCTAGTAGCAGATGTTCAGAAATGTGGATATAAGTAGCAATATCAAAGCAGTCCGATTGTTTCAGATATAGAATACTATTGAGGATATGTTCACCTGCTATAAAAATATAAAGTATTAGTTTATAAAGTTGATACAAGAAGAAAAAACGAGGATTTAGAGTCAACTAGGCAGAGCTCCAAATTCAAACCATGCAGCAGACACAAGCGAGCAGACAACCATCAAGAGGTGCATCAAATTTTGGTCAAGATCTTGATCTAACGAAATCCAAATTTTGAACAGTTTTTACTGTACCAATATATTTTTATGAACCCATGAAGTTCCTGGGGGAAAACATTGCAGAGCCCATTTTGCGGTGCCAAGATTAGTAGAGCATTTTTTACAAGAAAATGCCATTTCTTTTTACTTCAAGATGTCACATTTCATTAAATGTGTTACTTGACATTTACTTATAATTATTTTTTGATATTTACAAGAAATTTTGGAGTGAAAATTGTTCCAAAGTAAATCCTACACCATTTATTTTAGTATAGTTCTTAGTTTCATATTGTAACATGTATTGTATGTTTTTAGTTGATAACATCATTCGCAAGTCCTTTTCTTTTCAAATCCTATTTTCATGTTAACAGCTATTTTCTCTGTAGATTCATGCCAAAAGCAATTGTGGAAACTGTTTTTTATTTTTTGCAAAAAACATAGGCTATACAACGCAAATATTTCAATATTTTTTTTTTTATAGTACAAATTATATCATGTTGTAACAAAGTTCGTAGATATGGGAAGAAGGAGGCCGGAACCGGCGAACGCTTAAAAGACTTTAATCCAAAATAAACAAACTGAAAGTAACGCGGGCAGCCCCTCACGGACGGCTGCCACGCACACACATAATAAAACATAAACAAAACACAACGTAAATTCCAGGCCTGGTCCTCTCTCGTCCTTCACTGGTGTCGTTTGTCCTTATATGCCTCCGGGCTCCCTCATGAGAGGACTCGAGACCGGTGTGCCTCGCAGGTGACGCTCATTCTCAATCACGCACCGGTCTCGCTTGCTCCTCCCACGTCTCTCGCTCGCCCACCCCGCCACACATGTATTTACTATATATTTGTCCCTGTCTGCTGCCATCACAGCTAAAAATAGTAGCAATGACTTTGGTATCTTTAAGTTTCTTTGAGAGAACTCTTTTTAGATGTAAAGAAACTATCTTTCAAAGTTCTACAATTACAGCTGAATGTTGCATCCAAGGTAAAGCTGCCATCTGTTTAGACTCTACTTTTAAGTCAAAAGATGAAGGCACCAGGGGCGACACCTGCTTACTCTTACACCACTTTTTATTTAAAAATAACCTGTCAATTTCTGTTACCTGTATACCTGGTGCCATCTCACCATTTCACCCAACTCCCCCTCTTTCAATTCTCATTCCTGTATGTGCATTCATCAGCATCAGCATCAGCACCAGTCAGTCCTGGAAATCAGCATTAGATAGCACATCAACAAGACACAAATTGTTTCCTAAAATTCCTGCTGCAGTAAAACTGCAATAAAGTTGTACAGCCCTTTGAAGGAGGTCATTAAAATTTGACAGAATGATAAATTCCTTCACAAAAATGCCACTGCAAACTTGGTGTAGGTAAAATACAACCATTAAATTATTAAAACTATTTGCTACAGGGATGCTAGATGCTAATCAGTGTGACAGTCATTAGCCAAGACATGATCAATCATCTTATCACCTTAAGCAAGAAGGACTTCGTTTTTGCTTTACAAGACAAGTGATAAGCTACTTAATTCCAAGGGCTTATAGACAGAGAAGTAAATCAAAGAATGAAACCATTAAAGCAAAAATGTGACGTGCAAATGGGAACGGTGACCCCAGCAGTCTGGCCTTCATAAGTTCTGCTAACAATACTTAATACCTCAGTCATTAGCATGTGATTATGTATGATGCAACAATGCTAATGGAAATAAATTAACAAGCAAATAAAATTAGTGGCCGATAATGACAAGAGGACTCTTGAGTGAATGTAGTCTATGAGCCATGGCCTGTGTAATGAGCAGATCGTACATGTAGCTGAGGTCCCTAGAATGTCTTCTTCAGTTTGAAACAGCTCGGTTTGTTTTGTTTTTTTCTAAGGGAAGAGATTGTTTGCATGTTGTACATGTTGCACATTGGCCCCAAAAGGTATATAGACAATACCAAAATATAAATGTCAAAGTGGCCAAAAATCGTACTGTTTGGGGCCACTGATGGACTTGTGTGCACATACGTTAGTTCTTGTAGAGTTGTATAGAGTTGTGCTTTTGTGTGGACTTCCAGCCATAGTGAGATGGCTCAGCGCACATGGACACAGTGATAAATGCGAGATATGCATTGTGGGAGGCTATAAATCAATATCTCCTCCTCTCCCTTTCTCTTTCTCTGCCTTATTCGAGGAGAGCAGTCAGACGAAAATCTCATGGCTAAACGGACACCCTCACACAAGACAACCTACACTTCCTGTTTCCACTCTGTTAGTCTAACATACTCCAATATAACATATTTTCCAGTGGCATGTGGGGAGCTTCTCTGCTTTAGGTTTTTCTAATAACACAAAATAAAATAATAAAAGTTCATGCTTCATTAGATGTTTGCATGATTTCAACAATCACAATTACATAAATAGGGGTGAGCAGGACACAACCTAACGCGGGGTTAGTTGTAACACACATGGTTTAAAACTTTCCACACATGCCAGCATGACGAAACTTAGTGTATTTACTAGTTGCCATATCAACACTATACAGAGAAAAAATTGCGGCAAAATTAAAAAATCTTTGGAGGGTATCACTGAACATTTATTTAACCATAGCAAAAGTAAATTTCTTACTTGAGTTAATTTTTCATTTCCAGTTTTTGTGTTTATTTAAAATGAGACAAATCTGATTATTTAAGAGTTGAGATAGTTCTTTAAAGCTGATCTAACCAGCAGAAGACACAAGCCGGGTTTAAATCCCAGTTGTGCAGATGGGTCATGTTGTAACACTGTTACAGTGTGCCCCTATTAGAAATATGCCATTCTATTCTATACTTTTATGAATTCTATTGAGAAACCATAAGAAAGAGGTGAATAAAGACTGAGAGTCAATGTTCAGAAATGATTAATTATTATGCTGTATAGCTTTGTTTTGCAGTGTGTTTGTTGTCAAACTCCAAAATGAGTTTATTTTTAATTACTAAAAAAATGCCATTACTTTATATGAAAAAGTTATTAATTGTACTTTATTGACAAAATATTTTAGTTTGTCTTGGATATAGATATTTTTATCTTAGATATTTTTTGATTAGACAGGATAACATTTTAAGCTGTCATATGGTCATGTTACAATGTGCCCCTCACATGTTACAATGTACCCCACCTATGGGGCATGTTGTCACATTTCACTTCCATTCTTTCAGGGTAAATCAAGAAAAAAGTATACACTGTATTAATGAAACAAAACCACATAATTGTACTAGACGTGTGAAATGAATGTGGGAAAAAATAAATACTCTGAACCCTAAGTGGATTTACACAAACTGAGAAAGTCAAAAAGTGTTAGTTTGTGCCGTATTTTGTACGTCTACTCAAAGTGATCGCTAAAAAGCTCCTCACTCACAGATCATTTTGTTTTTCCGAGTTTATTTAAATTCAGACATGATTGAAAATGGTGATGTCCGAGTAGGTGAGATCTTTATTTTGCAATTAGTCCCCACATTTCCACCAGTTTGTCCATTCAGGCCAATTTGCAGAGCAGTTGCAAACCTGATAAGCATTTTTATCCTATTGACAATATAATCAGCCAAAGACAGTGACATGGAGGCTTTGGCTCCTCTCATGTGACTTTTCTAATTTGAAATTCTTCAACTACTAGACATAGCTAAAAAAAAAATCATTTTTATTTTTTGATGTCCCTATACATCTCAAGGGACACATCTCTAACATGCAGCGACTACAACCAAAATTTGTTTTGTGAACAAATTTAAAGTGCATTACAGCTTCCATCAGGGGAGGGGGGGGGGGGAGGGGGGGGGTGGGGGGGGGTGGGGGGGGGGATACGAGTGAATATGTGATTCCACATCTAGAGGAATCAGACGGTGAAAAAGAGGCTTTAGTCTTGATCCACATATTTTCCGCTCTTCAAGAAAACAAACCACTCAAATGAACCTGGATGAGGGGGTGGGGTACTTGCACGGATAACTCCACTTCTAAATACATCAGTCAGACAGCATGAATGAATCATTTAATGGTTTGAACCTCATTTCTCCCCACTGTTTTGTCTCTTGACCTGCTAGCTGAAAGCAGAGCTCCCACTTTGTCTAGGTCTCCATTTCCAGAGAGAATATTGGCATTTTAAATGGACTAATCACACAGGAGGTGTGTGTACGGCAGCTGTGAGCAGTAGAGATTCTTGGAAATTATGACCGGCATGCTCAGAATCCTGCAATTTGACAAATAACACCAAGACCTGAAGTCTTGATCTGGGAGTTTTGACCTATTGCCTCCCACAGCTGTTCAGTGTGTCTGCTGTGCCTCTGAAAAACACACATTCATATTATATTAAAATACAGACCTTTAAAAGAGACCATTTTATTTCAAATTAACTGAGACTAACTCACTAACTCTAATTCTGGTTTCACTCATCTGATATCCTCATCAGTTAATTGACAAGTATGCATACATATGAATGCGAAAGATTTCAGCTCTATGCAGTAGGTAAATAATAATAATAACCTAATAACAAACCTAAAAAATTATGTAACTGTAAACTATACATCACACATATAACATCATTATTACTAATGCTAATCTCAAATTGTCTGTTGAGAAGAGATTACTGTGATGTTTTGGCATCCTCGGTATCCCAGTATCGGTAACACAATGTTGGTGATATGCAAGATACTTGGTTAAGGGAAAAGATCACACAAATACAGTGGGATTCAGTATAGGGTAATACTGGAAATCGTTTACTAATTTAATTTAAGTCTAATTTAAACCTGAAAATCAAGAAACTTTTGAATTAAAAAATGTAAATTTTATAAAAAATTGGGTTCCACTTTATATTAGGTGGCCTTAACTACTATGTACTTACATCGAAAAATAAGTACAATGTACTTATTGTGTTCATATTGTATTGCAAAACACTTTTGCTGATATTGAGATGGGATACAGGTAAAGTTAGGGACAGGTGCGGTGGTATGGGTAAGTTTAAGGGTAGGGTTAGGTGTAAGGGAAGTGTCAACAATGTAATTATAAATGTAACTACATAAATTAATTGCGAATGTAATTACATGCAGGTCATTTTTAAAATGCAAGTACAATGTAAAAACATGTATGTACACAATAAGTGCATTGTATCAAATTATTAATTTAAATGTTAGTACATAGCAGTTAAGGTCACCTAATATAAAGTGGGTCCAAAAATTGCCTACGAAATATTTAATATTCGGGTCTATTTCTATGTTAATGAAATAAGCTAATTTGGGCTAACATGAATCACAAAGTATAACTATAATTTGTTGATTTATTCAGTATGAACTATTATAAATGGTTAAATATATAAATACAACATGTATTTATACAATTATATCTGTATGCATGTATGCATATATAATATGTAAAATTGATATGTAAAATTCATGACAACCGACCCCTGATTTACGCAGCTATGAATCTGTATAATAAATGGATTATAAACTATATGTTCGTTGTACATTTAGATATGAAAACCTCTGAAAACATAACTATGATCCTTTGAGCTCCTTCAATGTTCACTAGCTTTCAATTGAACAAAATAACAAGGACTGACGTATTTATGAATGATCCCCTACGGAGCAGAAATCTATGTCTTTCAGTGCCTTTGTTTCAGTTTGATCTGATCTCTGCCCACTGATTTGCAGGTTAAATCCCCTGCGGCCTGGCTGCAGCCAGCTTGAAAAGTGTCCTAAGTGCTGCCACATGCTTCTCTGGTCAGTGGCCCTAATTTAACTTGACAGCATGTACAAGCTAAGGCTGAACCTTTGATAAAGTCCACACAACCCAAGGAGCAACTTTAATTGAAGGAGATGACATGGTCACTTTCCACTGCCTTGTCACTCAGTAGCGTAATCGAGGCCATTTATCAAAAACTGTTTACATGGATAAACTCTCACCTGGACAGGGAGAGCTGCAGAGTTGTGATTATGTCTTCTGATATGTCTCTGAGCGAAACTAAATTCGACTCCTTGTGGAGTTTCTGGCACACCGGCTTGTTGGATAAGGAATGTCTGCGATAGTTTCCCATTTGTATGAGAAGGCCTGAAAAGATTGTGGAAAAAGAAAAAAACTTTTAGTGCAACAGCAGATCATTAAGTGGTTTATAAATGGAAGCAAAAACAGGTGCATTTTAGTAACCAAAAGGCCTAATTATCTGTTTTCATTACCATGTGCAAACAGAAGATAGCATGAAGATTGCAGAGAAAGGCTTGTTTCTTTCACAGCCGTAGTCACCTGTTTGTCTGATTGTAGCTATTATGAGTGCAGTCTGCTGTTGAAATTTGATTTCTCATCACCTGCAGAGCAGGGGCGGCTTGTCGGCTATGCATTAGTCCCATCAGGAGAGGCCTTATCGCAGTGCCTTAGGCATTCTGGGAAAAAGGTGATATGGCAGCCCGTGGGACCCATACAATGTGGTGTGGAAAATCATCTGTGTGACATCCCTGGGGGCCTGTATTTACCACGCCTGCTGGGCAGAAACAAATTGCAAACTTTTTTTCTTAAGGTTCCCAACAGACTTTACTGCCATGCTAGCGATGCTGGAGAAAATGAAATGGGTACAGAGGAACGCTGAGTATCTTCAATGCCGCAGGTGCTTACAAAACCACACAGGTGGTGTGGACACCTGGATTACAGCATTCGCTCTCCTCGAAGCTGAAGGAGGAAGAGGCGTATGAGTAGGCATATAATCACAGTCATGATGAGAAAGCTCTGTGGCAACAGGCGAGGGCGAGCTGCGGACTTGGTGCATATTGACCTATCTCCAATTGCGTTCCACTACAAAGGATGATGAATTATCTTCTGACCTCAAAGCGAAGGAAGTCGTTCACTTTGATGTCTACTGATCTTTTTTCTCTTTGTTCTTTGCCTTAGGGTTCTGCGTTGCGCTGGGTATTGCGCCCAACAGTAAGGCAAATCTTTGAACTGAAGATGACGGATGAAAACATGCCATATTTGTAGAAATGTAATCTTTCGATTCAAGTTGGTTCATATGCTTTTGAAAACTCCATTTACCAAAATTATAATAACAACATCTTTTGACAATAGACAATAGACAATAGAAGACAATAGAACCCATTATAGTCAGTGATGTTGTCTACACTGGATATGCCACGATAGAGCCCTGCATTTCAGCCAGAGCCCGACGGGCCCCGACTTATTTACGCCCCTAGGGCCGGGCTTCGGGCCAATTTTCACGTCATACCTCAAACACGGGCCGGGCTTCGGGCCTTTTTTAAGGCTTCTCCTTCCTTTTATATTTTAGACATTCATTAATTAAAAGAAAAAATGAGATGTGCTGCACTGGTGGAAACAACACGAGACCATGATACCGCTACTGGCAAGACTGGTTCGCGCTGTGTTTAGTGTTGCAGCGAGCGTTCCTTCAGCTGCAAGAGTTATGGCCTTTTTACAACTGGTCACTTCATTCGTTTTCTCTGACTAGATATCTATCCGATTGTGAAAAGACCAGGAGTAAACGCCTTCCGAAATTCTCTCGAATTTAATTTAAATCCGATTACTCAAACAAACCAATTCAGAAGCTGGTCTGGGATGCGTTTCAGGCGAAACTGGACAAGTGTAAATGCATCTGGTTGTTTAAACCACATATGTAAATTTTACTCCTGGCAAATTGTTAAAAAAAATAAACGTGTGAGAGCGTGTTAAAGGCTAGGCTATATATGACATGTTGTAGTCTGATATGACGGCGCTACTGCAACACGCATCGCCGCAAATGAGTTAAGCAAGCCAACACGCAGACTGCCGCAAGTGAAACTGAAAGTAAGTCTCAGATGCTCAAAAACACAATCATCTTCATTAGAACTAATGAGACTAAATGATCTTACCAGTGCTTAGGTCGCTCTTTCTCCTATTGGTCTTTGATCTTGAAATGCGCTGAAGATAAATAAAATGCAGCTCATATCTGTTGCTTTCGTTGACGTGAACTCCGTTAAATGTGCATATACCATGGGAATTGAAGGTCGGATTTATATTCATTTTGCAGAGAGGTGTAAGGTAAGACCACCTGAATGTTTTTTATTTTTATTTTTTTATTTGTTAAGATTGTGTAGCCCGTTTCGTTTGCGAGCTCCATTGCGAGCAGCAGCAGCCTGCCTCAGCTTGTCAAAAATGCCTTTTTACTGTGGTGGTGATATTAGGCTAAACGTTTAAACTAACATTGTGATATGCTTGAAGTGTTTTATATCTATGGATTTTATTATAGGCAAGACAAGTCAAGTGTTGATTTGAGAGGCTAAAGCGTTGGGTTAACTCACTGTTGGCCGCTGGCCGCTTGGTCGTCACTTTAAAAAACAAAAACTTTAATTTAACAAACAAAAAAATGCTCCAAACATTTTTCTAAATTAACTTAATAAAGAAATGAAATGAAATATAACTACTTTGACATTAAAAACAAAAGGGAAGTATTTTAATGGCTACAACAGTGTGTAATAGGGAGGATTAAAAAAAAAAAAAAAAAAAAAAAGTCTGACTCGGGCCAGGAATTTTAATAAGCTTTCAGACACGGGCCGGACTAGGGCCTGAGCGTCTCGGGCCAGGGCCGGGCTAGGTCCTAGATTTGAGGGCTCTGTGCCATGACACACAACACGACAAATCCCCGACAGTACACTGATGCCTCGTTCTATTTATGACGTACTGACATGAAGGACAAATGCTTTGCAACGGTTGCATTGTCGGGTCCAGTGTAGACAGCTTCTAGCTGATGCGCCGTGTCGCTATGCGGCGCGTCAACGGTCAAGTCCGATGATTAAGTAGAGAGGTTTAGATAAAGGGGTTTGAGTGAATAATTATCAGTATTTAACCTGACGAAAAGATATTTATTCAGTGTTATCCACATTATATTTCATCTGCAACAGCATTGTGAACTTTTGTAATGACACGTTTGGCTATTACCTTTTAAACACACATGAGGGGAGTCTCCGCAAGAAATACCCACGACTGGCAGATCAATGTGCTACTACAATTCTCTCCGATATGGTAGGAAATTTAATTAAATTGAATGTGGAGGGTTTTAACTGTGAAAAAATGATTGACAGGGCAGTTTAAACGGTGACAGGATGCACGTAACTAAGCGACAGAGCATCTGTTAAAGATGACGAAGTAGTATGTCCCAAAGCTTGCCTACTTTTCTGCTACAGACTCAAAAGTATGTACTTTTTCTTCACAAAAAGAGTACATGCTTTTAGGACGTAGTATAATGAATTGGGACGCAGCAACGGTGTTAGTCTTGACTGGCAAACGCTACGATTCGGCTTGCGCGCACACCGCGTCTCCGTCAAAAGGATTCTTTCGATCAGAGTAATCAATGCGAGAGACTCGAGAATGGAGTAGAAGTGCCCAGGTGGAGCAGAGAGGCAAAACTACTGATCTGTTCAGGACTTCAAGTGCAGGTCAGTTTCATCTGTAAATTTTAAAGGGCACCTATTATGCAAAATTCACTTTTACATGGTGTTTGAACATAAATGTGTGTTGGCAGTGTGTGTACACAACCACCCCATAATGGTAAAAATCCACCTAGTCCTTTTTTTTTTTTAATCCCCATAAATCATAAGCAGTGTCTCAGAACAAGCCTTTTGCAGATTCCTGGCAAAGTGACGTTTTAATTTAAAGACACGTGCTCAGAGAGACTTACTGTGGAAATATACATGTGGGGGTTGCCCAACGGGGGAACCATGCACACGGAGGCACCTAGCCGAACACGAAGGCTGACCAAGCGGGCATGCACTCTGGTGTCGACATCTGGGTATAAAGGGCGTTGCGTGGCAATCTCACATTATGTTACCTGCTGAAGAGCCGAATGAGGGGCTAGGCTCAACGCCGATACCAAGGTACACTGGGAAGCATATCCCACGTGGAGAAATGCAACACAATGCCTGCCCGAAGGGAGGACTTAAGAATACACATATGACCCCCGTAGGGACTGCATATGGAGCACTCTGGGGTATCCAGCCGCAGGTGGAAAATTTTTCAACCCCAGGTGTGGAAAGGTGTCTTGCCAAGGGAAGACACGTGCTCAGAGAGACTTACCGTGGAAATACACATGTGGGGGTTGCCCAACGGGGGAACCATGCACACGGAGGCACCTATCCGAACACGAGGGCTGACCAAGCGGGCATGCACTCTGGTGTCGACATCAGCAGTGCTGGAGGAGCTCAGGGATTACTGGGAAACTCACCTGAGAGAAAATGCACACGCATCCAGTCCGTGGAGTGGAATGGCACAGCAAGCGAAGACACCTGAGCCTGTCCAGTTACTGGCCACTTGGGGCGAGTACACAAGAGGACACAGGCTCCACCCGGAGATTATAAAATCTTGCGAATGTGTTGGGTGTTGCCCAGCCTGCAGCTCTACAAATGTCTGTCAGCGAGGCGCCATGCGCTAAAGCCCAAGAGGAAGCAACACTCCTAATGGAGTGTGCTCTAACCCCAAGGGGGCATGGCATGCCCTGAACCTGATATGCCAGGACAATGGCGTCCACTATCCAGTGAGACAACCTCTGCTTGGAGAGAGCCTTCCCTTTCTGCTGTCCTCCGTAACAGACAAAGAGCTGGTCTCAGGTCCTGAAACACTGCGTCCGGTCTACGTAAGCGTGAAGGGCTGGTACTGGACAGAGCAGTGCCAAGGCTGGGTCTGCCTCCTCCACAGGCAGCGCTTGCAGGTTCACCACCTGATCCCTGAAGGGAGTGGTGGGAACCTTGGGCACGTATCTAGGCTGGGGTCTCAGGATCATGTGAGAATTAGCCGGCCCGAATTCCAGGCACGCTTCGTCAACCGAAAATGCCTGCAGGTCCCCTACCCTCTTGATGGAAGCCAGAGCAATCAAGAGCGCCACTTTCATTGAAAGGAACTTAAGCTCCACAGACTGCAGAGGCTCAAAGGGAGCTTTCTGCAGGGCAGATAGAACTACTGCAAGATCCCAAGAGGGTATTTGAGGAGGGCGAGGAGGATTTAATCTCCTCGCCCCTCTAAGGAAACTGCTGACCAGGTCGTGCTGTCCTACCGTTTTTGAGTCCACCAGGTCATGGTGAGCCGAAATCGCGGCCACATAGACCTTCAGGGTGGAGGGAGACAGCCTTCGCTCCAACCCTTCTTGGAGGAAGGAAAGCACGGACCCGATTGGGCATTTCGTGGGGTCTTCTCGGTGAGAAGAGCACCAGGTGATGAAGAGGTTCCACTTCAACACATAGGCCTGTCTCGTGGACAAGGCCCTAGCGGAAGTGATGGTAGCCGCCACCTGAGGTGGCAGGGTACTCAAACCTACCGCGTCCCGTCCAGGTCCCACACGTGTAGGTTCCAAAGGTCGGGACGTGGGTGCCATATGGTGCCCCGTCTCTGAGTAAGGAGGTCCTTCCTCAGAGGGATCGACCAGGGAGGGGCTGTCGCAAGGAGTACGAGTTCTGAGAACCAGGTCCGGCCGGGCCAATATGGGGCGACCAAAAGGACCTGCTCCCTGTCCTCCCTGATCTTGCACAGAACCTGTGCAAGAAGGCTCACTAGGGGAAACGCATACACCAGCTGTGTGCTAGTGCATCCGTGCCGAGGGTCCCCTCGGTCAGGGAGTAAAACCAGCGGCAATGGGAAGAGTCGTGGGAGGCAAACAGATCTATCTGTGCGTCGCCGAACTGTTCCCAAATCAGCTGAACCGTCTGGGGATGGAGTCTCCATTGCCCCGGAAGCAGCTGAAAATGTGACAGCTCGTCGGCTGCACGATTCAGTTCTTCCGGGATGTGAACAGCACGAAGCGACCTCAGATGCTTCTGACTCCATAGGAGGAGATGGCGGGCGAGTTGCGACATCCGGCGGGAGCGTAGACCACCTTGTCGGTTGATGTACGCTACTGTCGCTGTGCTGTCTGAACGGACCAGTACGTGCTTGTCTTTGAGCAGGGCTCGGAAGCGGTGCAGGGCAAGACGTACGGCCAGCAACTCGAGGCAACTGACATGCCATAGGCGCTGGGGTCCTCTCCAGGAGCCCGCGGCAGCATGTCCATTGCACATGGCACCCCAGCCCGTGGCAGAGGCATCTGTTGATACAACAACATGCCTGGAAACTCGTTCTAGGGGAACACCTGCCCGTAGAAACTTGAGGTTCGCCCACGGGGTGAAGGTCTGACGGCAGGTCCGAGTCACTGGGACCCGGAGCGTGCCGTGTTGCCATGCCCATCTCGGGACTCGATCGCTAAGCTGAAGCGGTCTCATATGAAGCAAACCGTGCGGCGTTACCACGTCTGCGGATGCCATATGCCCCAGGAGCCTCTGAAAATATTTCAGTGGAACCGCACTCTTGCCCTCGAACTGGCGAAGACAAGTCAGCAGTGACTGCGCGCGCTCGCTCGTAAGCTGCGCGTACATGGCGACCGAGTCGATTTCCATACCGAGAAAAGAGATCCTCTGCACTGGGGAGAGTTTGCTCTTTTCCCAGTTGACCCGAAGGCCCAGACGGGCGAGGTGCTGAAGCACCAGGTCCCTGTGATTGCAAACCTGATCCCGAGAGTGGCCTAGAATCAGCCAGTCATCAAGACAGTTCAGGATGCGAACCCCGTGTTGCCTGAGCGGCACAAGGGCTGCCTCGACGACCTTCGTGAAGACGCAAGGGGACAGGGCTAGCCCGAATGGGAGAACCGTGTACTGATATGCCTGCCCCTCGAAGGCAAACCGTAGAAACGGTCTGTGTTGAGGAAGAATGGAGACAGGAAAGTACGCGTCCTTCAGGTCGATCGCTGCAAACCAATCCAAGGGACGATGTTTGGCTGTCAACATCTTGAATGGAAGCCTGTGAAGGGTTCGGCTCAAGATGCACAGGTCCAGGATTGTCCGTAACCCACCGGTTTTCTTAGATACAATGAAGTAAGGGCAATAGAAGCCGGACTCCATCTCGGCTGGAGGGACGATCTCGACCGCACCCTTCGCCAGTAGGATGGCAACCTCCGCACGCATGACAGGGGCATTGCCACCCACCATGGTATAGCGGACTCCCTGAAAGCGGGGAGGAGACCGTGCGAGCTGAATCGCATAGCCGAACCTGATGGTGCGAGCGAGCCAGCTGGACAGATTGGGAAGGCTCCCAGAAACTGTACCAGCGGGATCATGCAAACCACAGGCATACCCCCAATGTGGCAGCGAGGCGGAATGACCGGCCCAGACATGGGAGGCGTGGAAGCGTCCCGAGGTGTGGGCGGGGTCGAATTCCACGCCCTGACAGAGGAGACCAGGGAAGGACCCGCGTTCAACGGGGGTCTCGTCTGCCAGGGGGCTGGCGACAGAGGGGGCCGAGAGTGGCGAGGCTGCTTGGCGTCGCACACTGCCAGCCACACCCTCTTGAGGCTCGGAGGTGAAAATGTCAGTTCTTTCTTTAACCATGAATAGGGTACGGAAGAATTCTCCCCCGGCCCTCCACCAGGGGAAGGAGTGGCCCTGCTACCATCTCCTGGGAAAAGAACCGAGTTCACCTCCGAGCGGGGCTGCCTTCCTGCGGCGTCCTCCACGCCTCGGCCCGGGTGAAGGCTGCTGCTAGGGCTGAGCGGGAGGGGCGGGAGCCGCAGGAGGGCGGCCTCGGCGGGGAGCAGACTGAGGCTTCTGAGCCGGCGGCTGGGTGGAGGCATCCTGCCCATCCTGGGAAATGGGAGAATTGAGGAAACGGGTTCGCTCAGATTCTCTCATATCAGCCAGGTTGAGCCATAAGTGGCGCTCCTGGAGCACAGAAGTGGACATCACCTGACCGAGAGAGCGAGCGGTCACCTTCGTCGCTCGTAGAGCGAGGTCGGTGGCCGCCCGCAGCTCCTGCATTAACGCGGGGTCAGCATTGCCCTCATGCATGTCTCTGAGCACCTTGGCCTGGTAGACCTGAAGGGTGGCCATCGCATGCAGGGCGGATGCGGCCTGGCCCGCAGCTCTGTAGGTCTTCGGCACCAAAGTAGACGTAAACCTACAGGCCTTGGACGGGTGCTTTGGGTCACCACGCCATGTCGCAGCACTCTGCGGATACAGTTGCATCGCAACAGAGCGCTCAACAGGGGGAACCCCAGTGTACCCTTTCACCGTGCCGTCATCAAGGGCAGTGAAGGCGGAAGTGGCTGCCAAACAATCGCGAAAAGTCAAGGGAGACTTCCACGACTTCGACACCTCTTCATGCACTTCCGGGAAGAAGGGCACTGGGGGCTGACGGGCGCCTTCGGCACGGGCCGCCCCCAGATACCAATCATCTAGCCGAGAGTGCTCGGGACATGGCGGAGGGTTCCACACAAGCCCAAGAGCCTCGGCCGCCCAGGAAAGCATGGCTGTGAGCTCTGGATCAGACTCGGGCAATGCTAGAACTCCCGAAGGAGGCAACACAGCCGAATCGTCATCTCCGGAGGAATCCAGCCCACCTTGTGATGCGGCGATTGACGTAGCATTCTCCGCCGGTGCGCCAAATGAAACGCAGGGCCCAGGACGGGAAACACCTGCGCCCTCGTCTGGCAACACCACAGGTTGCAGTGTGCTAAAGGGGGTGTGGCCCGAGGAGGATTCGTCGGGTTGGCCCACACCGTCACCCTCAAGTCACCCTGACCACCAGCCAAAGTATTCCCACTCGTGGAGGGAATAGACTGGGGTGTGGTAGAGGGGAACCTCCCTCCAGCACGGAGTCTTGACCGCAACCCTGCGATGGCCATGTTCCCGCAGTGGGAACATGACTCATCCATGAATGCGCGCTCGGCGTGCACGAGGCCTAAGCACGCCAAACAGCGATCATGCCCATCAAACGGAGGAACCAGCCGACCGCACCCAGAAACGGAGCACGGACGAGACATCTTGAAAAAGACGTGCCGCTCTTTTAGAGAGGAGTTTTTGCTCTGCAGAAATGCTGAAGCGCCTAGGGAGAACACATACGCTGTGCTAGATCACTGCACAGATCAGACAGGAATGTGGAACTCGCTAGAACGCGTCGTAACACCAACACTCTGGAGAGACACTCGTCTTGAAGAGAGAAAACGCTCAGGCAGTAACACTCGGCTCTGAAGCAGAAACATAATACGAAATTGCCACACAACGCCCTTTATACCCACGCGGTGGGGCGGGGTTGCGTTATGCAAATTCCGCAGACCCATGGCATCTTCATGCCATTGGCTCGTTTTGTAGAGCTCAAAGGCGATTGGCTTATAAGCGAAACCCCCATTTCGTCAGTAACTGACGTAACTCGTAGTGTACTGACTGAAAGGGAACACATGGTCGTAATGCAATACTTCAAATTTAATTAAAATAATTTTATATTATGAGCAAACAAGTTACAATGACGTGGTTGTTTTGCAACAAGGTGGAGACAGTTCTGTTCTTAACAACAGACATGCTAATGAAAAAGTGACAGGTACAAGAAAATTTGCGAAAAAGTAAACACACACACACACACACACAGTGAGAGACAGAGAGATATCAGGGAAAATGAAGAGACTGAAAAGGAAAATGGAAGTGAAGGTGCAGTTTAAGAGAGAACTTTTAATTATTTTGCACGGCCCCAGCCTAAGGATTTAAACCTTTCTTATGTGATGGCCATACAAAAAAGAGGGTTATCCATGGTTTCAGAATTTGTTGTTGGTGTATGGGATGAACAGCCTAAAATTTTATCCTAGTCTGGCCCTGTTCTACATGATGGTTGTTCAGCCTGGATACATTCATTAGCTAACAAAATTTGAAATGTAAGTTCTTTTGTATTAATGTATTAATATGATGTGAGGTCCAGTTACCAGTGTGACACTAAAACAGGTAGTAGTAATGGCTATTTTTTACTTTTTATGTCAGAGCCCATGCTTTTTTACTTTAACTTGAGTAAAAAAGTGTAGTCAGTACTTCAACTTTTAACTTTTTTTTTTGTCTTTTTAAACATGAGTATCTGTATTTCTAGTTGAGTGAAGGATGTGTGTGCTTTTGCCATCTCTGGTTACAAGTCACCAATTACAATACCACTTGAGTAAGTCTGTACTGAGAAAGTATTTGATTTGAACAGTACTTAAGTATTTTACTCGTTTTGAATGTAGACTCAAATGTAGGCTTTCTTGTTTTTCGCTGGCTTGTCTCTTAGGTGTTGAGGACTAGTGCATAGTGAAAAACATGAAACTGTTGATTTTTGTCTTATTGTTTAAAAAAACAACACTGTATTCAACACAAAATGTGTTAATTGTCATCCAATCACATTGCTGCCTACGTAACTCAGCAAGTTGTTAAGCAAATCCGTAACAACCATCATTTTACGAGCGCCTCTTTTTCACTGGTGGACGACTTGAAGGCTCACATGTCAGGTAACGTATTTGGATTTATTTGTTATTATAAACTATAAAAAAAAAAATGTCTCTTTTTGTTGTTTGTGAAATTTTTAGACAGTCAAAGGGCATTTACACAGTTAGCGTCCTCTCCTGCTTACTGGTATTTTCACTACAGGAGAGGCGGTGCAGTGATATCTTACGGGACTTTCACAGTTTCTCCTCAAAATATTTTGAGGTAATTTATCCCTTTTTTTCATCGGTGAACGACTTGAATGTTTATATGTCATGTATTTGGATTTATTTGTTATTAGAAACTATAAAAAAAGTATCTTTTTTTTGTTCTTTGTGAAATTTAGACGGTCAAGGTGCGTTTACACAGCGACCTCTGGTGCTTACTGGTACGGGATTTTCCGTTTATATACAAGATATAAATATGTTTAAAATGTCTATGAAATTCAAATGACATGAATATTGACTTCATGTAAATGTACCACTCAAGTTAATAAATACATGTTTTTTTTGTTTGTTTGTTTGTTTTTTTTTAAAATGCTTTGTATTGCATTCATTTTGTTAAACTGATTAAATCACATCTGACACAAACCTGTGTGATTTATGACACATTAGTGTGTTAAATATTTTAAAACACTGTCTGTGTTAAGAAGAATAACACACTGGATGAGTTAAAAATGTGTTGTCCTTAACTAGACACACAGGTGTGTTAAGAAATAACACAGATTGTGTTGTTTTTAACACATCGTCTTTGAGAGTGTACAAATACATATGCAATAAGGTCAGCCACAAAAATAACTGTGTCCATGCCTTTTCAACGCTAATTTATCACTGCGTGTCTTTAGTAAATCCTGACAGTAGTTTTTTAACGCCAAATGATGTTTTATTAACAAAGCTCGGAAGGAACACGTTCAAATGATCTATCCAATCATCACGTCATTCCACCCAGCTGTCAACAATCAGTAATCAACATGTCTACCCAATCAGCACATGTGGAGGATTATATAAATACCCAGTCAACTCATCAATGCTCCTCGACAGTTTTTCAGCATCCCTCCACCACCACCATCTAGTTGCTATTTACACTTGGTGTAAATAGCATCTATCGCTATTTGCACTTAGTGTAAATAGCATCTATCACTATTTGCACTTAGTGTAAACAGTTAAATGGTAAAACAAACTTGGCTTGCTGTCCTCGAAGGAGGCTCGAACCCGAGGCTCGGCTTGAGCTCTGAGTTAAACCCCCCTATAACAATACTGCGCAGAGGGAGAATAAGAGAAATAGAGGAGGAGATGGGGAGGAGGAGGAGGGATGATGGAAGAATTTTCGCTGGGATGACGCAGTGACTGCTGCTTATATACGCTCGTAATGATGATTGACAGGGCTGAATGTTTAGGCCCCTCCCGAACCTACGTTTGGAACTACATTTAAATGTATGCCATTTTTTTTATTATTAATAATTAAAAATAAGTAAAATATAATAAATATTAGTAGCCTATTATAAATAAAATATAAGTAAAATATAATTAGAATAAATGTAAGTATAATAAAAAATATAATTATTATTTTAAAAAATAAGTTAAAATAATAATGCAAATTGATGACTTTAACAAACACACAGACTACAATTAAAAGCCTTGGATAGTAACAGGTCTGCTTACAGTAGGTCTGTCTTTTAACAGTTAAAAGTTTTCGTTAAAAATGTATTTCCCTATGGAGAAAATAAAATACTATGAAAAAAGTTTCAGTTATGACTTATATTTCACTTGATTCAGTCTATTTAGTTTTGTATCAAACACAATGTGATTTTCGGTGATCGAGATCAGCACATTTTTCCTCTTGGGCGAGCGATCGGTTCACAGCTTACCCTGCTCATGAAATTCCCCATATGCCAGCGAACCAATGAGAACGCAGGACAGTGATGACAATACATAACAACAGAGTGTAGGCGCAAAGGCTGCTGTGGATCCCCTTACCCGGAACACTCAGTGAGTGGCAGATTTGAAGAAAATTTCCGTCGTTTGGCAAATAAATAAATGACGGAGAGTTACATATGTATAACATTTCATCAAGTAAGCTTTATGGTACACCTCAAACAAGGGAATTTATAGTGTTAATACTAATCAGCGAGTCCACGAATGGCTTGGGTATGCAGAGCATTCGCAGCTTATATGGACCGTACGCCACTGACATATACAGTGGGGAGAACAAGTATTTGATACACTGCCGATTTTGCAGGTTTTGTAGGATTTTTAAATAATTAATTTGCATTTTATTGCATGACATAAGTATTTGATCACCTACCAACCAGTAAGAATTCCGGCTCTCACAGACCTGTTAGTTTTTCTTTAAGAAGCCCTCCTGTTCTCCACTCATTACCTGTATTAACTGCACCTGTTTGAACTCGTTACCTGTATAAAAGACACCTGTCCACACACTCAATCAAACAGACTCCAACCTCTCCACAATGGCCAAGACCAGAGAGCTGTGTAAGGACATCAGGGATAAAATTGTAGACCTGCACAAGGCTGGGATGGGCTACAGGACAATAGGCAAGCAGCTTGGTGAGAAGGCAACAACTGTTGGCGCAATTATTAGAAAATGGAAGAAGTTCAAGGTGACGGTCAATCTCCCTCGGTCTGGGGCACCATGCAAGATCTCACCTCGCGGGGCATCAATGATCATGAGGAAGGTGAGGGATCAGCCCAGAACTACACGGCAGGACCTGGTCAATGACCTGAAGAGAGCTGGGACCACAATCTCAAAGAAAACCATTAGTAACACACTACGCCGTTATGGATTAAAATCCTGCAGCACACGCAAGGTCCCCCTGCTCAAGCCAGCGCATGTCCAGGCCCGTCTGAAGTTTGCCAATGACCATCTGGATGATCCAGAGGAGGAATGGGAGAAGGTCATGTGGTCTGATTAGACAAAAATTAGCTTTTTGGTCTAAACTCCACTCGCTGTGTTTGGAGAAAGAAGAAGGATGAGTACAACCCCAAGAACACCATCCCAACCGTGAAGCATGGAGGTGGAAACATCATTCTTTGGGGATGCTTTTCTGCAAAGGGGACAGGACGATTGCACCGTATTGAGGGGAGGATGGATGGGGCCATGTATCGTGAGATCTTGGCCAACAACCTCCTTTCCTCAGTAAGAGCATTGAAGACGGGTCGTGGCTGGGTCTTCCAGGATGACAACGACCCGAAACACACAGCCAGGGCAACTAAGGAGTGGCTCCATAAGAAGCATCTCAAGGTCCTGGAGTGGCCTAGCCAGTCTCCAGACCTGAACCCAATAGAAAATCTTTGGAGGGAGCTGAAAGTCCGTATTGCCCAGTGACAGCCCCGAAACCTGAAGGATCTGGAGAAGGTCTGTATGGAGGAGTGGGCCAAAATCCCTGCTGCAGTGTGTGCAAACCTGGTCAAGAACTACAGGAAATGTATGATCTCTGTAATTGCAAACAAAGGTTTCTGTACCAAATATTAAGTTCTGCTTTTCTGATGTATCAAATACTTATGTCATGCAATAAAATTCAAATTAATTACTTAAAAATCATACAATGTGATTTTCTGGATTTTTGTTTTAGATTCCGTCTCTCACAGTTGAAGAGTACCTATGATAAAAATTACAGACCTCTACATGCTTTGTAAGTGGGCAAACCTGCAAAATCGGCAGTGTATCAAATACTTGTTCTCCCCACTGTAGTATATTAGTATACTAGTACTATATGTAGTCAAGTATAACTATATGTAGAGAGTAAAGGTTATATGCTAATATTTTTGATACTCGGTCAAAGTCAGTACAAAGTAGCCAAAAAATTTATTTAAGTACAGTAACCAAGGCAGCGTTATCCTAATGGGCAACATGGGCTGCAGCCTAGGGCCCCGAACATTAGGGGGCCCCCGAGACAATTCTCTTTTGCGTTATAAAACATGTTTTGATTGAGGTAATTATGCATACGTTGAGCATTGTTGTTACACACCCGAATCAAGAGTCACAGCGGACACGCAGTACATCGTCACCTAAACATGTCAAATGAAAATGTAAGAAAATATGACAGTGGCGCTAAAAAGAGAAAAGAGCAGCAACAGAAAAAAATGAGAAATGAAGAAACTCTGAGAAAAATACCCAAGCTTATGACTTTCTTTAAAAAAAATTCAGAAGAACACATAGAAGTTGACACTGTTGGTAAAGACGACAAGACTAATTCCCTATCAGCTACAACATCAGCCACGGAGACGGCGGAGCTTTGCGAATCTGTAGAGATATCCTCGTCCTCGCCCACTTTAGGTAGGCCAAACATACCCCCCTCCTTCGGCCAGCACTTCTGAATCAGGTGATGATGATGCAACTGATACTACAGGCCTGCAGTTCCCTTTCAAGGGAACTCGCGCTGCGTCACCGCTTTGGGAACGCCTCTGCATGATTGCGTCGTGAAGCACGTGTGTAATCAGTCCAATGGAGAGACGGAACGTCATAGGCGGGTGACGTCATAGACCCGGAAGGTATAAAGCATACCGGCAAACAAACGCCGCTAGCTTCTGTTGTCTTCAGCAAGCGCTCTGTATAACATTGTCTTTGTCAGCTCTGTGTTTGTGTCTGAGTTCAGACTTTTTTGTTTTCGTACAACAAGTTGCAACACATACTGACACACTAGAGAGACACTATGGCGTGCGAACAGCGTTACAGAAACTGTGTTCCTCCCTGCTCTCGTTACATCACAAGTGGGGATACACAGGAGAAAGATAAAAGCTTCCTGCTTGATGCGCCGCTGTCTCCTGGGGGCCTGTTCGGTGACGCCGTCAGAGCTACTGTCACCGACAGGTTCCAGGAGGCAAAGAAACAGTCTGCAGCGCTCAAGCAGCTCCTTCCCCGTAAGCCCCAGGTCTCGTCTGCTGCTGTGCGGGAGCAGCAGACCCCGGGTATGAGCTCCTCACACCGAGCGCAGCAAAAACAGAGTGTCGCCACCCGTACTCCCCCTCAGAAAGGGTGGGGCGGTGGGCGGCGCTCTCAGGCGCAGTCTTCCAAGAGTCTGGGGACTGTCATTATTTCGAGGAAGGCTGCGTCTAAGAAGCCCTGACGCCAGTGGGCCCAGGGCAGTGAGGGTTTCCCCCTCCGGGGGCAGGCGGTGCTCACCTCAGTACACGGTGCCCGTCTGTCCTTGGTACCCTCACAGGGTCAATCCACTAACCCCGCCCGAGTGCCGGGGCGTGGAGGGCCCTCCGAGGAGGGAGGTGGCGCTGTCGAGCCAGTTGTTCCCTGCCGGTCCGCCGCTTCAGGGCGCTGCTCTCACAGTGCAGAGTACATCAGAGACCAGCCTCGAGAGCTGGGAGAATCTGCCAAATATATCTCAGTGGGTCCTGCAGATGGTAAAAATAGGGTACGCCATCCAGTTCAGGTGTCGTCCAGCCAGTTTCAACGGGGTTCTGCCCACGCTGGTGGGCCCCGAGCAGGCTCTGATTATGACTCAAGAAGTACAGACCCTCCTGCGGAAAGGGGCCATAGAAAAGGTCCCTCTGTCTGACAGGGAGTCAGGGTTCTACAGCCGGTACTTCATCGTGCCAAAGAAGGATGGGGGGCTGCGCCCTATTCTAGATCTGCACATCCTCAACCGCTCAGTAGCAAAGCTCAAGTTCAGGATGCTTACACTCAAACATATTGTGTCTCAAATCAGGTCCGAGGACTGGTTTGTCACGATAGATCTCAAAGATGCTTATTTTCATGTCTCCATCCTTCCGCAGCACAGGAAGTACCTGAGGTTCGCTTTTGGGGGAGAAGCATACCAATATCGGGTGCTTCCCTTCGGTCTAGCCCTTTCACCCCGCACCTTCACCAAGTGTGTAGACGCGGCATTAGCCCCCTTGCGTATGCAGGGGATCCGCATTCTCAATTATATCGACGACTGGCTGATCCTAGCACAGTCAGCACGCCTGGCGGTTCAACATCGAGATGTTGTTCTCGCACACATGAGGAAGTTAGGGCTGAGGCTCAACTTCAAGAAAAGCGTTCTTTCTCCAGTTCAGAGAATAACGTATCTAGGCGTGAGTTGGAACTCGGTCTCTATGCAGGCCCGCTTATCAGAGCCTCGCATAGGGTCGATCCTCTCAGCAGTAAAAGGGGTGAAGCTAGACCAGTCACTCACTGTCAAACAGTATCAGAGGCTGTTAGGTCTGATGGCAGCAGCGACCAACGTGATTCCTTGTGGCCTGTTGTACATGAGACCGTTACAGTGGTGGCTCAAGACCAAAGGATATTCCCCGAGGGGAAACCCTTTTTGCGTGATCAAGGCAACGTGGCAGTGTCTCCGCACCTTGGTCATGTGGAAGGATCCTTGGTTTCTGGCCCAAGGCCTGTTACTGGGGGCACCATGTCAGCGGGTATCTCTGACCACGGATGCCTCTCTTACAGGTTGGGGGGCGACCATGAGTGGTCGCTCGGCCCAGGGCTTATGGCAGGACTGTCATCATTCGTGGCACATAAATTGCCTAGAAATGCTGGTGGTGTTTCAGGCTCTGAAACACTTCCTGCCATACCTCAGGGGCCATCATGTGCTAGTACGCACGGACAGCACATCGGTGGTCTCCTATATAAACCATCAGAGGGGTTTGAGGTCTCGCCTATTATACAAGATGGCTTGCCAGATCTTCCTGTGGGCCCAAGGGAAACTGCACTCAGTCAGGGCAGCTTACATCCCAGGGCGCCTGAATGTGGAAGCAGACATCCTGTCGAGGCAGGGGCCGAGGCCCGGGGAGTGGAGACTCCACACCGAGGTGGTGGAGCTCCTTTGGGAGAAGTTTGGCAGGGCCGAGGTGGACCTGTTTGCCACACACGAAAGCTCCTCTGGAACTGGACGCCATGGTACAGGAGTGGCCGAGGCTGCCCCTGTACGCATTTCCCCCCGATTGCTCTGCTTCCGGGAGTTCTAGAGAGAGTGCGCCGGGACGGCTACTTCTGCTAGTAGCGCCGTTCTGGCCAGCCCGAGTTTGGTTCTCGGACATTGTGTCGCTCCTCGACGGCTCTCCCTTGGAGATTCCATTCAGGAGGGACCTTCTCTCTCAGGTGGGCGGTGCCATCCTGCACCCTCGCCCAGAGCTGTGGAATCTGTGGGCTTGGCCTCTGAGGGGGCCCAGCTCATAAGTTCTGGTCTCTCAACCGAGGTTGTGGAGACCATTCTACACTCTAGAGCTCCCTCCACGAGGAAACTGTGTGCTCTGAAGTGGAGACTCTTTACCTCATGGTGCAGAGATCGCCTGTGGGATCCAGTTAACTGCCCTGCGAGCGCGGTGCTGGAGTTCCTGCAGGAGAGGTTCTCCACTGGGTTAGCTCCCTCCACATTAAAGGTGTATGTGGCGGCCTTAGCAGCTTACCACACTCCTTTGGGTGGTGTTTTATTGGGGCGACACCCTCTGGTTACTCGTTTCCTCCATGGTACTATGAGGCTGAGGCCTACAGTACGCACCAGGGTGCCGGCCTGGGACTTAGCCATTGTCCTACAAGGCCTTTCTGAGGCTCCCTTCGAGCAGCTGGAAGAAGTTCCTGAGAAGTTTCTCACTCTTAAAACTATCTTTCTTCTTGCAATATTTTCTCTGAGAAGAATAGGGGATTTACAAGCCCTCTCTGTGGCACCCTCATGCTTGGAATTTGCTCCCGGTATGGCTAAAGCTTTTCTGCACCCTAGACCGGGTTACGTTCCTAAGGTTCCCACTAATCCTGTGAGATCTATAGTACTTTAGGCCTTTTGTCGTCCGCCGTTTCTGACGTCAGACCAGGAAAAATCTAATCTGCTTTGCCCTGTTCGTGCACTGGATGCTTATGTCTACAGAGCTGCCCTGTGGAGGAAATCAGAACAGCTATTTGTCAGTTACGGGCCACCCTCGAGGGGGGGTCTGGCTTTAAAGCAGAGGATGAGCAAGTGGGTAGTCGAGGCTATTTCACTATAGCCTCACTCAACTAGAGGCCCACTCAACCAGGAGTATGGCTGACTCTCAGGCATTTTTGGCAGGGGCCTCCCTGCAGGACCTTTGTGACGCGGCAGGATGGTCCTCACTGCTCACCTTTGTCAGGTTCTACGAACTAGAAGTTAATGTTACTCCGGGGGCTCGGGTGCTCGCCTCCTAGACAATGTTACAGACGGGCATCCGGCTCCTATGGGGGCGTGGGTATTCTCGTTCCCAAAGCGGTGACGCAGCGCGAGTTCCCTTGAAAGGGAACGTCTTGGTTACGTATGTAACCTTAGTTCCCTGAATAGGGAACGAGACGCTGCGTCACCCTGCCATACTCCCTGCATGCCCGCAAGCGTCTTGCTTCAGCCTTTTACAGAAGCTAGCGGCGTTTGTTTGCCGGTATGCTTTATACCTTCCGGGTCTATGACGTCACCCGCCTATGACATTCCGTCTCTCCATTGGACTGATTACATGCGTGCTTCACGACGCAATCACGCAGAGGCGTTCCCAAAGCGGTGACGCAGCGTCTCGTTCCCTATTCAGGGAACTAAGGTTACATACGTAACCGATACGTTTTCTCCAATTAAAGAACATATTACATCCACTGATGTTGCTTGTTGGGGCCCTGCTGTCACTGAGGAATTGCGTTGTTACTGGATTAGTAAGGGCGTGAAAGCATCCCTGTTGTGTCAAAATAAAGACGCACCATTCCATGCATCAGAGCGATTTTACAAAAACCAGAAGAGGTGTTTAAGCAAAACCTTGTTCACTCGCTTTATGCGTAATGGTGAAGCTGTGCAAAGAGAATGGCTTGTTTATTCTCCTTCGACTGGAAACGCGTTTTGCTTCTTTTGTCGATTATTTGGGCAGTCTGCGAGTTCTTTTTCTCACTCCGGTTTCTGTGATTGGAAACATGTGCGCTCATGCAGAGGAACATGAATCAAGTCAGCCTCATAGAAATGCCATGCTTACATGGTTGGCACGGACGCAGGCACATGGAATAGATGCAGAACTGAAAAAGCAATGCGAAGACGAGCAAAAATATTGGCAAGAAGTTCTAAAACGAGTGGTTGCTGTGATACAGTTCCTGTCAGAACACGGCCTTGCATTCCGGGGAGACACTGAGACGATCGGGTCTCCAAACAATGGCAATTATTTAGGGATACTTGAACTCAGCAAGTTTGACCCTTTTCTTGCAGAACATATGAGATAATATGGAAATAAGGGGAGGGGAACTACATCTTATCTATCTAACACCATATGCAAGGAATTTATTGCACTGATGGGACAGAGAGTTCAAGCTAAAATAATTCTTCAAGTACAGAGCTCAAAATATTTTTCGATGATAGTCGATTCCACCCCCGACTTGGCACATGTGGACAAACTCACATTTGTGGTACGTTACGTTTCCACAGAAGGGGAAGTATTCGAACACTTTCTAAAATTTCTGCCGATATTCAGCCACACGGGAGATTCACTTTTTAAGTCCGTATCAGGGATTCTAAATGAGATGAATCTTGATATTAAAAACTGCAGGGGCCAGTGTTATGATAATGCGTCTAACATGTCTGGTCTTTATCGGGGTTTGAGGGCTCACATTCAGGAGGTGAACCCATTAGCTGACTGGATACCCTGCGCTGCTCATTCACTGAACCTTGTTGGAATGAACAGTGTTGCTTGCTGCAGTGAAACTGTTTCATTTTTTGGATTTATACAGTCATGTTTTAATTTTTTTTTCGGCATCCCCAAGGCGATGGAAAGTTATTATGGATGGAAGTGGACGAAAATGGTCGCCTAGAGACATTAAAAGGACTATCCGACACCCGATGGGCCGCTCATGCGCAGGCCACCCAAGCCCTTTGCTTGTATTACCAAAAGTTAATGGATTTCTTGCTTAACTTGTCAGCAGACGACAGTCAAAACCCTGCTACTCGAAATGAAGCTCAATCTCTTGTGAAAAAAATGGGTCGCCTTGAGACTGCATTTTTATGCATATTATGGAACAAGATCCTGCAAAACTTTCAGAAAACTAGCACCATTCTTCAAAAAGTACACTTGGATCTAGTGACAGCTGTAGAAATGCTTCGGTCACTTGCAACTTTTGTAGAAAATTTATGCGAACAGTTTGGAGAGTTGGAGATGATGGTCAAACAAATTTCTGCTACCCAAGAATACAGGACCGCAACCACTCGCAAAATAAAAAAGAAAACAACAGCAGGTGAATCCACAACTCCCGATCACATCCTCACAGGCAGTGAAAAGTTTTGTGTAGATGTGTTCCTTGTCATTATTGACAACCTGACCAGTGTGTTACAGAGAAGGTGTAAAGCATACGAAGAAACCTGGCGCTACTGGGGCTTTTTAACCCGTCTAAAAGACATGCCCACTGAAGAGATGCACGCGGCCTGTCGGAGTCTCGTACATAAATACTGTGAAGATCTGCGGGAGCATTTAGATGATGAACTTGTTCAGTTTATTGTGTTTTGCTGCTCCCTGACCAATGACCTCTCGCCTAGAAATTTAATGCTCATCCTCAAAGAAAAGCAGCTCCAGTGTGCGTTTCCCAATGTTGAAATTGCGTTAAGGATCTTTCTCACCCTCCCTGTGTCAAATGCCTCGGGAGAGAGGTCATTTTCAAAATTGTGACTTATAAAAAATAAACTGAGGACATCAATGCATGAACAAAGGCTGAACTGTTTGACAGTAGTGTCAAGTGAGTACGACATTCTGCGTCAACTTGATTTTAAGGATTTAATTGAGGAATTCTCTTTGAAGAAGAGCAGAAAGAAGCCCTTTTAGTGGTGAGTGATAGCCTATTTAATTAATTTTAATTAAATTAATTTCTAATTAATTTCTGTTTCTGATTTGTAAGATTGTTATTCGATAATATTGTTTAATTTATGTACATAATTTTGCCTAGCTACTATGGGATTATCCTTTGTGTTTGTTTATTTTTATTTCACAAGTATAACGTGCACGTCTTTATATGGTGTTCGTTTGATTGCACATTTGATCAATTTCGCGCTCCGCACTCACTAATTCACCCTCAGACACTCTCTGTTACTTGAATAAGCCCCACCCACTCATTGACATAGAATTTGCATACAAGTTGACTTTGAAAATTTTACTTTCAATTTTATCACATATATTGCATACAGTTTTTTATAATGAAATGGTCATTCTGGTTTTAGTTTTCATTTTTATCATTTAATTGATTTATTTAAAATTGGCAGAAAATGCCTTCCATACATGTTACTCAGACATGAGTGTCAATTCATGTGAACCCTCATCAATTAATCTGTAGCAACTGCAGTCTGTCATCCGAGAGGGTGTATGCTAGAATCCACTCCCAAGGGTGCTTGAGTAACCTCTCTCAACCTTTTCAAAGGACTAAATAAGTCATTGGCAGACCCAGCAGGAAAATTAAGGTAAATTAGGTTTTGGGACAAGGGTACACTGCAGATTTCATTAGGATCCCAGAGGTAACCCGATACACCTGTTCCTACTGCACACCGGGAGACGTTGGCAACATGACCACAAGATTAATCAAGATTGACAAGCAGTGTCTTGGCCAAGGTGATGGTTTCTCGGGCAGCAAAGCCCTGACACGCCTAATCTATATTGAGCCAATTATATTTATGACAGGGAATCCTAGGATAAGGCAGCATCGAGCTGGGCAAAAGGTGTGATCATTAAGTCTCACACTGAAGCCCTGGCAAATGTACAATCGTGATCGGACCAGTGAGAGGGGACGAAACCACAGGACACATGATTCATGAGGTTTTCATTGGATGTAAATATGTGATTGGAATACCAACTTAATACCAACTTAACCCACATAATATTGTGTTATTCATCTTAAAGAAATGGATAACCTCAAAATATAAATTTTGTCATTATTTACTCACCTTCATGCCATTCTGTCATTCGTTCTATTTTTTAAGAAGCTTCCTCAACATCGCACAATGGGTAGGAGGACATACTGCAATATTTACTCAAAATAAAAGTAAAAAAAAGAGAAAATTTGCTTTAAAAGATTTCAGTACAACACTTAAAGTCACCATGAATTCAAAATTGAAAATTCTTTCTTTTTTTTAAATGCATGTGCCCTCGTAATCTTCCTAATGGACAAAATCAAGTCCTACCCAACAATGTTTCTTGTACGAGAAGCCGTTTGCTTCACCCTTCGCCGGGAGTTTGACTGACAGGCGATCTGATCAATCATAAACTGCGATCCGCCAAATCCGCCATTTTGTCCGTCAAAGTAGTGAGGAGAGAGTAACTTCGGTGGACTTGAACTTGAAAAATGGTGTGTACTGACGTCTTTCCGCAGTTAAAACTAAATTCATTCTGATGTTTATTCATATTTATTTGATGCTAAAAATTAACTAAAAGGAAGAGATGATCGGTTCACGAGCAGCTGTAACTGAGGCGCTACAGCGATCTGTAACCACACATTAAAGAACCACAAAACGGTATTTATTGTTTAAATTTCTTCAAAAAATTACAAAATTTGAAAGTTGAGACTGGGCCACGTTATTTAAATAGCAAATGCACTCGCGCCCATTTGTTCGTGCATGGGTGTGCTGGTCTGAAAACGAGGTGTGTTCAGGTGCATTGTTTGCGCGTTGCTATTTTAAGGCAACTGAAAACGACTGCGCCATTGACTAACAAACACCTGGGGCCTCATTTATAAAACTTTGCGTAGGATTTGCGTCAGAAGTGGCGTACGGATGAAACATAGGACGTGCGTACGCACAGAAATATTCGGATTTATAAAACCGTGCGCACGCACATCCTACGCAGTTTTCCCTTAATAAATCACAATCAATTCTAAATGTAGTGCAGCTTTTGCGGCTTCATATCACGCCCATAGTTGCCCATAAATAGTCCGTGAAACGCCCACAAGTTAATATTCATCGATTGCGAAATCATGGCAAACACAGAGAGGAAATCAAAAAAACGTAACTTCACTCAATGTGAAGTAGAAGTTATCGTTGGCGAGGTGGAAAAGAGGAGAAAAATGTTGTTTGGAGGGCACAGTGTGGGCATTACTAATGCCAAAAAGGCACTTGAGTGGCAAAAGGTTGCAGACGCCGTAAATGCTGTAGCCTCACAACCTCGGACCGAAATAAAAAAGAAATGGTCGGACATCAAAGTCGAGGCAAAAAAGCGTCTAGCGCTCCATCGCCAGAGTGTGTCTGCCACATCATACGTTATTTTATCAAAAATAAAACAAACTAAAGGCATATGCATGAATACCATGATTCCGTAGCTGATGAACAAATTTTTACTATGAAAACTTTCCCCAGTGGACAATTAATACATCTATCTATTTATCTATCTATCTATATATCTAATTGCATCTATATCTGCTCCGCCAGACGGACACATTGACGAGAATATCAGTTTTGTACATTATTTCGTTCTGTTTACCATATTATTTATGAGGATGAATTGCATAACATGCCAATATTATTGCAGAAAATATTTCACTTTTCTTTTTGCAAATATGTGTTAATTTGCATTTCTGTTGTAATTTTCGTTTGATTTTGTTTGTTTTACACTGCAGATCGATCAAACGGGTGTTCGTGTAGGCTGTTAATTGTAAGACTTGCTTTGTGAAGTCTTCATCTTATTTATGAGAGGCAGTATTGCCATTTCTTTTACACAACGGTCTATAGTTTCACACACTTTCACGTGTTTCTTCCATCTGCCGACGGTGTCGCCATTTCTCATTTCACCCGTTTTTGTGCGTACGCCTGGGTCAGAGCTTGCGTGAAGGACCGCACATTTTCCCGTCAAGTTTGCATTTTATAAATACCAATTATTGCGTATAGAGCGGCGTACACCTTCTTTTGTGCGTACGCAACGTTTATAAATGAGGCCCCAGATCTAAAGTCAATAGCGCAGTATTTCTTGTGTTATTTAAAGGCCGCATTAGTAATATGCGCCTATAGGCGGGTGCACAACGCACGTACACTCTGCTTATTACACATACAGGGACACGCAGCGGCACACAAATATTTTTAAATATTAGGAATAAAAGGATTCCTCTCTGGAGAAGCGATTGGTTGGTTTATTGCATGTTACGCCCAAAACACACCCATGACTCATTAAGAGACTAGGTACAACCCTTTTGGACCATGCGCCTGGTGTGCCGAGCGTTTTTTCCGTCGTTGAAATAGTAAAAGTGGATTTGGACACGCCCTAAGTGCACCTGCGCCATGCGCTTCAGACCATGCGCTTAGAACGTTAAAATAGGGCCTGCTCTGTCCTGTCTGTCGGGGCGTTGTCAGTGTCCTCTTTGCTCTGCGATGTATTTTTCACTGCGTGAGAGTATGATGTGTGGCGTGAGAGCACCAGCCATGGATTGTCAGACGTAGCAACAGTAACTAAAAGGGGTGGGTCTTTGCGAACGGTCAATTGAGAAGAAAAAAAATAGCAAAACTTCCGTTTTTATGCCGACTTAAGAATGTTGGTACTTGTAGTTAGTCGTGAAAGCAAAAAAAGAAAGAAAAAAAAAAGGTTTGCACACATCAACCACCTAGATTAAAAAAAATTTGCTCAAGCGAAATCTCTATCTGAATTTACAGAGATGGGCTGTGAAACTTTCAGAGCATTTTTCTGAGACCTGCAACTTCTAAACATTCCTCTGCTCACAAATTGAGCTTTGTGCAAAAAAAGAGTGACGGGTTGACTTTAGCTCTGCACTGCCGGACCAAACCTGGGGAGCTGACAGCATTTCAGAGCTAAACAAACTATAAAGTATGTATTCGCAAGAATAAACAAGGATGACAGCTATACCCACCCCACACAAACTCATATAAACAAAGAATTCTGATTGAATAATTACAGTTATGTTTAGGATGAAATACAATCTTAATACATGCTGTGCAGCATACTCTATATGCTGCAAACTATTTTTTAAATAGTTTATAGCAGCACACATTATGCTTTTACTAATGTTTCAACCATTGTTATCATGACCTCACTATGTTAAATTTAACAAGGGATGTTGAAGTTTGGTACATTTTTAATGATTTTTTTTTTTTTTTTATGAAAAATGTTTTCAAATCAAGATAATGTTGAAAACAACAGCTGATTTTACTTCTAGATCATACAGGAAATGTCTCACTGCATTATGGAATATTATCTTTATGGTCATCTGGGTATTTAAAGTGTAAAGAAAACTTGCATGTAAGTGTACATACTGCATTTCGCAGAAAGAAGTATAGTAGTATGCTATTCCAAACATTTTTTTTTAACCATTAACATTAAATAAAATACAGTGCTAGAAATGATCACGTCTAATGTGAGATTTTGATCTTTCTTTATGATTGGTATGATTATAGCATATTCATAATGAAATGCTACTTACCAATTAATATATAAATTACTAAGTGAATTATATTTTAAGTGAATTCAAATTTACAATCACAATTAAACATCCACACAATGCACTAATACAAATTCATCACTAAAACAACCTATATCTAATACCCAACTTTTGACATTCAAACTTTGAAATACTTTTAATATCCAGAGGCAACTTATTCCACTCTTGAGCCCCTGAGTATTCGAAAGACCTACGTAGTTTTAAAACGATATAATGTAATATCCATAAGACTTTGCCTAGTATTATAACAATGTTTCTCACTTAGCCTAGAGAAATATGTATTAAAACATATAGGAGCTCTTTTATTGATTATCTTGTGTACCATTTTTAAATTAAGATGTGCTATTCTTCTATAGGTAACCAATCAAGATGTCTAAAATGGGATACATCAACATGTGTAAAACTACTAAAACCTAAAACTAACCATACACGAGATAGATCAGACATCCAAGAAATGCATGCATACTCAAAATGACATTGCACTAAACATGATGCAAGAAATTTTAAATTTTGTTTATCCAGAAACATATATATATATATATGTGTCCCTGTTACACTTAATTTTCTTGGTTAAATAAGCATTACATAAAAAAGAGACACCAAATACAATTCTATTTTGTATCTAACTATAATGTTCTATTTATTAAAACCAAGTATAAATTTAATCAAGTTAGTGTTTTTATGCATTTTGACATTTATTCCAAAATAATAACTAAAGGCAGTAACAATTTAAACAATATATATTATTTGTGAATTAATGTTCAGATTTTCTTTTTAATAATCAACTTATTTTCAGCAGTCATCAAGCTTGTACACACTGGTCACAGACATGAAGATGTACCTTTAATTTTCCCAAGCTGATTGCTCACTAAACCCCCCACCTCCCGCTGTAACTTTACCTACGGGTGTCACTGTTGGACAGTGACTTTTACACTTTTTAATGTCACATTTTGTAATATTTACATTACTAAAAACAGACAACTTTGTTTAAAATATGCATTATATTTTCTGTTAAACCAATACGTTCTCACACCCAATTTGTCACATATTGACGCTTGGTCAGGACCCCTCAGAGTCACTTTTTAACACACAGGGTACCCCTTTAGCGTCATTTTTTGACGCACAGGGTACTCCGTTGATTTCAATGAAAACCCTTTGCCATCATACACAGACGTGTTGGGCATGAGAATGTTATCGTCATATCATGATGAAATTATATATTGGGTTATGATTTTGCCATTATGACATGTTGTGTGTGATTCTCAATTTAATCAGCCAGCATACTTTTATTTACATTTATTTTATTTTTTTACAAACCCGATTCCAAAAAAGTTGGGACACTGTACAAATTGTGAATAAAAACAGAATGCAATGATGTGGAAGTTTCAAATTTCAATATTTTAACATAGATGACATATCAAATGTTTAAACTGAGAATCATTTTAAGGGAAAAATAAGTTGATTTTAAATTTCATGGCATCAACACATCTCAAAAAATTTGGGACAAGGCCATGTTTACCACTGTTTGGCATCCCCTCTTCTTTTTATAACAGTCTGCAAACGTCTGGGGACTGAGGAGACAAGTTGCTCAAGTTTAGGAATAGGAATGTTGTCCCATTCTTGTCTAATACAGGCTTCTAGTTGCTCAACTGTCTTAGGTCTTCTTTGTCGCATCTTCCTCTTTATGATGCGCCAAATGTTTTCTATGGGTGAAAGATCTGGACTGCAGGCTGGCCATTTCAGTACCCGGATCCTTCTTCTACGCAGCCATGATGTTGTAATTGATGCAGTATGTGGTCTGGCATTGTCATGTTGGAAAATGCAAGGTCTTCCCTGAAAGAGACGACGTCTGGATGGGAGCATATGTTGTTCTAGAACTTGGATATATCTTTCAGCATCGATGGTGCCTTTCCAGATGTGTAAGCTGCCCATGCCACACGCGCTCATGCAACCCCATACCATCAGAGATGCAGGCTTCTGAACTGAGCGCTGATAACAACTTGGGTTGTCCTTGTCCTCTTTAGTCTGGATGACATGGCGTCCCAGTTTTCCAAAAAGAACTTCAAATTTTGATTCGTCTGACCACAGAACAGTTTTCCACTTTGCCACAGTCCATTTTAAATGAGCCTTGGCCCAGAGAAAACGCCTGCGCTTCTGGATCATGTTTAGATATGGCTTCTTTTTTGACCTATAGAGTTTTAGCCGGCAACGGCGAATGGCACGGTGGATTGTGTGTCCCAACTTTTTTGGAATCGGGTTTGTATTTACGCTATTTAGACATGTTTGAACACGTATCCCAACCCCATCCCTAAACCTACCCATTTGTGTATTATATGATATAAAACACAGGATATAACAGGCAGATACGACTGCAGGCACAATATATTCAAAAAGTACAAATATCCCAAGTGTTCCCCGAGGCCAAACGATTGATTTGTGTGAAGAAAATACCCAAAAGCGATCAGCGTCTCCATCCGCCGAAGATCATACAGACATGAACACATTCAAAATTTGCCGCCCGAAGAAACGTTACGTCAGCTTTGATATTGAAATTGCATTGGCTCTCGTATGTCTCGTGACCAATTGCGTCATTTCGTCAGCTTTGATTGTAAAATGTCATTGGCTCTTGTGTGTCTTGTGACCGGCTGCGTCATGCTAAAGAGTCGGGTGTATCATTTGAATGAGATATGACTGAGTGTGTACGTGCATTCACGGAGCGGCGGGTTGGATCATTATTTCAGCGATTAAAACATTAAGATCAACTCTGTTCTTCACATAAAGATATCGTATGACTTCAGAAGACTTAGAATACTACATGAGTTAATACTTTTATACAGTTTTTGGTCAGTTTTTGCAATAAATACAGTGGGGAGAACAAGTATTTGATACACTGCCGATTTTGCAGGTTTTCCTACTTACAAAGCATGTAGAGGTCTATAATTTTTATCATAGGTACACTTCAACTGTGAGAGACGGAATCTAAAACAAAAATCCAGAAAATCACATTGTATGATTTTTAAATAATTAATTTGCATTTTATTGCATGACATAAGTATTTGATCACCTACCAACCAGTAAGAATTCCGGCTCTCACAGACCTGTTAGTTTTTCTTTAAGAAGCCCTCCTGTTCTCCACTCATTACCTGTATTAACTGCACCTGTTTGAACTTGTTACCTGTATAAAAGACACCTGTCCACACACTCAATCAAACATACTCCAAACATGATCATGAGGAAGGTGAGGGATCAGCCCAGAACTACACGGCAGGACCTGGTCAATGACCTGAAGAGAGCTGGGACCACAGTCTCAAAGAAAACCATTAGTAACACACTACGCCATCATGGATTCAAATCCTGCAGAGCACGCAAGGTTCCCCTGCTCAAGCCAGCGCATGTCCAGGCCCATCTGAAGTTTGCCAGTGACCATCTGGATGATCCAGAGGAGGAATGGGAGAAGGTCATGTAGTCTGATAGAAAATACAGCTTTTTGCTCTAAACTCCACTCGCTGTGTTTGGGGGAAGAAGAAGGATGAGTACAACCCCAAGAACACCATCCCAACCGTGAAGCATGGAGGTGGAAACATCATTCTTTGGGGATGCTTTTCTGCAAAGGGGACAGGACGACTGCACCGTATTGAGGGGAGGATGAATGGGGCCATGTATCGCGAGATCTTGGCCAACAACCTCCTTCCCTCAGTAAGAGCATTGAAGATGGGTCGTGGCTGGGTCTTCCAGCATGACACTGACCTGAAACACACAGCCAGGGCAACTAAGGAGTGGCTCCGTAAGAAGCATCTCAAGGTCCTGGAGTGGCCTAGCCAGTCTGCAGACCTGAACCCAATAGAAAATCTTTGGAGGGAGCTGAAAGTCCGTATTGCCCAGTGACAGCCCCGAAACCTGAAGGATCTGGAGAAGGTCTGTATGGAGGAGTGGGCCAAAATCCCTGCTGCAGTGTGTGCAAACCTGGTCAAGAACTACAGGAAACGTATGATCTCTGTAATTGCAAACAAAGGTTTCTGTACCAAATATTAAGTTCTGCTTTTCTGATGTATCAAATACTTATGTCATGCAATAAAATGCAAATTAATTATTTAAAAATCATACAATGTGATTTTCTGGATTTTTGTTTTAGATTCCGTCTCTCACAGTTGAAGTGTACCTATGATAAAAATTACAGACCTCTACATGCTTTGTAAGTGGGCAAACCTGCAAAATCGGCAGTGTATCAAATACTTGTTCTCCCCACTGTACCTGTGACTGTACTTTTATTTGCCTGTTAACGTTACGTGTTTTATATTGTTGAGAAGTGGGAGGGTTTAGGGTAGGAGTGGGGTTAATTGCTCCAAAATATAAAATTAAATATTAAATAAATATTTATAAAAAAAATTTTACTTTTACAAATTGTTTTATGGTGCGAACTTTAACACCTTCTACCTTATTTTACTTATTCTCAGGTAAGGTGAAGCAAGTAAAATCTGCCCTAACTCGTAAGCATTCAAATTCTCATACTTACAATATATAGGTTACAGAAGACTTCTACGTGGTTTCTTCTGCTCAAGACTAGAAATTAGAGGCTTTTTGGCAGGCGGGTTGCTTGGTTATATATAGCTTTAAGTTTATTTATTACAAGTTAATTACTTTACACAATACTAATAATAAAAACAAAAGGTAAAAGTACATATAAAAATAAACTGTTTACATGCGTTGTAAAAGCATCAAGGCATCTAACACCAGAGAGGCCATTCCACGGAATCAGCGTCTGCTGTGCTCATTGCATTTCAGTCTTTTATAGACAGCTTCTACATTCCACATTCTTGAGACGTCATCCACTGTGGAAACCCCCTCGAAACTTGTCTATATAAAGCCCTTCTCCTCTTTGTCCTCTTTCTCCGGATTCTTCTCCTTTCTCGTCCCGTCTGAAGGTATGCTACTTGCATTTCTTTTTCATCGATGCTCTTTCTAATACAGGTTTTCTTCTCTCTCTACTCTATCAATATACACTTAAAATGCCTTGACAATAAGTATGCTTCTTTATTGTTTGATTAAATACTTTTCTTAATAAAATACTGAATACAGTCGTGATGTCTTTTTACTTAATAAACCACTTTCTTAATAAAACAATGAATAGAGTCGTGGTTATCATACAATAGTCTTGATCTGACGCATTGGGCAAACAACTGAAATCAATGGAGTACCCTGCACGTCGAAAAATGACGCTAAAGGGGTACCCTGTGCATTAAAAAGTGACGCCGAGGGATCCTGACCAAGCATCAATATGTGACGAGCTGGGAGTGAGAACGTGTTGGTTAAACACAAAAACTGAATAAAATCCACAATAATTTCTGCAGTCAGTAAATCTAGTCAGTATGTGTTCTGCACATCAACACTGTCAAGCAAAAATACCTAAATAAATTATTTTTTTTCTATGGGCAGTTATTTGCTTTTAGCCAAACTGAACAAAACTGAAAGGATTTTCAGATTTTAACTTTTTTTCAATGTATGTGGTCACTTGTCAGTCAAGAGCTTGATGCAATCTCCCTTTGTGTTCCACAGATAAACAGCATACATGTTTGGAACATTAGGGTGTGAATAAATGACAGAATTACACAATCCCCTACCTTGATATACATGTTACGAACTTTGTTCAGTTTACTTTTAGACCCAAATAATATGGATTCCATTTTGCCTAAACGTAATAAGAGTTTCAGAGAGCCAGTCTCTTATGTAAGATAGCTCCTTACCTAGTATCACCTGCAAAAATATGTTAAAACAAATGTCCCTGAAAATCTATTCCAGAGGGCAGTTGCTGCCCCTCAGTATATACAGTTCATTTCTGACTCTGGTGTACAGTATTCACACTGCAGACATAGCAAGAGTAAGGAGGTATGCTATTCTAAACATGTAAGGCTGATGTAAGGCTCCTGTCATTATTGCATTATGTACTTTACCTTGATGAATTCTAGACCAGAATAATTAATTACCAAAATATGTTTGCTAAGAGTCTATAATTATACTGACACGTATTAAATGAGCCACAGACAAAAGAAAATAAACCATGGGCCTGAAAAATCGTAAAGACGTTAAGCGTGACAGTCTTAGAAATTATAGATAAAAATGATGTACGCCGTTGTAAACTGCTCTCTCATGTCTCAAACTCCGCCTCCTCACAGGGATCAATATGAGGAAGGAACCACAGGGAACAAATGAAATAGTGAGCAGCGGGAGAGAGGCTTCAGTTGCCGCGGTGATCGATACATGTATCAGTGGCTCTGAATTGCGGGCCGACATCAAAGGGAAGGCTCTGTGGGGCGCTCGTTGTCCCGGCAAAAGCAAGCGGCTGAAGTTCAATCCCCTGCAAGCTGAGAGAGCGTATGAGAAACAGCAGCCCTGCCTCTTGTCTTCAAAAATGATGCTATGTATGTGAGCTTTGCTTCATTTGATGAAGTGTTCGCGCATTTCTTTGAATTTATACGTGCCCTTGCAAGTGGAGCAGTGGGATATCGCAGAGACAAGGGCAAGTTTTGTGAGTTGCCTCATACTTTATTTGTCTCAGATCTGTGGAAATCTAAAATCTTATTGCTCTCTGCTTGTCATCGAAATCAATAGGCTACCTGAGGATAGCGCAAACTGCTTTAGATAGACAATAAAAATCAAATGACAACTAATATGACTGTAGAGATTAATTAAATACACTTTAATTCACTCAAGTAATTCTGTCATTTATTCATCCACATGTCGTTTCATGTCGTTATTTTACTCAAAAAATGCAAATGAAGTCAAAATTATTAAATAAAATTGAAAAAATTGAAAAATTGAATTTTGGGTGTGAATACAAACACAAAACACAAATGGTTTCGTTGTTCTTTTGGGGCCTGCGCTGAAAAAAAATACTTTGGACCAACTTGAAAAAATTAATTACAGTGATTTGTTAAAGCCAAAATTATTAACTTCTCTCAAATATGGTTATTTATATATATTTAAAACATTATATTTCTATACATTTAAAACAATATATTTTTCCAAAGACAAAAACATTCATACTATATATATACAGTGGGGAGAACAAGTATTTGATACACTGCCGATTTTGCAGGTTTGCCCACTTACAAAGCATGTAGAAGTCTGTAATTTTTATCATAGGTACTCTTCAACTGTGAGAGACGGAATCTAAAACAAAAATCCAGAAAATCACATTGTATGATTTTTAAATAATTAATTTGCATTTTATTGCATGACATAAGTATTTGATACATCAGAAAAGCAGAACTTAATATTTGGTACAGAAACCTTTGTTTGCAATTACAGAGATCATACGTTTCCTGTAGTTCTTGACCAGGTTTGCACACACTGCAGCAGGGATTTTGGCCCACTCCTCCATACAGACCTTCTCCAGATCCTTCAGGTTTCGGGGCTGTCACTGGGCAATATGGACTTTCAGCTCCCTCCAAAGATTTTCTATTGGGTTCAGGTCTGGAGACTGGCTAGGCCACTCCAGGACCTTGAGATGCTTCTTATGGAGCCACTCCTTAGTTGCCCTGTCTGTGTGTTTCGGGTCGTTGTCATGCTGGAAGACCCAGCCACGACCCATCTTCAATGCTCTTACTGAGGGAAGGAGGTTGTTGGCCAAGATCTCGCGATACATGGCCCCATCCATCCTCCCCTCAATACGGTGCAGTCGTCCTGTCCCCTTTGCAGAAAAGCATCCCCAAAGAATGATGTTTCCACCTCCATGCTTCACGGTTGGGATGGTGTTCTTGGGGTTGTACTCATCCTCCTTCTTCCACCAAACACGGCAAGTGGAGTTTAGAGCAAAAAGCTCTATTTTTGTCTCATCAGACCACATGACCTTCTCCATTCCTCCTCTGGATCATCCAGATGGTCATTGGCAAACTTCAGACGGGCCTGGACATGCGCTGGCTTGTGCTGGACCTTGCGTGCGCTGCAGGATTTTAATCCATGACAGCATAGTGTGTTACTAATGGTTTTCTTTGTGGTCCCAGCTCTCTTCAGGTCATTGACCAGGTCGTGCCGTGTAGTTCTGGGCTGATCCCTCACCTTCCTCATGATCACTGATGCCCCACGAGGTGAGATCTTGCATGGTGCCCCAGACCGAGGGAGATTGACCGTCATCTTGAACTTCTTCCATTTTCTAATAATTGCGCCAACAGTTGTTGCCTTCTCACCAAGCTGCTTGCCTATTGTCCTGTAGCCCATCCCAGCCTTGTGCAGGTCTACAATTTTATCCCTGATGTCCTTACACAGCTCTCTGGTCTTGGCCATTGTGGAGAGGTTGGAGTCTGTTTGACTGAGTGTGTGGACAGGTGTCTTTTATACAGGTAACGAGTTCAAACAGGTGCAGTTAATACAGGTAATGAGTGTAGAACAGGAGGGCTTCTTAAAGAAAAACTAACAGGTCTGTGAGAGCCGGAATTCTTACTGGTTGGTGGGTGATCAAATACTTATGTCATGCAATAAAATGCAAATTAATTATTTAAAAATCATACAATGTGATTTTCTGGATTTTTGTTTTAGATTCCGTCTCTCACAGTTGAAGTGTACCTATGATAAAAATTACAGATCCTTTACATGCTTTGTAAGTAGGAAAACCTGCAAAATCGGCAGTGTATCAAATACTTGTTCTCCCCACTGTATATATATATATATATATATATATATATATACACACCGATCAGGCATAACATTATGACCACTGACAGGTGATGTGAATAACACTGATTATCTCTTCATCACGGCACCTGCTAGTGGGTGGGATATATTAGGCAGCAAGTGAACATTTTGTCCTCAAAGTTGATGTGTTAGAAGCAAGAAAAATGGGCAAGCATAAGGATTTGAGTGAGTTTGACAAGGGCCAAATTGTGATAGCTAGACGACTGGGTCAGAGCATCTCCAAAACTGCAGCTCTTGTGGGGTGTTCTCGGTCTGCAGTGGTCAGTATCTATCAAAAGTGGTCCAAGGAAGGAACAGTGGTGAACTGGCGACAGGGTCATTGGCGGCCAAGGCTCATTGATGCATGTGGGAAGCGAAGGCTGGCCTGTGTGGTCCGATCAAACAGACAAGCTACTGTAGCTCAAAGTTAAGAAGTTAATGCTGGTTCTGATAGAAAGGTGTCAGAATACACAGTACATCACAGTTTTTTGCATATGGGGCAGCGTAGCCGCAGACCAGTCAGGGTGCCCATGCTGACCCCTGTCCACCACCGAAAGCGGCAATAGTGGGCACATGAGCATCAGAACTGGACCACAGAGCAATGGAAGAAGGTGGCCTGGTCTGATGAATCACGTTTTCTTTTACATCACATGGATGGCCAGGTTCATGTGCATCGCTTACCTGGGGAACACATGGCACCAGGATGCACTATGGGAAGAAGGCAAGCCGGCGGAGGCAGTGTGATGCTTTGGGCAATGTTCTGCTGGGAAACCTTGGGTCCTGCCATCCATGTGGATGTTGCTTTGACACGTACCACCCACCTAAGCATTGTTTCAGACCATGTGCACCCTTTCATGGAAACGGTATTCCCTGGTGGCTGTGGCCTCTTTCATCAGGATAATGCGCCCTGCCACAAAGCAAAAATGATTCAGGAATGATTTGAGAAGCACAAAAACGAGTTTGAGGTGTTGACTTGGCCTCCAAATTCCCCAGATCTCAATCCAATCGAGCATCTGTGTGATGTGCTGAACAAACAAGTCCGATCCATGTAGGCCCCACCTCGCAACTTACAGGACTTAAAGGATCTGCTGCTAACATTTTGGTGCCAGATACCACAGCACACCTTCAGGGGTCTAGTGGAGTCCATGCCTCGACAGGTCAGGGCTGTTTTGGCAGCAAAAGGGGGACCAACACAATATTAGGATCATAATGTAATGCCTAATATATATATATATATATATATATATATTATTATTATTATTATTATTTTTTTTTTTTTTTTCTATGGGCAGTGTTATTTGCTTTTAGCCAAACTGAACAAAACAGGTTTAAACAGTAAACCAGGATTTTCAGATTTTAACTTTTTTTCAGTGTATGTGGTCACTTGTCGGGCAAGAGCTTGGTAACGTACAGTAGCTACAATCTCCCTTTGTGTTCTACAGATAAACAACATACAGGTTTGGAACCACATTAGGGTGAGTAAATAAATGTCAGAATTCTTCATTTTTAGGTGAATTATTTGTTTAACACCAAAATACAGTACAGTAGTAGGCCTGCAAACATTAATACAAGCCTACGAAGGCAATATCTCTCTCTCTCTCTCTCTCTCTCTCACACACACACACACACACACACACACACACACACAGAGAGAGAGAATAATGCAATTAAAAAAAAATACAATAAAAGATAACAGTAAATTGCTAAGGGAAAAATCACCAGTCTGTCTCAGCATGAAGTCTTTTATTAAACAATAAATTTAAAGCCATAATGAACCTTTACTTTACAGCTCTGAATGCCTCTGTCCAACAGAGGTACCTTTTTGTACTGTTTATGTCAGCAATTATCTCGGTCTGGAAGCCATACTTTGTAAGCCAGGGTCTGCCCTCCTGATAGCACTTACTCAAAGCAGAATCACAGAACATATTTAAATGCATTTGGGTTTAATCAGGTTGCATTGCATATGCAAATTCAGTTGCTGATGGTGTTTTTTTCTCTCTTTCTTTTATAGTTGCACTATAAATTATATTGACATGTCTTTGTCATAAAATCTAATTTTTAAGGAATACTTCCCCACAAAACTAAAACTGTCATCATTCACTTACCTTTCCCCCTATTTTACCTTTTACAGTGCTTGTGTAGTACTTCCTGGAATGCCAGATATGTTGGCTCAAACAGATATGTTTGATTTCTTCAAAATATGCAAAATAAGGCAATTAGTCACTGGCAGTTCATACATAAGGTCTCACTTTTTTTTTTCCAAAATAATCCACATTTTTCTAATTAATTCATCCTGGAACACAAATGTTCCTAATGCACAAAATAAAACAAACTATAGTAATGGTATTAAATAATTGTAACAATAGTCGACTGGAGGCAAGTTTGAAGAACCCCAGTGCAGTTTTATTAACATAAACGTGTACAAAATAAAAAATAACAAAGACTTGACTTGGCTTGATTCGACTAAACTAAAGTTGACCATGAACAGAAACATAAAACTCACCAAAAAGTGGTTACACAAACAATGCTAGATAAAAGGAGACAATGGGAACACGAGGGCTATTTATACACAAAGACTAATGAGTATGGCATGGGGTGGCTGAGGCGGAGGCGGTACAAGGGGGAGGGGTGGAGGGCCAGGCCCGTGAAGGGGAAGAGGACCTGGATCATGGGGCAATGGTGGGCCTGGGCCATGGTGCACTGGTGGATCTTGGCCGTGGTGCAGTGGCTGACTGTGGAGCATTTGTGGCCTGGTCCGTGGTTCATTGCTAAGCCTGGATCATGGAGCAGTGGTGGGCCTGGACCATGGAGCAGAGGGCTGTGGTGCAGTGGTGGACTTGGGCCATGGAGCAATGGTGGAATAGAACCATGGAGCAGTGGCAGGCCTGGATCGTGAAGCAACGATATTATATCCGGTCCCACTTTATATACTGGCCCTAATACCTGTGAACTTACATGGTAACTAGATGTGTACCTAGTATGTAACCACAGTGTAAGTACACATTGGTGCATAGTATGTACAGCTCTAATATTTGTGTAACTACACACATGTAACAACCCACTTAATGGTATGTGTAAGTACAAATGTTGTACATTGAACATTTTTGTAGCATAGTTTGTAACAACAATATTATTCACACAAGTTTTTCCACTTCCACATGCAGTCTTCAATACTGCAGTTACCAGTTTGGAATGCACTGAAACTTTATGGAAGTTTCATTTGTTTTTTTGGACCATACCCATACATTTCTTTGGGAGGCTCTGGCATGGTGACCATGATGTGGAGAGGCCCTGGCATGGCGACCATGACGTGGAGAGGCTCTGCCCTGGAGGCCATGACGTGGAGAGGCTCTGCCGTGGCGGCCATGATGTGACGAGATTCTGGCGTGGTTATGGCTGGAGGCTCTTGTGTGGCGGCCGTGACGTGGAGAGGTTCTGGCGTGGAGGCCATGACATGAAGAGACTCTGGCGTGGTGGGTACTGTGGGATTGCATTTATAAATCCTTGAAAACTGTTATCAGGCATTAAGTAATTGAGAAAGTCATTTAGAACATTTAAAAAAATGTGCAACATCGTTAAAATCCACTATATGACATAGTCCACAAAAATCCACCACATAGTCCTCAAGGGGACGATTTCCCTGGTGCAAACGAAGTAGGGCAACTGCTGGGTTCATGGTTGGCGGTCTAGCTTTCTGTAAGGAATGTTCTCTGTAACCGCTGTTGGTGAGTGTTATGTTTCTGTTCATGTTTATGTTTCCAAGTCATATCAAGTCAAGTCTTTATTTTGTATCTGTTCACTTTTGGATTCAATAAAACTGACTTGGGTTCGCATTCAACTTGCCTTCAGTGGACATTCCTTACAATAATAGTTATATACAGTGGGGAGAACAAATATTTGATACACTGCCGAGTTTGCAGGTTTTCCCACTTACAAAGCATGTAGAAGTATGTAATTTTTATCATAGGTACTCTTCAACTGTGAGTGACGGAATCTAAAACAAAAATACAGAAAATCACATTGTATGATTTTTAAGTAATTAATTTGCATTTTATTGCATGACATAAGTATTTGATACATCAGAAAAGCAGAACTTAATATTTGGTACAGAAACCTTTGTTTACAATTACAGAGATCATACGTTTCCTGTAGTTCTTGACCAGGTTTGCACACACTGCAGCAGAGATTTTGGCCCACTCCTCCATACAGACCTTCTCCAGATCCTTCAGGTTTCGGGGCTGTCGCTGGGCAATATGGACTTTCAGCTCCCTCCAAAGATTTTCTATTGGGTTCAGGTCTGGAGACTGGCTAGGCCACTCCAGGACCTTGAGATGCTTCTTACGGAGCCACTCCTTAGTTTCCCTGGCTGTGTGTTTCGGGTCGTTGTCATGCTGGAAGACCCAGCCACGACCCATCTTCAATGCTCTTACTGAGGGAAGGAGGTTGTTGGCCAAGATCTCACAATACATGGCCCCATCCATCCTCCCCTCAATACGGTGCAGTCGTCCTGTCCCCTTTGCAGAAAAGCATCCCCAAAGAATGATGTTTCCACCTCCATGCTTCACGGTTGGGATGGTGTTCTTGGGGTTGTACTCATCCTCCTTCTTCCTCCAAACACGGCGAGTGGAGTTTAGACCACAAAGCTCTATTTTTATCTCATCAGACCACATGACCTTCTCCCATTCCTCCTCTGGATCATCCAGATGGTCATTGGCAAACTTCAGACGGACCTGGACATGCGCTGGCTTGAGCAGGGGGACCTTGCGTGCGCTGCAGGATTTTAATCCATGACGGCGTAGTGTGTTACTAATGGTTTTCTTTGAGACTGTGGTCCCAGCTCTCTTCAGATCATTGACCAGGTCCTGCCGTGTAGTTCTGGGCTGATCCCTCACCTTCCTCATGATCATTGATGCCCCACGAGGTGAGATCTTGCATGGTGCCCCAGACCGAGGGAGATTGACCGTCATCTTCAACTTCTTCCATTTTCTAATAATTGCGCCAACAGTTGTTGCCTTCTCACCAAGCTGCTTGCCTATTGTCCTGTAGCCCATCCCAGCCTTGTGCAGGTCTACACAAGACAATTTTATCCCTGATGTCCTTACACAGCTCTCTGGTCAAATACTTGTTCTCCCCACTGTATCTCAAATAATATGTAATACTTCTCTTGCAATGTTCAGTGCATCATTTTACAGTGTATTTTACAAAGAATATTCACACAAATATAGAAATATAGATCAAATATAGAAACAACAGCTATGGGGATGCCCACCTAAGAGCTGAAAACAAATTAGCCAACGCAGGGCAAATTCCTAACAGCATTTTTCAACCTTTGAAGTGGATAAAGGGTCGTTCTTAATGAAAGTGAGCAACTTAACCTCTCATTAGGATTTTAATCAAAGGATCCATGTGATGGTCACTTCAAGAAAGTAAAAGGTGTGTTTGACTGCATGCAGCTTCACAAAAACCAATTGGTGTCTGACTTGGGTAGAAATTTGATGACGACACAGCTGTTTCACAACAGGCCAGACTCACCAATGATGTACGTTTCACATTTATTTTGGCACCTTCAGTTACAGTAATGCAAATGTCTGTTTTTGTATTATGTCATGTTTATCAAAATATGTTAACAAACAGACTATGTCTGCAATAAAGAAAGCATACACTGTGTGAGCATAAAGTGTCCAACTTGATGGTAGTGCTCAACTGACATACCGCCAAGGCCGTTATATCAGCCGATATTTGGCATCATTATTGGCCGATAAGTGTCGGAAGCAGAACTTTTATCCACAGTGCAGAGGCTTTTAATGCTTAACTGCATTTTGGAATTGTGACTGAACTCAGTGACTGAAAATACTTTAGAACATTAAACATTTTAACAATGCTTTACTCTTTAAATGATTAAATGTGTAATACACACTCTTGTTGTTTTTGTGTAAACATACATATTAAATTAAGATTAACTATTACTTTACAGCATTGTACTGGGATTTTTTTTCTCCTGATATCACTTACTCGCACAAAATTTCAAAGTACCTTTAACTGTATTTGTGTTTAATCGGGTTGCACTGCATATGCAAATTCAGTTGTTGTCTGAAAGTCCTAACAGCGTTGGTGTTTTTTAGATGGCAGCAAACAGTAAATTACATTGATGAGTGCTTCCTGTCCATCTCTTGTTGAGCTGATCATACAACGCCCCATTTGGAACTGTCATAAAACTCAGTTTTATGGTGAAGTGTCTTTGAATAATTCATTTGTCAACAATATATGCATGGAAATGCACATGCACCCTCATAACTTATTTAAATGGTAGCATCCATCAGCCATGAGAGAGAGAGAGAGAGAGAGAGAGAGAGAGAGAGAGAGAGAGAGAGAGAGAGAGAGAGAGAGAGAGAGAAGGTCTACTAAAATGCCAATTACAAAAAAGAGTAACATCTTATCTAATGGTAAAGAATAGGTGGAAAATAAGAATTAACTCCTGCTTTTGACTGAAATCTAAATGTCTCATTATCAGGTCAGTTTCTCATTATCAGTTTCAGTTTCAGGTCTGTTTTTTTTTGTTGTTGTTCTTTTGTTGTTTTTACAGTTGGATTGATTATACACTGCCAATAGGCAAATGCTTAAGAGTCTATGATTGGATCATTATTGCCATTATCGCATAATGTTTCTAGCATGCCATATGTTTGGCAACAGTTCTTAACCCTAATTGATGGAGTGTTTAGCTTTTCATTTCTTAAACAACCATGTAGGAAGTCCGCTTCAGTGTGTGAAATCACAGAGTGTGTTCCAGTGAGTGAAATCCCAGAGTCCATTCCAGTGAGTGAAATTCCAGAGTCTGTTCCAGAAACTGAAATTCCAGAGTCCATTTCAATGAGTGAAATCCCAGAATCCTTTCCAGAGAGTGAAATTCCCAAGTCTGTTCCTGTGAGAAAAAATTCTAGAGCCTGCTCTCGCGAGATCGAAGAGGTGCTTCTTTCATTGTATGTGGTCGCTACTATGTGTATCTGGGCCACACATGCACCTTTTCTAATGCACACCCCAGAGCTCACCCATGAGCCCACTCCAGAGTCCACTGCAGACCATGAACCCACTCCAGAGTCCGCTCCAGTCCATGACTCCGCTCAAGAGCCCCGCTCCAGCCCCTGAGCTCAGTCACGAGCCCGCTCTAGCCCCAGAGCTCAGTCACAAGCCTGCTCCAGCCCATGAAACTGCACCGGAGCCCGCTCCAGGCCCAGAGCTCGGCAAGGAGTCCGCTCCAGCCCCAGAACTAAGCCCAGAAGATGCAGCACACATCTCCTCCCAAGAAAATTTTGAGATGGGGCCATCCGTCTCTGGCCACAGTGGCTTAGCCAAGCTTCCTCATCATGGCCATGGAGGCAGCTCCATCCTGGCTCCCTGCACTGCCAGCACCTTCCAGGTTCCCTGTGCTGCTGGCACCACCCTTGCAGCTCTCTGAGCTACCGGCACCTTCCTGGCTCCCTGAACTACTGGCGCCTCCCTGGTTCCTGTATTACCAGTGCCGCCCTGGAGGCTTCCTAGCCTGTTGGTACTGCCCTGGTCACCTGCTCGTAACCTACCACGACTCCAGGGCACCCACCCTCCCTCCCTCCCTCCCCGGTTGGACTCTTTTTGGCACAAGGTTGCGCCTTCCGGGAGGGAGGAATAATGTTACAGTTATGTTCTGTTTTGATTTAGCTTTTATTGTGTTCTGTTTCTGTTTTCCTGTTTTACCCAGTTTTCTAGTGTGTTTCATTGATCAATCCCATTCACCTGTTGTCGTGTTAATTATCTCATTAGTTCTTTTGTTTACTCTTGTGTATTTAAGCCCTCAGTTTTATTTAGTTCCTTGTCCTGTATCGTCGATGTATGTTTGGTTGTTTTTCTCTGTGTTATTCTCCTGTTTATTTTGTTTGAAGTTATAATTAAAGACTATTTAGTTTATTCCTTTGTCGTGCACTTTACTACAGCCACCACTCCGTGACAAGATCATCTTTTTACTTTCAATTTAAACAAAAGAACTAAACTAATAGTGTGAAAGTGCCCCTTAAACATGTCAATGATTTCAGCAATGCTATAGACAACAATAAAACCTCCTTCATAACTATGACTTCTCCCTCAAGGCGCATTTTTCTTTTCCTTCATTCCTCACCCTCCATGATTACGCTATTCCCCCACATACGCTATTCCCTGATTTACAGCAGCACTCCCCCCTGTCAACCTGCTGCTGCAGCTACACCCAAATCACAGATTCTGATTTACTAGTGCACCTGCAAAGACACTGCAAGAACAAAATGCTTTTAGGAGTAAAAAAAAAAAGCTGGTCCAGACTAAGGTTGCATTTGCAAAAACATTAAATTTCCACTTACAACATTATAATATTTATAAATTATAAATTATGGAGAAGTTGCTAGATTGTTGCTGCTATTAAAATGGTCTAGTGCTGCCTTCAAGTGCCTGGAAGCTCACACCTTCGAGTCGGGCATTTGATATTGCGACATGCCACACATTCATACCACAGAGCCAAAACAAAACAATTATATTGTGAACAATGTACCCAAATAACTATATCTGAATTCAAATAATGAAAATTATTAATTTCTATCAGTTATTTATACACAGTAATCACAAGTAAATGTTTTTGTTACATAAAACAAAACATAAAAGTTGAGTGATTAACTTCACCATTCACTTTAGACTTGATTTCTATGTGGAGGTTATGGTCAGTGAGAAGAGGCTTGGTTGGACAAATTTTAATTGGTTGATTGGGATCAGAAAAAAAAAGTCACAGAGTCCGTGACAGACAGATTGTTAACACGACTGGTTCATGTGGTAATTATGTTGGCCAGAAAATACAAAGTGTGGGATCATTTGGTAACACTTCACAATAAAGGTACATGACTTACATTAATACTTACTTCAACATGAACTCATAATTAGTGAAGATATGAACCCATGCATCATGCCTACATTGGTCCCACCATGAAATGTTGGCTGCACAGCGAACTGATGCAAGTGACTATACCAATGGAAGTGTAGACAGCTAAACTCCACATACAGTTGAATACAGCAGTCAAAGCTCCTAAAACAAACATTACAGCGTCCTCCAGAGATTCAATAAATGTCAGTGTGAATAGTTTCAACAACTTGACCTTCTAGAAACAGCTAGACATAGCTAATCTGAACCTCAAGAATGTCATTTTTAAACTGTAACACAGTGATTGCAGAGGCACAAATATAGCTGTTAAATTTGGATATGGTAATGTGTTCTGGCAGACCCAGGAAATCACAATAAATCTGAGAGCTCAAACAAGTGAGCACAAAGAGACAGAGCAATGCTGATTCTCTTTCCATTCAAACTCAATTAATTGTAAATAATTAAAATAACATTGCAGTGCAAAAATGTTTGAGTACACTACGTCCATTCTGAATTTGTTTTAAATATGTTCTTTATGCTAACATTGTTCACTAGCATGGCTGACTAAAGCTGTGTGTTAAGTCTGTCTGTACTGGGTTACTTCCTGGCACATGAGCATGTAATTTGCATTTTATAATTACCTTTGTTTTGTCTTTTCATTGTATTTCAAATTATTATATGAACAATCATTAGGTTTGTGAATTTAAATGCCAGCAAATCTTTTACAATTAGCAAGCTAGGCTGTGGAATAAACAAACAAGCAACATATGACAGCAAATATAGGTAGACCCAAATTAACATTGAAGTATTTTTCAACGGGATAAATATTATAAAATACACAAGTCAACTGCTCATGCTAATTTGCCAGAAATATATATAGTTTATGTAAAACTGGTAACACATTCTTGCTTCCACACAATTTGCAGATGTGGGGTACTTTTCAACACACGCTCAGTTCTCTGCGTATATTTCTTATTATAAACACAGTATATTTTCTATCTATATAAACAAAATCATATTTCATATTTCTTCAACTATGGACACTTTTGCCCCTGAAAGAAAGATGTCAGAATACACAGTGCATCACAGTATGTTGCGTATGGGGCTCCATAGCCATAGACCAGTCAGGGTGCCCATGCTTCCTGTCCACCGTCAAAAGCGCCAACAGTGGGCACATGAGCATCACAACTGGACCACGAAGCAATGGAAGAAGGTGGCCTGTTCTGATGAATCATGTGAGTGACATCAGGCCAGGTGTGTGTGCGTCGCTTACCTGGGGAACACATGGCACCAGGATGCACTATGGGAAGAAGGCAAGCCGGTGGAGGCAGTGTGATGCTTTGGGCTGGGAAACCTTGGGTCCTGCCATCCATGTGGATGTTACTTTGACACGTAACACCTACCTAAGCATTGTTGCAGACCATGTACACCCTTTCATGGAAACGCTATTCCCTGGTGGCTGTGTCCTCTTGCGCCCTGCCATAAAGCAAAAATTGTTCAGGAATGTTCTTAATCCAATCGAGCATCTGTGGGATGTGCTGAACAAACCTCGACGGGTCAGGGCTGTTTTGGCAGCAAAAGGGGGACCAACACAATATTAAGAAGGTGGTCATAATGTTATAATATATATAGTATAATATATAAGTAAAACACACACACACATGCACAATACACATACAGTATGTATATATATATATATACTGTATGTGTGATGTGTGTGTGTGTGTGTGTGTTTTACTTTATTTCAGAAAGACATAAACATTTTTATGTGGATTAGATCTTTATAGTATTAATACATATTTTACTTAATTCATATTTTAAGGACAAAAATCAAAATCTGTACATAAAAAGCATTTGAAAAGTAACAAAAATGATGAGAGCATGGTTTTTCCCTTTGGGTTTAAGATTTTCACAGTGTGATATTTGGTAATGACATTTGTTTTTATATATATAATTGGGGAAGCTGGTATATGCAACTGTGAAATGTGTTTATTCACTTGAAAAATACTGTAATATTCAGTTGCAGAGCAGTATCATGAAAAATTATGTCTTTGAGATTTTCTTTGTTATTTTTACCTCTGATCAATTACTGATTCATTTCATATCTTTTGCCCAGAATCTTATCAGTACAAATTACATTTCATTTTACGTAAAAGAAACGCAATATTCACATTCAAGGCCTAATAGGCCAGTGTGGTTCCTTTCATGATCAGTTTATTGATGTCTCTGCTTCAACCCATACCCTTTTAAGTATCTGTGCCAAATGAAATCAAACAAACCAGCGTTTCCTGTATTAAGCCCTGTACCAATTATGAGACTTGATCAATAACGCCCTCCCTCTAGATACCACTCAGACAAAAGGCCGGAAAACCTTCTGTGGCCACTCGAGGAGGAGTGCTCTCCATAGCGAAACCCTAATGAGATACATTGCTATGACATCTAAATCAATATCCATGTTAAATATAAATATGTACATAGTTTGGTAGCTCATGCTTGCTGGAGTCTGGTAGAAAACTGCAAATAAATCAATGACTCTGCCCGTAATGTAATGTAACACCCCTCTTCCCCCTGTTTGTTCAGGGATCTAAGAGTAATGCAGCACAAATGAAATTTCTTTGCAAGAGACTTCATATCTGATATCAAATTATAGTTTATGATGAGGGAAATACATTTGTATCTACATAAGGAAATACAGATATTATATAGATCTGTCATTTCCACTTATGGGTCAATATACAGCCACTTTTTTATTTATTTAGTTTCATTGCCATGTTCTATTTCACCATTTGCTTCAGTTCTAGTTTTTTATAAGTTGTCATGGTTTTTAACCCTCTGAACCCTGAGCTGTTGTCTGGGCCCTGAAGGTGTTTTGACATGCCCTGACATTTGTGCTTATTTCTGTTACTTGTAACATTTTCATGGCTAAAGTCTGATTACTCTGTATTCAGCAAAAACTCTGCTACAATAATATGTGAGCAGCATGTATGTAAAAGTTTGTAGTTTTGAGAAAATGACGTTTATGCGTGGTTTGAAAAAAAAAAAAAAAAAAAAAAAAAACATTCACTAAAATAAGGCCATAAAACCCATACTGAATATTTGTTCACAAGACTTTTGATAACTTGATCACGTAGGCTAGAATTTTTGCTTCAAGACGATGTAAAAATCACTCTGCCCACTCATTCACATAAAACAATATGTTGATTTAAAATTTGTAAGACATGTTTTGTGTTAGAAAGGCTTATGTGGGGAGGGCGTGAATCATCATGAATATTGATGCGTTTCACACCTGTAAAGACAAACTCAAAGTAAACAAGAATCTGCACACTGCCACTGCTGCTCCCAAAGATTTATTAAAAAGGAAACAACGTTTCGACCCAAAGGGTCTTCGTCAGGCAAACAACAAGCACAAAAAGGTACAATTTATACCAGTGTGAACCATCACACCTGACCTCATTAGTGAACTAATTACCCAATCATCCAATGCAACAGTGTCAAAATAAATGAAAAATTTGTGTACAATAAAGCATAAATCTAACAAAAAAATAAATTACAGATCAAATAACCAATATAATATGAACAGAATTTAATATGATGAAATATGAAAAAAAATATATAATATGAAAAAAATTGTGCATACTGACAAATTAAACAAATATATATGGTAAATATCAAAACAGAAAAATACAAAAAAATTACACAACAAAAAAAAAATGACCAATATAATATACAAAAAAAGAAAAAAAACATACATATACACATATATATATATATATATATATATATATATATATATATATATATATATATATATATATATATATATATATATATATATATACACACACAAACACGATTCCAAAAAAGTTGGGACACTGTACAAATTGTGAATAAAAACAGAATGCAATGATGTGGAAGTTTCAAATTTCAATATTTTATTCAGAATACAACATAGATGACATATCAAATGTTTAAACTGAGAAAATGTATCATTTTAAGGGAAAAATAAGTTGATTTTAAATTTCATGGCATTAACACATCTCAAAAAAGTTGGGACAAGGCCATGTTTACCACTGTGTGGCATCCCCTCTTCTTTTTATAACAGTCTGCAAACGTCTGGGGACTGAGGAGACAAGTTGCTCAAGTTTAGGAATAGGAATGTTGTCCCATTCTTGTCTAATACAGGCTTCTAGTTGCTCAACTGTCTTAGGTCTTCTTTGTCGCATCTTCCTCTTTATGATGCACCAAATGTTTTCTATGGGTGAAAGATCTGGACTGCAGGCTGGCCATTTCAGTACCCGGATCCTTCTTCTACGCAGCCATGATGTTGTAATTGATGCAGTATGTGGTCTGGCATTGTCATGTTGGAAAATGCAAGGTCTTCCCTGAAAGAGACGACGTCTGGATGGGAGCATATGTTGTTCTAGAACTTGGATATACCTTTCAGCATTGATGGTGCCTTTCCAGATGTGTAAGCTGCCCATGCCACACGTACTCATGCAACCCCATACCATCAGAGATGCAGGCTTCTGAACTGAGCGCTGATGACAACTTGGGTTGTCCTTGTCCTCTTTAGTCCGGATGACATGGCGTCCCAGTTTTCCAAAAAGAACTTCAGTTTTTGATTCGTCTGACCACAGAACAGTTTTCCACTTTGCCACAGTCCATTTTAAATGAGCCTTGGCCCAGAGAAAACGCCTGCGCTTCTGGATCATGTTTAGATATGGCTTCTTTTTTGACCTATAGAGTTTTAGCCGGCAATGGCGAATGGCACGGTGGATTGTGTTCACCGACAATGTTTTCTGGAAGTATTCCTGAGCCCATGTTGTGATTTCCATTACAGTAGCATTCCTGTATGTGATGCAGTGCCGTCTAAGGGCCCGAAGATCACGGGCATCCAGTATGGTTTTCCGGCCTTGACCCTTACGCACAGAGATTGTTCCAGATTCTCTGAATGTTTGGATGATATTATGCACTGTAGATGATGATAACTTCAAACTCTTTGCAAGAAACTCCTTTCTGATATTGCTCCACTATTTTTCGCCGCAGCATTGGGGGAATTGGTGATCCTCTGCCCATCTTGACTTCTGAGAGACACTGCCACACTAAGAGGCTCTTTTTATACCCAATCATGTTGCCAATTGACCTAATAAGTTGCAAATTGGTCCTCCAGCTGTTACTTATATGTACATTTAACTTTTCCGGCCTCTTATTGCTACCTGTCCCAACTTTTTTGGAATGTGTAGCTCTCATGAAATCCAAAATGAACCAATATTTGGCATGACATTTCAAAATGTCTCACTTTCAACATTTGATATGTTATCTATAATCTATTGTGAATAAAATATAAGTTTATGAGATTTGTAAATTATTGCATTCCTTTTTTATTCACAATTTGTACAGTGTCCCAACTTTTTTGGAATCTGGTTTGTATATATATATATATATATATATATATATACAAAAGAAAAAAAGAAAAAGATACTAAATGTTCACAAAAAAGGTTTCAATTCAAACTCCATATTCAAACCTTTTGGAGAAAGAGTATTAAGTGTATATATATATATATATATATATATATATATATAAAGGCTCCCCTCTGTAGTAGGATTTTATTAATGTCACCACCCCTTCTGGGTACTCTTACTTGTTCTATACCTAAATATCTAAGAGTTGACAAATTGTGTTTAAAAACATTAAAGTGAACAGCAATGGGGTTCTTTTAGTCATTCAAACGTATATTACTTCTATGTTCTGCAATGTGCGTTTTCAAGCAACGCTGCGTTTTACCTATATACGCTAAACCACATGGGCATTTAGTCATATAAATTACGTTTTTGGTGTTACACTAAATTATTCCCTTAATTTTTAACTGTTTCCCAGAATGAGGATGGCTAAATGTGTGACATTTATTTATAAAGTTACATTGTGCACATTGTCCACACCTATAATTGCCATCAGGGACTAGAAAGGGATTACTAGAACATTCCAACCCTTGGTCAGCTCTCACCACCATTTGCCGTATATTTGGAGCTTGTTTGTGTACAATTCGTGGAGGATCTTTACAAAAATGACTAATTGCAGGATCTGAACTTAAAAAATGCCAATGTTTGCGAACTATGTGTGCAAATTCCTTACTTAACGCAGAATACTGAATAATACAAGACAACCTGTTATCAGTAGACTTAGAGCGTGTTCTAGAAAGGCATTCTTTCTGATCAATATTTTCAAATCATGCTGCAGCCTCTCTCGTGAAACCTCTGACATAACTCTTTACATTATATTTCATACGTTTCATTATATGTACAAATCCTGCAAATTCTTTTGAACTGACTAATCGGAAGACTTTTCTTTAAACGAGTCGGATGAAAACTGACCATGTAATATAGTGTTTCTATCAGTAGGCTTTTTATATAGATCTGCCACTAATTTATCATTATCTTTTATTATGAGTAAGTCAAGAAAACTGACTTGACACTCATCATAATCAATGGTAAATTTAAGATGTTCACTACTACGATTAAGAAATTGTTGAAACTCAAGTAGTTCACTCTCCAAGCCGCACCATATAAGGAAAATATCATCAATATACCGACGCCATAGGTGTATATTAGGTAAAAAAGAATTAGCCCTAGGATTCAATACGCATTCATGTTCAAAATGACCAGCATATAAATTTGCATAATTAGGGGCCATTGTACTTCCCATAGCGGTTCCGTTAATCTGTAAAAAAATACTCATTTCTATACATAAAAAAGTTTTTTGTCAACACCAATTTTGTCAACTCGTTCAAGCAATCAATGCTAGGACTCTCATTAGTAAAACAGTCACGTAAAAAAAAAATATATATAGCGTTTATACCACCATCATGTGGGATGTTAGTATATAATGATTCCACATCTAGTGTCACAAGGAATACATTATTATGGGGCAATATCACAGACTGTAGTGTTTTAATCATATCCATAGAGTCCTGCACAAAAGGAAGTTTTTGAATATAAGGTTTGAGAAATGAATCAACAAAAACCGACATTTTTTCTGTTAAAGAACCCATACCTGCAATAATAGGTCTACCTGGTGGTTTAGAGAGATCTTTATGTATCTTAGGTAAAATGTATATCACAGGTGTGATTGGATAATCAACTTCTAAAAATTTAAATTCTTTTTTAGAGATATCACCTCTTTGAAGAAAGTCTTGTAATTTCTCATGTATTTCAGTCTTAACAATTATCGTTGGATCACCTTTAAATTTGGTATAAAAGTATGGATTTTCAAGTTGCCGATAGATTTCTTGATCATAACATTGAGTATCCATAACAACAATAGATCCTCCCTTATCAGCTGGTTTTACAACCAAAGATTTATCATTTTTTAACTCAGTTAGAGCATCTCTTTGAGCTTTTGGTAAATTATTGAAAGTTAGATACTCTCGTTTTTTGTTAATAACTTGTCCCACATCTCTTTCAACCAATCGACAATATGCTTCTAATGAAGAATTTCGATTTTTTAGTGGAATAAATGTAGATTTTTTTACGGAACAATCCAGAGTTAATTGGCAAGCTACTTTCACATTCTAAGGGAGGCAAATTCAGATTACGTTGTTCATGGAGCAAAGATTTAGACTCAATATTACTCGAAAAAAATTATTTGTCGTAACGTTCTAAAGAACTTCTGAAAATCTACAAATACTCCAAACTCATTACAATATGTGATGTGATCTACGAAAACCTATCATATGGTGAAATTTTACCTTTTACAGCTTTTGATACCATATGAAAGCCCCTTTTCAAATATATTTTTATTTCTTTCATGGCTTGTCTGAAACAAAAGTTATGGTTATCTGAAGTCGGCTGATCGCTATGGTTTTTAGGAATGGAATTTTGAGAAAAACAGGTTTAAATAACCGTCACCCCCCTTTTTTTCCACATGAAAATGCACTATCCAAACTTAAATGGCTGTAATTCAAGAATGCTTTGGAATATAGACCTAAAGTTGGTCTTGTTTTAAAGAAGACACTTGGCAGATTATTGTAGAAGTCAAATAAATTATGAAAGTAAAATAGAAAAAGTTATAAAAGTTTAAGTTTATGAAAATGTAAAAATATATATTTTATAATAATATTTTATAATAATATGTATTTTACAAAACATGTTTTACTCTAAAACTACAAGACAATCAAAGCCAGAAATATGAACAATTTGTGTTCCAAGTTTTATGTTGATATATCAAAAAATGAGCTTTCAGTAAGATTTTGTTTGGGCGCAGAAACTTTTTCACTAGATGACATCCAAGCTCCATTACTGACCTTATATGGGCACCTCCATTTCCATTGGTTTGAGTGATCTGAACCATATATTTCCATAATTTTCATACATTTTATGAAGTAGATATCCTATTCAGAAGTAGTATAGGCAGTTTGGCAGTATTTGATTTGAATTCAACCTCTAATAAATATAAAAAGAACATGTGCATTATAGCTCACTGCTGCATCACAAATGGCAAATCTATATTTTTTTCCTTTATATTTAAAACATTTCCAGAACTTTTTATCTCGAAAAATTGACTGGATGTTATATTTTGAACTCTTGGCATGAAAAAAATTGGTTGTCTACCAATCTTTCATTTTTTTCCGTGTTCATCGCTATTTCAAAATAAAGGTCTGAACTGAATATGACAATATGAAAACTAGAATTTATAAGCTGCGTCACTACACAAGGGGACTAGCTAACGTTACCCTGAAGAGGACAGCAAATTAGCAAGTAGTGAAATAAGTTTTCCATTGTTTTTCATGGGCAGTCTCTGAACTTAATCACCCGTTGTATGTTTAGGTCGCACAGCTACTGTACAAGAATAGCAAGCACAGCGCACCTTGCAGTATAGCTAAACTGACTCCTCTTCGGTAACTTCTCCATCATCCAATCTATCATCTCTGGATGTGAAATAATCCATTATATTATCGTTTAGGGCACTGACATCACCAGGATTAAGCAGATTGAGGCGAGTGAGATCATTTAAGCGATCAGCTACTTCAGGCTGTGTTCTCTTGTGCTCCGCCATCTCACAATATGATCAACGTTGTATTAAAAAAAAAAACTTTGCGTGCCGTAGTTTACATAGTACTGGCAGGAAATGTGCTTTGATACACCTTTATTCTACATGTAATGGGGTTTATTTTGATGGGTGAACTGTCTTTGTGGTGTTAAGAGAGCGAAAAACTATGGCCATTTTTTTTTTTTTGCACCTCCGCCAGGCGTGTTCTAAAACATTAGAGAAAGACACAGTCTTTTCAGCTTGCCGCTATAAATCGCTATTTTTCTGCACTAAACAAGTGAATTTTGCCAAGATAGTTTTAGAAATGATAGACAAGATGTTATAGAATAATCATTTAATGAAAACCCAATTTTGACAAGAAACGGACATTCAACCTATTCTTCGACCTAGCTGAAAACATTCCAGCGCGACAGCCGACGGGTTTTCCCAGATCGCATCACATATGTGGTAGGAACAAAAGACAAACCTTTTTCAAGGGCTTGTAAACAATCAGATGATAAAGATTTACTCGAAAGATTCACTACCTTTTGACAGTTCAATGACGAGACTTGTGACGAGTCCCATATTGATGGTTTCTTCTTACCCCGTCTACAGGCTTTCTTTTTCCTCGTGATCTGGAGTCTCGAGTTGGTCGAAAGCTGCTCCTTGTTAGGCCGTCTTCTAAAAAAGAGGATGAGGATGAGCCGAGGCTAAGATGTTCAAAGTCTGTATCATTACCCGATGTTCTGATTCACTCTTTCTAGAGGAATTACGCCAGCTGCGAGTTGGTTTCTTGCGTTTCCAGGTGTAAACTCTCTGTAGTTTGTAGTCATCCGCATCTCTGTGAAACTTTTTCTTCTTCACCATTTTAATTTCCGCCTCCAGTTGTTTTTGGTGTTGTTCACATTCAGCCAGAAGGTCTTTCAGTTTATCCTTATCAAAGATGGAGTTTCACGTCTTAATTTCTTGAATAAGTAGAACCATCAGATCAAATGAGCATTTGTCAGTGATTTCACACCATTTCTCACAGAAAGCAGAATTGTTCATGCCCAAGGTCAGTCCTTTCTAAATTCTGAGTCCTCGTGGAATCCTTTTTTGTCGAAGGTAATCACTCAATGTCACCGCATGTAGAAAACGTTTTGTTTCTCTGATGAGGAGATTGTTGAAGGTTCGTCTTAGGTCTTTATTTTCAGAGGCTGATGCAGATACATCTTCGAAGAGGGATTCTTTTAAAATAATTCTTTCATAGTCATCTTCTGAGAATTCAGTCGTGTTGCTTGTTGCCATCTTATCTCTAAAAACTTATATCAAAGCTGTGAGTCTTGACAAGAAGGGAGTGCCGCACATATAGGCTTAAGCGATGTGAATTCAAAGAGGAATTGTGCGCACATGCAACAAAGTTTTTGCAGGTGCTTGATCAAATGAAGCATTTAACTCAAAGTAAACAAGAATCTGCACACTGCCACTGCTGCTCCCAAAGATTTATTAAAAAAGGAAACAGGAAACTGTGTGACAAAAATAAAACACAAAAAAAAAACACAAAAAGTGGGACAAAAATAAGGGACAATCGATGTTCTTTATAAGGGACACTCAAAATATTTGTACTGTACCACACAGTGTATGTCATTTCAGTGTCTGCAGTTAAGTGTGTGTATAAAAGGTTCTTAGATATAAACACATTTGTTTTGCTTAATTAATGCACAATTTAATCCTAAAAAGAATTTTAACGTCATAGAAATAAATGTCAATTGTTACACACAAACCATCTAAAGCTTTTGTAGCATTATACACTACCGTTCAAAAGTTTGGGGTCAGTAAGAATTTGTTTTAAAGAAATTAATAGTTTTATTCAGCAAGAATGCATTAAATGTGTCAAAAGTGACAGTAAAGACATTTTAATGTTACAAAAGCTTTCTATTTCAGATTAATTTCTTATTTTTTTAACTTTCTATTCATCAAAGAATCCTGAAAAAAATGTACACAACTGTTTTCAACATGGATCTCCCATTACAGTATCACCGTGAATATCATAATCATTTGTTTGCAATATAATCTACAAATGCATACACAAACAGATGTTCCTGTCACGTTTAAAGGCATTTTACTCTCATGCACCTAGTTTGCAGAACAAACTAAACCGACAAACTGAACACTCCCGTGGTGTCTGTCGTTGCTAAGCTTTTTCATCTTGCTGCGGCATGGACGCGTCTGGAAAAAAATGAGCGCATCGCACCGCATTAGCATCACGACTGCGTTGCTCTCTATTTGAGCGCGCTTGGCGCAAAAGACGCGATATGTGAACGGCCCCGGAGACAAGGGAGGTCACATACGGAAAAAAATTATTTAGGCCCAAGATACGGGACGTCCTGGCTAATACGGGACAGTTGGCACCCCTACTTTATGTCATGCTGTGTTTTATATTATAAAGCATAAAAATATCCTCATGTCATACGTGTATCTTTATTTCGCATTGAAAGGTTGCCTACCTGTCTATATTTCATATTTCAACATGTTTCTGTTGATTTCACACATTTTAATCTAGCAATAGTTCAACTAGTAGCCTACAATGTGAAGTTTATGCAACAATAATGCTAATATAAGTGAGAATAAATGTTTTACCTTAAAAATTGTCATCTTAAAATCGCGTTGTTCTTCTTCTGAGGTAAATCCAAGGTAAACTCACAGTGTGTCTTCCGAACTCAATGAAAAGCAGAAGAATGATGAAGCTGATTCTTTGTTTTGAGGTGATGGGGGGACGTTTACAGGTTTGCGTTCCTTCACATGGACGATTATCATGTGAATCGCTTTGCGCGCGCCTGGATGTGGTCACATTATCGATAATAAGGACCTCTCGTTGCTTTCATACGGATTACATAAACAGAGAATATTTGTTTTTGATATAAATTACTTCATTTAAAAGACATTATATTCAAGCATTATAAAGACGTATCTGTCAAGTCTGTGTGGCAAGTATTCGCTGAGTTCATTTTCAGACGCATTTCAGAGTGGACTTTACTGAGAGACAGACTTGAGAACACAAAACCTGTTTGTTTTCTTTATTTAGCGAAAAGCACAACATTTAGTTTTTATTGTGAGTGTACACAACTAAAAGTAGACACTTCAAGCTCAGGAACAGGGGGATCATTCCCTCAAGGATCGCAGAGGGACTTCCTAGATCTGGCATGCCTTACTGATTATCACCCGGTCGAAAGCACGCCTTCCTATCGATGGTGCTTGATGGAGCTTTGCTGAGTATGTGGAGTGGGTGCTGGTAAGATGCGAGTCCCCCTTTACCATCTGCCACGCTTTTGAGGACAACGCCAGCCCCACTCCGGACCCAAAGCCCACAGCGGAACAGCCAGAGCCCATCACAGACTCTGAGCCAGAGCCCGCCACAAAGCTAGAGCCAGAGCGATCGCCAGAGGCTACTTTCATCTCAAAGCCCGAGTCCAACACGGAGTCTGTCAAGGTGTGTGAGCCGTCATCAGCGCCTGTCGATGAGCACATATTAGTGGAGTTCATCAGAATGGATTGGAGCCCCATCCACACTCCCGCTGCTGAGGTGTGTGAAATGAGCTGAGTTACTGAGGAATTATTTTATGAGCTGGATGAGGAAATATTTGCTGGTCTACAGTCTCTGCTGGTTCCGTCCATTTCCAAGCCCTATTTGTCATCACTGGTTAAGTCCAGTTCCAAATCGTCTCAGTCATTGCTGGTTAAGCCAAGTTCCAAGTCGTCTTCGTCATCACTGGTTAAGCCCAGTTCCAAGTCATCTCAGTCATCGCTGGTTAACCCAAGTTCTAAGTCATCTCAGTCATTGCCCCAAGTCTTCTTTGTTGCCACTAGTTTCATCCAGCATCAAGTCTCCTTGGTTGTCCAACACTAAGGCCCAATCCCATTTCTACCCCTTACCCCTTCTCTTTCCCCTACCCCTTCGTTTTGCGCATTCACGTGAAGGGCTAGGGGTGTCTCGATTCTCTTTTGGCTGGAGTGGTAGGGGTAAGGGGAAGGGCCAGACAGCCCTTCAAACGAAGATTTTTTGGGACCACACTTCGAACGAATGGGTATGAGGAGTTTCCCTGCATACACCGACTACCGTGCTGCTATAATGCGTGTAGTGATGTTACTACTCGGGATCGATCACTTGTGTGTTGCCTGGCTGCCAGTTTCTCCGTAGCTTGCTAAATGCGCTATTTGAGTGATGTGAACACAAATTAATAATACAGTTAAAATAAATATCTGGTCATCCTTCATAACACAGTCGCTATTTACATAATATATCGTCTGTAAACTCTTGCGTTACCAAGGCAACTGACGCGTTTGTATTACATTGCAAAGAGCTCCATTATCACAGCACCACAGTAGAAAACAAAATCATATCCGTATCGGCCGGCTCGGATCGGCATGGAATGGAATGGTTAAACAAAGAGAACAGTTTGGCCTGATGGAAAAGCGGCTCCACCAGTCTTGTATTTTCTGTATCATTTTGTATCGTCTTAGGAAACTCGAAGGCTCATACGTTTTCGAACTGAAAACAAGCGCCAGTTTCTTAAGTCGAAATAGAGCGCAAAACAAATTTGGGAGTGATTTCTGTTAGATACGTGCACTTCGTTGCTGTTCATACTGGTTAAATGTTATAGGACACTAATAAAAGAAACAGGGTATGATGACGTGTAATGGTGTAGTAGTGGTGTCCCATTTCTTAGGGGAATATATACACCCCTACACCTTGCCACTCTGTTTCAAGGGGAAAGGGGAAGGGGTAGGGGTAGGCGAAGGGGTATAAAATAGAATTGGGATTGAGCCTTAAGTCTCCTTCATCTCCATTGCTTCTGCCCAGCTCCAACTCTCCTTCGTCAAGGACGATCCCGCCCAGCCTGCCTCTCCCTCCTCCTCTGCCAAAGCCATCCAGTTTCTCAGTCTTGCCTCCGCAGTCTCCCTCCAGCGCCCAGGTTCCTCCTTCTGTGGTTGCTCGGATCCTCCTGGGGCTTCCCAGTCACCAGCTCCGCCTTGGCCTGTGGATCCCTCAGCTCCACATCAAGCCTCCAAGCCCCAGACTCCACCATGGCCCTCCAGCCCATCGGCTCCACCTTGGCTCAATCCCTCGGCTTCACCATAGTCTCACCTGTCTCACTCATCATTTATTTGTGATACGTTCAAATGCATTTTATATATATATATATATATATAATCAGAACACATTTTCAATGACCACACACTGTACAACCCTCCCCCCCCACCCCCCCCCCCACTCCATGCAAATAATTGTCTTTGAAACTATTAAAAGCAACTTGCATGATCATTTAAAGCAAAGTGTGTCATCATCAAACTAAAACAAACTCTAAAAGTAAAAAGTTATTCAGCTTCAGACTGAACTGGCTAAAATCATAATATATCAGTCTGACTGCATTTTTGTCTCTGTTATTGTTATAGCCATATATAAATTGTACAGATACCCCACTGTCCATCACATCCAGCATGACTTGAGGTGAGTCCAGGATCAATACCGCAGGCGATGAGGATAAGGAGCCCTTAACAGCCTTAATATGATTGAATCCATACTGCAGCACTTTCCATACAGCACCAATACTGAATTTAGCTGTTCTTGCTCTGCAAACTGATTGTTGTATTGATTGTGAATATCTAAATGTCCCATCTGTGTTGATCCTCTGCCTCTTGAGAGGGATATTAATGAGACACTGCAGATATCTCATGCATCATCACAATCCAGGTCGCCACTGACTGGTGCAAGTGAAGGTAGATATTTTGCACTTTATAAATGCTGCTACCTGGAGTGGATACTTGCTGCATCTCTCATGTGCTTGCAATGCATTATCCCAGCTAACATAAATTTCTTCCAAGAGCGTTTTGCTAACATTCCAATTAAGTTATGAAAATGTTATTTATGAATGATCTCTGAGCGTTCAAAACGTCCAGTTTTTTAAATGTTTTAAAAGCTTCTTTTTTTTTTTTTAGTGAACTGAACATTCTATTAACATTACTGGAGGTAGTATAATTTGAAACCTTCGCATCTTGAGCAATGCCTAAAAAAACTTCTGAAGCAAGTTGTGAACTTTTGAGTCACAGACAATTTTGGAGTGTTATGCCTTCTTGGTTCAGCCCAGAAGTATGATTTTTGAGGATAAGTGAAAATTAGAGAAGCAATAGCTCACTTTACACTATATTCATGAAATCAAACACTATTTTGTTGAGTGTGAATGATACTGAGATGATATAAGATATGTGGAGGAGGTTTGATTTTTCCACATTTAGACATACAATGCCAAACAACACATCAGATTTACACAATGATCAGCTCACATCAAAGAGCTACTGTGTAGGCTGACCTGGCACCACACATGACTGTTATTTAACGTATGCTCCTCATTAAGAAAACATTGTTTTAGATTTGTGTAAAATGATTTTGGGGGGGGGGGGGGGGGGGAACTATTTGTTTTTACACATTAAAATGCATCTTTCTAAATAAGCTGCAGCAAGAAAAAAAATCTATTTTTGTGTTCCCTGGAAAAATGCTTATGACAAGCAAAAATAAATTACAATGTCAGTTTAATTTATTGTAACACCAAACCTGTGAGGAAATTCACCAGCAACTGAATTTGCATATGCAGTGCAACCCAATTAAAAGTTATAGTTCCTGAAAATCTGGATAAAACCAGAAAAATTGTGATATTGTGCCTGATATTGTGGATACATTGTTATACCAGAAAAAAATATTCTCCTCGTTCAGGATTATAAGGAAGTACATTGGTTTCTAAAAACAGGTCTTTGTGAAAGGTGAATACAATCTCATCCAGCTGTGGCTCAGACCACTTTAAATTAAGCTAACCTCTGGTCCCACTCTCCTGCCTTTAACTGTTGGTATACACAGGGGTTTTTTCACCTCTCCATGGCCCAATCAGAATGAAAGAAATTGCATCTTGGAAGCACAGAACAATATGGACCAAGTTCACGAAACTACAGCTATTTTTAAGTCTTTGCAGTTAAATGTAGCTTGAAATTGCCAAGTAGTTTTTCAGTGGGAACAAGTGTTTGTCTACAGGCAACCATAAAAAGAGCCATTCCAACACATTTGGTTGCTTTAGCCCAAAATTTTATATGGATTTTAACATCCTGAAATAGGATTTTTTAAGACAATAGCAAATAAACAAATGAGGCTAAACACATGTTAACAAATAGCTAAAAAGTGGTCTGATACAACTGCAGATTTTTACTCCATTTTAAACCTGTTAGATTTATGCTTTAAAGTCTCCATGAAATTAAAACTGTTTTGTGGATTTTATATGTTAGTCTTCAGACCTGTTCACACCAAGGACGAAAACTATAACAATAATGATACAGATATGGGGTAAGTCAGGGTAAGATGCCCCCTGGGGTAAGATGACCCCCCACCCACCCACCCACACACACCTTAAATTCATCTGATCAAAATTTGTGAGATTTAGTCAGCTGAAACAGATTTGTTAATAGATCTAATTCTGGAAAATAGTGATCTATGACATTTTACAACAATTTAATTATTGTAATTAATGGGGTTATTGTTTATTATTCAGCATTTCCATGAATTAGATATACATTTCAGACTTCTGCGCTGTCATTAAAACCTATAGGTTAGTTGAGTGAAATAATTAAATCTGCATTCATAGTGTTGCTATTATGACATTTATTTAATTAAAATATGGCCAATTATATGTAAATATTCATATGCCTATTTAGTCACAGAATTATTCTACCTTTCAGATGAATCTCTTTTACTGGTATTCTGCTTTGCCTCTCATCGGTTATTCAATTATTAGACTAAATTGTCAAAATTCAATTTTAAATAGAATAGTTGATTTAGTATCTTACATTAATGACACTTTAAAAATACAAACCCGATTCCAAAAAAGTTGGGACACTGTACAAATCGTGAATAAAAACAGAATGCAATGATGTGGAAGTTTCAAATTTCAATATTTTATTCAGAATACAACATAGATGACATATCAAATGTTTAAACTGAGAAAATGTATCATTTTAAGGGAAAAATAAGTTGATTTTAAATTTCATGGCATCAACACATCTCAAAAAAGTTGGGACAAGGCCATGTTTACCACTGTGTGGCATCCCCTCTTCTTTTTATAACAGTCTGCAAACGTCTGGGGACTGAGGAGACAAGTTGCTCAAGTTTAGGAATAGGAATGTTGTCCCATTCTTGTCTAATACAGGCTTCTAGTTGCTCAACTGTCTTAGGTCTTCTTTGTCGCATCTTCCTCTTTATGATGCGCCAAATGTTTTCTATGGGTGAAAGATCTGGACTGCAGGCTGGCCATTTCAGTACCCGGATCCTTCTACGCAGCCATGATGTTGTAATTGATGCAGTATGTGGTCTGGCATTGTCATGTTGGAAAATGCAAGGTCTTCCCTGAAAGAGACGACGTCTGGATGGGAGCATATGTTGTTCTAGAACTTGGATATACCTTTCAACATTGATGGTGCCTTTCCAGATGTGTAAGCTGCCCATGCCACACGCACTCATGCAACCCCATACCATCAGACATGCAGGCTTCTGAACTGAGTGCTGATAACAACTTGGGTTGTCCTTGTCCTCTTTAGTCCGGATGACATGGCGTCCCAGTTTTCCAAAAAGAACTTCAAATTTTGATTCGTCTGACCACAGAACAGTTTTCCACTTTGCCACAGTCCATTTTAAATGAGCCTTGGCCCAGAGAAAACGCCTGCGCTTCTGGATTATGTTTAGATATGGCTTCTTTTTTGACCTATAGAGTTTTAGCCGGCAACGGCGAATGGCACGGTGGATTGTATTCACCGACAATGTTTTCTGGAAGTATTCCTGACCCCATGTTGTGATTTCCATTACAGTAGCATTCCTGTATGTGATGCAGTGCCGTCTAAGGGCCCGAAGATCACGGGCATCCAGTATGGTTTTCCGGCCTTGACCCTTACGCACAGAGATTGTTCCAGATTCTCTGAATCTTTGGATGATATTATGCACTGTAGATGATGCAACTTCAAACTCTTTGCAATTTTTCTCTGAGAAACTCCTTTCTGATATTGCTCCACTATTTTTCACTGCAGCATTGGGGGAATTGGTGATCCTCTGCCCATCTTGACTTCTGAGAGACACTGCCACTCTGAGAGGCTCTTTTTACACCCAATCATGTTGCCAATTGACCTAATAAGTTGCAAATTGGTCCTCCAGCTGTTCCTTATATGTACATTTAACTTTTCCGGCCTCTTATTGCTACCTGTCCCAACTTTTTTGGAATGTGTAGCTCTCATGAAATCCAAAATGAGCCAATATTTGACATGACATTTCAAAATGTCTCACTTTCAACATTTGATATGTTATCTATATTCTATTGTGAATAAAATATAAGTTTATGAGATTTGTAAATTATTGCATTCCTTTTTTATTCACAATTTGTACAGTGTCCCAACTTTTTTGGAATCGGGTTTGTATATAAATATTGCAAAGAATTATATGAAATGTCATTTATACATTCTGTAAAAGTTTAGCCAGTTTGAGGCGTTTTACCCTAGGTAGGGGGCCAAATTACGGCAGTAGTGAGGCAAGATGGCCTCTTTGAATAATTTTATTTTGTTCTATAAAAACTAGCAAATGTTTCTATTTATTTCCTATAATAACACATTGGCTGATGCGTCATCATGCTGCACATGCTAAACTTATATCTAAGTATGTTCAAATTTAAAAGTAAATGCACATTGTTTTTAAGGGGGCATCTTCCCTCATGTTACCCTAGATATAAAAATCACTGTAAATTTAAAAGAATAGCAGAGTCCATACCACAACTCTAACGATAACAGTACCAATAAACGATATCATTGGAATCACTTTCAGAACTATTTTTTTTCCAGCTGATGAACGATAAAAACACTGAGAACCAATCAGAATCCATCCTGCTTTAAAGAGCTTGAGCATTTATAGTGGCAGACTACAAAACCACATTAAACGATATTGTCATCTGGTGTGGATGCTAACATAGTTATTGTTATAGTTATCTTTATAGTTATCATTCTCTATGTGAACGGGCCTTTATAAGCTAGATTTCTCCAAGACAATGAGAAAATATATGAATATGTGAATAAATGAATTCAAAATTGATTCTCATACCACCAAACAAGCATACTGATGACATCAATCTGCACTTCAGCTTCTCATCAGGTTTTCTGTCCTATTAAATTCTCTATAGAATTTGAATTTACATTATAAAAAGTACGAAATAGGTCACTTTTTCCACACATTTACTATTTTCTAAATGACTCAGACAGAGTAAATATGCTTTAAAAATGGGTGTCGCAAGATGTCAATGTGGCTTTGCTGGGCTGTGATGTAAACGAAACACCTTTTTTTGTGTCAATTGGAAATGCATTAAAGCATTGAGGAAAATTGTACTCATCCAATCATTTCACTGGGACAAAATTCAAGATAGTATATTCTTTGAAAAAAGTCTTGGAAAATAGTTACTCTATTTAAACTAAGCCCACTCACGTCGCCACTGGTGCATAATCCAACAATTTACACATTCGTCCTTTTTATATCCACAAAAGAAAAACTTCCCCTATTGTACGTACGTTCTGCAAGCTAAATCTAATGATACTTCCATCTATTATTCAGGGCTAAGGTGTAAGTTTCATCCCTTTTTGTACATAATCTCACAGGTTATTACTTTGCTATGGGACTTTCAGATGAAGCATTATTTCAGCAGTAAGGCCGCTGGAGAGGTGTGGTACTCCACATGGACGGCAAGTCAATAGGAAGCCATTAGCACTCTGAGGGAAGCTACTGTATAAGGACATTATAGTGATGGCATTTCACATATAATCCTTTCCTGTCACTTCCTGATTATTTGTACACAGCCTTCTACCTCTAAAAGCAAAGGTCACTTGCCGGGGTTGTAAAAAGCTTTTTACACTATTCCTTTCCCTTTAAAGCTGAATTCCTGATGCTGTGTGCAATCATCCGTTTCATTTTTATACTTCAATATAATTATATCAACTAAAGGCCTTAATTCTTGCACTTCATGCAAATATATTTAGCCATTATTAAAGTCTGTGGAGTGTAATCTCAAGATGCACCTTTCAATATGCCACTTGGAATTATATGAAATAATATGTTTCATGCATGCATCTTATTAGTATTTGTACATAAAGTTTGTACACAAATATTATTATTTTTTATTTGTTATCATTAGATAACTACATTAGTAAACATGAACTAACAATGAAAAACATTCTTAGTTAATTTAACATTTAGTACATTATTAAAATCAAAAGATGCATCTGTTAATATTATTTAGTTGACCTGAGCTAAAATGAACAGTTGTATCTTAACTTGCGCCCCTATTTTTGAGGATTTTCTGAAAACGACATACCCAAATAAAAATGTCTGCAGCTCTTAAACCCTATGGTCTGTATTCATAAATCTGATCTTATTTTAAACCAGACACTTGAAATTTTGTTACTCAAGAGTCATAATAACTAAAAGTAGTATAGGAACAGAGTAACAAGAGTAAAACAAGGTAAAATATACATGAAAGTGACTCACGTTTTTTTAAAAAATTTTTTTTATTGAAATTCACTTAGGGAAAAATTGATGATACTTTAATGTTAAAGGCCTGAAAATAGTGAATGTTTGATCATGTTTTGATTCAAATTTGAGGATGATTCTCTCAAAAAATGTAGCTTCTGTAAGCTTTCATGTCAAGAAAAGTCTAGGCGTCCTTTCAAAAAGGCCATTTATTTCAGAACATTTGTAATTGTAAAGAGTAGTTTTTCATTTAAATAAATCTGCAATAAACTGCCAATTATTAATGGATATACAGTTACTGAAAAACTAAAGCAACTATTTACAGAATTTACAAAGTGTAAAAAACTCATTTAGTTGATAAGAAGTGTCAGTGATAGAGTCTGCGCGCTCCATTGCGGTGTGTGCGTAAACTGGCAGACGCGCGCCGGTGTCATGGAAACGTAAGCACGAGTAGTATTCACCAATAATGCTTACATACACTGCGCAAGATAATGCCTTTTGATTGGTTACTACGTCCATCAATCAAACCTTTGTTGGTAAGGCATTGGCTAGGCATTGACTGCCTTTATCCAACGAAAACCATGGGTGCTTTGATTGACACCTCGCAGAGCCTGTAATGCGCTTCCTGTATATAATGAGTCACCAGAAACCCTGTGATTGAAGGAGAAAGACCTGGGAGGGCTCATTTTCAGCGGAAGAGTCTAAGCTTGCAGGGGATATTGTCAGAAACTGATTAGAATCGATATTTCATTGAAAATAGACATGGTTGATTACTCTAATTCAAAACGCTCATACAAACAAAGGAGGATTTTTTGTTTTTTTCCCCTATTTTTTCGTTGTTTTGGATTAAAAAGTGGGATGCATTTTGAAGAGTGGACCCTTACACTGACCCTTTCTTGGATTCGTCCGATCTGATCTGCACTATAAGAGATGAAAGATGAGTACTGCGTTTATTATGTTGACGTTTAAATGGCCGGTCCTTTAGGATTTCATTTAACCCTTTCCTCTCTGGTGTATTTATTGCAAAAACAAGTTCAGAACATGAATCTTGAGTGTTTTAGCTTTCAAATGATGTATAGTTTGTATAAAACAAAAGTAAATAAATGTACAAACACGCCCACAATTTAGAAATGCATTGAATATTTTGATATTTTATGTATTAATATCCATTCAAACACACAAAATGTACACATACACCTTCAGTAAAATTCCATAAAAGTAGTAATTAATTAAATACACAATATGCAGTGTTTATTGCATTAAAAAGTAGCAATTAGATCACAGTGGTTTTACACTGTTTAAACTAAATTTAAATTATACCTTTTTTCATCTATTGCAGTAAAAAAAAAAAAAAAAAAGCAATAACCTGTGATGTTATCACCCCAAGTGACTTTCCCCAAATTTGATGTTATGTCGCTTAAACATGCATGGCAATAGCAACATCAAAGCCATAAAAGAATAATCGTTTATGTTGTGCACATTTGAAACAGAGACCAAACTTCAGCTAAACACAAGAGACTATCATGACAGCATGCAAATTACATTTCAAACCACTGTTTCTTTTTCATCTGACAGGGAAGAAACCTGAGTTAGAAACAGGCAATAATTCATCCATCCCAATGGACTGGAATCGCATTGGCCATGTGTTGGAAATATTGAAGTAATCCATAAGAATATCATTTATAGAGATAAGGCATGTACATGAAAGGCTTTTGGGACCACAGAGGAGACGAAGGGAAATTATATGCCCTCGAAGATATCATATTTTTACACAGACGGCACAGTAACGTACTGTGTACTGCGATTAACCAAGCTAGTGAAAATCTGTGAAAAAATAGTGAAAAAGATTTTACCTTAATAGCACAGCCCATCTTTAGGGGCTTTATAGGTATTTGCAATTCATTATTAGTTTGTACTGGTATGGGCCTGTTTTGTGAGTGATACATGTGCTTATTTGTCATGTATGATATAAGACCCTGTAGCAACTCATAATGTAATAATTGCACATAATTTAATAACTGCACATAATGTAATAAGTATTACATTATTATTGTAATAAAATGTTCATAATGTAATAATTTTCTCAAAATTTAATAAAATCTTCAGCTCATAATGTAATAACAATTTTTACATTATGAGAAATGTATTACATTATAAACTCACCAAAACCATGTCATATTTTCATTATTTTAATAGCGTTTATAGCGTTATTTTTTTTATTTTTTTATAAAAAATATTTCTTTATAATACATTTTAAAAATCTAAATCCAGTCGTAACCTGCCTACAAAATAAACCAGATTACTGATACTGCTACTACTACTACTCTACTACTACTAGAAGTAGTGGGAAGTAATACCCATGTCATCATACACACTTGTGTCCTCATAAACAACATATACCTGTACACACACACACTCGCACACACACACCCACCCACTTGTTTTTTTTTTTTTTTTTTTTTTTTTACATTTTAACACAGTGTTGGTATTTAACAGTAAGTATACCATATTCATACTAGAAGTAGAAAGTAGTAGTAGTAGTAGTAGTAGTAGTAGAAGAAGACGTAGTAGTAGTAGTAGTAATAGTAGTTGTAGTAGTAGAAGAAGTAGTAGAAGTAGTAGTAGTAATAATGGTAGCAGTATCAGTAATCTGGTGGATTTTGTAGGCAGGTTAAGACTTAGATTTAGATTTTTAAAATGTACTCTAAAGGAATACCAATGCTTTATGTTTAATAAACATATAATAATAATAATAATAATAATTGCATGAATATTTAAATGCTGCATTTCACTGGTAGTTTAATACTGGCTTTAGATTTTTAGGGAATACCAATATTTTTTATATTTTAAAAGCTATTACAATAATGAAAATATGACATGTTTTTGGTGTGTTTATAATGTAATACATTTATAATGTAAATTTCTCATAATGTAAAAATTGTTATTACATTATGAGCTGAAGATTTTATTACATTTTGAAAAAAATTATTACATTATGAACATTTTATTACAATAATAATGTAATACTTATTACATTGTGTAGTTTTTACATTATGTGCAGTTATTACATTGAGTTGCTACAGACCCTTCTTCTGTATATTATCCCTTGCTTAGAGCACAGCTCATCCCAATTCAAACATTCACTGATTGACTGTCTAAGGAGCAGCTCGTGGTTTGAGGCGTTTACAGACTCTGTAAATCAGCAGCTGTGCAGCGTCCCACCAATCAATCAATCAGATCCACACAGCTGCATGTTAAGAATCAATAGTAAAGACTACCACCTGCACAGAGGAGGAAGTTTGAATGTGTGCATGTGAGAGCGTGTGTAGATGAAGAGACAGGAGGAAGATGAGAGAAAATTACAACAATAAGAAAAGGTATATTTGCGACTAGTGATGTATGCGACAGCCATATGTGTTTTAGAACCAATATTTCAAGAAGGAAATGTTAAGCTTCAATCACAAAAATGATGTTCCTGAAGTGATAAAGTAAACAAATAGTTCATATTTCCTTAGACTGACAATGGCTATGTTCAGAATAGTATGCTCCTCTTATATGTACTATATACAGTGGGGAGAACAAGTATTTGATACACTGCCGATTTTGCAGGTTTTCCTACTTACAAAGCATGTAGAGGTCTGTAATTTTTTATCATAGGTACACTTCAACTGTGAGAGACGCAATCTAAAACAAAAATCCAGAAAATCACATTGTATGATTTTTAAATAATTAATTTGCATTTTATTGCATAAGTATTTGATCACCTACCAACCAGTAAGAATTCCGGCTCTCACAGACCTGTTAGTTTTTCTTTAAAAAGCCCCCCTGTTCTCCACACATTACCTGTATTAACTGCACCTGTTTGAACTTGTTACCTGTATAAAAGACACCTGTCCACACACTCAATCAAACAGACTCCAACCTCTCCACAATGGCCAAGACCAGAGAGCTGTGTAAGGACATCAGGGATAAAATTGTCTTGTGTAGACCTGCACAAGGCTGGGATGGGCTACAGGACAATAGGCAAGCAGCTTGGTGAGAAGGCAACAACTGTTGGCACAATTATTAGAAAATGGAAGAAGTTCAAGATGACGGTCAATCTCCCTCGGTCTGGCGCACCATGCAAGATCTCACCTCATGGGGCATCAATGATCATGAGGAAGGTGAGGGATCAGCCCAGAACTACACGGCAGGACCTGGTCAATGATCTGAAGAGAGCTGGGACCACAGTCTCAAAGAAAACCATTAGTAACACACTACGCCGTCATGGATTAAAATCCTGCAGTGCACGCAAGGTCCCCCTGCTCAAGCCAGCGCATGTCCAGGCCCGTCTGAAGTTTGCCAATGAAAAAAATAGAGCTTTGTGGTCTAAACTCCACTCGCCTACAGAAGAACTACAGGAAACGTATGATCTCTGTAATTGTAAACAAAGGTTTCTGTACCAAATATTAAGTTCTGCTTTTCTGATGTATTAAATACTTATGTCATGCAATAAAATGCAAATTAATTACTTAAAAATCATACAATGTGATTTTCTGGATTTTTGTTTTAGATTCCGTCACTTACAGTTGAAGAGTACCTATGATAAAAATTACAGACTTCTACATGCTTTGTAAGTGGGCAAACCTGCAAAATCGGCAGTGTATCAAATACTTGTTCTCCCCACTGTATGTAAATTTTCTGCATGCATAAAATACCTAAATAATATTGGGTAAAATGTAACTATACAGTAAACAACAAGAGCACAATTCATGGAATAGACTCGACTTCTAGACCTTCTGTTTTCACTGTGATGAACAGGAAGCAATATCAATTGTGATATTTAGCGTCTCTTTCTTGAAACATTATTTGCTCAGACTGCCAAATGCTATGGCAAAATGGAAGGAACAATAAATTATTTGAGTTCAAGATGAACACTACAATAATTTATTTATATATTATTAATCTGCAATTACATGTTTTCCCCCTGTGGACCTTTTTTGCTCTAACTTTGGATTTATGATATCTATAAATGATTTTATACGCAAATTATATTTTAAAATAAAAATTTAAGGTAAATAAAATTTAAAAGTTGTGTTATTTCATTAGTACTCCTTCACATATTGTCAAATATGATTCAAACATCTTAATATTTCCTTCCTAGGGCTTTTTTTATTATTGTAATATTCAGTTTTAAACAACACGCATGCAACAATCATCCAATCAGAATTAAGTATTCTAGAGAGCCATATAATAATGTGTATCTTTATGTAATAACATAATATTAACTAATGAATAATACATTTTATTAGTTTGAAGTAGTTTTTATTTTTAAATTTTCTGTTGTCATTTTAATTTTGTTAGTAATTTTGTTGTGTTTCTGTCATTTTTATATTTTGTATGTATATGTCTTTATATTATCCATATGTCTATGGATTTATTAATTGTAATTTTATTTCAGATTTGGTTTTAGTTATTTTAGTACATCAAGCTAAATTAAATGAACTAAATGGCAACTATATAGCTGCAATAAAGTAAGTTTACTTATTGTATATTATATTTTATTTTAGTTCACAATTATTTTATTTCAAGTAATGTTTTTTTAATAGTTACGTTTTAGTTTAAGTTAACTACTTCTATTCTGTCCATTAAGGACAGCACTCAGTCAAGATAAAACTTTTATTGTTAGCCACTGTGGTAATCTCAAATCTTTCGACATAAAAACACAGACACACTATTTGTGTTTAAATTATGCATATTGGCATTAATAGGCTTGATGCTGCGGGCTTTACATGCTGAAGTCTAGTCTTGACTATCTCATCTCGTGTCCTCTAGGGAGTCCTCTACAGCCCAATGCCACTCTCAAGAGCATGTGAAGAGCAGATGCCGCCCACAGCATGTATAATGACCCCCATCAAAGTCATCAATAACCGTAATGGCCAAACAGACAGTTACGTTGCATTTACCAGAATGAAGAATGAGGCTTTTGTGGCCCTAGACAGCCTTTTACACACTCAGTTTAACTTCCTGTTTACGTCTGCTCTTGTGGCCAGAACTGCATTTCCTTAGAAGTGCCTTCGACACTGTGAATATAGTCACTTGTAGGATTCGGCACTAATGGGCAGCTTGCAGACTGATTCTGTGCGAACATGTGCACTTAATTATATTTTAATATCAAATTAAAAGTTTTATTTAATTATAAGTAACCCCGTAGAGACTGTTGCAAAGTAGCACCCTCGCATGTCAGTCCAGGTAGCGATAACGGTAGATTTATTTAACATTCAGTGTGATAGGTGCTGCCAGAGGTTAACTGTAATGAAAGGTTTTTATAACATAAAGCTAATCCATCACATACATTTCATAACTGCACATCAGACCTCATTAGTCAATCTCTTTATTTATCATTAGAGGTTTCCAAGGAAACTGAATCAGGCTTCACACTAGACAAATAAGTTTCCTAGCCAAGATTTTCTGGAATATCATTATTCTTTTATAATAAGGGCTCTCCATAGACTTTACCCCCTCCCTCTAAACCTAACACTCACACAAACCTTTCTCCATTTTTGGAATATTCATTAAAACATTATTTAGTTTCAGCCATTTTCCTCTTTCTTCTTGGCTGCTCCTAATTTTGTAGGCGATCTAAGGTTTTACTAGGTAACACTTTATTTCCATGGTCCACTTTAGACATTCTACTAACTATAAGTAACTTTGCAACTACATGTCAACTACAAGTCATTATAGTGTTAGTAGAATGTCTGCTTAATATCTGCTAACACTTTATTTGAATGGTCCCCCAACAGACATTCTACTAACATTCTACTGGCCAGATTTTTTTTTGTCCTCAAAGTATAGCTAAGCAAAACCATAGACATAGTTTCTTTAGTTATTATAAATAATCTCACCTGCCTGATTTTCTATTTCATCACAAAATGTAAACTCTATTATTGCCCAGCTCTAATCTGCTAAATGTGACTATAAGGCATGAAAATATTTAGATATTAATAAAATACCAAGTTCTGGCATGAAACTCAAGATGGCCGCAGGCTGATATAGGTCCTCAACTAATTTGGTAGCGATCGCATCGTCATCTACATAGCGCAGCTGATTGGTTGCCGTTGCATCAGCGGCCAGGGCTCCAGACTGCGACTAAAACCGTCGCAGAAAATAAATAAATAAACCAAAAATATTAATATGCGAGTGATATTTTTGCTGAGATCGCCATTGGCGACCATATAAATGTACATGTTATGATTAATAATTGCGTGCCTTTTTACCTGCATGTTCTGTGATGAGTAGCCCATCACATCTTTTGTTGTGTTGACGTAATAAAATGAGACGACGCGCAGCAAAGTTACAGTGGAGAAAAACCTCACTGAGTCTGAGCGCCAAAATACGCGTCAGAAACGGATGTCAAAACGGAAAATATCAGGCTTTTTCAAAGCCCTTGATCATCTCTTTCGAGCAACAACGCTGACCGCTGTGCCAGCATGAGAGAGATAGAAATTACGGAGATGTGTCAATGAATGAACATCCAAGTACTGTAAAAGTGCTAAGGCAAATGTCTATTTCGTGCACACAACGTGGATAAACTACAACAGATAAACATGTCAGCTGTGTGGACGCGAACTAATCGGTAACAATTCTCGTTTTTAATTGATGCTGATATGGGTTCTTATTCTCAATATATTTGAATCTTTGCTGTTTTATGTTACTGCCTGAACTCAGGGCTCGCAAAATCACTAGCCTGGCGTCCCAGGGCTATGGCATCTTCCAGCTGGGGATCCAAAACGTATCACGGCCCTGCCCGACTGGTTATTTAAAATCGTGAATAAAATTCCTTTCTTGCTTTGCATTGTCCGCGGTGAAGTTTAGCCGATGTATGTGTGTGCGTCTATGTGTTTGAGTGTGTTTGTGATGAGCGGATCGCGGGTATATCCGCGGGTCAAGCGGACCAAATAATAAAACATAAAGTTGTAACTAATTGCGGGTGGATGAGAGATAAATAATTAATGTGTTGATTTTATTAAATACACGGAACTCTCATTTCACTGTAAAACGCAACGAACCTGCGTCACTCTTTCGCTTTCGTTTTCAAAACCAGCATCAAATCAAAGATAACATATGCCTAGAGCACCTCCTAGTGGACAGTATATAAAACACAAAGGAAAAAACCCTACATGAGATATTGCTTAATAACTTAACAGTTTTACCTAAAATACACTAACTTCCAAAATAATGATTGTTTAAAACTTTTTTTCTCTTCAGGTACTAATCTGCAGAATTTACTAAATTAAAAACAAAAGGAAGGAAAGTCAAGTAACATGTGGGAGCGTTTTAGTGAAGTAGACGAATCAAGTGTTGGGTAGCCTATGTGATGTGTAACGGCCGTGAACAATCTATGTATATGACAATAAATTAATAAAGCCTATAAGCCTACAGTGGAGAAAACTGCGAAAGTCGCTGTGTCTGTGTGTACGTGCGTGCGTGTGTGCGTGTGTGTGTGTGTTAGAAAAAGACAGGTCTTTTGATTTCGAAAATGGTTTTGACTGATGTTTCGACTCCTATTCAGTTTTCTACATAAAAAGTTTCTTTTTTTATTCGGGCTAGTTAAATTCATTTCGGACTACCAAAATCTGAAGAGTGCCTGCCCGAAGGGCTACCAGCGATTTTGAAATTTTGCGAGCCCTGTATTTGTAGCGCAGTCATCCATAATCGCAGGACGATTTGTACTTAACTGTCACCTTTTATATGTCACTTTTAACTTGTTTGTTAATTTTAGTAAACAATTAACAGACTTAAAATTTTTTGGAGCTCTTTAATGTGGCCTGACAGATCGCTCAATCAGCATTTCGACCTTGGAAAGAGCTTGTATAAAACCGCTTAAGAACAATCATGTCACGTAACATCAAATTTACCTCAGAAAAGCCATTCAATGCTCATAAACTCGTTAGTCAGCTAGAAAAATAACTATAGAAAGGGGCACTTTGCTAAATATATGCACTATATCATAATCCTTATATTTTTACTTAAACTGTTGTCTTCATGAGAAAGAATGGAAGGAGCTAAAAATGAAATTCAACACCGTCCATATAATTGCACATGAAAAATTAAAAAGCGTTTATTCTTTTGTGGCACTTGAAACAATAATTTGGCGCCTAACTTTTTCCTTTATAGAAGCCAATGGCTCCTTAATTTTTATTTTTGTCTGGAGCCCTGAGCGGCCAATGAGCTGCTGCTCAACATTCAAACAAATACCTGTAGTGTTGCTGTTAGCAGTCTGCAGCGCACTTTCAGAAACCCTCCACCTTCCCCAGCTCCACCTGTATAGATCTGCTATGGGGGTTATTTCATGAATATGTGTCTTATGAATATGTCTTACATGCTCACAGCAGCATGTCTGTGAATGTATTGGCAGTAGCAAGTCTCGGTACTTGCTCTGCAGCAGCAGCGTAGCAGATCTGTTCTGCCAAAAAATACATTAACATTGCCATATCCATTGCCATTACCATGCCAATCTCTCCCGAGAGTTGTCATGACAGAAATATAATAAGATATATAAACATTAACATAATGATTTTCTGTAAAGCTCTTTTGAAATACTGTGTGTTGTGAAAAGCACTATAAAAATGGCAATTATTTATTTAAGCTTAATTTTTTAGCATTAAAAATAAATATTTATTTCTGTATGTATGTATGTACATGCATATTTTATGTGTGTACATACATATGTATGTATGTATGTATGTAAAATAAATAATTTAAACTGCATGACTTTTTATTTCATCACAAAATGTGAAATATTATTGCCCCACTCTAAACTGCTAAATGTGACTATATAAGGCATGATAATATTAAGATATTAATAATAAGATATGGGTCAAAGACGAAACGGGGGTTTCAAGCATTAAAAAAATAAATGTGTTTTACAGCTTTAAATTTAGTTTTTTTCCTGTACGTGTCCTGAATGTGTCCTGTTTAATTTTATATTTTTCTGAGCAAAAAGTAATGACTATCATACATTTTTTTACCATGATTTACAGAAGACACCCACTAAAATGTCATTCAGTGCAACAATATTTATGTATCAGAAAATCTTATTAGGCATATTTAAAACAGGAATCATTTGATGACATATTAAAAGACTCTATTTAAGGATTACAGTGCAGTCCTCAAATACTAATTAATTGTAATTTTTAATATGCATGATAATATTAAGATATTAATAATAAGATATGGGTCAAAGACGAAACGGGGGTTTCAAGCATTAAAAAAATAAATGTGTTTTACAGCTTTGAATTTAGTTTTTTTCCTGTACGTGTCCTGAATGTGTCCTGTTTAATTTTATATTTTTCTGAGCAAAAAATAATGACTATCATACATTTTTTACCATGATTTACAGAAGACACCCACTAAAATGTCATTTAGTGCAACAATATTTATGTATCAGAAAATCTTATTAGGCATATTTAAAACAGGATGACATATTAGAAGACTCTATTTAAGGATTACAGTGCAGTCCTCAAATACTAATTAATTGTAATTTTTAAATCTTTACACTTTGCCACTATCCTTCATACCACTAGGTTTTACCAATTTGTCAGCAAGAAGTTTTTGTAAGGAAGTGATAATCATTTAAAATATGATAAAATTTAGTATGATCACATATTCTTTTATATATTTTAATAATTACAGGTCAGAATAAGTATATTGTTTCATTTTTACATACATATATCCGTTATGCTGAATGACCATGATTTGTTACTCTGAATGACATTTTGCCAAAAAGGGAGATAATATTGCCATTGTTCCCATAATTGCAATGTTTTTAGTATTAGTCTGTATCATTAAATTAGTTTTAATAATATTAAATGTTCACACAAGTATGATACCTAATGATAAAGCTATAGTTTAAAAAAATCATTCTAAGATATAGTTAAAAACAAATCATTCTAAATATAAAAGAATAGTAGAGTCCACACCACAACTATAATGATAACGGCACAGAGAAATGATATCGTGTAACACTTTCGATTTTTTTTCCAGCTAATGAACGATAAATACATTGACAGCCAATCAGAATCCATTCCGCTTTAAAGAGCTCCAGCATTTAAAGCATCAGACGACAAAACTACAGTACATGCTTAGAATGAACAGTGTTATCGTGTGGATGCTGTTATAGTTACCATTATAATTATCATAATAGTTATTGTACTTGGTGTGAATGGGCTTTAAGAGTGCTCCCCTAGCTTGGGTGTACATTAACTTTTTGGCTTTTTGGCATTTTACAGTGCCTTTCAACTCTCTCTGTTCGTGGGCATGTAAAATAAATCATCAACACAAATTAAACAATACAAAATGCATTAAAATATTAATATTCATTAAGTTTAACACATATTTGTCCGTGCTAAACATTCCTCATTTATCTGTAATATAAATAATATGCTAAAATTGTTATTTATACAGTGATACTGTCATTCAGTGTATTAACAGAGTATAACAGATTGGGTGTAACAGAGAATTGGCATTACACTGAATGAAAAAACCCTGAATGACGAATCTTCTACTTCAGCTTATATTGCAGGCCATCAATTGGCCACCTATATCAAACAGTGAGCTTGACCAGTAAGGTTAATCACAATTATTCACAACATCTACTTATTTTTCAAAAAATCTAACAATATAAGTGTTTTTTGGCATTTCACTGAATGACGTGCATTTTTGTAACGCACGTCATGGTGTATACCACACCATGAAAAGGTGGAATTATCAAATATTTAAGAGCCTTTTGAGGGTGTTATTCAGGGTGCCTTTTGATGATGTCACAGACTGTCGAATGACTTTTCAAATCTGTTTTTTTATATGATTTCAGAATGGCTTCTTAATCCTGTTATACTGAATGATCTTTTACAAACTGCATTTTCGGGACAAAAGTCCCCTGGTTATTTAAATACTTAAAAAAATAAATAAGACATAGTCCTTTTAATATAACAAAGCCAACACTTATTTGAAAATGCCAAGAAAACAAATATATTTTTTAACTTGGTATTTTATATGTTTATTTAAAGATGTAATGGCAAAATCAAAGTCCGGACCATTACGCTGGATGACAATTTTACAATTTGGAACATTATTTCCCCCATATGTTGACATTTTATTTTGACAAAAGTTATTTGAAATATTAAAGTAGACACTTTACTTGCATTTAACATGTTTTTTATGTATAAAAAAATTACTTTTATAAACTTAATTTGATGCGGACACCAAAATTGTGACGTCTCGTCTTTGACCCTTATATAAACATTAACAATGACGGTGTATTGTATAAAGTGCTATAAAAAACTAACTTGACATGAAAAATGTTTTTACAATTATTTAATTAAGCCTGCTCATTAAAATAATAATTGTTTTGGATTTTTAGGGCCAGATTTACTAAACAGGGCAAATTAGCGTGAGAGCACAATTCCAACAAAAAAAAAAAACGCTGACGTGAGTGGAAAGTTCTGCGCCTGATCTACTGACGACATGCAAATTAAAGAACACAGACGTAGCCGGATCATTTCCATAATGACCAATGCAATCTTCCAAGAGCAGCGCAAATTAGCTTCTGGTTTAAGACATGCTTTTTTGGGGCGGTAAATACCAGTAAATTGACTAGCGCAAACCTTTGTAAATCACCATGCATGATTCATTTAAATACTCTCTGTAACACAGTTTGTTGTTATGGGAAGAGGGAGGCGGGAACCGGCGAACGTTCAAAGACTTTAATCAAAAATAAACACACACTGAAAGTAAAAACGGTAGCCTCCTCACGGACTCCTCAGCACACACATAATAAAACATAAACAAAACACAACGTAAAGTCCAGGCCTGGTACTCTCTCATCGCTCCTCCTTTTATGCATCCGAGCTCCTCCCTGAGAGATACGAGACCGGTGTGACGCGCAGGTGACACTCATTTGCAATCACGCCACCGGCCTCGCGCTGTTCTCTCATGGCTCTCGCCCGCCCTGCTTGTCACACTCTCCTCCCATAAATTTTGCGTCTGAAAGGGAAACTCCTACAAATGCATATGCAATAAGGTCCGCTGCAAAAATAACTCAGTCCACGCCTTTTCAGCGGCCCTTAGTGTTAAAAAAAAAAAATATATATATATATTTTGTTCCCTTTCGTTCAGTCACTCCGAGTTACGTCAGTGACTGACGAATGGGGGTTTCGCTTAGAAGCCTATCATCTTCGAGTTCTTAGAAAACGAGCCAATGGTGATGAAATTCCATGGCTCTGCGGAATTTGCATAGCGTAGCTCCGCCCCACCCTGTGGGTATATAAGGAAAGACGCTGTCAATCTCGCATTATGTTTCTACTTTGGAGCCAAGAGCATTTCTTCGAGATGAGCGACTCTCCAGTCTGTGTTGGTGTGACGGCGCATTCCAACGATCGCACATTGCCTGCCTGCTGATCTGTGCAGTGATCTGCAACAGCTGTGTGTGTGTTTCCCTGGGCGCTTCAGCACTGCTGCAGAGTTTCCTCTCACAAAAAGAGCTTGCGCATGGCACGTCTTTTCAAGATGTCTCGCCCGTGCACTTCTGGGTGCGGTCGGTCTTTGCCGCCCTCTGATGGGCACAATCACTGCCTGACGTGTTTGGGCTTACAGCACGCTCAGGCAGCGTTTGTGGATGAGTCATGTTCCCACTGCGGGAACATGACCATCGCGATGTTGCGGTCTAGACTCAGTGATCTCCGTAAAGGAGAGAGAGTCCCCTCTGCCACACCCCAATCTACCGCCTCCGAGAGAGGTGGTACTTTGGCTGGTGGCCAGGGTGACCTGAGGGTGACGGTGTGGAATAAAGCCCCGACGCTTGTTCCTCGGGCCACACCCCCCTCTGTTGGCGCTCCGCGTGTTTCGTTCAGCACCCCAGAGGACGACGAGATGTCGATCGCCGCATCTCAAGGTGGGTTAGAGTCCTCTGGGGATGAAGATTCGGCTATGCTGCCGCCTTCGGGTGTGCCAGCATTGCCCGAGTCAGACCCAGAGTTGACAGCCATGTTATCTCGGGCAGCCGCGAGCCTCGGGCTGGAGTGGAACCCTCCGCCCTGTCCTGAGCGCTCGCGGTTGGACGATTGGTTTTTGGGGGCGGCGCGCCCTGACAGCCGTCAGGCCCCGCCCCCAATACCTTTCTTCCCCGAGGTACATGAGGAGGTCACGCGGCCCTGGAAGTCGCTGTTGTCTTCCTGTGACCGTTCGGCGGCCTCCTCTGCCTTCTCTGCCCTCGATGGGGCCGCGGCCAAAGGGTACACTGGGGTCCCCCCTGTTGAACTCTCTGTTGCGATGCAACTGTGTCCGCAGAGTGCTTCAACGTGGTGTGGCGATCCTAAGCACTCCAAAGCCTGTAGGTTCTCGTCTATTTTGGTGGCGAAGTCCTACAGAGCTGCGGGGCAGGCCGCCGCCTCTTTGCATGCCATGGCCATCCTGCAGGTCTACCAGGCCCGGATGCTCAGGGACATGCACGAGGGTAGAGCTGACCCTGGGCTTTTGGATGAGCTGCGTGCCGCCACCGACGAAGGTGACTGCACGCTCCCTGGGTCAGGTGATGTCCACAGCCGTGGTCCAGGAAAGACACCTGTGGCTCAACCTGGCCGATATGAGAGAGGCTGAGCGAACCCGGTTCCTCAACTCTCCTATATCCCAGGCGGGCCTCTTCGGCGGCGCGGTCGAGGACCCAACAGTTCTCGGCCGCCCAGAAGCAGACTGAGGCCATTAAGCACATACTGCCCCGGCGGCCAGCTGCTGCCTCCACCCATCCGCCGGCTCAGTCGCCTCAGCCTGCTTGCCGCCGAGGGTGCCCTCCCGCCCCTCCCGCCCCTCCCGCCCGGCCCTGGCAGCAGCCGGCTGCAGCCTTCACCTGGGCCGCACCGTGGAGGATGCCGCAGAAAGGCGCCCCAGTCCGCTCCAGCCCCGCAGCCTGCCAAACGCCAGGCAAAGCGGCGCTCCAGCCGTAATGAAGTCCGGCTTCTACAGCCCCTACTTCATTGTACCCAAGAAAACCGGTGGGTTACGGCCAATCCTGGACCTGCACGTCCTGAACCGATCCCTTCACAGGTTTCCGTTCAGGATGTTGACAGCCAACACCTTTTCGAATGCGTTCAGCCTTTGGAATGGTTTGCAGCGATCGACCTGAAGGACGCGTACTTTCATGTCTCCATTCTTCCTCGACACAGACCATTTTTATAGTTTGCTTTCAAGGGGCAGGCATACCAGTACACGGTTCTCCCATTCGGGTTAGCCCTGTCCCCTCGCATCTTCACGAAAGTCATCGAGGCAGCCCTTGTGCCACTCAGGCAACACGGGGTTCACATCCTGAACTATCTCGACGACTGGCTGATTCTGAGTCACTCTCGAGATCAGGTGTGCGAACACAGGGACCTGGTGCTCCAGCACCTCGCCCGTCTGGGCCTTCGGGTCAACTGGGAAAAGAGCAAACTCTCCCCCGTGCAGAGGATCTCTTTTCCCGGTATGGAAATCGACTTGGTCGCCATGTACGCGCAGCTTACGAGCGAGCGCGCAGTCACTGCTGACTTGCCTCTGTCAAATCGAGAGCAAGAGTGCGGTTCCACTGAAACACTTTCAGAGGCTCCTGGGGCATATGGCATCCGCAGTCGCTCGGATTGCTTCATATGAGACCGCTTCAGCACTGGCTTCGTGATCGAGTCCCGAGATGGGCATGGCAGTCAGGCACGCTCCGGGTCCCAGTGACTCAGGCCTGCCATCAGACCTTCACCCCGTGGTCGAACCTCACTTTTCTACGGGCAGGAGTGCCCTTAGATCAAGTTTCCAGGCATGTTGTTGTATCAACAGATGCCTCTGCCACGGGCTGGGGTGCCATGTGCAATGGACATGCCGCCGCGGGCTCCTGGATAGGACCCCAGCGCCTCCTGCATGTCAATTGCCTCGAGTTGCTGGCAGTACGGTTCGCTCTGCACCGCTTCCGGGCGTTGCTCAAAGGCCAACACGTGCTAGTCCGGACAGACAACACGGCCACAGTAGCGTACATCAACCGACAAAGTGGTCTACGCTCCTGCTGTATGTCACAACTCCGGTGGTGGCTACCATCAAATTCCGCTAGGGCCTTGTCCATGAGACAGGCCTATGCGTTGAAGTGGAACCTCTTCGTCACGTGGTGTTCTTCTCGCCGAGAAGACCCCTGGAAATACCCGATCGGGTCTGTGCTCTCCTTCCTCCAAGAAGGGTTGGAACGAAGGCTGTCCCCTTCCACCCTGAAGGTTTACGTGGCCGCTATCTCTGCGCACCAGGACCTTGTGGAGTCGAAAACAGTAGGTCAGCACGACCTGGTCATCAGGTTCCTGAGGGGGGCTAGGAGACTAAATCCTCCTCGCTCTCCCCTCATAGCCTCTTAGGACCTCGCAGTGGTCTTATCTGCCCTGCAGAGAGCTCCCTTTGAGCCTTTGCGATCAGTTGAGCTTAAGTTTCTGTCTATGAAGACAGCGCTTCTGCAGGCATTTTCGGTTGACGAAGCGTGCCTGGAATTCGGGCCGGCTAATTCTCACATGATCCTGAGACCCCGGCCTGGATATGTGCCCAAGTTTCCCACCACTCCTTTTAGAGATCAGGTGGTGAACCTGCAAGCGCTGCCTTTGGAGGAGGCAGACCCAGCCTTGGCACTGCTCTGTCCAGTACGCGCCCTCCGTGCTTACGTAGACAGAACGCAGTGTTTCAGGACCTCTGACCAGCCCTTTGTCTGTTATGGTGGGAAGCTGAAGGGAAAGGCTCTCTCCAAGCAAAGGTTGTCACACTGGATAGTGGACTCCATTGTCTTGGCTTACCAGACGCAGGGTCGTCCATGCCCCCTAGGGGTGAGGGCACACTCCACCAGGAGTGTGGCCTCCTTTCTGGGCTCTAGCGCATGGCGCCTCGCTAACAGACATTTGCAGAGCTGCAGGCTGGGCGACACCCAACACATTCGCCAGATTTTATAATCTCCGAGTGGAGCCAGTGTCCTCCCGTGTACTCTCTTCCAGTAGCCAGTAACCAGGACCGGCTCGGTGTCTTCGCTTGCTCCCCATTCCACTGGATACGTGCAATATTTCCTCAGGTGAGTTTTCCCTAAAGCCCTGAGTTCCTCCAGCACTGTTGATGCCGACACCAGAGTGCATGCCCGCTTGGTCAGCCCTTGTGTTAGGCTAGGTGCCTCCATGTGCATGGTTACCCCGCTGGGCAACCCCCACATGTGTATTTCCACTGTAAGCCTCTCTGAGCAGTTGTCTTCCCCTTGGCAAGCCCCTTGCCACCCCTGGGGTTGAAATATTCCACCTTCGGCTGGATACCCCAGATTGCTCCATATGCAGCCCATACGTGTGTCATATGTGTATTCTTAAGTCCTCCCTTTGGGCAGGCATTGTGTTGCATTTCTCCACGTGGGATATGCTTCCCAGTGTACCTTGGCATTCCTGTGTTAAGTGGAGTCCTTTGTCCGTGCTAGTCTCACGAGAGGGAGCTCACACTTGCGCAGGGCACTGGAAGACAGCCGAGTGGCGTGATTAGATTGGACCCCCATTCGTCTGTCACTGACGTAACTCGGAGTGACTGAACGAAAGGGAACGTCTTGGTTACAGATGTAACCCTCGTTCCCTGAGGAGGGAATGGAGACGTTATGTCCCCCTGCCACTTCCGCTGTACCTCTGGAACGGCCGGGAGTTCAGTCTCGGCTCCTCAGCAGGTAACATAATGCGAGATTGCCGCATCCAGACTTTATTTGAGAGTAGTGAGAATGTAACAGCTTTAGACACTGCTTTGGATGCGAATAGCTTAGTGAACTCTGTACTTTGTTCGGTTCTGGCTGTAGAGCCCGTGAAGCAGGGCAACTGGGTGACGGTAAGACGGCATAGTCGCGGATCAAAAAAACACTCTTCCGTTCCGATTAGAACATCAGACAGGTTCTCCCCACTCAGTGATGCACCCACTGAGAATCCTGTTGAAAGTGCCCTAGTTATTGGCGATTCTATTACACGGAACGTGTAAATAGAGACACCAGCCACCATAGTCACATGTTTACCGGGAGCCAGAGCGCCTGACATCAAAGCAAATTTAAAAGTGCTGGCTAATGCTAATCGTAAATTCTCTAAGATTATTATTCACGTCGGCACAAATGATGTTCGACTTCGCCAGTCTGAGATCACCAAAATTAACATTAGGTGTGTAAACTCGCAAGTACGATGGCAGATGACGTTTTTTGCTCTGGTCCCCTCCCCGTTAGAAGGAGTGATGAGATACTTAGCAGACTATCATCACTCAATGGCTGGTTGTCTAAGTGGTGTCCGCAAAATAACATAGGGTTCATAGACAATTGGAAAAGCTTTTGGGGCAGACCTGACCTGTTGAAAAAAGATAGCATCCATCCTTCCTGGGATGGTGCCGCTCTTCTCTCTAGTAATTTGGCACATAGTCTTAGAGCTAAACCTTGACTAGCTGGGGCCCAGGTCAGGAAGCAGACGGACTGGCTTACCCGACCGCCTGCTAGCTGTCTCACGTCACAGAAGTCAGATTAAATCCCAGCACATAGAGACTCTTTCACCTAGATATTATCACATAGAGACTGTGTCTGTTCCACGAATTAGTAAATACAAAAAACCATCAAAACCATTCAACGGTAAAAATTTAATTGATAACAACAAATAAACAACAGATATAACACATATGATCAAATGATAAAGCTCGGGCTGCTGAATATTCGATCCCTTTCCTCAAAAGCGCTTATTGTTAATGATATGAATACAGATCATAACCTACAGTGGGGAGAACAAGTATTTGATACACTGCCGATTTTGCAGGTTTTCCTACTTACAAAGCATGTAGAAGTCTGTAATTTTTATCATAGGTACACTTCAACTGTGAGAGACGGAATCTAAAACAAAAACCCAGAAAATCACATTGTATGATTTTTAAATAATTTGCATTTTATTGCATTACATAAGTATTTGATCACCTACCAACCAGTAAGAATAACTGCACCTGTTTGAACTCGTTACCTGTATAAAAGACACTTGTCCACACACTCAATCAAACAGACTCCAATCTCTCCACAATGGCCAACACCAGAGAGCTGTGTAAGGACATCAGGGATAAAATTCTAGATCTGCACAAGGCTGGGATGGGCTACAGGACAATAGGCAAGCAGCTTGGTGAGAAGGCAACAACTGTTGGCGCAATTATTAGAAAATGGAAGAAGTTCAAGATGACAGTCAATTTCCCTCGGTCTGGGGCACCATGCAAGATCTCACCTCGTGGGGCATCAATGATCATGAGGAAGGTGAGAGATCAGCCCAGAACTACACTGCAGGACCTGGTCAATGACCTGAAGAGAGCTGGGACCACAGTCTCAAAGAAAACCATTAGTAACACACTACGTCGTCATGGATTCAAATCCTGCAGAGCACGCAAGGTCCCCCTGCTCAAGCCAGCGCATGTCCAGGCACGTCTGACGTTTGCCAATGACCATCTAGATGATACAGAGGAGGAATGGGAGAAGGTCATGTGGTCTGATGAGACAAAAATAGAGCTGTTTGGTCTAAACACACTCGCCGTGTTTGGAGGAAGAAGAAGGATGAGTACATCCCCAAGATCACCATCCCAACCGTGAAGCATGGAGGTGGAAAAATCATTCTTTGGGGATGCTTTTCTGCAAAGGGGACAGGACGACTGCACCGTATTGAGGGGAGGATGGATGGGGCCATGTATCGCGAGATCTTGGCCAACAACCTCCTTCCCTCAGTAAGAGCATTGAAGATGGGTCGTGGCTGGGTCTTCCAGCATGACAACGACCCGAAACACACAGCCAGGGCCACTAAGGAGTGGCTCCGTAAGAAGCATCTCAAGGTCCTAGAGTGGCCTAGCCAGTCTCCAGACCTGAACCCAATAGAAAATCTTTGGAGGGAGCTGAAAGTCCGTATAGCCCAGAACCTGAAGGATCTGGATGGAGGAGTGAGCCAAAATCCCTGCTGCAGTGTGTGCAAACCTGGTCAAGAACTACAGGAAACGTATGATCTCTGTAATTGCAAACAAAGGTTTCTGTACCAAATATTAAGTTCTGCTTTTCTGATTTATCAAATACTTATGTCATGCAATAAAATGAAAATTAATTACTTAAAAATCATACAATGTGATTTTCTGGATTTTTGTTTTAGATTCCGTCTCTCACAGTTGAAGAGTACCTATGATAAAAATTACAGACTTCTACATGCTTTGTAAGTGGGCAAACCTGCAAAATCGGCAGTGTATCAAATACTTGTTCTCCCCACTGTAGATGTGCTGTGTTTGACAGAAACCTGGCTAAAACCTGACAATTACATTAATTTAAATGAGTCGACCCCCCAAGATTATTGTTATAAACACGAGCCGCGTCTGAAAGGTAAAGGGGGAGGTGTTTCTGTAATTTATAATAATATCTTCGGTATTACTCAGAAGTCTAGTTTCAAATATAATTCCTTTGAAGTTTTGGTGCTTTATGTAACGTTATGTAGTGAAATTGATAAATCCCGTTTGACATTTGTGTTTGTTACTGTATACAGGCCACCAGGGCACCATACAGACTTGTATGGTGCCCTGACACATTGGGATTGGCATTTAGAGACATTCTAAACTCTATTGGAGTAAGGCAACACGTGTCAGGACCCACTCATCGCCGTAATCATACTTTAGACCTAATACTGTCACATGGAATAAATGTTGATACCGTTGAAATTCTGCAGCAGAGCGATGACATCTCAGATCATTACCTAGTATCATGTACACTTAATTTAGCAAAGGCTGCAAAGCCGTCCCCTCGCTTCAAATATGGCAGGACTATCACTGCTGAAACTAAAGATTGCTTTGTAAATAATCTTCCTCATCAGTTTCATCTCCTCAGCATCCCAGGTAGCCTAGAGGAACTCGATGTTGCAAGAGAAACTATTGACTCTCTCTTTTCCAGCACTTTAGACACAGTTGCTCCCCGGCGTTTAAAGAAGATTAAAGAAAGTAGTCCAACGCCGTGGTACAACGAGCACACCCGGGCCCTTAAAACATCAGCCAGAAAAATGGAGCGCAGCTGGAAGAAAACAAAACTTGAAGTTTTTCGCATTTCGTGGAAAGAGAGCATGATTGCATACAGAAAGGCCGTAAAAACTTCTAGATCTGCTTATTTCTCGACTCTCTTAGAAGAAAACAAACACAACCCTAGGTATTTATTCGATACAGTGGCTAAATTAACCAAAGATAAAGCTTCAACTTCTGATGTTTGTAAACAGCACAGCAGTAATGACTTTATGAACTTCTTTACTTGTAAGATTGATAATATTAGGAAAAAATTATAACCATGCAGCCGTCTACTACAGTATCACATCAGACAGTGCATTGTAGTGTCACTGAGGAAAAATTACATTCATTCACTGCTATAGGAGAAGAAGAATTGGCTAAACTCGTTAAATCATCAAAATCAACAACATGTATGCTCGACCCTATACCGACTAAACTACTAAAAGAGATGCTTCCAGAGGTCATAGATCCTCTTCTTAATATCATTAATTCATCCTTGACATTAGGATATGTACTGAAAACTTTTAAGTTGGCTATTATTAAACCACTTATTAAAAAAACGCAACTTGATCCTACAGAATTAGTCAATTACAGGCCAATCTCAAATCTACCCTTTCTGTCAAAAATACTAGCAAAGGCAGTGTCCTCACAATTATGCTCCTTTTTAGAAAGAAATGGTATCTGTGAGGATTTCCAGTCAGGATTTAGACCGTATCATAGTACTGCGACTGCTCTCATCAGAGTTACAAATGATTTACTCTTATCATCCGATCGTGGTTGTATCTCTTTGTTAGTGTTACTCAATCTTAGCGCTGCATTCGATACTATCGACCACAACATTCTTTTGAATAAACTCAAAAATTATATTGGCATTAGTTGAATTTCATTGGCATGGTTTAAATCATACTTATCTGACCGTTATCAGTTTGTAGCAGTAAATGAAGAGATGTCACACCGATCACAAGTTCAGTATGGAGTACCGCAGGGCTCAGTGCTAGGACCGTTGCTTTTCACCCTGTACATGCTACCACTGGGAGATATTATTAGGAAGCATGGCGTTAGTTTTCATTGTTATGCTGACGATACTCAGCTCTATATTTCTTCACGCCCTGACAAAACCAATTCACAAGATTAACGGAATGCATAGCTGATATAAAAAATTGGATGACTAGTAATTTCCTGCAACTTAATTCAGAAAAAACTGAATTTTTAATCATTGGACAAAAAAACTCCACAAGTAGTAACCTAGAATACTGTCTAACACTCGATGGCTGCTCTGTCAAGTCCTCGTCGTCAGTTAGGAACCTGGGTGTGCTCTTTGATACCAATCTTTCATTTGAAAGCCACGTTTCTAGCATCTGTAAAACTGCATTCTACCATCTTAAAAATATATCTAAATTACGGCACATGCTTTCAATGCAAAATGCTGAACAGTTAGTTTATGCGTTCATGACCTCAAGGCTAGATTATTGTAATGCTCTACTGAGTGGTTGCCTTGCTCGCTTAATAAATAAACTGCAGCTTGTCCAAAACGCAGCAGCTAGAGTTCTTACTAGAACCAGGAAGTATGACCATATTAGCCCGGTTCTGGCAACACTGCATTGGCTCCCTATTAAACATCGTATACATTTTAAAATCTTGCTGATTACTTACAAAGCACTAAATGGTTTAGCTCCCCAGTACTTGAGCGAGCTCTTAACGCATTATACTCCATCACATCTATTGCGGTCTCAAAATTCTGGCCAGTTGATAATACCTAGAATATCAAAATCAACTGCAGGCGGTCGATCCTTTTCCTATTTAGCACCTAAACTCTGGAAGTCTTCCTAGCATTGTTCGGGAAGCAGACACACTCTGTCAGTTTAAATCTAGACTAAAAACACATCTCTTTACTATGGCATACACATAAAACATTTTTAATTTATATTATTCAAATCAGTTAAATGATTGTTTTAGGCTGCTTTAACTAGGTCAGCCGGAACCAGGAACACTTCCCATAACACCTGATGTACTCGTTACATCATAAGAAGAATGGCATCTACGCTAATGTTAGTCTCTCTGTTTATCCCGAGGTTTACTGCAGTCGGCCGGATCCGGGCCGGATCCGGACCAGATGGTGGACCTTAGCCTGGACATGGCGAACGCATCCCTGAAGTGTCATTTGACCGTGTCAATTAAACTCCCCCCGTAAATGCCGCATCGACACGACATCCTCAATAAAACCCGTCCCCGGCGTGACGTCTCCAATCTTTCGAATAATCCTACGAATATCTATTGATCTAATATGACTTCTGACCTGTAATGTTGCCAGAATCATAATCATACACTATTTGTTCGTCGGCCAGAGGAGAACTGGCACCCCGACTGAGCCTGGTTTCTCCCAAGGTTTTTTTCTCCATTCTGGCCCTGAAGGAGTTTTGGTTCCTTGCCACCGTCGCCTTTGGCTTTTGGCTTGCTCAGTTGGGGACACTTAAATTTCAACTATATTACTGATCTGCCCGCATTGACACTATATGATAATTGAAATGAGCTGGATGACATCACCGTTTTCATCAGAGCGGCTGCACAGCCGAATCAAATTCTGTTGCATTATTTTCCTGTTACCACTGTGAAGCTGCTTTGAAACAATTGGCATTGTAAAAAGCGCTATATAAATAAAGGTGATTTGATTTTGATTTATATACCCACAGGGTGGGGCGGAGCTACGCTATGCAAATTCCGCAGACCCATGGCATTTCATCGCCATTGGCTCGTTTTCTAAGAACTCGAAGATGATAGGCTTCTAAGCGAAACCCCCATTCGTCAGTCACTGACGTAACGTCTCCGTTCCCTCCTCAGCGAACGAGGGTTACATACGTAACCGAGACGTTTGTTCTTTTTTTTCATTGTATTCATTTATTATCATTATTATTGTTTGTTTGTTTTATTGAGAACGTCTTGCCAGATTATTTTGTCCTAGTATAGCTAGGCCAATCGATACGCACACACACACACACACACACACACACACACACACACAGATCTTTCCTTGGATCAAGCTGAGATATTAGTAAGTTCCCTTTCAGTCTGTCACGTTCGACGTATGTTGGAACTGACCGGCGAATTGGGGATCGTTTTCAGAGACCAATCTACTTAGAGTGTTTTAAAACGAGCCAATAAACATTGGCATGCGGTTCACGCATTCCACGCTCTTCCCCGCAGCGCGGATATAAATAAGTATAAATAAGGAAGTGGAAGCACCGCATCTTTGCTTTCTGAATATCTTTGCATATAAGATATCGGCACAGGTGCTGTACCTCCGCTGAACGGCCAAGTCACTAGTTCGGCTCCTCAGCGGTAAAGCAAAGATGAGGTGCTTCCACTTCCTTATTTATACCCACGCTGCAGGGAGGAGCGTGGAATGCGTGAACCGCATGCCAATGTTCATTGGCTCGTTTAAAAACACTCGAAGTAGATTGGTCTCTGAAAATGATCCCCAATTCGTCTCCGTTCCCTTCTTCAGGGAACAAGGGTTACATACGTAACCGAGACGTTCTCTTAGAAGTTGATAAATGAACACATCTCTAGCTTATCCTCATCTAAAAGGTGCCCTTTCGACAGCAGTTTTGACCCTCTGCCCTCTTCAGGTAGCCTGGGAGTATCTGCGTGTATGTGGGCCTGTATGTCCACAGTATCTATCTACCTCTCTGTATCTGCACATGTGTGTAATTGTGAAGGGGTCATTCAGACGTGGGAGCAGGTGAGCAGCTCGTGGGCCGACAGCAGGGCCTCTGGAGAAGTCGTGTGAGATCGGTCTTAACTCTGCCTGCTCAGGGTGATGGATGTAACCAGACTTAACTCTCACGCCACATCCACACCTGCTGCCCCGGCACTGCTTATTGGGCCCATGAATCAATTTAATGAGAGATGGAAAGGTTCAGGACTTCAATAAACACCCAGTTGAATCCTGTCCAATACATGTCCCATAAACTGAGTTTGGGCGCAGACACCACTGGGGCAAATTAGATCACTCTCTTTTTTGTCAACAAAGCGCTGTCGCTCATTCTATTGTCGTCTTGCACCCTGGGCAGAATAGCATTTAGTGTTTAGGTCAGCATGCTGTCACAATCAAAGTTTTTTTTTTATTATTATTTATTTTTTTATGGCTTTAATTAGAGTGCACAAAAAAAAAAAAAAAAAATAGCAAAAAATGATTGTGCTTAGCATACACTGCCGGCCAAAAGTTTGGAAAAATTAAGATTCCTTATGTTTTTTAAAGAAGTCTCTCATGCTCACAATGCATTCACTTGATAAAAATACAGTAAAAACAGTACCATTGTGAAATAATATTACAATTCAAAATAACTCTATTCTATTTTGATATATTGTATATGATAAATGTAAATGTTGAAAACCGCAAGAACAATTATTAATAATTGAGCACCAATAATAATTGTCACAATAATAATAGTTATTATCAATTATTAATTGATAATAACTGACCACCACATCAGCAAATTAGATTGATTTCTGAAGGATCATGTGACTGAAGACTGGAGTAATGATGCTGAAAATTCAGCTTTGCCATCACAGGAATACATTACATTTTAAAATATAATAAAACTTATTTGAAAAGTTATTTGAGTTATTTTAACACTTTAACACTTATTTAAAAACCAAGGTCAAGGTAAATTGTACTTCATTTGTCTTTCAGGAAACATGCAAGAATCTTCTGTTGCTTAATTAAAAAAAATTAAGTACTAAATTTAAAAAAAATGATATTTAAACAAAATAAGAAAAATTTAGACAAAGTTTTCACCCCCCGGCTCTTAATGCATCGTGTTTCCTTCTGGAGCTTCAGTGAATGTTTGAACCTCTTTTATATTAATAGTTGTGTTTGAGTCCCTCAATTGCAAAAAAAGATGGCCCTCAAAATCATACAGTCACTGTTGGAAAGGGTTCAAATATGCAAAAGATGCTGGAAAACTGAAGAATTTTAAGGACCTATAGGATTTTTCTGAAGCGCATTAGGCAGTTTAACTGCTCAGGACAAACAAGGGACTCAAGAACAACCATCACAAAACAAAGAAACAGCCGTAGATCATCCAGGTAACGACACACATTATTAAGCATCAAGGGTATGTAAACTTTTTATAAATTCAGCTTTTTTTTTTTTTTGTCTTGTGGATTAAATGTAAACATATTTTATGTAAAATATCTTATTCAGGACAGTACTAAATAAAAAAAATAACATGCATTTTGTATGATCCCTTTTTTTGTATGACATTTTGCAGATTCTACAAGGTGTATGTCAACTTTTGAGCATGACTTTAAGTCAACTCGAAAACATTGTAAATATCACAAACTCTTGACAGGTTCTACACACTTTCCTGAATGCTTTTTATGTATTTTGAATGATTTTGCATTATTTCTTTGTATGGCCTTCCTTTGCATGGCATGTGATGAGCATTCTTAAATACCTGTCCTGGTAATTGCTACTTAAGTGATACAGACATTCTTGAAAGCATCTGTTAGGTTTAAAATGTAAAAACAGAAGCAAAGGTTCTGTCAGGTCAGCAGCACTAATTGTGTCAACATCAGTAGCTTTACCCAGTGCCAGGAAACATATTATATATACAGCACTTTTTGACATCTCTGTCAACACTTTTGGTCAGATCTTTTCTCACTCCATACTTTTGTGGTTTTGAATCAATCTAAACTGCCAGTCATGATGTCATTCTCCCTTACCAAGCTGGGTCAAAGTAGAGTTGATGCCTAAGAAGACTATAATACACAGAATCTGTAATAGAACTGTGACTTTATATTGCGATTACCAGTGCTAGACACTAATATAATATTATTTATAATGTATTTATAATGGCCAGTGAATGGGCACTAAGTGCAAATAGCGATAGATGCTATTTATACTTAATGCAAATAATGGCAGGTACTATTTGCACCTCTGTGTATTGTAATACACAACATATTGAGTATATATGATTACATTTATTAAAATCAAAAATAAATGTTGCCTTATTGTGACATTACTTTTTCCTGCCCTTAAAGCGCTTATCTCCTACTCCAAACCCAAACAATTTAATCCTACTATTAATACCCGTTTGGCACTTTATTTCCACTTTTCAAACATTTTCTTAATTATTATTTAAAATAAACGCTTCTCCGAGCTGATATGCGATGGGAAAAGGCAGAAGAATGATTTCAGAAAAAGGTGGATTTGTCAGTCGCGTCAAACGCTAACACTTCTTGCCTTACTCTCCACACCACTGCAGCTGGATTTCTTTTGTAATTTTTTATTTTCTTTTGTCTGGCTCAATCAGGCAAAGGTGGGAGGACAAGCGGTTTGGAAAATGGATGGATAGATGGATTGATCGCTTATTTCCTGGTTTACAAGGGTCACTTATTTCAACTTTTTAACTTGAAGGCCCACCAAAATATTTCTGATACATCTGCTGTGATGACAGAGTTGCTCATTTTCAAACTTTTTTTATTCACAGAAAATAAGAGTGCAAGACAGTGGCTTAGCCAGAATTTTATTTTTGAAGGGGCCCATCTAAAAATGAGGTGGCTGCAATATATATATTAGGGATGTTCCATTACCACTTTTTCCTGAACAAGTCCGATACCAATGCTTTTATTTTTAGTACCTATACCTGTATTTTCATTGCATTTTTAATTTATTACTAATTGGCAGAGGAACCAAAAGAATATGAATCAAATCCATTGGCTTAGCAAATAGATATTTCCTTCAGTTATTTCCATTCCTAATTATGCCTGTTAAAGTGTATTGGAGCTACTGTTACTTTCACTGTTCATATTATTGCTCTGTCATATTTTATCTTTAATTTAATAGCACAGTGAATATTTAAAGCTGCTCCAGCAGGGCTCAACCAGTCAAGAGCAGTGAGTGATTAACATTTGGTGGTAGATTAACATTGAGGAAAAATACCAACATACTGGTACAAACACGTTTTCTTTTCAACTGTTTAAGTTCACTTAATAAATAAATTAAGTAATATTAAGTAATATAAATTAGTAATAACCGACTATTTCACAAAGATACTTGCCTATACAGGCTTTTTGACACAATTTTGTGTGAATTTGTCCTAAAGCTCAAGAAGACATTAGAGAGAGAACTCAATTCAATAGGCTATTCGCGCGCTATCTGAGGCAGCTCAGGGCGTGCGCTTCGGATGTTTGTGTACAGAAAACTTCTTGAAAACATAATTTGATTACTGCCTTCCTGTAATAATGTAGGGAACCACTCTTTATACATAAGTCATGTAACAGTTCATGTTTTGACTTGCGCATACAATTTGGTTTTAGTTCAAATGACGTAAATGTGCTGGGTGAACGACCAGCAGTCAAGAGCATGCAACAGAAGTGCGCGCTCGCTCTCTCTTTACCGTTAGTTAACGTTAGTAATATGGTTCTCATTTTACTTTCTTTGCTATTGCTATATCTGATCGAACTACAAACTTCCAACGATGTATGCAAAAAAGGGATGTGCACTCGACAAGCTTGTGCGTCTGTGCCGCTGAGCGTTCAATTTATTTATTTTTTTATTTTAAGTCAGAAATCTGGGGCAGAATCCCTCGTGGCTACACTGTAAAAAATATTGCCTTGGTTTTACTCAAAAAAATTGAGGCAACTATTTGCATCAGTGTTTGACCAAATAGACTTTACATGTATTCAACATGCACCCTTAAGTAATTTCAGCTCAATTTTCCTTGTAAACACCACTCAAATACTTTGTGTAGCAGGAACATAATTCAACTGAGTAAGCGCCAATAAAATTAGATGTAAAAAATAACTCAGGTGAATACACTTATATGACATGCATTAGTTCTATTTCACTATATGTACAGTGGGGAGAACAAGTATTTGATACACTGCCGATTTTGCAGGTTTGCCCACTTACAAAGCATGTAGAGGTGTGTAATTTTTACTGTGAGAGACGGAATCTAAAACAAAAATCCAGAAAATCACATTGTATGATTTTTAAATAATTAATTTGCATTTTATTGCATGACATAAGTATTTGATCACCTATCAACCAGTAAGAATTCCGGCTCTCACAGACCTGTTAGTTTTTCTTTAAGAAGCCCTCCTGTTCTCCACTCATTACCTGTATTAACTGCACCTGTTTGAACTCGTTACCTGTATAAAAGACACCTGTCCACACACTCAATCAAACAGACTCCAACCTCTCCACAATGGCCAAGACCAGAGAGCTGTGTAAGGACATCAGGGATAAAATTGTAGACCTGCACAAGGCTGGGATGGGCTACAGGACAATAGGCAAGCAGCTTGGTGAGAAGGCAACAACTGTTGGCGCAATTATTAGAAAATGGAAGAAGTTCAAGATGACGGTCAATCTCCCTCGGTCTGGGGCACCATGCAAGATCTCACCTCGTGGGGCATCAATGATCATGAGGAAGGTGAGAGATCAGCCCAGAACTACACGGCAGGACCTGGTCAATGACCAGAAGAGAGCTCTGGACCACAGTCTCAAAGAAAACCATTAGTAACACACTACGCCGTCATGGATTAAAATCCTGCAGCGCACGCTAGGTCCCCCTGCTCAAGCCAGCGCATGTCCAGGCCCGTCTGAAGTTTGCCAATGACCATCTGGATGATCCAGAGGAGGAATGGGAGAAGGTCATGTGGTCTGATGAGACAAAAATAGAGCTTTTTGGTCTAAACTCCACTCGCCGTGTTTGGAGGAAGAAGAAGGATGAGTACAACCCCAAGAACACCATCCCAGCCGTGAAGCATGGAGGTGGAAACATCATTCTTTGGGGATGCTTTTCTGCAAAGGGGACAGGACGACTGCACCGTATTGAGGGGAGGATGGATGGGGCCATGTATCGTGAGATCTTGGCCAACAACCTCCTTCCCTCAGTAAGAGCATTGAAGATGGGTCGTGGCTGGGTCTTCCAGCATGACAACGACCTGAAACACACAGCCAGGGTAACTAAGGAGTGGCTCCGTAAGAAGCATCTCAAGGTCCTGGAGTGGCCTAGCCAGTCTCCATACCTGAACCCAATAGAAAATCTTTGGAGGGAGCTGAAAGTCCGTATTGCCCAGCGACAGCCCCGGAACCTGAAGGATCTGGAGAAGGTCTGTATGGAGGAGTGGGCCAAAAACCCTGCTGCATTGTGTGCAAACCTGGTCAAGAACTACAGGAAACGTATGATCTCTGTAATTGCAAACAAAGGTTTCTGTACCAAATATTAAGTTCTGCTTTTCTGATGTATCAAATACTTATGTCATGCAATAAAATGCAAATTAATTACTTAAAAATCATACAATGTGATTTTCTGGATTTTTGTTTTAGATTCCGTCACTTACAGTTGAAGAGTACCTATGATAAAAATTACAGACTTCTACATGCTTTGTAAGTGGGCAAACCTGCAAAATCGGCAGTGTATCAAATACTTGTTCTCCCCACTGTAGATCTTAACATCTTCTTGAAAGTGAGAAAAATTGGGGGTAATTTTCATAGTTTTACATTTGTGGATAAAATGTTTTGCAAGCAAAATAAATAAGTTGCAAAGAAAAATAATATTTTCATATTGCTTCTCAAAAATGAAAAACCAAAACAAAACATCCTTGAAATAAAGCTCAAAGTCTATATATATATATATATATATATATATATATATATAGTTTACAATGAACTGACAAATGTCTTGTCAAAGTTTTCTTGTATGATCACAATGCCAAAAAAGTTGTAAGATAGTCTCTGGTTGTGAATCACAAAAAGTACAATTTGGATCTATACTTAATTTAAACTTTGACACCATGAACGTTTTGACAGGGTAATATCGATGAATAAGCTTAAAAGAAATCTCTTTGACCTTATTTACCATACTTGTTAGGGAGAGTCCAAACCTTCTTCCATTAAATATTTTCCACTAATGTATTCCATTTTGTAACAACATGAGGAGTGGAAACACAATCATTGAACATATCCTGCCTACACACGTGTCAGCCGGGTCTGGGAGAGGCATTTCAGAACTTGTCAAAAAACTATTACGGCCCTTAAATAGCATAATGACACCATTAGGGATAGCACCAAATACAGTGGCAAACTGTTTTGGAGTAACAGGAATATTATAGTGAGAGAGAAATTCTTGATATGTAAATAAGTAACCATCCTGATTAAATAATTGGCTAACCCGATTGATCCCATTCTTAAACCAGTTTTCAAAAAATAAGGACTTATGTTTATAACAAATATTCTTATTATTCCAAATGAAGTAGTTGGTTGGAGAAAAATTGTGTTTGAAAATCATAGATCACGCTAATAGTGCTTGTTTGTGGAAATTAAAGAGAGCAACAGGGATATTTTCAATGCTGAAGTTACACATCAACAGAAAATTCAAACCTCCCAACTGAGAAAAGACTTATTCCGGTATAATATTCCAAATACTGAATGGATTTCTCAAGTAATTCCTCAACCAGTTGATTTTAAAAGTATTATTTAACGTTGCAAAATCAACAAAATTAAGACCACCGTTACTGAAGCTATTGGACAAAACAGATTTTTTGATATAATGAGTCTTATTTTTCCATACAAAATTACATAGTAGTTGATCAATCTTTGTACACATTACTCTATCAAGGTCTAATGAGATGGCTGCATATGTCAGACGTGAGATGCCTTCTGCCTTGTGTTTCATTCTATCCTCTATTGTCAATAGAATGGACGGTTAACGCCAATATAGTTGCGTACACTTAACTTTATTGAACACAACAAACCCGGTCTGTACTATCAGGTGCAAACAACATAAGACGACTGGTGTCACACTGATTACAGTCCGTGCTGCAACAACAACCATCCCAACATCCTTTCTCTTTTTTTTTTTTTTTTTTACTACCTGAAAGACAATTTGATCACAACTCAGAACAGCATGTATACATTCACATATGCTTTGCATTGACTGAAAAATACACAATACAAAATTCTTAATGTATTAACATTTGCAATTTCAGTAAGACGGTATTTATAATGTCTCCTTAATGCATTCTAATACATATTCCCTTCAATTAATAAACTCTTATAACAAAATAAAGTGTTGTCTTTACTGTTTATCTGTTCCCTGAGTCAAGCTGGACATCATAAGACCTGTAGTCCACAGGTTTCACAACTGTCGCTTTTCTCCATGTTTTGTTATGTTCCTCCGGCTGGACACGGACTCTGTCTCCTTGTTTTAGAGGATCTAGATCTTTTGCATGCTTGTTATAATATGCAGCCTGACAGTTCTTGTTTTCAATCTGTCCTTGTCGAGTGTGAATTACCTTTGGTTGCAGCAGGTTGTCATGCATGGTTATCAGAGTTCTGGTTCTCCTACTGAACAATCGCTGTGCTGGGCTTGCTTTGATCCCTTGCGATGGTGTGTTTCTCTGATCAAGCATGGCAAGGTATGGATCCTTCCCATCAGCTTTTGTTTTTTTGCAGTCTTTACTGCTGATTCTGCCATCCCGTTGCTTTGTGGGTAGGCCGGTGAGGATATCTTGTGTTTAAATTCCCACTGTCTGCTGAACCTTTTGAAATCTTCTGATGCGTATTGTGGGCCGTTATCCGAGATAACAACATCTGGAATACCGTGTCTTGCGAAATGGGATTTCAGCTTATGGATGACAGTCGTGGATCGTGTGTCGGGTAAGTAGTCCAGCTCCCAGAAATTAGAGAGGTAATCAACGGTGATCAGGTAGTTTCTGTTGTCTAAAGTGAATATATCTGTCCCCACCTTAGACCATGGGTTTCTTGGTAGTTTGTGAGACCACAGGGTCTCCTTCTGCTGTTTCACATCCATAGATCTGCAGATGTCACATTTCTCTATGAATGTCTTTATCTGATCATTCATCCCCAACCAATAAACACATTCTCTTGCCCTTCTTAGGCATCCCTCTATGCCCAAATGTGAGGAGTGAATGCGCTGAACAATGTCACCTCTGAGTGCATCGGGGATTATAACTCTCTCCCCCCTGAAGACAATTCCATTCTGCGCACTCAGTTCCTCTTGAAAAGAGTGGTAATGTGCGATGTCATGTGGCAAGTCTTTTTTGTTCATTGGCCAACCTTCTTGGATGAATCTGATAAGTGTCTGCAATTTTCTGGCTTTACTTGTTTCCTCTCTGATGCCTTGGAGTCTTTCTTCCGCTATATGTACATGCTGGACCATGTTTATGCTTTCAATCTCCATTTCTACTGAACTCTCTGATGCGTGTTCAGGTAAGTATGAGCGACTCAGTGTGTCAGCTAGCAACATGTCCTTCCCTGGGATATAAATGACTTAGATGTCGTATCTCTGAAGTCGAAGTAACATTCTTTGCAGGCGTTTTGGGGTGTTCAGCAGGGGAGAGTGTCAAAGCTTACACTGGCAGACAAGCGAGCGGGTGTGTCGACGACAACGGTAAGTTACCAGGGCTGTCTGCATACCCCATAAAAGGCCAGAGTAAAACATTTTAATATTTCCTTTGCCCTTCAGCATGTACATGTTTGCCCCTTTTTGTGCTTTGTAGATCAGCTATGCCACCCAAGATGAAGAAAGGGGACATACGAAGCTTTTTCATAAAGCAGAGTGTAACTTAAGTAAGTTAGGCAAAATAACTAACGTTAGCCACACAAACTAGCAGCGGTAGTGCAGATTCTACTGTGGAAAATAGTATTAACTGGTATGTTACCCAGGATATTGTTACAGCTAAACCTTGCTTCTGTAATCTTTCAACCATGGTTAGGAGTATTGATTAGGGGTGTGCAGCACGGATAGTCGCATAGAAGCCGCGCTATCATGATAGAATGCTACGTTACCAAGTCACTGAATGTTAATTAGCCTACCTTAACCCTTGTGTATTGTTCAAATTCACTACCCTTTCGTTATGTTCGGGATGAAAACATCCACTAAATTAAACTGCTGCAAAAATGTATCAGATAAATATTTTTTTCAAATTTTTTTTGCATAAATCTGTTAATCAACCTCAGTCCTGATCAAAACTACTGAATGTTTAAAAAAAATCCAGGATTTTTACTCTTTAATTGCCAAGTTCATAAATGATGTCACTGATTTGGGGAAGAAAAAAAAACACACACAAAATGACTTATTTTCAATATAAAAAGTGATTGTGGACTGGATTTTTTTTTTTTTTTTTTACCTTTTATCACAGTCTTGGACATGTGAAAGATTAGTAACAACATTGGCTTTGATGCATTGTTAGTTTTTGTGCACAATCAGATTTAAATTTTTTCTCCCTCATTTATATGCTGTTATATGCCATATAAAAGCCAGAAACTAAGCTTTTTTTTTTTTTTTTGCACAGGCCTATCTAAAGGGTTAATGGTGCCATCTGGTGATCAACAGTAACAATTAAAAATGTTACCTCTTCCCAACAGGGAAAACCACCAACAATCAAGAATGCATGATTATATGGTGTCATGGCTTTGCAATCCAAAAATGTCATTATAATGGAAGTCAATGGGGCGAAAACAGCCACGAACAGTAAATGAGGGAGAAAAATTTAAATCTGATGCTGCACAAAAACTAACAATGCATCAAAGCCAATGTTGTTACTAATCTTTGACATGTCCAAGACTGTAATAAAAAGGTAAAAAAAATATCCAGTCCACAATCACTTTTTATATTGAAAATAAGTCATTTTGTTTGTTTTTTTCCCCAAATCAGTTTTGAATCATTTTTTGTAAATCATTTATTTTTTGTAAATTTAGGAACTGAAAGAGACGACGTCTGGATGGGAGCATATGTTGTTCTAGAACTTGGATATACCTTTCAGCATTGATGGTGCCTTTCCAGATGTGTAAGCTTCCCATGCCACACGCACTCATGCAACCCCATACCATCAGAGATGCAGGCTTCTGAACTGAGCGCTGATAACAACTTGGGTTGTCCTTGTCCTCTTTAGTCCGGATGACATGGTGTCCCAGTTTTCCAAAAAGAACTTCAAATTTTGATTCGTCTGACCACAGAACAGTTTTCCACTTTGCCACAGTCCATTTTAAATGAGCCTTGGCCCAGAGAAAACGCCTGCGCTTCTGGATCATGTTTAGATATGGCTTCTTTTTTGACCTATAGAGTTTTAGCCGGCAATGGCGAATGGCACGGTGGATTGTGTTCACCGACAATGTTTTCTGGAAGTATTCCTGAGCCCATGTTGTGATTTCCATTACAGTAGCATTCCTGTATGTGATGCAGTGCCGTCTAAGGGCCCGAAGATCACGGGCATCCAGTATGGTTTTCCGGCCTTGACCCTTACGCACAGAGATTGTTCCAGATTCTCTGAATCTTTGGATGATATTATGCACTGTAGATGATGATAACTTCAAACTCTTTGCAATTTTTCTCTGAGAAACTCCTTTCTGATATTGCTCCACTATTTTTCGCCGCAGCATTGGGGGAATTGGTGATCCTCTGCCCATCTTGACTTCTGAGAGACACTGCCACTCTGAGAGGCTCTTTTTATACCCAATCATGTTGCCAATTGACCTAATAAGTTGCAAATTGGTCCTCTAGCTGTTCCTTATATGTACATTTAACTTTTCCGGCCTCTTATTGCTACCTGTCCCAACTTTTTTGGAATGTGTAGCTCTCATGAAATCCAAAATGAGCCAATATTTGGCATTACATTTCAAAATGTCTCACTTTCAACATTTGATATGTTATCTATATTCTATTGTGAATAAAATATAAGTTTATGAGATTTGTAAATTATTGCATTCCTTTTTTATTCACAATTTGTACAGTGTCCCAACTTTTTTGGAATCGGGTTTGTAGTTACGGACATTTCCTTCAACTCTAAAACAGAAAATTCTGTAGATTTACAGTACATTTACTGTACTTTCACGGACAATCCGTATGCAGAAATTTCTATAAAATTATAGCATATACTTGGTAGCAAATAAATCAAAAACAATATATACTCATTGAAAATGGTTTATTTTTATATTATGTAAACATTCTTAAATATATTCAATGGGTAAAGTATATATTTTTTTCATTTTATTTCATTTTCAAATGCAATACAATACAAAAAGATAGCAGCAAACTTGCTGAAGACGTATAGTCAATAGTAGAGTGAAATGTTCCAGTGAGCAAAGAAGTCAAGACAGTACAGACAGAAGGCTGTTCTAATTTTACATCATCTTACCTGAGTGTGAATATTTTAATATTAACATGAGCGAAGCGGAATAAAGAAAGTGATCAGCATGATTGTTATTCAAAACGGCAAGCAGGCGCTACTTTGTTTATGGTTTGTGTATCTGCAGCCTTTCTGAACACGGTCCCATCCCACTGCCCCAACACAGTCGGCTTTCATCAGCGCTAGTTCTTTGCCGTCGGTTTGGTGTGTCCTTACCCTAAGAGAACACAATAGGAAAATGGTTAGTTCACCCAAAAATTAAAATTCAGTCATTAATTCCTCACCCTCATTTCGTTCCAAACCCGTAAGACCATCTTTCATCTTCAGAACACAAATGAAGATATTTTTGATGAAATCCGAGAGCTCTCTGATCCCTCCATAGACAGCAATTTAATTAACACTTTCAAGGTCCAGAAAGGTAGGAAAAAAAACAGTCAGTTGTTAAAACAGTCCATGTGACCCCAGTGGTTCAACCTTAATTTTATGAAGCGACGAGAATACTTTTTGTGCTCAAAAAACAAAAATAACGAAAAAAATTTCTTCTCGTCTGTGTCAGTCTCCTACGCTGTTGACGTTGGTCAGCTCCTGCGTCAGCATCACGCATGTGTCGTGGTGCTCACGTGAACAGCATCGGCCAACGGTAAGCCGGCATGCTGGCGTAGCACTGACGTAACTCGGAAGCACTGCACTGTATTTACTACGTCAACAACATTCATTTTATGTACTCTAAATGTTTAAATGGATACGTACATAATCATAAATAAATCATTGTCACAGCAGACAATGAAATATACACCATTTCATTGTCTGCTGTGCGCTTGCAAAGAGAGCCAGCCCACAAGTTCTTCTGATTGGCTGTGGTTATTGATTGACTATCGCATCACGTTTGACATTGACTATCGCGTTTGGTGTGGACAGAAAAACTGCTTGTTGCTAGAATCTTACCGCATTTGTTAGGACATTTGGTGTTACTTTTATGATGTCTATACTACTTTTCTGGACCTTGAAAGTGGTAGTTGCGTAGGCTGTTAAGAGGGGGAGAGAAAGCTCACAGATTTCATTAAAAAGATCTTCATTCATGTTCCAAAATTCTTACAGGTTTGGAACATCATAAGGGTGAGTAATTAATGACAGAATTTTCATTTTTGGGTAAACTAATTGGGTAAAAAAAAAAACTTTCTTTTTCTGTATGTTCAGTTAAAGGGATAGTTCACCCAAAAATGAAAATTATCCCATGATTTACTCACCCTGAAGCCATCCTAGGTGTATATGACATTTCAGACGAATACAATCAGAGTTGTATTAAAAAAACATCCTGGCTCTTCCAAGCTTTATAATGGCAGTGAATGGCAGCCCAAAATTTAAAGCCCAAAAAAAGCACATCCATCCATTATAAGAGTAATCCACACGGCTCCGGGGGGTTAATAAAGGCCTTCTGAAGTGAATTGATGGGTTTGTGTAAGAAAAATATCCATATTTAACACATTACAAAGTAAAATATCTAGCTTCCGGCAGACCGCCTTCCGTATTCAACTTATGAAGAAAGTGTAACTGGCACGATGACAATGTCGGGCGTAGCGTAAAAAAACGTAACTGCCGCGACGATGACGTCGGACGTAGCGTAAGCGTTTTGAACTGCGAGAGGCGTTACACTTTCTTCGTAAGTTGAATACGGAAGGCAGTCTGGCAGAAGCTAGATATTTTACTTTATAACGTGTTGAATATGGATATTTTTCTTACACAAACCCCTCGATTCGCTTCAGAAGGCCTTTTTTTAACCCCCCGGAGCCATGTGGATTACTTTTGTAATGGATTGATGCACTTTTTTGGCCTTCAAATTTTGGGCTGCCATTCACTGCCATTATAAAGCTTGGAAGAGCCAGGACATTTTGAATTTAACTCTGATTGTATTCATCTGAAATGTCATATACACCTAGGATGGCTTCAGGTTGAGTAAATTATGGGATAATTTTTGGGTGAACTATCCCTTTAAAGTTCCATTATGTGATTTGACAAAAGCTAAAATTTTACATGGATTTTCAAAGTTGTTCATACAGGAACTTCAGCAGAAATGTGTAGCCATTTGGTTTCCTTCATCACAGCCTTGTCGACCCTGACTCAGGATTTCTGCACTGGAAAGTTATTTAAAGAAACATTGTTTTTAGTTACACAAAAAATTAAATGAATGAAACTGAACTACAGAGTAAAATGCAGACCAAGCTGAAGTGGAAAACCATATCAATCATACAGTATTTTAAGTTCATTAAATTATCAATTGATCCCCAATACTTTCCAATTCAAACATTGTACATAACTGTGTTTCCAATGGACTCCATTTGCATGACGTTAGCTTGCCATTTCAACTACGTCTTATGTGGTTTCATTTTCAACTAAATAAACAGCAACACAACAAAATGATCTATACACAATTTCATAAAAAATGTGTTGCTTACCTTTGTAAGAACTCCAGGATAAGTGCCATGTTCTTCGGGTATTTTAGTGGTCACTAATATGTTCTTTAATGACAGCAATCTTGAATGCCCTCACCTTAAACAAATAAGATATTACAAAATGAAAAACATTACATGATCACTTCAGAAAACCACTCCAAACATAGGTGTTTAAATCCTCCCTACACAATTTGTTTTTCTACTGTCCATATAACATTAAGCATAAAAGTCTTTGAAGGGGTATTCAGCAACCATCTTTTCTATCAACATGTCGACATTTAACACTCATAATGATTAATAAAAACTGTTAATAAAACAAAATACAAACCCATAATGAGAATGCAGGGGAAGCACAGTACAGCAGCAGTTAAGTCCTGTCAACAGAAACGAAAACAACAGAAACACTATGAATTAAACTAATGAGGGATCTGGTAAAGAATGACTACAGGCAGAAGTATACATGCCTGTGTGTTTAAAACAAGACAATAAAAAGTCTAAACATACCTCTGACAGAAAAGGTGATGGTGTTTTCCTTTCGCAATGCTAGAAATCCGTTGTACTGGATCTTCACGTACACTATCTTCACTTCACGTTGTATCTCCAACCCTTTCAAATCAAACAAGTATGAAAATGGCCTTTCCTTTTCTTGACAATTCCTCTGGTAGCTTTTGTACAAAGGCATTAAACTGCTCTAAACACAATATAGGCCTAACGTTACGGCACTTTGCCACAACTGGTTAACGTTACTGCACCTGGATGCTTGAAACGATACGCTCAGCACGAAATAAACCGCATCACCGACAAATAAAAGTTAATAAACATTTACAAGTGAAGACACTATAACACGTATACAATCAGGGAACCTCCGCGAGTATGAACTAAATCTTTCAATGTGTGACGATATGCATATAATGATAAACGCGACGGTTCACGCATTCATTTGCCAAACAAGCCAGATGACAACTAAATAACGTTACATAAACAGCGTATTTGACATTTAACAAAATATAATTCTCACTTTTTACCACAGAAGTGTTAGAACTGCTTCCACAAATCTGACTTTAAAAAGAAACTTTGGCCGAGATCATCTGCGTGTGTAATGGCGCTTGCGTTTCGCTTTTTTCGCGCCGACCAGTTCTTGTTCCCACAATGCAATGCGTAATTTAAAATACGGGTAAAGACCTGTAAAACACAAATACGGAAAATTCCTTCAGATTATTATGGTACATTGTACTGTATTTTTACGGAACTTTTTTACAGTGTGCCTCCTGTCCTGGCAGTTGCTGGTTCAGGCCCTGTTTGGAGTGGAGTAAGCGGAGTTGGTTGCACATATGTGTTTTATGTCTCCATCCAAATGTCCCTAACTGACTATCGCTGACTAGTTGACTACTCATATTATCTCATAATAATGCCAGACTGGTTTTTGTCATCAAACCCTTTTATGCAGAAATAGGTATTATTGTAGTTTTACGCAAGCAGAAATGTTAAACTACTACTTTTAATGGAGTAATATTTCATCAGGTACAGGATTTTTGTAATTCATCCAGCCCTGCTTGTCACAGTTGCCTCTCTCTATCAAAACACACCATATTTTAAGACTAAGCTTCACTTCACGGATAACTGACACCGCAATGCATCTTCAGTCCAAAGGATCCAATTCTGCTTGTTGTCAAAGTCTGACTTAACAAGCAACTCAAAACAAACATTCGTTCTTGTGTGTAGTTTTTGACGTCTCGTCCTCTGTTTGTTTTTATTCGTCTGCATTTGTGTCTAAGAAGATGTTATGAGAACAAACCAGGGAGAGAGTGATGGAGAGAGTGTTTTGCGAAAAAGAGTGCAGGAGAAAGAGATAGAGGTTGAGACTGATAGCAGGGTGCAATAGGTAATCAATACCACAGCGGTGACCTAAGTGTTTGCACCCTCGTTTATCTCATTTGGAGCTGCAGGTTCGGACCGTCTGACTGGGTAAACAAGAGCATCACTTCAGAATTTAACCCATTATGTTTGTTTTTGCCTAGTTTTATATTTCTGTAAAACAACATTATGAAAATGTATTGCTAAGCATTTTTTTTTTTTTTTGTATTCTAAATATAATCATTTAATAAATATTGTCATGCTTTCTGAATAAAATTACAGCTTGATTGAATATTATATATACTGTATATTCTCTTTTCTTCACACATCACTAATATCATCTAATAGTTTATATTAAACTCTTCAGTGGCACTGTTAAATATGTAAAATGTATATAATTTATATACAAATCAATAAACATAATTATTACACAAATATTACATTACATTACTCTTGCAAGATCTTGACCAAAAATTGATGCACCTCTTGATGGAAATAAAATCACAATATTTATTTCCATTAAGAGGAGTATACATTTTTGGTCAAGATTTTGTATTTAAAATACAAGAGTCAAGCACTCTGTAAAGTCTCCTCCAGCACATCCCAAAGACTTTCAATGAATTTAAGCTCTGGACTCAGGTGCCAATTCATGTGTGAAAATGGTTCTTCATGCTCCCTCCTGACCATTCTTTCACAATTTGAGCTTGATGAATTTGACATTGTCATCCTGGAATATGGCCATGGTGTGTCTTCCTACATGGTTGTTTAAGAAATGAAAAGCTACACACTCCATCAATTAGGTTCAGAAGAACTGCTGCCAAAAACATAAAATTCTAGAAACATAATAATCACAGCAATGATTCGGTAACACTTTACATCAAGGTTCCCTTTGTAAAAAAGGGTTTATAAAGGTGTTTGTTAATGACTAATAACTAATTTACAAATGCATTATAGATTAGATCGCTGATAAGCAGTTATAACTGCATGAATAAAAACGCAATACCTGCCAAATAGTGAGCCCTTTTTAACTCACCTTATAAATGCTTAATAAATGTATTTATTCACACTTATTTAACTCAAAACCAGATTCCTGATTTATTTCATGATGCAGCAAAATATACTATCTTAGTGAGACTGAAGGGTGTTGTATTTGTGGTTTTCTCATTAATATCTCATGACTGCCAATTTTCTTAAAATGTTCTTTACCAGAAATTACTGTCTTACCCATGATATTCCACAAAAGGCTCATGCTTATCCACAGCAGTGTATAAAACTGATTTCTTGCTTATCAAGATGAAATTATCAAACTTTATTTTGAAATGTAAAGTGAACACATGTGAACCATTTATTAATGAGTTACAAACATTAGTAACCTGTGAAAATGCACGTTAATGTAAAGTGAACATATGTGAACCATTTATTAATGAGTTACAAACATTACATTAACCCCCTGAACCCGAAGAACGCGCCCGCGCGTTTTGCTGGATTTTTCCTCATGACAGTGTAAAACAACTTAAAATACTCCGTCATTTTTGGCCTCACAGACATGAACGATATGTCTTTACAAAGCTTAAAGTGTCTACTTTTTTTATGTACACTCAAAATAAAAACTAAATGTTGTTCATTTCGCTAAATAAAGAAAACAAACAGGATGCGCGTTCTCCCGTCTGTCTCCCTGTGATGTCTACTCTGAAATGCGTCTGAAAATAAACTCAGAACTCAGAGTATACTTGTCACACAGACACGACAGATATATCTTTATAAAGCTTGGAATGTCTACTTTTAAATCTACTGGGTTAAGTCTTTGATTTATCAAAGAATCCTGAAAAAAATTACACAACTGTTTTCAACATTCATAATAATAAGAAATGTTTGTTGAGCAAATAATCATATTATAATGATTTCTGAAGGATCATGTGACACTGAAGACTGGAATAATGATGATAAATTCAGCTTTGATCACAGGAATAAATTACACTTTACCATGTATTCACATAGAAAACATTTATTTTAAATTGTAAAAATATTTCACAATATTACTGTTTTTACTATTTTGGATCAAATAAATCCAGCCTTGGTGAGCAACTTATTTAAAAAAAAACAAAAAAAAACATACAGATCTAAAACTTTTGAACGGTACTTTAGGTCTAAAGTCTTTATGTAAAGAAAATGTATAGTCATATTACTTCTTTTAAATTAAACGTGATTTTGTGAATAAGCTACAAACAATACATTCAATCATTAAGTCTCCTCACATTCATTCTCTATAGATCCCTCTGTCACATTCCTCATTGATATTCAGGGAAGGAGTCGTTGAGGCCTCAGGTGTGAATCGCAGCATTATTCATGATGGTCCACACCCTCCCCGCATACAGCCATTCTGACAATAAGTGTCTTACAAAAGTTAAATGACTATATTGTTTTGTATGAATGAGTGATCAAAATGGTTTTCACATTGTTTTGAAGAAAAAACTCTAGGCAACAACATCCAGTTCTGAAAAGCCTTGTGAACAAATGTTTACTGTGTGTTATATGGCCTGATTTCAGTGATTTAACATTTTAGTTTTTTTTCAAAAACTACACATAAACATTATTTTCTCAAAACTACAAACTTTTATGTACATGTTGCTCACATATTACTGTAGCCCTGTTTGTGCTGAATACAGTGTAATCAGACTTTAGCCATTCATATGCTTCAAAGCAACTGAAAAAAACACAAATGTCAGAGCATGTCAAACTTTTTCAGGGCCACAAAATATCCTTAGGGTCCAGAGGGTTAAGGTTCACTTTCACAGGTTACTAATGTTTGTAACTGTATATATACTATATTGCCCAAAGTATTGGGACACCCCTCCAAATCATTGAATTCAGGTGTTCCAATCACTTCCATGGCCACAGATTTATAAAATCAAGCACCTAGGCATGCAGACTGCTTCTACAAACATTTGTGAAAGAATGGGTCGCTCTCAGGAGCTCAGTGAATTCAAGCATGGTACTGTGATAGGTTGCCACCTGTGCAATAAGTCTATTTGTGAAATTTCCACACTACTAAATATTTCACGGTCAATTGTTAGTGGTATTATAACAAATGTGGAAGCAATTGGGAACAACAGCAACTCAGCCACGAAGTGGTAGGCCACGTAAAATCACAGAGCGGGGTCAGCGCATTCTGAGGCGCACAGTGCGCAGAAGTTGCCAACTTTCTGCAGAGTCAATAGCTACAGACCTCCAAACTTCGTGTGGCCTTCAGATTATCTCAAGAACAGTGCGTAGAGAGCTTCATGTAATGGGTTTCCTGGCCGAGCAGCTGCATCCAAGCCTTACATCACCAAGTGCAATGCAAAGCGCTGGATGCAGTGGTGTAAAGCATGCCACCACTGGACTCTAGAGCAGTGGAGACGTGTTCTCTGGAGTGACCAATCACGCTTCTCTGTCTGGCAGTCCGAGGGCCAAGTCTGGGTTTGGCGGTTGCCAGGAGAACGGTACTTGCCTGACTGCACTGTGCCAAGTGTAAAGTTTGGTGGAGGGGGGATTATGGTGTGGGGTTGTTTTTCAGGGGTTGGGCTTGGCCCCTTAGTTCCAGTAAAATGAACTCTTAATGCTTCAGCATACCAAGACATTTTGGACAATTTCATGCTCCCAACTTTGTGGGAACAGTTTGGTGATGGCCCCTTCCTGTTCCAACATGACTGTGCACCAGTGCACAAAGCAAGGTCCATAAAGACATGGATGAGCGAGTTTGGTGTGGAGGAAATTGACTGGCCTGCACAGAGTCCTGACCTCAACCCGATAGAACACCTTTGGGATGAATTAGAGCGGAGACTGCGAGCCAGGCCTTCTTGTCCAACATCAGTGCCTGACTTCACAGAATGGACCTAGAAGAATGGTCAAAAATTCATATAAACACGAGAGTTGAAAGCTGTTATAGCTGCAAAGGGTGGGCCAACTCCATATTAAACCCTACAGATTAAGAATGGGATGTCATTAAAGTTCATGTGCATGTAAAGGCAGGCATCCCAAAACTTTTGGCAATATAGTGTATTTGTTTACTGTTGGTAACGAGTGTTTTGTGTAACTTGCTGTGTATGTTGATGATATTGCAAGGGAGAGAGAGTGTTTATGGACAAGACTTTAAAGCGCACTTCTTGTACTGTGTTTTATTCAGCTCTTATGGTGATTTTCTGGAGTGAAACGGATGCTTCATCTTTTGTGTGATGAACAATAAACTTCATAAAACTCATCGGTAAAGTTTTGGCCATCATTCGGACGAGGTCCTCTACAACAGGCTTGTACTAATAGTGGATAAAAGCAAGATGACAAATAAATTATAACTGTAATTAAACAAAACTATACCTGTTCTATCTCCACGCAGTATTTATTCTCTGGTTCTGTAGGCATTATTGTCCATCTCTGGTACGAACTGATCACCGCTACTGACAGTTTCTGTTCTGACATTTTCATTCCGTGAGATGAGATTGTCCTGACACCGCAGCACAAGCTCTTGAAGCTCCACCCTCTTCTTGAAAGGGGGCCGGAGGCACCAGCTCTTTTTCATTTAAAGGGATACACACAAAAACAGCACATTTTTGCCTTTATTTTAACATGCTGTAAAAAAAATGATCTGTGGTGTATTTTGAGCTAAAACTTCATATACACACTATGGGGACATCAGAGACTTATTTTACATTTTGTAAAAAAGGGCATAATAGGTGCCCTTTAAATTTTTAGTCACTGAATCAGATCGTTCTGGTACCTCTATATCAAATAGATCATCATTACTGTTTGTATTTGATTCAACAGCTCTGAATACATCTGGTTGCATCTTTTTCAAATGATGTCTATTTCTTCTGAAGATCTGACCAGTTGGTGACTGTGCATTATAAGAACGTGGTTCCTCTCTCTTAGATAGTACTGTTGCTGGTTTCCATCCTTCTCGAGTTTGCATATGTACAGTGTCACTTGCTACCAGTCCCGGCAAAATTCTAGATCTGACATAGTACTTTTTCTGACAAGCTTGTAAATCTGCCAGTCGAATGTGCTCCTGCAAAAAAGATCTTTGTCGCAACATCTTGGTGAACATGGTATAGTACTGCGAAGAATTCTTCAACATTTGTGCTGGAGATATACTCAATCCTGTGACAGGTGTATTTTGTAGTGACAACAAAGCCAGATGTATATCCTCACCAGAACACCTTTTTCAGGACATGTTTCACAGTTTGCACTGATCGCTCAGCAAGTCCATTTGATTGTGGATGTCTTGGACTAGAAAACAACAGCTTTATTCCCCACATATTAGCACATTTTCTCATTTCTTGACTTGCAAATGGTACATGGTCACTCACAATTTATTTTGGTATGCCATATCTTGCAAACGTTGTTTTCATAACTTGTATGACTGAATGGGCAGATTTGTCTCTCAAATTTAGCAGTTCTGGATATTTTGTCATATATTCAATTTACACCAGAAAAGACTGACCTTGCAAATCGAAGATGTCTGCTCCAAGCTTCAACCAGGGAACATCTGGGATGTCATGTGACTGAAGAGGTTCTCGTTGATTTTGAGGTTGGAACTTTTGACATATGCTACATTTGCTTACCATGCTCTCACTAGCTTATGTAAAGTAAATTTTAATCTGTCGATTATGGCTAGATTAATTTTTATGCATCCATGTACTATTGGAGTTATATTTTGATTAACATGTATGAGGTGAACACCAGGAAACTCATCAAGCTCTGTAAAGACAGATCAATATTCTTGAATCATTCCATCTCTTGTCATTGGTCTTTTCACTCCAATTGCTTCTATTCTCTTCACCAATGTACGGCTTTACAGGCTTCTCTGCCTAAAACTAGATAAGTACTGGATTAAGAGGAAATAAAGAATTGCAGTAAAGATTTAGCTTTAGATGGTTCACACATAACTGACATGGTACCTTCTGGTTTTATTCTGTTTCTTCCAAAACCCACAAGCACAGTATTTGTAGATTTCATCAGTTATACACCAAGAATCTTTTCATACATCTCCATTGGCAACACATTTGCTTCGGTCCCTGTGTCGAGTTTAAACTTGACATCCACTCCATTCAAATGACCATTAACATAACATGCCTTATCATCTTGTTCTACTGTTGCATCTGAATTTATAAGCAGGATTGTGCCAATATGGAGCATGTCAACCTCAATATTGTCAATGTTGTCAACACTTCTTGATGCTCTTGTTTTTATCAGGCCTTTCATTATGCACATATTTGCAAAATGATTGTTCTTTCCACATTTATGTATGACATTCTACCCCATAAACTGGACATTGTCCTTATTCATTCAATTTTTCTGTGGGCTGCAGTACTGTTTGAAAGCTTGCAAAATCTCTTTCATAGTATGATTTTCTTCATCATCATAATCATTTGTGAGTGTTATAAACTTCCAGTGCCTCTTCACCAATTGTGTGAAGCAAAATCACTATTTTAACATTCTCATCTTTTTCTTCAGCCCCAGTTGCTGTCATATACAATAAAAATCTTTTTTTTCCCTTTAAATTGTTCCATTTATCCCGTTCATCCTTCTCCAAACAAACATGGACTTACTTCACCAATGTGGATTTACTGCAGACAGACTCACAGCTACACCACGCTTCTTGCATATTGTGTGTTTTTATTTACAAACCACACCTCTTTTAAGACAACCATGTGATCATATAACATCATGACACACAACATCATATTACAGTGTGTGTATGTGTGTTATGTATGCCCTCCATGTAGTCAGTGACTACATTCCTCCTGTCCCTCACCTGCACTCACTTGGCTATCACCCAAACCTATATCTTCTTGTGGCAGGATAAGTGACCATATCTTATTGGCCTGCCTGGGTATGATTGCTAAACCAATGAGGTGCAAGCGGCCGTAGTATTTAAGGACCTTTATTTTGACGGGTTTGTACGGTCCTGTTGATTCTGGGTTCGCCCTCCCGCTTCCCGAGTACGAGCCTTGCACCTGACGGGCTGTTCATTACTCTCAAATTTGATTGTCCTTAAGTGTATTTTTGTTTATTTCCTTTTATTTTTTTGTTGCCCTTCTGGGTTATTTGGTTTGTTTGTTGATTTGGTCTTGATTACAGTTGTAGATGATTCATCTATTTTCTGTTTGCAGTGTCTTATACTGCGTGGTCATACAAGGTGTTTTTTTTTTTTTTTTTTTTTCCTTAAATTCACTCATCGTTCTGTCATCTTGGTGCTGTCCAGCTGCTTTTGCTGTATGTGTCACCAGGGAGCTGGCGCACAGTGTCTGTAAACCTTTTTTTTGGTTTTCTTTAATTTAGTGTAATTTATGTATATTTTTGGTTGTGATCTTTTGTTAAAGTGTGTGTGTCTTTTTCCTCCAGGAGCCAGTATGGACTCGGTGTGGAACAGGGGAGGCTAGCTGCTTCATTCGATGTGTGCTGACACAACTTCCTTATGGTGTGTGTGTGTGTGCGTGGTGTCTGATTTGGTGTGTATTTGAGGTGGGTTTGAACGACCTCCTGAGTTGCAGCCGGCCTGCCTTGTTCCCTCAAAACCTGGCTCTGGAGAATTATTGTGATGTTGGACATGTCTCATGAGAAAGAGTTATTATATATATATATATATATATATATATATATATATATATATATATATATATATATATATATATATATATATATATATATATATATATATATATATATATAATATAATATTATATATATATAAATATATATATATATATTATTATTATTATTTTTTTTTTTAAATACCTCGTCTCACTACCTATTCCTTTGCCTTCAATTGGTAAAACTTACCTGTGTCTTTATTGGTAAATTGGTAAAACTTACCTGTGTCTACCTGTGACCAGGGAGTATTTCCCTGGTCCTCCACCAGGGTGGCGTAGTCGGATTAATTTAACGGTTTCATGTTTCCAACCACTGGGGAATGCCACATTCTCTATACTCACCTTTATTACAATTTCCCATCTCTAGTTCAATAAATACCTGTTTGGTTCAGTAATTTCTGTCTCCAGTCTGGTTTTCGGCCACCATGATTTTGCCAAATCAGACATATTTTGAACAACATTCCTGTCTGAAAATGTAGTCCTATCCTTACCTCTAAACCTTACCCTACCCATAAGTTATTCCTAAAGTCAGAGGGAAATGATAGGTAAATAACACTGATGTAGAAGCACCTAACCCTGGTTGTAAGCCTAAACTTGACAAACTGTAAACTTGTCCTTCAAATCTGATTGGTTGATTGGAATGTTGTTCCAGGATCAACAAAGATGTTGATCCAGGAACATGTTGCACTTGGTGAAATCACTTTCACCCTGGTTTTTCCCTGACAATATGTGCATACTGTATATGCACACAAGAAAGGCATTTGAGAAGTATCAAAAATAAATTATGAAGACATAGTAATATATTTAACAAATTAAGTTTGAATCTGTCAGTTGTACACCATATACTGTAGGCAAAAGGCATACTTTTCCCTAGACTCTTGATTTTATTTTCTTCCTTTATTGTACAGTTGTAGATGTTTTACCAGTGACCGATTACCTTAGGAGTGCTCTTGCCACCTTCAACATGAAAAGATAAGATTTTTTTTTTTTTTTTAAAGTTAAAGGAGCTTTTTCCCACATCTCTAAATTATAATTTATATATAAACAGATATTTAAGTGTTTTTTTATTTTTTATTTTTTTTTAATAGAACATAAATATTTGTTATTGAATGGGAATGCTAACAGATACTGTAGCTCTCTTCAGGTATTATAAAGCATCTTGGTGCATACCCAGACATGCTGCATAATGAACAGTCATCATAGCTGCTGAAGTTATGCTATGGAGCATTTTATGTGCTCCGCTCTGTTCAGACGGAAGCAACGCTTCTGGCCCGTGGCACTTACTACAGTGGGGAGAACAAGTATTTGATACACTGCCGATTTTGCAGGTTTGCCCACTTACAAAGCATGTAGAGGTCTGTAATTTTCAAACTTCAACTGTGAGTGACGGAATCTAAAACTAAAATCCAGAAAATCACATTGTATGATTTTTAAGTAATTAATTTGCATTTTATTGCATGACATTAGTATTTGATACATCAGAAAAGCGGAACTTAATATTTGGTACAGAAACCTTTGTTTACAATTACAGAGATCATACGTTTCCTGTAGTTCTTGATCAGGTTTGCACACACTGCAGCAGGGATTTTGGCCCACTCCTCCATACAGACCTTCTCCAGATCCTTCAGGTTTCGGGGCTGTCGCTGGAAGACCCAGCCACGACCCATCTTCAATGCTCTTACTGAGGGAAGGAGGTTGTTGGCCAAGATCTCGCGATACATGGCCCCATCCATCCTCCCTCTCAATACGGTGCAGTCGTCCTGTCCCCTTTGCAGAAAAGCATCCCCAAAGAATGATGTTTCCACCTCCACGCTTCACGGTTGAGATGGTGTTCTTGGGGTTGTACTCATCTTTCTTCCTCCAAACATGTCAAGTGGAGTTTAGACCAAAAAGTTCTATTTTTGTCTCATCAGACCACATGACCTTCTCCCATTCCTCCTCTGGATCATCCAGATCATTGGCAAACTTCAGACGGGCCTGGACATGCGCTGGCTTGAGCAGGGGGACCTTGCGTGGGCTGCAGGATTTTAATCCATGACGGCGTAGTGTGTTACTAATGGTTTTCTTTGAGACTGTGGTCCCAGCTCTCTTCAGGTCATTGACCAGGTCCTGCCGTGTAGTTCTGGGCTGATCCCTCACCTTCCTAATGATCATTGATGCCCCACGAGGTGAGATCTTGCATGGTGCCCCAGACCGAGGGAGATTGACCGTCATCTTGAACTTCTTCCATTTTCTAATAATTGCGCCAACAGTTGTTGCCTTCTCACCAAGCTGCTTGCCTATTGTCCTGTAGCCCATCCCAGCCTTGTGCAGGTCTACAATTTTATCCCTGATGTCCTTACACAGCTCTCTGGTCTTGGCCATTGTGGAGAGGTTGGAGTCTGTTTGATTGAGTGTGTGGACAGGTGTCTTTTATACAGGTAACGAGTTCAAACAGGTGCAGTTAATACAGGTAATGAGTGGAGAACAGGAGGGCTTCTTAAAGAAAAACTAACAGGTCTGTGAGAGCCGGAATTCTTACTGGTTGGTAGGTGATCAAATACTTATGTCATGCAATAAAATGCAAATTAATTATTTAAAAATCATACAATGTGATTTTCTGGATTTTTGTTTTAGATTCCGTCTCTCACAGTTGAAGTGTACCTATGATAAAAATGACAGACCTCTACATGATTTGTAAGTAGGAAAACCTGCAAAATCGACAGTGTATCAAATACTTGTTCACCCCACTGTATTTCCTCTTTTCTGTTTCAGTGTGTGCTGTGGAATTGTGTTTGTGGGCTGCACAGTCCCTTTTTGCTAGTTTCTAACTTGAGATGACTTTGAAATAAGTTGATTTTGGAATAAAATAACCTACAGCTGAGCCCAGAAGGGCTCAATACCTCACAGCACTGGAGTGCAGTCCCCTTTATCTATAGCAACTCAAGAGTTCCTATTTTGAAACGCATCTAAATTCAAGGAAACCGATGCAAGGTGAAACACAGCTCATTTGAATTGTGGATGCGTCACTTTCAATATGCCTCTCCAGGTCTGGTTTAGCTGTAGTTTACGGAAAGATCAGCAAACCAGGAAACCATTTGTGTCGGTCTGATATAGTGTCACAGGCACTTATGCTGAGGGTGGCTGATGTAGGCTGTGTACTCGCTCATTATCGTGGCGGATGCCCTTGGACCGCAGGTTGTTTAAATTAAGCATGGCATCCCATTATTTTTTTTTACATTTTTTTTGTGCCACCTGAGGTGAACCCAAACCTGCAGACTCCTGACCGATAGATCCTGCTCCACGTGGTTGAAGGTGCAACAAGCAATTGAAGCGGCATCCATGCTGTGGCTGCTCAGTGAATACGTTTCATGTGGGAGACTCTGAGAGTAATGGGGCATGGTTGAGTCAAGGCCCCATGCCATGGTGCCATAATGGAGGGGGGTCTCCAACTTGGAAGAGGAAACATGGGTCTTCTGTTACTAAAAAAAAAAAAAAGAATGACCTTAGTAAGCTACCTTGCTAGTGTCTTCACCCGCAGCTACCTTTTAAGACAGCATCTTAATATAAATGCTGAAACATCCATCTTTCAACATCCATCTTTCACCAGAATTCCCAGACTGGTTTATGCTGATAGCTAAGTAAGTCTATGGACCAGCATGGTCTTTCTGATGAAGCTGGTTAACCAATAAAGCTTTGCATACTAAAGGCATAGTTCATCCAAAAATGAAAATTCTGTTATAAATTATTCACAATCAAGTCATTCTAAACCCAGAGTACTTTCATTCATCTAAATACAAATTAAGATATTTTTAATGATACCTGAGAGATTGCTGTCCCTCCTTTGAAAGACCATCACAACTATGATGCTTCAAAGTTCATAAAGACGTTAAAAATACTGCAAAAAAGCTTTTCTTATTTAGTATTTTTGTCTTGTTTCCAGTCTAAATATCTAACAATTCTTAAATCAAGATGCATTTACTAGATAAGTAAAATGATTTAAGACATTTTTTCTTGTTTTCTGGAAAATAAAATCAAAATGAAGTGGTTTTGCTTAAAACAAGCAAAGTTATCTGCCAATGGGGTAAGAAAAGTAATCTTGTTTCTGTTTGAAATCTTGTTTCTCGTTTCTGTCCCAAACTGTTTCTGTTTTTTTGTTGTTGTTTTTTTTGCAGTGAATCCATATAAATCGAGCAGTTTAATTTTCCGAAGAGACTCGATCGCTTTATAGATTTAGGCTTTTATTCATAAACATCGATTAATGCACATTTACATAGAGAACATAAAATATGGTAAATACAAGTTCAACTGTACTAGCTTAACACACAAGAACAAACCTCAAATCTAAACTAGATGAGTAGTTTGTTGACAAACTTGATATATCTAAAATTTAAAGTTTTAAAGTTTTACTCATACAAGTCATAGAAAGTTAAATGTTGTAAAATGTTGTTGGTAAGTTAAGACATAGCTAGCGAGATTTAGCATGTTTTAGCATTTTGCTAAAATCTTACTAGCATGTTGCCAACATGATTTAACACATTAAGATGATTAACATTTTGCTATGTTTTTACATTGTTAGCATGTTGCTAGCATTTTTCTAGCATGTTTAACACGTTACTACAATGATTTAGCTTGATGCTATCATGATTTAACATAATGTTAACATGTTGCTGGCATGATTTGGCACATTGATAAAGTTAATAGTATGTTTAACATACAGTGGGGAGAACAAGTATTTGATACACTGCCGTTTTTCCAGCTTTGCCTACTTACAAAGCATGTAGAGATCTGTAATTTTTATCATAGGTACTCTTCAACTGTGAGAGACGGAATCTAAAACAAAAATCCAGAAAATCTCATTGTATGAATTTTTAAATAATTAATTTGCATTGTATTGCATGACATAAGTATTTGATTACCTACCAACCAGTAAGAATTCTAGCTCTCACAGACCTGTTAGTTTTTCTTTAAGAAGCCCTCCTGTTCTCCACTCATTATCTGTATTAACTGCACCTGTTTGAGCTCGTTACCTGTATAAAAGACACCTGTCCACACACTCAATCAAACAGACTCCAACCTCTCCACAATGGCCAACACCAGAGAGCTGTGTAAGGACATCAGGGATAAAATTGTAGACCTGCACAAGGCTGGGATGGGCTACAGGACAATAGGCAAGCAGCTTGGTGAGAAAGCAACAACTGTTGGCGCAATTATTAGAAAATGGAAGAAGTTTAAGATGACAAGAAGATCTCCCTCGGTCTGGGGCACCATGCAAGATCTCACCTCGTGGGGCATCAATGATCATGAGGAAGGTGAGGGATCAGCCCAGAACTACACAGCAGGACCTGGTCAATGACCTGAAGAGAGATGGGACCACAGTCTCAAAGAAAACCATTAGTAACACACTACGCCGTCATGGATTAAAATACTGCAGTGCACGCAAGGTCCCCCTGCTCAAGCCAGCGCATGTCCAGGCCCGTCTGAAGTTTGCCAATGACCATCTGGATGATCCAGAGGAGGAATGGGAGAAGGTCATGTGGTCTGATGAGACAAAAATAGAGCTTTTTGGTCTAAACTCCACTCGCCGTGTTTGGAGGAAGAACAAGGATGAGTACAACCCCAAGAACACCATCCCAACCATGAAGCATGGAGGTGGAAACATCATTCTTTGGGGATGCTTTTCTGCAAAGGGGACAGGATGACTGCACCGTATTGAGGGGAGGATGGATGGGGCCATGTATCACGAGATCTTGGCCAACAACCTCCTTCCCTCAGTAAGAGCATTGAAGATGGGTCGTGGCTGTGTCTTCCAGCATGACAACGACCCGAAACACACAGCCAGGGCAACTAAGGAGTGGCTCCGTAAGAAGCATCTCAAGGTCCTGGAGTGGCCTAGCCAGTCTCCAGACCTGAACCCAATAGAAAATCTTTGGAGGGAGCTGAAAGTCCGTATTGCCCAGCGGCAGCCCTGAAACCTGAAGGATCTGGAGAAGGTCTGTATGGAGGAGTGGGCCAAAATCCCTGCTACAGTGTGTGCAAACCTGGTCAAGAACTACAGGAAACGTATGATCTCTGTGATTACAAACAAAGGTTTCTTTACCAAATATTAAGTTCTGCTTTTCTGATGTATCAAATACTTATATCATGCAATAAAATGCAAATTAATTACTTAAAAATCATACAATGTGATTTTCTGGATTTTTGTTTTAGATTCCGTCACTCACAGTTGAAGAGTACCTATGATAAAAATTACAGACTTCTACATGCTTTGTAAGTGGGCAAACCTGCAAAATCAGCAGTGTATCAAATACTTGTTCTCCCCACTGTATTGTAACATGATTCTAGGAAATGTTTTAACATGTTACTATCATGTTTTAGTTCATTACTAATATAGCCTATGATTTAGCTTGTTGCTACCATATTTGAGCACATGGCTAGCATGATTTAGCTTGATGATAGCATGTTTTTAGTCTGTTTTAACATGTTTCTAACATGTTTTAGTCAAAACGCTGATGTAACTTGAACTGCCTATTATACTCACTTGATATTCATCAAATGGAGCATGTCTCTTCAGAAGTTATGTTTGATTAAACCACTTGATTCATATGGTTATATATATATATATATATATATATATATATATATTATTTTTTTTTTTTTTAATTAACATTTAATGAAGCGTTGAAATTTTGGTGGAATGGACTTTCAGGGGAGGAACAGTTCTCTCAGGTTTCATCAAACATATCTCAATTTGTGTTTTGAAGATGAACTAAATCTTATGGGTTTGAAATAACTTAAGGGAGAGTAATTGATGACAATTTTATTTTTTGGCAGAACTAACCCTTTAAGCTAATTAAAAGTAGAGACACCAGCACACCACCAACCCATGCTGGTGACCAGCATCCTAAACTCAACACATGCTGGTGACTGGCTTTTTTATTTATCTTTATTATTATTATTATTATTATTATTATTATTATTATTATTATTATTGACTAGCTGACTCAGTCAACAGTCTAAATAGGCATGTCCCTTAATACTCTTCACATTAGGCACACAAAAAGCTTGACTAACACATTAGCAAGTTGCTAATCAAATGACGTTATACTGTATCTCCCAAAAAGGCTCAACAAATGTAAATATTGGGTGAAATTTTCCATTTTTAATTATATAAACTATTTTAATGATACTTCAGTCCTGAATAAAATATTTTTCTAATTGACATTTCCTCTAACATGTAGTAATGCATTCTGGGAAAATCTAATACACAACATATAAACAATATGCTGCATACAAGACAGAGTTGTATAAACTACAGCTTAAAAGTGTTTGGCTTATGGCTTGGTAATTTTGAATAGTAGTATATGAATTTTTATGACAAAATGACTTGATGTCAAAGTCATTCATTTCTGTTCTGTATAAAAAACAAAATGAAGTGTATGTCATGAAGCCACGGTACAGATGCTTAACAGTAGAATAAATGCAGATGCTTCCTCAGTTCACAATAATGCAGACAGTACTGCATATGGACTATATAGATACAGTGTACGTGTCAGCACATATGTCCATGCATTATTTTTATCATTGCAAATAAAATACAAATGTACCAGAATGAAATGCTTCTTTCAGATATAAAAAGGTTTTCATTATTCTGTCTTAAACAAAACATCACACAAGACCGATGCAATCCTCAAAACACATATGGGAAACAAACACCTTTGATGATCTCATATCACAGAGGCTAGAAAAGACTGGAAGCCGCCTATTCGGCTCTTTGAGGTTCTTATGTGGAAAGAAAATCACTCTCTGTTCACTTCATAGCTGGTGTGATTGTGCGAACAGAGAGCTTGGAAATGCATTTGAGTGTCTGTCGGCTCTTAAAACGGAGCTGTTTTTATGTTTTATGCACTAGGTCCTATGTGTGAATTCACATTATTTTCTGGATTTTTTCATTTATTTAAAAATGCATTAAAATACAATTCATACTCACAGTCACTTGAAGAGTCACTCATACATCCATCCATCTATCTATCTATCTATCTATCTATCTATCTATACATTTAATATAATATAATATAATAGATGTGTACTTACATGTAAGGGACTAAAGTGTAAAACACTATTTTACAGTGTCCTTGTTACATATGTTACATATACTTACCATAGAATAACAGTAAATTATGTATAATTGCATGCAACTAACCCTCAACCAAACCCTAATCCTATCCTAACCCTATAGTAAGTACATATTGTTAATAAATATTACTCAGTACTTAAATATATAATTACACTGTAACAACGACACCTTAAAATAAAGTGCAACCCTTGTTTTCCCCCCAAAGTTGTATAAAAATATCTATGTTTAACCCTCTATGGTACGCAATATGATATCACTGAGGAAAAAAAAAATTGTGGTGTTTTTCCTGCTTAAAATTGGACACTATAACAATATCAATAAAAATGTTCATATATTTTTTTACTTATTTATTTTTTAAAAGTTTGTTGCCTCAAGGCAACATTGTACCATAATGGACAAATTGAAACATTTGACATTTTCATGTAGAAAAAAGAAATATATTTATGAAAAGCATCAATTTCTTTAACCAGACACTTGAACAAACACATTTATCCAGTTTTTAATGTATTACAAATGTCATATTTAATAAAAAAGTAACTCTACAAATTCAGCTGTTGCTCTCAGGCAACATTGTACCATCGTGGAACACAAGTATCACCAAACCATCATATCAAGTAATCATATCAAGTTATCATATCCATCTTCATCCTCATCTCCATCTTCGATCTCACCCTCACTCTCTCCCTGCCAGATTGTCACTATGACCTCATCTTCCTCATCACAGTATGACACCTCATCCTCACCCTCATTAACTGGCAGTTGTGTTTTATACCTTTTTTAAGTGCTATAGAAAATGTGCAGATCATAATATGTGCAGTTATAGTATGTGAATTGTTATTTTTATAAATGCATTACAAAATAATGCAAAAATGCAAATACATTTAGATAATTCTAGCTCTTTTCCTTACAAATATACTATATTTGTATCCAACCTAGTGTGTCTGGTGTGGCCTTATGCGATTCCATTATGGTACAATGTTGCCTTGAGGCAACACACAGTTTTTTGTTATTTACTCTAAAACATTTGATGATATATAATGTAAAGTTCTTGAAAATACTTATTTACTTACCAGTGAAGGTGACTCGTATTTTTGTGGGTGATTAACTGGACGCAAATTAGTGAAAAAATGCTCTTTTCATTGGAGAAAATGTAAAGCCATGTGACCTGTGCACATGAAACAGGACACAAAATGGACCCCTGTTGGTCATGTGACCACTTTTTTGCACTTTCATTAGGCTAGTTCGACTTCATACAGCGATGCGCAGACCGATCGGTGGCTAACTTGAAGCAGTGCATGCCGGCTAGAAATTTTGTCCGACTTGAGGCAGCAGCGACGCCACGTGACTGTGACGTATGCCATCAAAGTGCCGCGAGAGCGATTCGGCCGGCTGGTGCATTCTGCGCAGCTTCTGCAGAGCGACTGCACGAGTGCAAATGACGACACAGCTGTTCCATGATTGGCCGGATTCACCACATAACAGCGATCACATGTGTTTCGTGTTTATTCTAAAAACTTCAGTTCCACTAATGCTCACAAATCAGTTTTTTATAATGGTAAAACCTCTTTTCATGTAGTCGCAATGTTATATTGTCATGTTTATCAAAATAAAACTGATAAAAATGTAGACCCCACTTCATTGATAGTGTAGGCTTATATGTTAAACTTTATTCTTGTACAAACAGATGCTGTATTAAGCAGTACATTAAAGCATTAAATAAAAATGTATCTGAAACATCTGTGTATGACAAATATTGCATTTATTTCACTTAAGCTGTGATGCAAACACAGCATGAGCGTCACTGCAGGAAGCAAAACGTGTCCGCCTGCACGCGGCTTATCTCTCGCCGATCGGTTGCATCCAGCCGCAGCTGACGTTGAACACACCTATTGATTAGTATTTGAGTTCTTCTTCCCTGAGATAGGTTTGACCAACAAATTGGTGTTTCATTTTATTAAAAATAAACTAAAATAGACTATGTTGCCTTGAGGCAACACCTTACCATAGAGGGTTAAAACTGTATAAAACTATGTATATGTATAAAACTAACTATCAGCTCTCAACAAACCACTTCTGAAAGAAGAAAACTTTAAATCCTGTCAAATTCAACTTTCATCTAGTTTAAGTGTGAGAGCAGAAGAGTTTACTCACTGTAGCCATCTGGATGCTGGTGTGCCCTTCTGTGCTAGCTGCTGACAAACTACCCTCCAGAACCCAGAGCAGATACCAGACACCATACACCCACAAAACACCCTGCGGATTCAAGACCAGACACAATCCCAGCATACATAAAATGACAGCTCTGCGCTCTTGTCAGGAGGATTTGACACATGAAGTGTCTTTAGAAAGATAAAGGTTAACACTCTACTGTATACTTGAACTCAAAACGAGAGATGCATTGCCAATGGCGGAGCCAGGATATTTTCATAGGGTATGGCCAGGCAACACGTTCTCATGAAATGCGTATATATAGCACGAATTGTTTTTATCGTGCGATTTATACGACAAAATTTTTTTTTACGTGCATATGATATGTATTGTCACCCCACTGGGTAGGTTTAGTGGTGTGGGGTACGTGCATATAATACGTTATAAAGTGCGTATCATATGCACGCGAAAACTGCGTAACATATGCACGTAAAAACTCATTTTGGCGTATAAATCGTACCAATTTGTGCTATAGATACGCATTTTCATGAGATCAGGCTGGGCCAGGTCAGGCAGGGGCCAGCAGCCAGTCTGGGGTGGCACCGAAATCTTAATTATTCAAACATAAAAAATTTGTTAGACTATAAAGTACTTGACTGTTTTAGTGCCTACAACACAACTGAATACAATTAATTGTACTTGTAATTGGTGGAATAGATCAAGTAATGCTGAGTGAATTTGCCAATTTTGACTGTAAGATCTGTTTCAAAAACTTGCAACTGAAAAAAAAATAAAACAATAAATGTTTAACATTCAATTAGTTGCCAAAATAAAATTAAACTCATTGCAAAAAAATAAAGTTATTTTTTAATTCCCATGTGCAACAACGTGAATATGATAAATGTGGCAGCACATAAAACAAATGCCAGAATGTAATCTGTAATTGTATATACACATTTGGTAACACTTTATTTTGATGGTGCCTTCTGAACATTCTGTTGACTATAAGTAACTTTGCAACTACATGCCAACCAACTCTCATTAGAGTATTAGTAGATTGTCTGCTTAATATCTGCTAACTCTTAATTGTGATGGTCCTCCAACAGACATTCTACTAAGTAACTTTGCAAGTATATGTCAACTTATTTTAACCCTAACCCTACCAGTCTACTAACACTCTAATGAGAGTTAGTACACATGTAGGTGGAGAATGTGTTAAAGGGACCATCAAAATAAACTGAAACAACATGTTTAAATGTGTCAATTGTGGGGGGGGGGGGGGGGGGGGGGGGGGGGCTATTTGAAATGCTATTTCATGCATTCTGACTTATTTACACTGTTAAAGAGTTGGATTCTCATGCTAAACATGGCCAAAGTTTCAAAAAACAAGTTGGACGTATTTCTGTGCCAAATACACTCCTTCAGGATTCAAATAAGTTTCAGAACGTTTTTTCGAGTATGGCCCTGTATGACGTCATAAAGGGTGGAATTGCTTGTATGGGCACTTCTCCTGGATGAGCGCATGCACACATAAACCAGAGAAAGAGAGCAAGAGCACGTCCATCAACGAGCTTCGTTTGGTTACGGGAGCCGTCAGCAGCGCTGTCATTTTGTTTTTAGACCACGAATTCAACAATGTCACTATAGAAGTGTGTTTGTGGTTGTGAGGGAAAGATAACCTTGTTCAGCTTCCCAAATAACCCAGCATTAAGGAAACAGTGGATGCAGATTGTTTTTTCTGGAGCAGCAACGGAGTTCTGCAAGTGTGTTTGTTTGTTCCCGGTCATGAGTGGAAACCGCAGGTAGTGAGTGAAACTGCATCAAATGTCTGTGTTTTGTTGGCAATCGGCGCGTAAGTGCATATAATGTAAACAACATGAACATATAGTGAATCGGAAGTTACCCAGGGATAATGCCATGATGTATTGTGTGTGTGTGTGTGTGCGCTTGTGACTCTTTAGCTCCGCCCACTGCACGCCTGCACGAGCTCGGCTGTTTTCGGAAAGAATCGGTACAGCGTATCTTTCTTTTATAAATATGATAAAACTAAAGACTCTTCGGCGATATGAAGGATGCAATACTACTCTATAGGTACTCAAGATTAACATGAGATTGGCAGAAACTGTGTGTGTTATGTACCCTTTAATTTGTGCCTTATATTGTGAGCTCACATAACAGTATATACATTTGAGGGAAATGTTCATGACGTATATAACAAATACATGCATCTATTTTGAAGTTTGATTTGTTTGATTTGCGCCTGACTGAGGCGAAGTTTGCATGCGCACCTGAAAAGTCTCCCATGTGTTGCGGTCGTAAAGAGACGGTTCTACATCTAAACTAAATTTTGGTCAAGATAAAAAATAAATAAAATAAAAGACAGAAATGGCAATTGTGAGTGGGTTGGCCAAACTTTGGTCAATGGTGGCCACGACCACCCCCTAGCTCCGCCTACTAGATAAGTAGTGTGTAGCATTGTTTTGTTTAGTAAGCCATATTATTTTCCTCTTAAACCAAGCTATAATTAAAATAAGTACTTAAAATTACATGTTTGGTTCACTTAGTTTTGTTGTGGCCACGAGATCATTTTGTTGAGGTAACGACATCATGTCGTGGCCACGTGATGTAAAGTTGTGGCCTCGAGATCCTATGTTGAGGAACGATATATTTTCTCATGGCCACGACTTCATATGTTGAGGGAACGACATCTATTTAATGCATAAACAACCTACACGACCATATCAACCTGTAATTATCAGAAATGAATAGGCCTATAATAATATTTATTTTTAATTAAGAAAAACGTTGAATTAAGAAATGATTAGTATATTAACATATTGCCTATTATATTGTATTATACTTGAAATATACTTGTATCTGTAAAATAAAAAACAGTTGACTGTATTACTGACTGAGAGTTTATTTATTGCAAAAGACTGTACATATTTCCAGTGAAATAAGTTTTGTTACTAAGAGATCAAAAAGCAGAATATGTAGAGTCTGTAGGAGTCGCTTTCTTTATCTAGAGAGACATAATATAAAGATACAGTCGCCCACATATTTTCTTTTTTCATACGTAATTAGGTTTGGTATCATAACATAAGATCTACACTATAGTCTAATATGTGATGTTAAGGGTATATGAGAATAAATTTCCATAGAAAGTGAGAACTTTATACAGCGTGGTTGCAGTTGCTTTTAATAAAAGTGTCTTCTATTTGAATGAATATCTTAATGCGATTTTTATTTTTCAAATTTATTGTGACAGAATCAACTTTTTAATGATGTATAAAATAGAAATTAAATAAACATGTCTAAAAGCACATCTTACACAAGGCTGTTTTACTGTTAACTTAATTCATGCCAGATAACTTTTTGCCGGCCAAACGCAAGCCAGGATATCTTTTGCTTTGTGTTACTTTTGGTTGGCCGGACTCACACCAGAACTCAGCCTAATGCTGTTTGACACAAGACCGTTAAAAAACAACACCAAAATCAAGCCAGAAGTGGCTGAAATTAACATTAGTGGCAGGAAAAAGATCTTTTATTCCTCTTTACTCATACAGGGGGAGGTTTTTGAATAATAAAGACTTATTTTCACGTAGTTCCTTGCACAATATGACCTCAAAACACTTTTACAATAGTGCATCATTTGTAAACTAATACATTTTGACCTTTGAATCACATAACCAACTCAATATAGCTTTTCTGACATAGTAAACCTGCTCGAGTCTTGTGAGTCACGATAAAAGAGTTCAAAGACTTCAGTAAAAATGGCATTGTTGCTTCAGCCTGCTTTTGTGAACACTATCGGTTACGTTTAGTGTAGGCTACATGGTTATTTTGTTAAATATTGAGCATTTTAGCGGCACTCACCAGATACACACAACAACCAACATGATATTGATGTTCATCTGACTGTTTAGGACACAACTGAATGTGCTTTTAGCGCCACTCCCTGGATATTTCAGTTTGAATGTAGTGTAAAACGTCTAAGAAGCATATTATTTTGCAGAAATGTTGCCACAGGTTGGTTTGTTTGTTTATTTATTTATGCATTTAGGTTCTTGCTGTGTGGTATAGCTACACAGGGACATTCCTCTCAGAGCGTTAGACTAACTGGTGAGAGAATTGTAAAAGTCTGTATGTATATTGCAAGAGACTTCAGGCTAATATCAATTATTCAGGCTTTGACATCTAATGCAAAAAATGTCAGGGCTCTTTTTGAATCGTGAGTATAGGAAGTGATTTAATAAGAGACATGGTTAGTGCTCACAGTTTGTCATCAGAAGCAATACAGTCACTTACTCACTCACTGCGAAATGACGTAGATTAGATTGAAAGGGGATATTTTAGTCTGTTGTTAAAGGAATATTTCATACTTATTTACCTTACTTTTATAGTTGTTATTGATGCTTTGCAGCCATTGTATGGTTCCGCTGTAAACCACAACTAGATCCAAATGAATTAGCAAATTACAGACCCATTTCAAATTTTCCATTTATGTCTAAAATACTAGAAAGAAAATGGTGTCCGCTCAATTGTGTTCTTTCTTACAAGAAAATTATATCTATGATCAATTTCAGTCTGGATTCAGATCCTATCATATCACAGAAACTGCACTCATTAAAATGACAAATGACTAGCTTTTAGCTGCTGACCAAGGCTGTATCTCAATACTAGTTTTACTTTATCTTAGTGCTGCATTCGACACCATAGATCATAAAATACTCTTAGATCGACTACAAAATTACACTGGTATTCAGGGACCCGTATTAAGGTGGTTTAGATCGTATCTATCAGGCCGTTACCATTTTGTCTATTTAAAATGGGGGAAATAACGTCAGTGACTTATGGAGTGCCGCACGGATCTGTGTTAGGCCCTCTGTTGTTCTCAATATATATGCTGCCACTTGGTAATATTATAAGAAAACATGAAATTAGTTTCCACTGTTATGCAGATGATACTCAGTTATTTCAGCGCGACCAGATACAATCTCTAAATTATCCAAGCTGACAGAGTGTGTTAAAGATGTAAAATATTGGATGACCTGTAATTTTCTTCTATTAAATTCACATAAGACTGAGGTATTACTTATTGGAACAAAAACCTGTACACAGAATCTCTTAGAATACAATTTGAAATTAAAAGGATGTACTGTTACTGCATCCTCTACAGTAAGAGACCTGGGTGTTATATTAGACAGCAACTTGTCTTTTGAAAACCATATTTTATATGTTACAAAAACAGCCTTCTTCCACCTCACCTGTTATCTGTCACGCTCAATGAAGGAGGATTCAGTAGCGAATGTGAAAACAACAGAGTTTATTGAGAGAACTATTAAGAGTAGTAGTGGGTCAGATGAAGAGAGGGGCCCGGGAAATTACACTTGGTAGCGCAGGGACGCAGATGGGCAACCCAGTCTTCCGTGAGACACAGGGAACAACTCGACCAGGAAGACAAACACTGGATCCAGACATGAGACGCAGGAACACAGAGACAGCCAGGACCAGGACATGAACACCGGGGAAACTCCAAACGATCTGACAAACACAAGGCGGATGGCAAGACATTATATAGGAGAGCTGATCAGCCGCAGCTGGCGCTGATGATCTGATCAGCGGCAATCAGCAACCACGCCCACACACACACACACACACACACACACACAGCACATATGGAGAGAGAATGAGTCAGTGAATTCATTAACCGTGACATTATCTGTTTCTGATGCAGAAAAGTTACACTATATTGCCAAAAGTATTGGGACACTATAAGCCACTGGACTCTAGAGCAGTGGAGACATGTTCTATGTCTGGCAATCCGATGGACGAGTCTGGGTTTGGCGGTTGCCAGGAGAACGGTACTTGCCTGACTGCATTGTGCTAAGTGTAAAGTTTGGTGGAGGGGGGATTATGGTGTGGGGCTGTTTTTCAGGGGCTGGGCTTGGCCCCTTAGTTCCAGTGAAAGGAACTCTTAATGCTTCAGCATACCAAGACATTTTGGACAATTTCATGCTCCCAACTTTGTGGGAACAGTTTGGGGATGGCCCCTTCCTGTTCCAACATGACTGTGCACCAGTGCACAAAGCAAGGTCCATAAAGACATGGATGAGCGAGTTTGGTGTGGAGGAACTTGACTAGTCCTGACCTCAACCCAATAGAACACCTTTGGGATGAATTAGAGCGGAGACTGCGAGCCAGGCCTTCTCGTCCAGCATCAGTGCCTGACCTCACAAATGTGCTTCTAGAAAAATGGTTAAAAATTCCCATAAACACACCTCAAAACCTTGTGGAAAGCCTTCCCAGAAGACCATATTAAACCCTACGGATTAAGAATGGGATGTCATTAAAGTTCATGTGCATGTAAAGGCAGGCGTCCCAAAACTTTTGGCAATATAGTGTAGTTCATGCATTCATGACCTCTAGACTAGATTACTGTAATGCATTACTAGCTGGTTGTCCTGCATTCTCAATAAACAAGCTACAATTAGTCCAAAATGCAGCTGCTAGAGTTCCTAATAGGTCAAGAAAATATGATAATATAACACCAATTGTATCATCTGGCTACCCATTAATTTCCGTATCAATTATAAATTATTGCTACTGACCTATAAAGCCCTAAACAGGCTCTTAGCTCCTGTGTATTTAACTGATCTTCTATCGCCCTACAATCCATCACGTTCTTTAAGATCACAGAACTCTGGGCTTCTGGTTGTACCTAGGATATCTAAGTCCACTAAAGGAGGGAGAGCGTTTTTACATTTGGCTCCTAAACTCTGGAATAGCCTTCCTGATAATGTCCGGGTCTCAGACTCACTCTCCCAGTTTAAATCTAGATTAAAGACGCATCTCTTTAGCCAAGCATTCACATAATGCATCTCATAACCTTGTACTCCAGTTAGATCAGTGCACATGATTATCTTTGCTTAAAGTTATGAACAGCAGCTATGCTAATTATTTTCCTTTTGCTTTTTGTTTTATCTCGGGACGCCCATCCTGAGGTAACTAAAGAGTCCGTCAGCTCCAGTCTGGATCCAGCCTCTTATGAAGACTTCAGATGACCAAAACCTGTGAAGAGTTGACTCCAACTCCTGTGAGGACTTTGCACCAACATTGCACCAATGCTAAATTTATTTTTCTATAAATCCAAATAATTTGTTAAAAACATGTATTCTTTACTTCAATGAGCTCATTGTTTCTGCCTTAAATTGATACATTGTTTATTAATACATTGTTAGCTAACTGTGTGATTTGTATATGTACATTTCTGAAATCCATAACTTGTACACAGTCGCCTCTGATAACAGATCACTCTAAATTGTAATGTAGACGCATGCATTTTCTGTAAAGCTGCTTTGAAACGATATGTATTGTGAAAAGCGCTATACAAATAAATGTGAATTGAATTGAATTGTATGGAGAGCAATGTTAACATTGTCCAAAAATAAATAAATACAAATAAAATAAATCTATTTTTGTGTTTCACAGAAGAAAGGTTATATGGCATGTAAAAGCTGCACTGTTAAAAATTTAATTTTACAGGTAATGGTCTGTATTTTTGTCATTGTACATTGAAATACCTGTTGTTTTACATACATTTGCTGTAATTTCCACTATTAATTGACATAGAATTGCTTGTATTTTGGTATTAGCCTACATCTAATTTCTGTTTCATAAAAGGAAATTTTACAGAATAATGTGTAGTTTTACAATGTTGATTAATATTTGACAGATTTTTTTTTTTTTTCTGTAAAAATAGAAAAATGGAAACGAACAACACATCAAGATGACATTTTAAGCTCCTTATGTAACTGACTATAAATAATAATAGCTGACTAACTAGCTGGTTTGTATTGGCCGCTTACAGTTTTTCCTTTGTTTTGCCTCCAGCTAATGCTGTGATGTAATTGTGATGTTGGCACTAAAATTAAGGGTCTATATTCGGTAAATAACTGTATGCAATTTTACAGTAAAATACTGTTAAATTTACAGTTTTTGGGAGTGAAAAAGAACAAGTCATCGTTTAAATTTACAGTGAAAAAACGTAAATTGACATTCCCAGAATTCCCTGTGTAATACTTCACATTTGATGTGTTTTCTTTGAAATAACTACGTTTCTTCTTAGTTTTTCTTAGTTTTTTTCTAATTAGTTATGTACATTAGGGTTTCATGTTATGTGTAATGTTGTTAAATTAATGTTTATTGCATTTTTGTATGTCATGTGTTACCATGATGGTGTTTAGTGTTTGTGTGAATGACACTGTGCACCTTCTATATATTAATATTTACCTTCTCAACTTGCGGAAAAGCTGCTTGTGATGAGCTTTGATTCATCATGTAACTTTCTCATCACCATTTGTTTATTGGTGTATTACTAAACAGATGTTAGTACTTTATTAGGTTGGTAAATCAACATTATATCAGTTAATGAAATATGTTTTTTTACTGTACATTTAAATTAAATCTGTAAAACCTAAAATGTTGCTACTGTATTTTTTACGGTTAATTTCTGGCAACCACAGCTGCAGTTTTTTGTTTGTTTGTTTGTTTGATTTTTACAGTGTTTTTTAGAGGTGTATGACTGTTTTCTAACAATTATTTTATGTTAAAAGTAAAAGATTTCATGGGATTATAAGGAGATTTTGTGTAGAATTACAGTAATAAAAAGTTGTTTTTTTTTACAGTTTATCTATGTTTTTTTCGAACAGTGTTTTTCTAAATGTTTTTAAACAGACAGTTTCTTTTTTTTTTACAGTGTGGCTATGGATGCAAAGGTGAATTAGGTTCAGAGTTCTTTGCAATGTTGTGTGTCCTTGTGAAGTGTCATCTTACTTTTTAAGTTCAATGCGTTCGGGTCCGCAAACCAAGGTGGGATGCAAAGACAGTATATAAAGCCTTCCTTCCACACCTTTCAAAACATACAAACACTATAATTCATTCCAAACAAGAAAAGATTACCAAGGTGCACTGCTGCGACTGGCATAAAGCTGAAGGTGAAATATGGATCAAGGATAAATGGGGTGTGTTAAATAGACCATGTTTCCATCAGTCGGCCAAAGTGAACCGCATGTGCCATCTCCCAGAAGTCTGTTCAGTTCTCTTATCAGGAACAGGCCTCTTATCTCTTAGCTCCGTAACAGCAAACACACTCACACAAGAACAAGTGTACACACACTCCAAAAACACAAACACACACACTGTTCTAACAACAATGCTGATGCTGAATTATCTTCATCAGTTTGTAGCTAGGTGACATTTGCTTACTTTTTTATAAACGTTAATCTCATTGGCAGCCTGAAAGCAAAGGCAAAAAGCGATGCGTCAGATTTTATTAGTAAAAAGTATGCATTAATATAATTATTACGTTTTTTTTTATTTTACTTTTCCATACAAGCCTGATTATCCACCTAAAAAAAAAAAAAAAAGATTTTTAAAGTTCAGAAAGGATACCATATGGCTGCACCCAAGGAGTTCTAATAAACCTGGAGAAAACGGTAGAATTTCCATTAATCTCAAATGGGAGTTGAAAGGCTATCAGCCCTGAAAGTACAAGAGCTGGATGTTTCCTGAATGCTTTGAAGCAATTACTGTAATATTATGAATTTCTTGGGATACATACTGTATGTTGTATCCATTCATTTTTATTCCCAAGCTATCAATGACCATCAAGCAGAAAGATACTTTGGACACATTTTATATTAGGTGGCCTTAACTACTATGTACTAACATTTAAATTAATCATTTGATACAATGTACTTATTGTGTACATACATGTTTTTACATTGTACTAACATTTAAAAAAAATACCTGCATGTAATTACATCTGTAATTAATTTCTTTAATTACATCTATACAGTGGGGAGAACAAGTATTTGATACACTGCCGTTTTTCCAGGTTTGCCCACTTACAAAGCATATAGAGGTCTGTAATTTTTATCATAGGTACACTTAAACTGTGAGAGACGGAATCTAAAACAAAAATCCAGAAAATCACATTGTATGATTTTTAAATAATTAATTTGCATTTTATTGCATGACATAAGTATATGATCACCTACCAACCAGTAAGAATTCCGTCTCTCACAGACCTGTTAGTTTCTCTTTAAGAAGCCCTCCTGTTCTCCACTCATTACCTGTATTAACTGCACCTGTTTGAACACATTACCTGTATAAAAGACACCTGTCCACACACTCAATCAAACAGACTCCAACCTCTCCACAATGGCCAAGACCAGAGAGCTGTGTAAGGACATCAGGGATAAAATTGTAGACCTGCACAAGGCTGGGATGGGCTACAGGACAATAGGCAAGCAGCTTGGTGAGAAGGCAACAGGTGTTGGCGCAATTATTAGAAAATGGAAGAAGTTCAAGATGACAGTCAATCTCCCTCGGTCTGGGGCACCATGCAAGATCTCACCTCGTGGGGCATCAATGATCATTAGGAAGGTGAGGGATCAGCCCAGAACTACACGGCAGGACCTGGTCAATGACCTGAAGAGAGCTGGGACCACAGTCTCAAAGAAAACCATTAGTAACACACTACGCCTTCATGGATTAAAATCCTGCAGCGCACGCAAGGTCCCCCTGCTCAAGCCAGCGCATGTCCAGGCCCGTCTGAAGTTTGCCAGTGACCATCTGGATGATCCAGAGGAGGAATGGGAGAAGGTCATGTGGTCTGATGAGACAAAAATAGAGCTTTTTGGTCTAAACTCCACTCGCCGTGTTTGGAGGAAGAACAAGGATGAGTACAACCCCAAGAAGACCATCCCAACCATGAAGCATGGAGGTGGAAACATCATTCTTTGGGGATGCTTTTCTGCAAAGGGGACAGGACGACTGCACCGTATTGAGGGGAGGATGGATGGGGCCATGTATCGCGAGATCTTGGCCAACAACCTCCTTCCCTCAGTAAGAGCATTGAAGATGGGTCGTGGCTGGGTCTTCCAGCATGACAACGACCCGAAACACACAGCCAGGGCAACTAAGGAGTGGCTCCATAAGAAGCATCTCAAGGTCCTGGAGTGGCCTAGCCAGTCTCCAGACCTGAACCCAATAGAAAATCTTTGGAGGGAGCTGAAATTCCGTACTGCCCAGCGACAGCCCCGAAACCTGAAGGATCTGGAGAAGGTCTGTATGGAGGAGTGGGCCAAAATCCCTGCTGCAGTGTGTGCAAACCTGGTCAAGAACTACAGGAAACGTATGATCTCTGTAATTGCAAACAAAGGTTTCTTTACCAAATATTAAGTTCTGCTTTTCTGATGTATCAAATACTTATGTCATGCAATAAAATGCAAATGAATTACTTAAAAATCATGCAATGTGATTTTCTGGATTTTTGTTTTAGATTCCGTCACTCACAGTTGAAGAGTACCTATGATAAAAATTACAGACTTCTACATGCTTTGTAAGTGGGCAAACCTGCAAAATCGGCAGTGTATCAAATACTTGTTCTCCCCACCGTTTACACTTCCCTTACACCTAACCCTACCCTTAAACTTACCCATACCACCACACCTGTCCCTAACTTTACCTGTATCCCACCTCAATATCAGCAAAAGTGTTTTGCAATACAATATGAACACAATAAGTACATTGTACTTATTTTTTGATGGAAGTCAAGGCGACCTAATATAAGGTGGGACCGATACTTTTTGCCCATTTAATATGACATTTACTAGCAGGGTCTATCTGACAAAACAAACCAGTCAAACACTGACCCCATGAGTGCATCATTATCAAAATATTACATTTAAGAAGAGGTATTTCAAATCTGCAATTTCTGTTAAACTCTTCTTTCACTGAGCTGCAGGTGACAGAGAGCTCTGACATTCAGTGCATCCCAACCTTAATGAGTTGATGTTTTTCCATTTGATGCACTGACCTCCGGTCACGTCTTCCTCTTGCGGCTGTAGCTGGTGCTCTAATCTGTTATTAGTCTGTCTGGTTGTAAAAACAGCTTTATTATAATTCCTCATTTTCAGTTTCACTCATTTTGTCCTGATTAAAACTTTTTTCATTAATGTAGCAAAATTAGACAAAGTTTCATGTCCTAGGGGAACCTATAAAATCCTTTTCCTAATTAAGTAGTATTAGCAGTAAAGACATCATTGCAAGGTGGCTTTAATTACTTTTTGACATTAATAGCATGAGACTGGATGCAGATTTGTTGTTGATGGGCTAAATTTATATGATCATAATCACCTGCGTTCATTGGCCTTTTTTTCTTCTTCAGGCTGAATGAAAGTGAGAAACTCATCGACCAAAAATTTTATTGAGGCATCAGCAGTTTTCATTTTATTGACTGACTTCAGTTCAGAGCTGACATCTGATTAATTAGTTTTTATACTCCAAGGATGCTAATAAGGTCATTGTTGTTTTGTAGACACAACTAGTTTTTGGACATAATATTTAAAAGCATTGAAATTATACATCAAATAAAGCCAATTTTTGAGGTAAAAAAAAGTGGACAAATTAGCATAAACTAATGCGAGTTAAATAAATAATAATATGGTCAGATTTACGTTCCTTACATTCTTATGCTTCCTGTTCATTTCTATATGAGTTCATAAGTATTAACACAAGCAATATCTTCACACTAAAATAATGTAATGTTCCACAATCTACATCAAAGGGCTGTACTGACACCTAGTGGACAGTATGTTTAATAAGATCATTATTTTGTGATTTATAATTCAGCAACAAATTGCTCAGAAGAGTGCATAAAATAATTGCAAATGCATTGATATTTTGAATAGATTTGCTATTTATGGAACAACATATTAGCCTCCTGTTATCAATTCACTTATTTATTCACATTCCAAAACTTAATTGTTAAATAAACAGCTACTGTCCTCATTGTTAAGTGGTAATTCAGAGCTATTGATCATTCTTGACAATCAGTTAGCACAGTATACAAATGACAGTGATTGTGTGTGATGATGTAACCTTGTTTTTCAAATGCTTAGTCTGACTTGCCTGTTTGTCTATTTATAACAGCTGAACAGAGGAGAGGTATATTTACCTCCACACAGACCCATTTAAACAAACACAAGTTGTGCTAGCTTCATCAGGGGAGCCAGGGGTAAGTGAGACTGACCTGTATTTATGCTTGAGACTGCTAGGAGTATGTTACTGGTCTCTCTCAGTGAAGAATACTTTAATTGTGCACATGTATTGTCATAATGCTTACACCTATTTACTGTTTTAAATTCAAAGGTTGTCTAATGCAGAGTTTGAAGGTGCACGGTTATTATAAACAGTTTTCTTAGAAGTTCTGCTATTTGTATGGTCAAATAGCTCATCTAAGTAAAACAAATGTTTAGGTTTTGCTCACTCTTCTGGAAAACATGTAAATATTTATTCTGTGTAGTCTGAGAATTGTCTTTTTATCTGGTCTTATGTTGTGTCTAGCATCGAAAGACAAGTCTATAATCGTCTACACAATAGCAACACTGGAGCATTTCAGAAACTTGTTTCCTTTCAGTGTCTATTCCCTTGTTTCATTTCAGAGTCTATTTTCACACACAAGAAATATCAACAGTCATGGTAAGCTTCGAATTTCAAAGTTTCCATGCACTTCTGCTTTTAAACAATGTATTAAACAATTTACACTGCAAAAAATGCTTTTCTTACTTAGTATTTTTTGTCTTGTTTCCAGTCCAAATATCGAAAAATTCTTAAATCAAGATGCATTTACTAGATGAGTAAAACGACATGAGATATTGTGTCTTGTTTTCTGGGGTAATAAATCAAAAAAGTTGTTGCTTAAAAAAAGCAAAATTATCTGCCAGTGGGGTAAGAAAAATAATCTTAATTCAAACAGAGACATTTTTAAGATTATTTTGCTTACCCCATTGGCAGATAATTGAGCTTGTTTTAAGAAAAAAACTCACTTAATTTCATAATATCTTATGGCATTTTACTATAGTAAATGCATCTTGATTTAAGAATTTTAAGATATTTGGACGGGAAACAAGACAAAAATACTAAGTAGGAAAAGCATTTTTGCAGTGCAAGTACATCAATGTAGTTATCTTTGGATTGTCACCTTCAGGGCAAGAATAGAACCGCCAGCTCTGGTCTTCATCCACACTGTGAAAAATGTCATAACCAGCACTGCAAGATTCCCATAGACATCTCAATGTCCTGTGCCTTCATTTCCTGCCGGCTGAACTGCAGTGCAGCCTTCCATCTTTGTAAAGAGGATGAGCATCGTCTTCTCTGCCCTAAGGAAACTGTACCCTGCCTGAACTCTGGCTATGGCTGTCCCATGACCATGACTCGTCAAAGACTTGCCCAGCACTTAGAAGTGTGTCCTGCCAGTGTGATCACTTGTACCCTGGAATGGAACCGATGGCCTGTGAACGAGACCGATACCACCTTCTACAGAAATGCTGTCCAGGATCCAAACTGCATGAGTCAGTTGGACCTTGCTATGGCCCTTAGAGATCAGAAGCTTCTGTTTAGCTCAATTCAGATGAAGACACTCTTCCCTGAGTTGATTGAGAAGATGGAGGAGCCTGAAGTTCCACTAGATGGTGCTGTAGGAGGTGTTGATCCAGAGTGCTGGGAGTCTCCGAACTTAAACCTGGAAGAGATGTTGGAGAATAGACTTAATGGGGAAGAAGGACAAGAACTAACCCAAGAGGAGAGGCTGGCCCTTGCTAAGAGTAAAGATGTGGCCTGCTTGGAGAACTACGGGATGTGGGAGAGAATGTTTGCAAAGGAGAAGGAAGGATGCAAGCAAACTGTGACGAATTTAGAGGATAAATGTTGTCCGATTAAGGACAAGGAAGACCCAAGAGTGACCCCTCAGAATTCCCATGATGACATTGCCAGAACAGGTTTAGCTCCTTGGCAAGATGGCGTTCTTGACAGACTCGGTAAAGAAGTCAACGTGGGCGAGTATAATATGTATCTGGTGCACAACGGATGCATGCTTATCAACTTTGGTCAGCTGGCTGCTTGCACACCTAAAGAGAAGGATTTTGTTTATGGAAATTTAGAGCCAATTGAAGTTCAAACCATACACTCTTTCAACGTTCCAACCAGCTACAGAGCCAAGCGTAGCCACCTCAAGGATCCATCACAAATGGTTAAGAAGACACACCAGAATGTGGACACATCTGATTTAGGCATTGCTATTGAAGAGCTCCCAAAGGTGAATGAGGTAGAGGCAACACTTCTGTGTGCACTAGAAAGAGAACTGAAAGGTCATCAGATATGTGAGACTGTTGGAATTGACGGGCTACATGTTGACTGTGGCACCCAGACCTTTGACTTTCATTCTGCTCCATTCAAAAGTGATGCATCTTTGGCCAATGTTGTTGAGGACCAGCCACAAAACCTGCATTTGCAGATTCAGACCGAATGTGTGACTAGGAGACACAACAAATCTTGCTCAGCCTTTACTTACCTGTGCTGTCATGCCTTCAGGCGTGATGAATACCCCTGGCACTTTAGGAACGTGCATGGAGACATTCAGTCATGTCTTACTGGCTGGTTTTTACAGCGGTGCCCGCTGGCTTACCTTGGTTGCACCTTCAGCCAGAAGCAATTTCGACCATCTAAATATCAGGCTACCGTGAGCTATGATACAGATCTTAGCACTTTCATCTTACAACCAGAGGTGGCACCGTCACTTTACAAAGGAGTAAGAATCACTAACAGTGAACGCAAAAGAGCAAGGAATTTGGATTCTCTGAGCAGACTTCCTTTTGAGATTTTACAACACATAGTGAGTTTTCTGGATAGTGTGTCTTTAGGTCGTCTATCTCAAGTTTCCCAGTTAATGAGGGAGGTGTGCAGTACTATTCTTCAGCAAAAGGGTATGGTGTACCTCAAATGGGAGAAAAAGACATATTCTCATGGTGGATTCACCTGGAGGGCCCGAAAAAAGGTAAATGCTCATAGCATCAGTCAATACTCTTCAACTAATGCTAAGAAGAGTTCAAAGGCATAAAAAACAACAACGCTGTAATTATTCTCTGATTTTTTTTTTTTCCAAACCTGTATGCTGTTATTTTTCCTGTGGAACACAAAAGAATCTTTAAGCTGCTTTTTTGCCCCATTCAATGGCAATTTAATTACAACTGTAAGTTATTAAAAACATCATAAACCCAGTAAACAGAGAACGTTCCCCAAACATTAGTAAACGGTTCCACTTTGGTTATTTATTTCGGAACTAGTTCCAAACATTCTAGGAACATTCATTTTAGATTTTAATTTATAACCTTACACTAAAGCATGGCCAGGATTTTTTTTTTTTTTTTTTGTGTGTGTGTGTGTGTGCAATAACCTAATAAGATCATATACACAACATTCTCTAAAGGTTATATTAAGGTTTTATTTTCAAATTCAAAAACGGAAAGGCACCATAAAAGAAGTCCACATGATTCATGCACTGTATTCCAGTTCTTGTGAATGCTATAGTATAGCATATGTGAGGAAGACATATTATTATCAATATTGTTTAATTTTGTATTATTCATTTAATTATTCATAAAAAGATTCCCATGAGTCTCAAAATCATGTGCAGAGTCACAATCCAATATGGAAAAATTCTTTCCAGCCCGGTCTAATTTTATTTCAGGAACATTAGTGATGTTCCAGGGCATGATAAACATTCTAAGTACGTTGGTGCTCTGTTATTTGTTCTCTGAGGTATGTGGGTCAGAGAGGGCGTACATGGGTCATTTTACCCTCTCTGACCTCATGCCAGTCAGCTATACACTGTTAAAAGTTTGCTTTTGGATGACAGGTGGTCTCTCTGTCTCTCTCTCTCTCTCTCTCTCTCTCTAAGTTCATTGTTTGGGAAGCAATTGATCTTACTGTTTACCAGTAGGGGGTGTAACCTTCACTGAGGAAAGCCAATGAGAACAGCACTCTGGAATACCGATCACCATATTGATAAATTCATAAAAGGAACTGGACAGGCACATATATATATATATATATATATATATATATATTTTTTTTTTTTTTTTTTTTTCATTTTTGAACGAACTATCATCCAAAAATGAAATACATTTTTTTTATTTTTGGGTGAACTATCCCTTTAAGCATCACTTATATCATTGCATAAAAAAAATAACCAAATGGCATTTATTTCAAGTTTTATCTAAATCTAAAAATCTGTTTTGCTTGAAATGTATTTGAAATAAATGCCATTTGGTTATTTTTTTTATGCAATGATATAAGTGATGCTTAAAGGGATAGTTCACCCAAAAATGAAAATCTGTCTTCATTTACTCACCCTCAAGTTGTTCCAAACCTGTATGAGTTTCTTTCTTCTACTGAATACAAAAGAAGATATTTTGCAGAATGTCGGTGACCAAACAGTTGTGGGGCACCATTGACTTCCGTAGTATTTGTTTTTCCTACTATGGAAGTAAGTGGGGACTCACAATTGTCAATGGTTACTGATATTCTTCAAAATATCTTATTTTGTGTTGAACGGAGGAAAGAAATTGAACAACTTGAGGGTGAGTAAATGATGACAGAATTTTCATTTTTTGGTGAACTATCCCTATCAGTGTCCAAATATTTTTAGGACCGTAGCTTTCAGTCATTACAAAGCCTTACTGAAATTGCACTGATTTATATTGGACCCTTCTCATCTCTGTGCAGACATGGGAGTTCAGCAGTCTGTTCTCTCCAGTGGATAAATGGGTCTTTGAAGACATGCCCCCTATGGCAGAGCACCTGAAGGTCTGCCCTTTCTACCTGAAGGAGATTCGAAGTAAACCTGTGGCATTACCCAGCATGACAGATCTCCAGGAGAGAAGAGGAGAGCTCCAGACTCTTGTCAATAGTGTCCTCACTACTGTCAAGGCACACAGAGAATAAGAGATTGCTGTGTGGCGCAAGCTGTGGGGATATAAAATAAAAGCATGCTGCATGCACTGACCTCATCAAATATCTTCTAGATAAAATTGTTATAGTCAATGTTAAATTTTAAAGGGACAGTTCACTCAAAAAAAAACAAAAAAAAAAAACACTTACTGGTCATCATTCTGTCATCATTTACTCTCACACTTATGTTGGGGATGGTAGTTTGGGAAATTATTATTATTATTTATGTATTTATTGTCTATACAATGGAAATCAATAGTAACAAAGCTGTTCGGTCACCAGCACTCTTCAAAATATCTTATTTTGTATTCCACAGAAGAAACAAAGCCATAGAAGTCTGGAACAACATGAGGGTGAGTAAATGATGCAGAATTTACTTTTTTTCTTTCTTTTTTTTCAGTGGGCTATCCTGACAGAGCTTTGCTGACCTCTACTGGCAAAAAAATATACACTGTCATAAAAGCTTCAAAATAACCGTAATACTATAAATGCATTTACATTGGGATAGTGAAAATGCTTTTATTTTGAATTTAATACCTTAGTTTCATTACAAATTATACTATCATCATATAGCCATTAGCCAGTTTACAAAAAAATGAACATGACAATTAGAATGTCTTTGGTTTGTCCTACTTTCGGTTTAATGACAGTGGCACTCGAGTGTGTGTAAAATTAGATGTTAACACTTTACAATAAGTTTTCATTTGTTTAACTAACATGAACTCATATGAACAATATAATTCGGTTACTCTTTATTTTAAGGTGTCGTTACAGTGTAATTATATATTTAAGTACTGCAACATGTACTTACTATAGGGTTATTCTTCAATCTCTATTTGGTTGAGGGTTAGTTGCATGTAATTATGTATAATTTACTGTTATTACTATGGTAAGTACATGTAACATGTAACAAGGACACTGTAAAATAAAGTGTTATCTATCATTTTTTTTTTACAGAATTTATTAATCTTCGTTAATGTTGGTTAATAAAAATACTTGTTCACATGTTTGTTCATGTTAGTTCACAAGTGCATTGACTAACATTAACAAATACAACTTTTGATTTAACAAATGCTGTAAAGTATTGTTTAATGTTAGTTCAAGTTAACTAATATAGTTGACTAGTTGTGTTAATAATAATATTAACAAATGTGTTATTGTAAAGTGTTACTATCTGATCATGATTTGAGAATCTGTACAAAGGTTTACATGATCGATGTCACACATTTAACTATTTGATTAGTGATCTTAAATATTTCTTAAATTTATAACTGTTTTTATTTTTTAGATAATACGTTTATTTTCATTATAAAGTCATAAATTCCCATCATAAAGTTTATTGGTAACACTTTAGAATAATGGTCAGTCATCAATAAGTAACTATGCAGGAAGTAATACAGGACTAATGAGTAGTACTACATTAACACTTCAGCTACTACTGTTAACTAACATAGAAACAAGCTTAACTAATCAGTAAGTAATATCAATTTAGGATATAGTTCCTTATTAGGTAGTCAATAATTACTTAATGAGATTAGCCTCATTATTAACTACCTGACAAATTATAAAGAACATTATCGTGTGTCTGAGACGTAATCAGTCATCATTTTTAGTCTGAATATAATCATAAAATGCATCACTATTTACTCAAGTGTTACCTAGTGATCTGGACCATTATTTTAAAGTGAAAAACATATTTTGAAGATCTTGAAAAGTGACTAGGTACTTGAGTAATTAGTGATGCTTTTTATGACCATGTTGAGAGTAAAAAAAGACAATTGCTCACATCTCAGACACATTAATATTGTGATTCTTTATAATCTGTCATAGTTACCTATTAGTTCTTAATGATGCTAATATTATTCAGTAATTATTGATTACCTAATAAGGAACTATCTTAGTCCTAAATTCGATATTACTTACTGATTAGTTAAGCTTGTCTCTATATTAGTTAAAGGGATAGTTCACCCAAAAATGAAAATTCTGTCATTAATTCCTCACCCTCATGTCATTCCAAACCCGTAAGACATTCGTTCATCTTCGGAACACAAATGAAGATGTTTTTGATGAAATGCGAGAGCTCTCTTATCCCTCCATAGACAGCTATTTAATTAACACTTTCAAGGTCCAGAAAGGTAAAATGTTAAAATAGTCCATGTGACTCCAGTGGTTCAACCTTAATTTAGTAAAGCGACGAGAATACTTTTTGTGTGCAAAAACAAACAAAAATAATGACTTTGTTCAAAAATTTCGTTCTGGCCTGTGCCAGTCTGCTGCGCTGTTTACGCAGAATGTTTATCATGTCACATGGACTATTTTAACGATGTCTTTACTACCTTTCTGGGCCTTGAAAGTGGTCGTTGTGTTGCTGTCTATGTGGGGTCAGAGAGCTCTCGGATTTCATTAAAAATATCTTAATTTGTGTTCCGAAGATGAACGAAGGTCTTACGGGTTTGGAATGACATGAGGGTGAGTAATTAATGACAGAATTTTCATTTTTGGGTGAACTAACCCTTTAATAGTAGTAGCTGAAGTGTTAATGTAGTACTACTCATTAGTCCTGCATTACTTGCTGTAGTTACCTATTAATGACGGACCATTATTCTAAAGTGTTACCAGTTTATTCATCTCTTCCTCCAGTGCTGTCATAATTTTAGGTGTTGCAAAGTCCAGAAAGATTCTTCTTAGTCATATACATGCTACATTTTAAACACAGATTTATTTTTATTTTTTGCATTCCCCACATCGCCCAAAGTGACAATCGCCTGAAAAAGCTTTTACTTTATTCACTTTAAAATACAAAGTTGATAAACAAATGCCTTTGTTTCAATGCAATGAATATACAGTATCTATGAGTATGTTGCTCAATCTCTATTGCATCTCTGACACTTCTGGATTGCGTAGTTTATTGATGACCTCTGACAGCATGCGGTTACATAGGGCAGCGTAGGGGTTCAAGATCACAGCCTGCTGCCTGGCAAACTCACTGCCTAGAGCTGCTGCTCTCTCAAAGTCCACCCGAGCCTCCTCATCGCGACCCGTCAACCTGAGAAGGAGCCCACGCTGGACCAGAGCCTGGCAGGCTGATCGCCCAACGCCGCTGCTGAGAGAGATGGCACGCTCCAGATCTTCAACTGCACCTGAGATATATAGATCAGTTAAGTGAGATAACCCAAAAATGAGTTCCACGTTTGCCTTGGAACTGTATAATTTCCTTTCTTCCATGAAACCCAAAATTACCCCTCGGTTTTACAGACAAGGCTTAAACCTACTAGTCCCAGACTAAAATGCATGTTTTAACTGAAAGTAACTTAAAATATATCGTAAAATATGTCAATGCCATTGTCTCAAGATGCACACCAGTAATCTTTTTTAAGGCATGTTTATAAAAGCTACTTAAAGGGACAGTTCACCCAAAAATGAAAATTCTGTCATCATTTATTCACCCTCAAGTTGTTCCAAACCTGTATACATTTCTTTGTTCTGCTGTACATAAAGGAGGATATTTGGAAGAATGTTTGTAACCAAGCAGATCTCGCCCCCCATTGACTACCATAGTATTTTTCCCCCTACTATGGTAGTCAATGCGGGTGAGATCTGCTTGGTTACAAACATTCTTCCAAATATCCCCCTTGTGTACAGCAGAACAAAGAAATGTATACAGATTTGGAACAACTTGAGGGTGAGTAAATGATGACAGAATTTTCATTTTTTGGTGAACTATCCCTTTAAATGTCCTAATTGAACTAGGCCTAATACTGGCTTAATCTAAGCCTTGTCTGTGAAACCGGGCCTAGATCTTTTATATGGAAGCTTACTTCTGCCACAGAATAATTATTTAATTATTTAATTTATCTCACAATTCAGATTTTTTCCCTTGCAACTGAGTTTATATCATGCAAATCTGACTTTTTCCCCCTCCAAATTGTGAGATAAAAACAGATAATTGCAAGATGTTAACAATTGCGTGATATAAACTTACAATTATAAATAAAAGTCAAATTTGTGAGATAAAAAGATGATTACCTTCTTTTTATTATTACATGGTGGATACAAGCTTACATTTAACATCCCAGTCTCATTGGGGAAAAAAAAAAAAAAAAACTTGCCTGTGATGATTTTTTTTTTTTTGCAAAATGATAAATAGTTTTGCGACACTTTCAAAGGGAAATGTCCAGTGAGTAGCGCTAAAACTTGAAACAATGTGAATCTGGCAATATTTTATTAGGTTGGAAGTTGTATGTACAACCGTAGTTCTGAAACAAAATGTCTAAATGGCACTAAAAGGTTAAAAATAAAGGTTCCTAAAGGGGGTTTCGCAGCAACGCCATAGAAGAACAATGTTTGGTTCCCCAAAGATCCTTTTAGTGAACAGTTCTTAAAAGAACAATTTTTTTTTTTTTTTGTGAAGAACATCTTAAATATCTAAAGAACCTTTTGTGGAATTGAAAGTTTCCATGGATGTTAAAGGTTCTTTATGGATCCATTAATGTCAATGAAGAAACTTTATTTTTAAGAGTGCACTAAACCCTACTCTAAGCGATAGTGGTCAAACGTGAGATAAAAACACATTTGTTGAAGCAACCAAGCCATTTTAGCTGGCTTATACATGGCCAAACTCTTTTATCGTGACTTGCTTTTCACAGGATTCAAGCAATTTTACTATGTCAGAAAAGCTATACACATGGAGTTAGTTATGTGATGTGAACATCATAATGCATTTGTTTACAAATCATGCACTATTAAAAAGGTGTTTTGAGGTCATAAGTATTGTGCATGGAACTGCATGAAAATAAGTCTTAATTTATCGATAATTTGCCCCTGTGGGCTAATCATGATTTGTGTGAACAGGAATAAAAGTTGTTGTTTTACTGCCACTAGTGTACTTAGAATTTATTTCCACTATGGTCTCTGAATTTTAAAAAATGCAGAAATTAAAAATGGGAAACTTTCCAGCTGATTCTAGACGAGAGAACAAGAGACGTATCACCTTTCGTGTCTCCCTGCAGGCGTTTGGTTTGGGCTCGGTTGTTGTAGGCAGAAGCTCTTTGAGGCAGGATCCTGATGGCCTGGTTAAAATGCTGAAGAGCAGCAGACAGGTCTCCAGACTCAGCAGCCGAAATTCCTTCTAGTTCCAGATCTTTCACCTGTTTCACTAGCTCTGGGTCAAAAGCACTGTCTAGAGATAGACAGGAATGAAAGAAATACATAGAAGTGTTCACACTGAGAACACATCTTTATAGCATTTGAAACTCTCAAGTATGAAAGAAGTGATTTAAGTCCAAAAGTATATCTATCTATCTATCTATCTATCTATCTATCTATCTATCTATCTATCTATCTATCTATCTATCTATCTATCTATCTATCTATCTATCTATCTATCTATCTATCTATCTATCTAGTAATCTGATTATGGATCTTCATCTTACCATCATCTGTCAGATCATCTTCTTGATTTAATCCAGGAATATCTCCAAGAGGGCTGGTAGGGTTAAAGATGGCCTGTAAAACTGCTCTGTCATGAGCTGATGCCATTTCCTCTTGAAGAGTGGACTAAGATCCAAAATGAGGATTTTTAAATGGATTGCATTTTTATAGGAAAAGAGGAGTTCCCTGCAAAACACTCTCCAGTACTCCACACTAGCCAATCAGAAGAGGGGGTGGATGCAGGACTTTGAGATGGTCTGTGTTTGATTAAGTCTGTGGGATGTTAAGGCTATAAAAGCCTGGCATGCATACTGCTCAGTATAAGTTGTTGTGTGTAGCACCTTCAGACTTTTCTACAAACTGACAAGCTAAGAAAATCATTTGTAAAACTGCATAGCCTACTACTTAAAGGGATAGTTCACCCAATAATGAAAATTCTGTCATAATTTACTCATCCTCACATTGTTCCAAACCTGTATGAGTTTCTTCTGCTGAACACAAAAGAATATATTTTGAAGAATATGGGTAACCAAACAGTTCATTTTTGGGTGAACTATCCGTTTACGTGAACTACAAAAAATGAAATGAACTCATGTCTAGGCTACTTTTCCTTCAAGACAGGAAAAATGAGAAAAAGTCCAGAAAATGTGGTACTATTTTACAGTGCTACTTCTAGAAAGTTCCTGATGATTATTGTCCTCTACAGTACAGGCAATGTCGTGTAGACAACACTAATATAAAGAGGGGAATATCAAACAACAGCTTGCTTTAATAAATATAAATGAAGTATTGCATGCTACTGATTTACTTGGGTAAATTTGTGTAAAAATTGATTCTTTTTTATTATTTACCTGCTTAATGTGGTCCATGGGAGAAATTAGCCGTGTTTCCATTGTCGGGCCAAACGCGGGCGTGCTAGTGTGTGCCAGGGCCAGTCGTGTTTCCACTGTCACTTCCATGGCTTGATCGGGCCTCGTCGGGGCTTCCTCTGGGCCAACGTTTTTTTGGCCCGCTGAATACCTTGGTCCAAAGCGGGCCAGCTCGGGCTTGAGGAGTGGTTATGAACAAAGGAGGAGTTTATCTGAATTTGGAGATGGCAGTGCCGCGGATGATTTCATATACCAGCTAACATCAGCACTTTTAAAATCATTTTAGCTCAAAACTTTCAGACAGCAGCGAGTGTTTGGAATAACTTCTGTTTGTGATCCGATGTGGATTCTGATCACCGTATAAAGCAGAAATATTTATATGCGATGCAAAAGACTATGCACGCTAACCATTGCCAGAGTAAACATGGTAAATACGACCGCTTTTCCCTGGTACGCATGGAAACCTGTAGGGGGCACTGCCTGCTGCTCTCAGATAGACAATACAGATACTGTGGTAGAGAAACAGTTGCTCTATGTTCTCAGTTTAATTTAACATTAATATCTTCCCTCATCTAAACATATAAACAAATATGCACATATTTGTAAACAGTTAGCTGTATTAGATTGGTAAATATCCTGATTTAACATGATTTAGAAGTGATATTGTGCACAAATCGTGATAGTTTGTGTGAGAATGAACTTACTACAAAATGACAAAAATCTGAGAGAATGGGGAGAAAGCTGACATTATCCAACACAATTATAATTTCATGTTCTCTATAACTTGCATTTAGGAAGGCCATGAGAAGTGGGGTGTTAATGGGGCTCAGTGTGTGCTCACACAGACCAAATTGCAGCACATATTGTAGAATTGGTGCCACTTTGGCTTGGTGTGCTCATATTGTGACTGCAATGTGTGCAATTAGATTTTGTCCATGGCTCCTGCTTTTGGCCAGATTTAATCTTGCCTTGCCCACAAAAATGTGGGTCATTTCATGTCCTTTTAGTTCTATTATTCCCTACATAGTAACACAGAACAAAAATATAAAGTACATTTTTACATGGCTTATTCCAGAATCTGAAGAACCTCTTTCCACTACAGAAAAAAATATTTTATGCAATGGAACGGTTCCAGGCATGTTAAAGGTTCTTCTTGGCACCATCAATGCCAGTAACCTTTATTTTTAAGAGTGTAGTTTCATAGTCATATCTTACGGTGCATTGATATTTTCAGACTTGCATTTACCTTTGCAATGCTTGTTGTACTGTTGAATCTGTGAATGAAAAGCCGTAACAAAACAAAAGTAAAGAATGAGTACACGTTTACCCTCCAGCATTTTTGCACAATTGATGGCACTGAGGACCTAAATTCAATCTAAAACCAATTCAATTAATAGACTAAAGCATCCAGCGTTTTGGAAAATGGATAGATGGATAGTTGAATTATATAGTTGCCTCCTGTTGGAATGCCCAATATAGTTTTATTGTGTTCACTTGCATTGTGTTCACTAAATATGACATTTGGACCTTAGTTTGACGCATGATTGTTAGCCTTTCATAAGTTGTGGGGCACAGGCCTCCCATAAAAAAAGTGTCCCCATATTTCGATACTCATTTTGTTTTCTGTCTAATAAAGTATCCCATTTATTAGACTATTTAAAATCTTTTTGCAATTAATTCACAAATCAGATCAGTATACAACAATCTCCATCATCAGGCAATAATTTATTTAGGCAAGCAGCTTGGTGAGAAGGCAACAACTGTTGGCGCAATTATTAGAAAATGGAAGAAGTTCAAGATGACGGTCAATCTCCCTCGGTCTGGGGCACCATGCAAGATCTCACCTCGTGGGGCATCAATGATCATGAGGAAGGTGAGGGATCAGCCCAGAACTACACGGCAGGACCTGGTCAATGACCTGAAGAGAGCTGGGACCACAGTCTCAAAGAAAACCATTAGTAACACACTACGACGTCATGGATTAAAATCCTGCAGCGCACGCAAAGTCCCCCTGCTCAAGCCAGCGCATGTCCAGGCCCGTCTGAAGTTTGCCAATGACCATCTAGATGATCCAGAGGAGGAATGGGAGAAGGTCATGTGGTCTGATGAGACAAAAATAGAGCTTTTTGGTCTAAACTCCACTCGCCGTGTTTGGAGGAAGAAGAAGGATGAGTACAACCCCAAGAACACCATCCCAACTGTGAAGCATGGAGGTGGAAACATCATTCTTTGGAGATGCTTTTCTGCAAAGGGGACAGGACGACTGCACCGTATTGAGGGGAGGATGGATGGGGCCATGTATCGCGAGATCTTGGCCAACAACCTCCTTCCCTCAGTAAGAGCATTGAAGATGGGTCGTGGCTCCGTAAGAAGCATCTCAAGGTCCTGGAGTGTCCTAGCCAGTCTCTAGACCTGAACCCAATAGAAAATCTTTGGAGGGAGCTGAAAGTCCGTATTGCCCAGCAACAGCCCCGAAACCTGAAAGATCTGGAGAAGGTCTGTATGGAGGAGTGGGCCAAAATCCCTGCTGCAGTGTGTGCAAACCTGGTCAAGAACTACAGGAAACGTATGATCTCTGTAATTGCAAACAAAGGTTTCTGTACCAAATATTAAGTTCTGCTTTTCTGATGTATCAAATACTTATGTCATGCAATAAAATGCAAATTAATTACTTAAAAAATCATACAATGTGATTTTCTGGATTTTTTTTAGATTCCGTCACTAACAGTTGAAGAGTACCTATGATAAAAATTACAGACTTCTACATGCTTTGTAAGTGGGCAAACCTGCAAAATCGGCAGTGTATCAAATACTTGTTCTCCCCACTGTAACTTTAGTAGACTCATTTCGGTTTCTCCAAATAATTCAAATTTTATGTTACTATCTTCAAAATTATATGTGAGAATAAGGTTTAACATTCTACATTCCTTATTCTGCCTCTTTTTGTTTGAAGCATTGCCCACTGGCGATGTATGTGATTATTGCCTTAACCTGGAGTGGCTGGTGGGAAAGTGTTGCGTTTTCTCTCATAGCCACATGAGGGCAGCAGACCCCTTTTAATATTTGGACAGGACTGTACATTCCCACAGGAGTCTGGTGGGATTGCCTTATCACCATAAATACTCCTTTATATGGATCTATATTTTAATAGATACAAAGGTGTTTACTGTTTGACTGATTTTAATAATACAAATACTAAACTGCAAGAAAAAGGGGAACATTTTTATAAACAATGCTGTAAAGTGTCTAATAGTGCCTTACCTTCCCTCCTGACATAGAAATCTGAATGCCAATCGCCTTCAGTATATAAACTAAATTGCTGATAAGGACATTTGTCAGTGTTTTTCTGGACAAACTCTATTTGCCATGTGTTTAAAAAATAAAAAAAAACATGAACACATATTGCAGGAGCAGGATTACACAAGGGACTTCAGTGTAGTCATCATATTTTTTTAAAATAAATTATCCTGTTTATGTAAATGCATCTTTGCAAAAGGCCAGAGTTTCCGAACCATTTGCTGCATGCTACAAATAACTAATATGAAATAGCTGAGGTAATAAGTCAAGCACAAAATGCAACTGTCAGCAAAAAAAGCCATGCTAATCTGAACGCATTTGTATTATGGACATTAAATCAACATGACTTTTTCTGTATTTATACTCTCCATACAGGTATATATTCATACATCTTCGATTAACAACAACCACATTAGTACTTACACTGGAGGACACACAATGTGATTTCTCAAGTGTAGTTCAATGGAAATGTTTGAGCTCAGCATGTAAGCTGTTAGACGGTACCATATTCTCTTTCAAAGGGATCGTTGGATCAGATCACTCCCTGGACACCTTGTGAAAAACACTGATGATGACAAATGAACATGGAACACAAATCACGTCCCTTTGCCCCTCTACATCTGATCTGTCCAACACATGCACATCACTCACGCATAAATTAGCATGTATTTACATAGCAAACCAGGTAGATTAAATCTCTTATTCAAAGTAGCTTCTGCCTATTAGAAGCAGAGACTGTCCATGACATGACATGCCTAAGTTTTCAACAGCGGGACACTTATAGGCTCAATAAAATATGATTTTTCATCTTTAGCGAGCATATATATATATTCAATCATGACAACTCTTGGAACTCTCTCAACTCTCTTAGCATGTTATTGAATATGGCAGCGTTAATGTATTTGGTCTTGGCAGACTGGATCTGCTATGCTGCTGCTGCAGAGCTAATAGATATACAGACACGCTGCTGTGAGCATGTAAGATATGCCACTGCTGCATAAATAGACATACATAAATCCTGTAGCAGATCTAGGCAGGTGGAGCTGGGGGAGGTGGAGGGTTTCAGAGGAACTCTGATAGTGTGCTGCAGGACTAGCTTACAGCAAACAACGAACCAGACTATTTAAATGTTGAGCAAGCAATCTCACTGGCTGCAGGATCAGCAGAGGCTAATCAGCTTGTGCCATGTGGTAATGATGTGATTGCTTGCAGACTGCATGTAAAGGACCTATCAGCTCTAGAGTTTATATATATATATATATATATATATGTAATGTGTGTGTATACACTGGTCAGGCATAACATTATGACCACCTTCCTAATATTGTGTTGGTCCCCCTTTTGCTGCCAAAACAGCCCTGACCTGTTAGCAGCAGATCCTTTAAGTCCTGTAAGTTGCAAGGTGAGGCCTCCATGGATCGGACTTGTTTGTTCAGCACAATTGTTTGATTGGATTGAGATCTGGGGAATTTGGAGGCCAAGTCAAAACCTCAAACTCGTTGTTGTGCTCCTCAAATCATTCCTGAACCATTTTTGCTTTGTGGCAGGGCACATTATCCTGCTGAAAGAGGCCACAGCCACCAGGGAATACCATTTCCATGAAAGGGTGTACATGGTCCGCAACAATGCTTAGGTAGGTGGTACATGTCAAAGTAACATCCACATGGATGGCAGGACCCAAGGTTTCCCAGCAGAACATTGTCCAAAGCATCACACTGCCTCCGCCGGCTTGCCTTCTTCCTATAGTGCATCCTGGTGTCATGTGTTTCCCAGGTAAGCAACGCACACGCACCCGGCCATCCATGTGATGTAAAAGAAAACACGATTCATCAGACCAGGCCACCTTCTTCCATTGCTTCATGGTCCAGTTCTGATGCTCACGTGCCCACTGTTGGCGCTTTGGCGGTGGACAGGGGTCAGCATGGGCGCCCTGACTGGTCTGCGTCTATGCAGCCCCATACGAAAACAAACTGCGATGCACTGTGTATTCTGACTCCTTTCTATCAGAACCAGCATTAACTTCTTGAGCAATTTGAGCTACAGTAGCTCGTCTGTTTGATCGGACCACACGGGCCAGCCTTCGCTCCCCACGTGCATTATTGAGCCTTGGCCGCCCATGACCCTGTCGCCGGTTCACCACTGTTCCTTCCTTGGACCACTTTTGATAGATACTGACCACTGCAGACCGGGAACACACCACAAGAGCTGCAGTTTTGGAGATGCTCAAAACATCACTTTAGAACTAGTAATGAAGGAACATTGAGTCGCTTCATTGATACACTCATTATGTAGAGTACAGTATTATGGTAATATGAGAGAGAAGATCGACTTAACGAGTGTATTACCTGCGTCTGATATAGTATTCATTCTTCAGGTCGATGTCCATTATATCTATTATAAAAAATCAGTTTGAATGTCCACTGAGGAAAGCAATATCTTTGTCTTTGTCCTTTTAAAAGATTTCCCAAGACAGCGCTAAAACAACTTCCTTGTTTACAACCCTTCACTCATAAAGACAGTCTTTGTCATCTGTCTTAGACCATCTAATGGTTTAATGATGTCACTGAAGTCGAAATCACAATTACTAACGGACCCTTTTCTCAATATATAATTGAATTAGGCAGTTATATAAAGTTGTTCTTAAGTTTTCTGTACTTAAGTTCTGCACTCTAATGTTCAGCTAATTGTATTTAATATAAATTCAAACTATAATAGATTTTCATTTGATTGCAATTAATATGAAATTAAACGTCTGAAAATATTACATATAGTTAGTAATGTTACATTCTACACCTGTCCCGGACTCCATTTCCCAGAATCCTCCCTGTCTCACACCTGAACTCACTTCCTCATCATATTTCCCGCTCTCCCCGGATTCCCTGCACCTGGTCCTCGTCATTTGCACTCCCTTTATATTGAACTCACTCCCAGCACTCCTTGTCCGTTCTTGAATGTTATGATTGTATGGCGTATGGCGTATGGCGTATGGCGTATGGCGTATGGCGTATGGCGTATGGCGTATGGCGTATGGCGTATGGCGTATGGCGTATGGCGTATGGCGTATGGCGATTGCTTTGTTCCTCGTGTGAATAAACCTGTCTTTTGTGGAAGCTCCGAATCTCCTCTTCCCTGCTGCACTACACACCCGTAACAAGTATATTATTTGAAGTATATTTTTCCATAATAAGTAGGCCTATTTGTTTTAAAAGTATGCTACATTCAACTTCTTTTTCACTTTATGTTCTCAGAACAAAAAGTATTTAAGTATTTGGTTGGGACAGGTTGTTTGATATTTTTATTTTGTATTTTTTATGTTACCTTTTACATTTTTGTATGCTATAATTTGTTTGCTGTTTAAATGGAGCTGAAAAGCCTATTGTCAGGTTCGAAATGCGATAAATTACTCCATATATAATAACCCAAATTATGTCACATGTTGTGTGTTGAATAAACTATTTTTTTCCTGCAATAATGGTGGAAATGTTCAATTGCTTTTTGAAGTCAAGACTTTAAAAATATATGCTTATGAAATGTCCACTGGAATAAAAAGTGTGATAACTAACTCTGGTCTCCCCTGTACTATATACCCTACATAAGCTACATATATAATGATTAAAGATGTCAGTATTTAATCTACTGCATTTCTCAGCCCAGCATGACAGACTGAAAATACAAACGAGCTGACGATTAATTTATAAATTTGCATAATATTAGCAGCATCAAACATGCAACACAGCTTGGTGGCAGGACACAATCTTATTATAGCTGAAAGTAATTACATGAAAGAGAGTGAAATTCACAGTGTAAACCAGAAAAAATGTGAATTGGAAACATCTGTGACTCAAATAAATGGTATTGAAATTGAATATAAAATGAGGAGTACTTGAAACTCAAAACCAGTGTATTAACAAGTGAGAATTATGTTTTTATATGGTTACTTTACTACATCTGCTTAGATCCACATGAGGGAGCTACTGTATCTCAGCCACTTTATTAGGTACACAGCCAATCACATGGCAGTAAATCAATGCATTTAGGCATGTAGCCATGGTCAAGACGATCTGCTGAAGTTCAAGCTGAACATCAGAATGGGGAAGAAAGATGATTTAAGTGACTTTGAACATGGCATGGTTTTTGATGCCAGACAGGCTGATCAAACTCAGAAACTGATAATCTACTGGGATTTTCACGCACAACCATCTCTAGAGTATACCAACCTGATCTCACAGCAATTTGTACGTATTTGATGAGGTGGCTAATTTGTACAACTTCACTCGTACGAATTCGTACGATTTTTTTGCTAAATCGTACGTATTTGACGAGTTGGTCAATTCATATGATTTTGTACCAATGACCTACCCCTAACCCCGCCCCTAAAACCTACCCATCACTCCAGTATAGACAAATCATACGAATCCATACGCGTGAGGTCATACGAATTCGTACAAATTAGCCACCTCGTACAAATATGTACGAATTGGTCGTGAGATAGTGTTGGGTATACAGAGAATGGACCGAAAAAGAGAAAATATCCAGTGAGCAGCAGTTCTGTGGGTGAAAAGGCTTTGTTGATGCCAGAGGTTAGAGGACAATTGCCAGGTTCAAACTGATAGAAAGGCAACAGTAACACAAATAACCACTTGTTACAGCCGATGTAGGCTACTGTATGCAGAAGAGCACCTCTGAACGCACAACATTTTGAACCTTGAAGCAGATGGGCTACAGCAGCAAAAGACCACACAGGGTGCCACTCCTGTCAGTTAAGAACAGCAAACTGAGGCTACAGTTTGGCTCAACAAAATTTAACAATGTTGAAATATGTTGCCTGGTCTGATGAGTCTCGATTTCTGCTGCGACATTCAGATGGTAGGGTCATAATTTGGCATAAACAACATAAAAGCATGGATCCATCCTGCCTTGTATCAACGGTTCAGGCTGCGTCTGGTGGTGTAATGTTGTGTGGGATATTTTCTTGGTACACTTTGGGCCCCTTAGTACCAATTGAGCATTGTGTAAACACCACTGCCTTCCTGAGTATTGTTACTGGCCATCCCTTTATGACCACCGTGTACCCATCTTCTAATGGCTACTTCCAGTAGGATAACACACAATGTCACAAAGCTCAGATCATCTCAAACTGGTTTCTTGAACATGACGGTGAGTTCACTATACTCAAATGGCCTCCACAGTCACCAGATCTCAATCCAATAGAGCAACTTTGGGATGTAGTGGAATGGGAGATTCACATCATGAATGTGCAGCTGACAAATCTGCAGTATGCTATCATGTCAATATGGACCAAAATCTCAGTTAAATGCTTCTAGCACCTTATGAATTTATGCCATGAAGAATTAAGGCAGTTCTGAAGGCAAGGTGTACCTAATAAAGTGGCCGGTGAGTAAGATCTCACCATGTGCATTTTATGATGGTGCCGTATATGCTATTTAGTTTTCGAATAATGCACTACTGCCACAAAACAGCCAGCTCAATGCCTCAAACCTCAGTATTCAAGAGAGCGCTTGCATATGTGTGTGTGTGCAAATACATGGCCTGTGTGCATATTTGTACCGTTTTGTCCTTTGTCCCATGTGGTACTGTGTGAATGTGAACATTAGCAGGATGCTATTACCGCAAATGTCACTGCATCAGCGCCACTTTTCCTGATTGTCAATACCAGCTGACATCTGTGCGTTCACAGACAATAAAACCAAGCCAGAGGAGATTGAACATGGCTGCAGGACAAGAGGGAAATTAAGAAGGAATAAAGGAAAGTTGACCTTAGAGACAGATGCTAGCTTTGGTGTTCATTCAAACCGGAGTCAAACTGAACATTTCTCATTTATTTTTAACTGGGGAGTGAAGAAAACACACATATCTCATTAAAACAAGTATAGATTCACACATGCTGAGAGTCTAAATTGTCATATGGAAAGCGGGGTGAGAACACAGCTGTCTCTATCTGACGTGTTTGGAGAGCTGCTGTGGTTGAACTTTATTTGAAGCATTATGTTGAGGTCAGTAAGATTTTTAATTATGGTAACACTTTACAATCACAGGACATGACTAATCATGTACTAATACCTTTACTTCAACATGAACTCATGAATAGTGAAGATATGAACTAATCATTAACCAATGAAGAGCTATCCTTAACTACGACTGGAGTCATATGGATTCATGCATGAATAACAGCAGCCATAACATGTACAGTACATGTTTGATAATTAATGCATTAATTATAATTTAGGGGTAAACTAAATCAATCAGGCTCCATAAGAAGGAATAAGAAATAGTTTGACTTTGAAATCAAATTTTAAACAATTTATTATTGTCATCATTTAAACTATTGACATCAGCAGCTTCATCATAAACATTACTGAATGGCACAGGATTAGTTTGTCATTATTTTCACTGATCCTCCTTATCAAACATAGAAAATACTAAATCCACTAATAATTTATCTTAAAAGGTTTCAATCTGTTTTGTGATATTCTCTTTCCCATCAAACTAAACCTACTGTAACTTTACAACAGTTCCTGAGAATTCGGTTCCCAAAAAATAACCAAACAGGAAACATGCAGTAAGGTCAGGGAACGTTTGCTGGGATCAGTACAGTTCACTCTCTATCCAGACACAGGCAGTGACGATACTGTACCTCCGTTCTCTGACCACACAACATCACTTAACTGAATACTAGTTTTACTAGTACATGTGTATTTGATAGTAAGTTTATGATAAATCATGAGCTGAATTTGGTAAGTAAACAGTGAATTAATTATGATGTGCCCCCTCAAGTAAAGTCATGACAAAATAATGCGTTAACAAGCCATTAGTTGATGTTAGTGTATGGTTAGTTAATAATGCGTTCATTGTGATGTGCCCCCTCAAGTAAAGTTATGACACGATGCACTTACAAATCATTAACTAAAATATGAATAAACATATACACTAAGAATCCTTATTCCTTTACACCTCTGGTATAACAAATCAAAGATACATTTTTGCAGTTCTTTTATTTTGATTTATATAATTAAACCTATACGGACTTAAAAGAAAGCCCAACCATACCTGTAAAGACACACATAAGGCACGTTTACATGTAAAATAGGGCGCGTCCATAAGCTAATGCTAATCAAAGCATATACATTTAAACAAAAAATACAGTTAATTACTGCACATAACCTCCTGAAAAATCCCAATACAACACACATGCAAACATGTCTTTAATTATTAATTTGGTTTACCAAAGCAGTCAAAATGTATTTGATTAAAATGCCAGCATTACCGTAGGAACACAACTAACACGCCAGGAGCACCAAGTGCGCAACTAATGAGTGTCCCACCAGAAACAAACAGGACATACTGTAGTTCCGGGAAGAAAAGTAGCTATGACTAAACATAAATAAACTCTAAAAATCTCTAAAAAGAAAACGGTTAAGATCAAATTAAATTTATTAGTGGTAGTTAAAAGTCTATTTTCCACATTTGATTAGACAGATCTGTGTAATTAAATAATTCAATAATCATGTGACATTCCAATTATTTTTCACATAGCTGCAGATGGCACATTATGATATTACAGTTTAAATTATGACAGTATTAAATCACGTTTTATTCAGATTCAAATGACTTCTTATTATTCTTACAGAGCCTGATTGATTTAATTTACATGTTAATTAATGCATTAATTATCAAACATGTACTAACATTTAGTTAAGGCTGCTGTTATTCTTGCATGAATCCATATGACTCCTGTTGTAGTTAAGGATAGCTCTTCTTTGGTTCATGATTAGTTCATATCTTCACTAATCATGAGTTTATGTTGAAGTAACTAATTCAGGTATTAGTACATGATTATTCATGTCCTGTTATTGTAAAGTGTTACCTTAATTATTTCTTTATTCAGCAATGATTCAATTAATTGATCAAAAGTTGAAAAAAAAAACTTGTGTGATATTTCACTCGTTACTCGTGTGATATTGCTTATATATCATGATGTAAATGTGAGGATGTTTTCACACTGGCAATTTAGTTCGAAATGTGGCACGGTTCACATGAAACATTTAGCGCTTTTCCACTGCATGGTAATGCTTGGTACAGCTCGGCTTAGCTCGCTTCGCTTTTCCACTGCGTGGTATGACTCGGTTCGGCACGGCACGGCTCGGCTCGCTTTGGTTTTCCACTGCAGTTAGCACCGCTTTAAAGTGGGTGGGATTATAGAATGATCGTTGTAATTGTGCCACCTCTACTTCTCTGCATGTGGATGTTTTTAACTACAAGACGAAGAAGTTTTTTTTCAAAGGAGGCTGATGGCAGCAAAACAAAACACTGCTAAAAACAAGAGAGTCTTAGGCACTCGTACAACAAAGCGCAGATGACGACATCACTTGATTTGCTCGACGGCACATAAGGGTAAACTAATCTTGTATTTAGCAATGTGTTTAGGGTCTCAATCACTATATCACTTTCACAAAAGCATATAATGGTAGTGACGGTAGTGACGATTTTCTCGGAACAATCAGTGATCTGCAGTGTTTACACATCACTTTTTAGTATCGGTACGGCACGCTTGGAACCTCAACCGAGGTGGTACTATTTAAGCAAACCGCACCGAGCCGCACCATGCAGTGGAAAAGCGCCAAAAAGTGAGCCGTACCGAACTGTACCATGCAGTGGAAAAGCGCCAATTGGTAATGTGAAAGCTGTCATGTGGACCCGGGTGAGCTGAGCTCAGGGGTACCGAACCCGAGACTGCCTGAAGGAGGTTGAACTTGTGCTCGAGCTGTGGCGCGATTCACGTGAATGTGAAAGCAACACGGACTCGGGTGCGCAAGAAAAGTAATCTGCGCGTGCGTTTTATCAGATGATGTATTTAGTTCAATAAAACACATGTAAGGGATGATAGTGTTGATGATTTACCTTGGATACGAGCAAGAGTGAGCCTGCAGTGTATTTGAGCACCGGCGGGAACAATCGCGCTCTGACGCGGACCACAACAAATGTGCCCAGTGTAAAAATGCCTAAAACGGGCATTTTTGCCCCATATCTTGAATTTTATGGACATTCTAACTGCATTCTAAAGGCTCCATCACACAGTGAGTTGTTGCCCTGCGTCATATTCTTCATCAATCAACTGTATGAAATGTAAGATGACCTAAGCAGGTCTGGGGTGGGGCAAGTGCGTTAAATGCGTTAATAATTTTAACACATTATTTTTTACCGTTACTAATTAATCTAATTAACGCGTTAAATCGACAGCCCTAGTATAAATACATCTCTCACATTAAAAAAAAGATCACACTCAACACATTAACAGGTTTCTCTCCTATTCCATCACGTTCTCAGTTCTGAGAGCGTCTGTTCTTTGTTATTTTCTGTTGCTAACGTCATGGTGTGGATATCATTTTAATCCAGAGGGACTCTTGCTGTGTATTGACTCTGTGTGAGAATCTGACATCAAAGCCTTGACTAGCTAATCCATGCCTGCCCCATGGAGTTGAACAGAGGTTTGGAAGTGTGGATACCTGGGCGGCAGAGCTGTAGATACTAGTGCGGAGCAGAGGGGTGGCCGTCACTTGGCTATGCAGGGGCATTTTGAGCGGGATTAGAGCAGAGTAATCCTCTCAACGAAGACGCGGTGAGAAATACATACACACCAACGCACATATGTACAGGGGTTGAGCTGATAAACAGTAAATACTGGCTCTGTTCCAAACCCTACACACTCAAAAAATAATGGTTCCACTTAGAACTAAAATCAGCTGACGCCATCTTACCAACCACAAATGTTTTGAACGGTACTGACACATTTTATACTTGGACTGTTTTCAATTTTTTATGTACCGTATATGTATGTTCATTAAAACATGCAAGTGACAGTCAAGTGATTTTCATTTCATTCATTTCATTTAATTTCATTTTCTGTATGTATATACAGTGAATCAGATGGAAGTACTTTTTTCAGAATTGAAAAAAGTTATTTATAATAAACTTTATATATATATATATTTTTTTTTTTTTTTTATATATATATAGTGCTGGGCAATCGATTAATCGCGATTAATCGCATCCCAAAAACAAGTTTGTGTTTACATAATATATGTGTGTGTACTGTGTATAATTATTATTATATATATAAATACACACACACATGCATGTATATATTTAAGAAAAATATGTTATATTCATATATAAAATATTTATATTTATATATAAGATAAATTATGTAAATATATATACAGTATATACATATACAGCAAATATTTCTTAAATATATACATGAAGGAGTGTGTATTTATATATACATAATAATTATACACAGTACAAACATATATATATTATGTAAACACAAACTTTTATTTTGGATACGATTAATCAAATTTTTTAATAATATTATTTAACTTATAATATTATTTATTTATAATAAACATTGCCTTGACTCTGCTTTTTGTAATGCATTCTGGAATTGTATTATCAGCAAAAGATACATGCAATACCGCCCCAGTGTTTTCACACTTTAGTCTTTAAGGGTGTGTTCGCACTTGCCATGTTGGTTTGATTAAAACGAACCCTGTTGCGATTGCTCTGTTAGTGTGGTTCATTTGAACATGTGTAAACGCTGCCATCTGAACCCTGGTGCGATTGCTTTTGTTAGTTCGGTTTATTTGAATTGTGAACGGTGCCATCCGAACCCTGGTGCGCACCAGACAAATGGACCGAGACCGCTGAAAAGATGGGTCTCGGTCCGCTTCCAAACGAACTCTGGCGCGGTTCGAATGAAATATGAATGGATCAAAGACATGTATAGGAACCAAAAACGGGACATGATGTCACAAGATTTGACCCTAAAAAAGACAAAATACTCAAGCAATCATGCTCAATATGTTTTTTCTCGTCATAGACGTGATGTTGCCCATCACAGTTTGGTGTAGGCATCAGAACCACGTCTCCTAGTAGCAGATCTTTGTTTGTGTGTGTGAGACGGAGGGATTCCTGCCACTGTTTTGACTATTTTACACATTTTATAAGCTCTTCACGAGTTCTCAGCTGGTCAAAATACCATCATATGTAGGCTACGCCATTTAGCCCAGCACACTGCATTGTTTTGGATTTTCGGTAAGTTCCGTCATAAAATATATGTAATAAAAGCCAACCAATCAGGTTGTGAACATATTCCTGTGCCTTTAGGTTCGGTATCTTTAGGTTTGGTGTTAAAATGCCACTGTGAACAACACGGTCTCACTCCTATTCGTCACATATTGACGCTTGGTCAGTTCCCTTCGGCGTCACTTTTTAATGCACAGGGTACCCCTTCAGCGTCGTTTTTCGGCGCACAGTACTCTATTGATTTCAATGAGAAACCTTTGGCGTCATATAAAGACGCGTTAGGCATGGTTATCGTCATGATGAAATTATATATTGGGTTATGATTTTGCCATTATGACATGGAGTGTGATTCTCAATTTAATCAGCCAGCATAATTTTATTTACATTTAACGTTATTTTCATTTTTTATTTACGCTATTCAGACACGTTTTGAACACGTAACCCAACCCCATCCCTAAACCTACCCATTTGTGTATTATAAAAAAAACAAGATATAACAGGCAGATATGACTGCAGCCACAATTTATTCAAAAAGTACAAATATTCCAAGTGTTCCAAGGCCAAACGATTGATTTGTGTGAAGAAAAAAACAATCAGCGTCGAGTCCACCCGCCGAAGATCATGAACACAACAACACATTTCAAAAATTGCCGCCGGAAGAAACGTTACGTCAGCTTTGACAGCATTGGCTGTCGTATGTCTCGTGACCAACTGCGTCATTACGTCAGCTTTAATTTTAAAATGCCATTGGCTCTCACGTGTCTCGTGACCGATCGCGTCATGCTAAAGAGTCGGGTGTATCATTTGAATGAGATATGACTGAGTGGAGTGTGTGTGTTCACGGAGCGGCTGGTTGGATCATCATTTCAGCGATTAAAACATTAAGATCAACTCTGTTCTTCACATAAAGATATCGTATGACTTCAGAAGACTTGGAATGCTACATGAGTTAATACTTTTATACTGTTTTTGGTCAGTTTTTGCAATAAATACCTGTGACTGTACTTTTATTTGCCTGTTACGTGTTTTATATTGTTCAGAAGTGGGTAGGTTTAGGGTAGGAGTGGGGTTAGTTGCTCCAAAATATAAAAGTAGCCTATAAATATTCATAAAATCATGTCTACTTTTACAAATGCAAAGAATTAAATGCATCTTGATCTGGGCAAACAACTGAAATCAATGGAGTAACTTACCCTGTGCATCGGAAAACGACGCTAAAGGGGCACCATGTGCGTTAAAAAGTGACGCCGAAGGGAACTGACTAAGCGTCAATATGTGACGAATAGGAGTGAGACCGTGTTGCTGTGAACGCTAAGCGGACCAGGATTAAGTGTTTTTTGTTTTGTATTGTTTTTTTGTATTGTTCTACAAGTGTGAACACACCCTAAAAGAACCACATTCAGACCCCTTTAAATGGACCAAAAAGCTAGTGAGCAGAGTGAGGAAAAAACTGATTATCTTTGCATTTAGACTGGTCTTGTGCCTTTTTATTTATTTATTAAAATGATACATTTCTCCTAAAATAATTTTTCTCAATATTTCTTCACTTTTGTGTGACATTGAAAGGCAGTCTGATGAAATGCTGAAGGCTTCTTTTTCTGATTTAAATATTTTAATATTAATTCAGTATTTACAATTAACACATTTTTGACTTGTATATTATATTATATTATATTATATTATAATGCCCCTCATCTGTAATGTAAACTGTTATAGTCCAAAATATTTTGAAGTATCCACACCAAACAAGATGTTCCCAGTTCTGATTGCTTTAAAGGCATCTGAGATCATTTGGAGCAGTCACATATACATCAAAATTCATTCAGTCTGCTCTCAGATCAGCCAGCATTTTCTGCTTACTTTTTGGAACAGCCTTCGCATCATGAATGCTGTCTAGCTAGGCAGCTCACTGTCTGAAACAGAGCCATGGATTTCCACTACAGACAGCACTCTGTTTAACTGAAATCTTAAAAGCTCTTGCTATAGGTCTCTTGTGAGTGATGACGGCGATTCTGCAGCGATTCAGACATTAATTAAGTCAATGCATTAAAGTTAAGAAAGTATGAAGATAGATAGCAATCAAACTCTGCCTTGCCACAACACTTAACACATACAGACACACTTTGTAAGAAAATGTGACTGAGATTTTTTTTTTTTTTGTAAAGTGCATGGTGAGTGATGTGTCATTACACAGCATGAACAATTTATGATTCACCTAAAAAACTGCTGAATTAAAGTGGAACTATCTGAAGAAAACAGTCAAAAACACAGCCTATTTTTGCTCTCACGTTTCAACAGAACAAGCCTTTGAGATAAAAGTGCAAATTAGGTTTTATTCAGTCTCTTTTTTTATCCCACAAAAAGTTTCACAGATAAAAATTAATTTACTTTATCAAATGCTTGAAGCATCCAAACTATTACTGATAAATCACTGAACATTAATCATTTAATTTTGAGTTTCAGATTTAATTACACAAAACAGGTACTGGCCCTGATAAAACCTGCTTGATCTAGAGGATTTGGTTTGATTAAACGAATAGTTCATACAATAATAAAACTCTATCTTTATTTACTCAAACTCAAGTTGTTCCAAACCCATACAATGTCTATTTTCTGTGGAATTTTGACAAATCTTTACTCAGATGTTTCCATACAGTATCATTGTGAAAAAAATAAGTGTGCACTTGTAGTGTATTTCAAATCTTAAAAGTATATTTTTTAACAAACTGTACTTGCAGGTAACACAAAATTCATGAAATAAAGGCCACTTAAGTGAACTTAAAGAGAGCACACTTTCATGACTATGTTTCTTAACACACTTAAGTACACTTGGTAATAATGCCAAATTAAAAGTTTTACTTTAAGTCTTTTGTCGTACAGAAGTACACATATTTTGATGTGTTGAATAACACACTAAGGGCCAGGTTTACTAAACGGCAAATTAGAGTGAGAGCGCAATTCCATAAAAGCGCTGATGGGAGTGGACAGTTCTGCGTGTGATCTGGATCATTTCCATAATGACTTTTTTTGGGCGGTAAATATTAGCGCAAAACACCAGTAAATTGACGAGCGCAAACCTTTGTAAATCATCTTGCATGATTCATTTAAATACTCTTCTCTCATGAAATTTGCGCCTGAAAGAGAAACTCCTACAAATGCATATGCAATAAGGTCAGCCGCAAAAATAACCCTGTCCACGCCTTTTCAGCGCTAATTTATCACTGTGTGTCTTTAGTAAATCCTGACAGTAGTTTTTTAATGCCAAAAGAGGGTTTGCGCTGTTGCAAGCTGTTAGTAAATCTGGCCCACAAGCACATGTAGGTACATGTTGATTATAATTTTAACTATTATTTGATATTACATTTAAAGTTAATATTTTAATTGTACTAAATTGCAACGACACAATTACAAATAATTACAATGTTTAAATACATGACAGACATTTTTCAATAGAAATGACAATAAAGTATTAGTAAAGTATTTTTGTTTACCATAAATGATTGTTAGTACATCCAACAGTACACTTTAACAATATTTCAAAGACAACAAAATAAATTATGAAATTACATAGAAAAACACTCTTAAACTATAGGCTAGTTGTCTGTCCCTTTAAATGCAAATGAGCTGCTGCTCCCCGCCCCCCTTCCAGTGGCTTCTTTACACAAGCTTCGGATACAACGTCAACAACAAAACAAATCTCACTCAGCCTAAATGTCAGAAATAACCAGTTGTGGAGTGCAGCCTTATGTTTGAACCAGAGTCGGACACAGATGGAGAGGTCACAACTTTTAGACTGCACCTGGACATTTCTGAATGGTTAGTGGATGTTACGTTGATTCAACTCATCGACTAGCATGTACCGTCATGTTAATCTATAAATTGTTGTATAGGTGTTCGTGTGGGAACGTAACACGTCCGTCACCCGACTATACAATGCATAATAAATGTGCGTTTATGAATTACGCGGACGGTGAGCGTTTTCGGGATAAAACTAACGATACAGCTCTAGTCTCTGTGAATACAGTCAGAGACTATGGTAACTTTAGCCATATTAGCCGTACAGCATTCTAGAAAGCTCATTCAGAAAGGAAATTTGCAAACATTCACAAAATATGAAGTGCCATCCTTACATGTTCTGGATATGAAGTTAGAGCACAAAGCGTTAGTATTGACCTATCCTTCAGAAACAACTTTTTCGCAAATACAGCGTTGTACTGACCCTCATTGGTGAAGCAGTCATGCGTAAAATGATTTAAGCAAATATATAACATTTTACCGACATTCTTTGGCACATTTCCTTCAAAAATGAAATTCATCCACGGTGTCCTCAGTGGCTTGGATGCCGGGAGTCTATGGAGACTCATATGTTCGTTGGTACATCCAACAACAGAACATTTGTAAAGTTTTTTTGGCACAGACATTTTAATACTCTTGCTAGCTGATACAGCGAGTAAACAGAAATGGCGTCTCTGTGCTTCTCACTCAGGGGTGTGTCTATGCTTATAGGGCAGATCATCAACAGTCATGGGCGGGGTTTCCCTACTCTTACGTAGGAGTAGTGGGAAATGGGAGATTGATAATAATTGATGGGGATTATAAAAAAGAATTGGGTGGATTTTTACCATTATAGGCTTGTTGTTTGCACACACTGTGGACACACATCTGTGTTCAAACACCTTATAAAAGTGAATTTTGCAATATGTCCCCTTTAAATATACTGTATTCTTTTAAATTATATTATGATTGACTTCTTTTTCACAACAGTTGATACTGACCACATCTATTAATCTACAAAAAGGATATTATATATTTATACAGTATATATTTTCCACATATTTTTACTTATATACATTCCAATTATTTGAAAGTCATAAAATATATTTGCTTGAAGAAAAGTTTATTTTTGTGTTTGATGGAAGGAAAAACTTTAACTCTTTTGAATTAAGTTCCTTTAATGTACAAATAGCACACGACAATACATTTCAAGAAATTCACCAAGCACTCATTAAAAGGATGAACCCTGACCTCATATCTTAGTCCTTGCCGTAGGCTCCAGCTGCTAGATGTGTGATTTTTTTTTTTCTCACTATATGATTCAAGTGGCAATCACAGATTCAAGTAGCAATCATCTATTTGATGACCTGTCATGTTATAAATTTCATGTAGATTTGATTTGAGTGTATACAGTGATATGTGTATATTTACATATAGCCAACAACAACATTTCAGTGAAAATGCTGAGTGGCTAGTAACTTTGGAAAACCACTAGCCACAGTGGCTGGTGAGCAAAAAAGTTAATGTCAAGCCCTGCTCCAAGATATTTAAAGGGGACCTATTATGCCTCTTTTTAAAAGATGTAAAACAAGTCTGTGATGTCCCCAGAGTGTGTATGTGAAGTTTTAGCTCAAAATACCCCACAGATAATTTTTTTATAGCATGTTAAAATTTGCATTGGGTGAGCAAAAACATTTTTGTGTGCGTCCCTTTAAATACAAATGAGCTGGTGCTCCGGGCCCCCTTTTAAGAAGAGGGCATGATTAACACGGAAAGGGATTTCAAATGATTTCTCTGGTGTGGTCAAAAACATATACACCTGTCTTCTAAAGGAAGACATCCTAAAGGAATTGATCTCATCAGGCTTGCGATCTTTCCAAATCTTATACTGGAAGTTCTTCCGTAATTACTTCGTTAGGCAAGAAAGGCGGTACATGAGAGACAGTGCTCTTTATTGCAGGAGCCGATAATGGCTTGCGGAACAGCAGCAGTGAGACTCCCTGCGTGAGTTTCCCGCCCTGATCAGACGGGGTCTGAGGGGCTTTCGCTGGGAGCTGGAAGTGGTAGTAACTGTGGCGTTTTCCAAAGGGATCCCAATTCGTCGGTGATGTCCGACGTACGGAAAATGCCTGCAGGTCCTCTACCCTCTTGATGGAGGCCAATGCAGTCAGGAGTACTGTCTTCCAAGACAGAATTTTTAACTCTGCTGACTGCAAAGGCTCAAAGGGCGCTCTCTGTAGTGCAGTTAGCACCAGAGTTAAGTCCCAAGAGGGTAAAGAGTCTCCTCGCCCCCCTCAGGAACCTGACGATCAGATCGTGCTTCCCTAAGGACTTACCATTAACCATGTCATGATTTGCGGCAATAGCGGCAATAAACTTTGAGGGTGGAGGGAGACAGCCTTCGCTCCAACCCATCTTGTAGGAAGGAAAGCACAGAACTGATCGAGCATCTTCGGGGGTCTTCTCGCCGAGAAGAACACCATTCAACGAACAGGTTCCACTTCAATGCATAGAGGCGCCTCGTAGAGGGAGCTCTAGCGGAAGTGATGGTGTCTACCACAGCCTGTGGTAGGCCACCTAGAACCTCCGCGTCCCGTCCAGGGACCAGACATGGAGTTTCCAGAGGTCCGGACGCGGGTGCCATAAGTCAAGAGGTCCTTCCTCAGAGGAATGGGCCAAGGAGGTGCTGTCACGAGAAGCACTAGTTCCGGGAACCAAGTCTGGTTGGGCCAATACGGGGTGACCAACAGGACTTGCTCCTCGTACTCCCTGACTTTGCACAGTGTCTGTGCGAGAAGGCTCACTGGGGAAAACGCATATTTGCGTAGGCCCCGGGGCCAGCTGTGCACCAGAGCATCCGAGCCGAGGGTCCCCTCGGTCAGGGAGTAAAACAGCTGGCAGTGAGACGTGTCCTGGGCGACAAACAGGTCTACCTGTGCGGTCCCGAAGCGACTCCAGATCAACTGGACCACCTGGGGATGGAGTCTCCACTCTCCCGGGAGCACTGGCTGTCGTGAGAGCTCGTCGGCTGCATGATTGAGCAGGCCCGGAATGTGAATGGCACGAAGCGACCTCAGATGCTTCTGACTCCATAAGAGGAGATGGCGGGCGAGTTGTGACATGCTACGGGAGTGTAGACCACCCTGTGTGTTGATGTACGCAACGGCCGCAGTGTTGTCCGAACGGACCAGAATGTGCTTGCCTTGTAGCGGCCCTTTGAGACGGCCCAGTGCAAGATAAACTGCTAACAACTCCAAGCAATTGATATGCCATTGCAGTTGAGGCCCCATCCACAGACCCGAAACTGCAAGCCCGTTGTACGTGGCCCCCCAGCCGGTGGATGAGGGATCCGTGCCAGGCTCCCAGTGACCGTGCAAGCGGGACCAACGGAACCACAGATGTACCCGCAGCGGGGCAGCGCAGCGGCGTGCAGGGACCCGACTCAGACGGCATAGCGGCCCGAAGTGGGGTCTGAGTGTGCAGTGCAACACTTACCTGCTTCTGCTGAGGGGGCGCACGGGTGTGAGGAGGCCTCTTGTGTGCGTCCTGAGCACAGCCAGCACCCCCTGCTGGCGATTGGAGAGGCGCCGGAGGGTGACAAGGCATGGGAGCGTCGTACACCGCCAAGCGCGCTCTCTTGGCACCCAGAGATTTTGGAAACTGCTCTTTTGGTGAAAATTTGGGTACCGCTGGCACCCAACAGAAATCAAACAGAAATCAAATGCAAACCAAGGATTCTCTCCCGGCCCTCCTCCGGGAGAAGGAGTGGTGCTGCTACCACCTCCTGAAGAGCAGTTCCCTCCATCTCTGGGCGGCCCGTCTCAGGGTCTCTTACGACAGCGTTTGCCACCTGGCTTGGCAGCGGCCTGAGCGAGCAGGACGTCCTTCCCACGGCCGGCTCCACGCCGACCCCCTGGTGTAGGCTGCTGCTGGGCCTTGGCGGGAGCGGGAGCGGGGGCGGCGGTGGGCGGACGCCCTCAGCGACGAGCAGGCGGAGGCGCTGCGACCGGCGGCTGGGTGGAGGCAGCAGCTGACCGCCGTGGCAGGATGTGCTTGATGGCCTCCGTCTGCTTCTGGGCAGCCGAGAACTGCTGGGCAAAGCTCTCGACCGCGTCGCCGAACAACCCGGCCGAGGAGATGGGGGAGTCCAGGAACCGATATTTATCGGTCTCCCTCATGTCGGCCAGGTTGAGCCAGAGGTGTCGCTCCTGGACCACAAGCCTGGACATCGCCTGACCAATGGAACGGGCGGTGACTTTTGTCGCCCAGAGGGCGAGGTCTGTCGCCGTCCAGAGCTCCTGGAGGAGCTCTGGGTCAGGCCTACCCTCATGCATGTCCATGAGTGCCTGGGCTTGGTGTACCTGGAGCAACGCCATGGCATGCAAAGCGGACGCAGCCTGCCCACAGGCCTTGTAAGCCTTCCCAGTCAGACTGGAAGAGAACTTACAGGCCTTGGAGGGGTGGTGCGGGACACCGCGCCAGATGGAAGTGGACGCCAGACACAGTTGCATCACGTTCCACCGGCGGGATTCCCACGTACCCCTTGGCTGGCCTGCCGTCAAGGGTAGTGAGGAGGGAGTAGCCACTCGGCCGGTTTCTGGCAGAAAAAGGTGCCATCTACGACCTCGTGAGCTCCTCATGCACCTCCGGGAAGAATGGCACTGGGGCGGGATGGTGAGAACCAGCGCAACCCGCCCCGAGAAACCAATCGTCCAACCTAGAAGGCCTGGGACACGGTGGAGGGTTCCACACGAGCCCGACCTTTTCGGCGGCCCGGGAAAGCATAGCCGTCAACTCAGGGTCCGACTCGGCCACCGTGACTCTCCCAGAGGGAGGCAGCGCAGCCGAATCTTCATCCTCCGAGGACTGGAACTCCCCCTCCGATGCAGCAATCGACATGTGTTCATCTGCTGGAGCCCCGAAGGTCACCACTGGACGTCCATGGGAGGGGCCAGCGGTTTCCTCCGGAAGCTCTACAGGCTGCGGCGCTTCAGAGGGAATAGGGGCCCGCGGAGGCTGGCTTGGCAGGTTTGCCCTAAACGTGATCCTCAGGTCACCCTGGCTATTCGTCGAAGTAGGTCTATTCTGCTGGGCAGGAATAGCACTAGATCGAGGCATAGGTAAGGGGACTCTACCCTCCCGAAGGTAGGCAAGTCTCGACCTAAGCGCCGAGATAGTCATGTTCCCGCAGTGGGAACATGAACTATCCACAAAAGCTGCCTTAGCGTGCTGAATGCCCAGGCACGTGAGGCAATGATTGTGACCGTCAGCTGGCGACAGGGAACGACCGCATCCAGAAACGCACGGGTGGAATGACATCTTGAAAAAGACGCAGTGTCACACCTGTGTTGCTCTTTTAGAGGAAACCGCTCTTTTAATAGTGCTGAAGCACCCAGGGACAACCGTGGCAGAATCAAGTCTGTCTTCATCAACGCCGTTCGGCTCCGAAGTGAATGACAAAGGTGCGCTGCATCTCCTTCCACTTTATATCCGCGGTGCGGGGCGGAATGCGCGATGCAAATCTCGCACGCCAATGGCCATTGGCCCGTTCTCTATACCTCGAAGCTGATAGGGGCTCCCAGAAGTGATCCCAATTCGTTGGTGACGTCCGACGTACGTCGAACGTGACCGACTGAAAGGGAACTCTATGCACAATGTGTGTAAAAGTGTTACACTGAAAAAAGAACTGGAGATCTACAGTGACGGGTTGTGCATGGTATTACAGCTACAAACAGACACAGAGCACACCTTGATCCACAAGTAAACCAAGAGTGTCCTTTTTGTAGACAAGAAGAAACTGTTTTTCATTCATTTTTAAATTGTGAAAGATTGATCCCACTTTTTAATACACTGGAAAGATCGTGTCATAGACTCATGGGACAAGTGTTTAAACCAGTGGTTTTTATATATGGTTCTAAATATCAAGATATATCTTTCTAATAGAAAGAGACTCTCATTTTACTGAATTGTTTAGCAAAATTGGCAATATGGTTATCACGAAAAAGAAAATTGAATGGTGAAGAATCGAACGATGTTGTCATGATTTTAATTGGATTAATTTCAATCCCGTGTAAACTGAGTTTGCATATTATAAATTGATTGAGAATACAGAGATGTTTAAATTCAAGTGGGGTATTAATAATTCTATTTGTGAGGTTACTTCTGATGGTCTTCTAAATTTGTATGTTTGAATTGTGTTTTTTTATATTTAAAGACTTTGTAAGATCTGTGATTTTGTTTAAGAAAAATGGGTAACACTTTAGAATACTGTTCCATCATTAATGGATAACTACAGAGGAACAAGTGAGTAACGGAGTATTAACACTTTAGTAACTACTATTAACTAACAAGAAACTCTGATTAATAAATTAGTAAGTAATAGTGCTTAGTCCCATGTGGTAGTTCACTATTAGCTAATCAGTAACTACTATTTTTTTCATACCTCCCAGAGAACTAATAGGAACTACTATATACAGGTTCATAATTAATGAATAATGCATAATGTATAATTAATTCTAAAGTGAAGGTCATAGTAACCCATTAGTAATGACTCAAGTGTTACTAAATCCTTCAGAAGGAACTACTAATTATTTGGATCAGGATTCTAAAGTGAAAAACATATTAACGCTGTAGTAATGACTGAAGTCATTGTAAACTTTTGACGTTTTTTGTAAGGTTTTGGATAGTAGTGACTCAAGTGTTACTACATCCTTCTATAGGAATTACTAGTTATTTGGGTCAGTATTCTAAAGTGAATATCATGGTAACCCACTAGTAATTACTTAAGTGTTACTATCCAAAACCTTACAAAAACCTCAAAAGCTTACAATAATTTCAGTAATTACACAGAGTTATTATGTTTTTCACTTTAGAATACTGATCCAAATCATTAGTAATTCCTTTAGAATGATGTAGTAACACTTGAGTCATTACTAGTGGGTTACCATTACCTTCACTTTAGAATTAATTATATATATATTACATTATTCATGTTAATTATGAATCTGTATATAGTAGTTCTTAGTAGTTCTTCCTCTGTGAGTTATAAAAAAAATAGCAGTTATTGATTAGCTAATAGTGAACTACCACATTCAACTGAGCGCTATTATTTACTAATTCGTTAATCAGAGTTTCTTGTTAGTTAATAGTAGTTACTAGAATGTTAAAAGTGTGTTACTCATTTGTTACTGTGTAGTTATTCATTAATGAAGGAACAGTATTCTAAAGTGTTACCGAAAAATGTTGTTGTGTTTCTCTTCATGATTCAATAGATTATTGTAAATTAAAGAAGAACATACAAGTCTCTCTCTCTCTCTCTCTCTCTCTCTCTCTCTGCGTGTGTGTGTGTGTGTTCATCTCTGTACCTCAGTCTCCCCACAGGCGGCTGATCATTTTGAGGTCAACGTTTTAAGCATACACAAGCACTGTGAAAGAATAGTGCTCTGGAGATTCTTTTATTAGAAGTGAATGAGATTTTTCTCACTTTGAGGTTACATGATTGCTCACTCTTTTTTGCCTAAGGGTGAACGCAGGCTGTCAACATAAAAGAGTAAAATAAATGTGGCACACTTTGCTGCTAATAGACTGCTGCTAATAAGTCATCATGTTAATAGCTTGGATTTGATTTTGAAGTCCAAATTATCTTGCCCCCACTGGTGTCATATTTACAAGCAGAATAATTCATAAAATTATAAACTTGTGATGGATGGAACATTTAAAACTAAAATTCTCTCCTCCACCCTATCAAGGTTATGGCCTCCTGCCATTAGTATTCAAGAATCAACAATGTGACTTTTATAGATGAAATGGCCTAAATGTCTGCTTTGTGTGACTGGGTGGACATTTTATGCTTTATGAATTTTGTCAGGCATGATAAAACAATAAAACATCAAGCTATGCATGTTAAAGGAGAACAGAACCCACCGATTAAAATGCCTGTTGTTATATAAATGTGATTGAATTCCCATTTACATTCAATACAAAGTTTATCACAGCAAATTTTTGGTGTTACAGTTTCTAGGCTGGTTGTTTAATACCAATGTTTTTAAACAGAAAACTTTTAATTAATTTTTAATATATGTACTGTACATTTGCAAAACACATGTGCCTGGTTTCCAGACTAAAATGCATGTTTGAGCTGTTTTAACTGATAGCAACTTGCATTGACATATCTGACATTAAAATATGTCAGTACCATTGTTTTGTCTCAAGATGCACACCAATTTTTTTTTCTTTTTTTTTTCTTTCTATAAGGCACGTTAATTAAAGCTACTTAATTAAATATTTAATTTAATTAAATTCCCTAATAAGGCCTATTCCTTGCTTAATCTCATTTTATTTTTTCAATTTATTACACTTAATCAAATGCTGTGGGCACAAATGGTACTCCTTTCATTGAGTGATTTGTTAATGAATGCAAATTAGTGAAACAGATCCACAGATTGAATAAACACAAATATGCTTTGATCCCTATAAGTGTTAAGTGACAGAAAAAAAACTCAAACTATGGGATTAAACGTAAGCAAATCATTACCCTAAACAAACTGTGTCCTGAACCTTAAATTCTAAATTCACGTAGAGTATGGAGGTATAAAGGCAATATCAATCCAATGCTAACATAACATCCTGTTTACTGGGATGCTTTCATCTGGTGGGTTTTTAGATGGACCCTTTGTTACCTGTGATATTCCACAATCCTTTATATTCAGTTCTGCTGATGTTGGAAAGGGTTGGTGGAATTGGTTGACATAAATTCATAAATTTCAACATATGGAACAAAAGCTCAGATTTACATGGAAGAGATAGCTTTTATGACTTGTTGCTTTACTGGGTCACTTAAACTCTATTTGATTATTATTATTATTATTATTATTATTATTTTCTTTTTTTTTTTTTTTTAATCATTAGACATGTTGTCCTGCTATATCAGTGAAATAGGAATGCCATTGCTTACAATTGCTTGCCTTAAGTGTCTTTTATAAGTTCGGAGTGACTATTTACACTAAGTGCAAATAGCCTGTCTTGTTGGTAAAGGTTATCATCACTGACTCCACCCACCATTGTCTGATTGGGCCAGACACAATTACAAAAGAACCCATTCACTAACAGAAACACTGGCGTGGAGAGTAAAGACAGGGCACATTATTTGTTCTATTCCCATCTCATATCAGAGAAATGTCTAAATAGTTTAAACATAATTATATTGAACGTTCAAAGTAAAAAGTTTCATGACGATAAAGTTATTGACGCAAAGATTTCTCATTAGAAGCAATGGGGTTCTTTTGCAATATAGAGGGTATGCACGTGACGTCACCGTCGGCCGGAGTGACTGCGGTTACGCCCACTGAGTGGCAAAAGGTTTTCAGCTTGAATGCCGTGGAAAACACACAAAACACAGCTCAAACGGGAAAGAGCTTTGAGATTGTCTGTACAAACAGATTTGACAAGAAATCTGAGGTATATTTTTAAAGACTGCCGAAAACTACAGAGAAGAGAAGCAAATGGATCGCCGCAGTTCGAAACAACTGGACTCCAGGCAGCGAAACGTGGATTTGCAGTTATCATTTTGTCTCAATATGTTGAGTTTGGGGGTAAAATCATACCCTATATAGGCTATTGTATTGTTACATATTGTATTGACAACTCATCAATTAAATATTTACCATCTTATATTCTGCATAATTGGATGTTTTTAAATAAACACTGACAAAAACTCAAGGGGTGGAGGAAGTACTGAATCTCAATACTTAAGTAAAAGTACAAATAACCAGAGATATATTTACTTTAGTAAAAGTAGAAGTACCACAATGACAACCCTACTTAAGTAAAAAGTAAAAAGTACCTCATTTTAAATGTACTTTAAGTATTAAAAGTAAAAGTACTTGCATAACTATTCATTCTCTTAATGTCTATATTCTAATAATTAAAACAAAAAAAACAAAACAAAAAAAAAAACGTATGGGCTGTGGCATTTTAATTATGTTAGTTTTGGGTTAATGTAATTGTGCTTACCATCTGTGACCCAGTTTACATTCTGACCAGTGTTCTATCAGCTTTGACGTATTTAAATCTGCATATTTATGATATTTTTACCTTTTATAAAGGGCATTTTTTCCCTAATCTTATTAAATATAGGCTATGCTTCAGCTTTCCTTTTATGTTCTCAAATTTGATCAATAAATTAAATTAGAATAAGACACTATAGGGCTGTTACCAATCAAATTAAATAATTTACGCTGAAAAATGACAACTGCATTAAATAATGTTATGAGATTGTTTTAAATATTTTTGAATATACAAATAAGAAATGTTGGAAAGAATGTTTAAACATGAAACTAAACTGCCAGAAGGTGGCAGCAGGTCTTAATGAGTGAGTGATTGAGTCGATTCGTTCAAACGGCTGATTCGTTCAAGAAGGAGGCAGTCATTTATTAACGGGTCACTGAATCTTTGATTCATTCAAAACGCTGAATCATTCAGTAGGCTACCACTGTTGCTGTGAGATGCGTTATGGTTCTGATGTGATCTTGGAAATATTTTCGCTGCTGAAATAGAACAAAAACAATATTGCATCTAAAATGTAAGTGACTTATTGTTAATTAATTGTTTATGGAACTGTCATATGAAATCAGTGTCACATTTTCAGTCGTGATGGTATTCATGAAAACAGCACTCTTGGTTGTGTGATGTTGCTTAACTGTATCATATGTTATAAATATAAAAACTCCACAATTTGTAACCATGTATGTTAACTGAGTTTCTTTGTGTGAGAGGCGCTCATTTGTTTTCGATTTCTCCTCATGAGGCTGCGTGAGCCTCAACAGTGCAAACTTGTTACCGTCAGTTCATTACATTATCCACTGTCGATCACCACTTACACTAAATGAATGTAGAATCATTCTTGCATTTTGGTGATTCCCTAGTTATTTTTGTTATTGACATTTTAATCAGCTTGTCCGGTCGGGCAAGTAAAATTCTCTTTCACTTGCCCCTTCAAAAAAATCCACTTGTCCCGGACAAGAATTAATGTCGAGCCCTGAAACTGATCATAAAATGTAACTTAATTGTAACGGAACGTTGTAGAAATGTGGTGGAGTAGAAAGTTTAATTATTGCTGCAAAATGTAACGAAGTAAAAGTCAAAAGTATGCACTATTGATTCTAATTAAGTAAAGTACAGATACGTGAAAAATGTACTTAAGTAAAGTAACGAAGTATTTGTACTTCGTTACATTCCACCACTGCAAAAACTATACAAGTTTTAGGGATGGACGGTATGACAATATATATAACATTGATATAAGTGATCACTCGGATTTAGACCTACCTATATTGTATTTATATAAAGCGTTCACAGGCAAATTTGTTTCATGTATTTCCCCGGCGTTGAAATCAGGCACATATAAATGGTAGGAAACATGATTCCTGGCTGTATGTCAATATCCATGGATCACTGGATCTTTGGTAAGTTGTAATGAACACTTATATTGAGTTCAACCTTTAGTTTAAACTGATAATCGTTTGTTTTACTCGCGTTTTCGCAGTTTCCCCTATTAAATCCAGTCACGCAGCAGCTCTTTTGCCACTCAGTCCGGCTGAGGTGGCGTGTTCCGGCGGGAAAGTGACGTCAATGCATACCCTCTATAGTGCTAGCGTCTTATTAGTGGTGTGCAAGGCTTGACCATGCTTTAGTTTCTAAGTGAGAAGGGATTGTGTTATGATGCTTTTTGTGAAGCCAGCCATCAATTTTGGACACAGCCATAGATTTGGTTAGACATGATTGGCGGGTGCTGTAATTGACATGTTAACAGGGAAAAATGATTGGCTGCCTGGCTTCTCAACCGAGGTTAAATAAGGAAAATGGTAATTCAACGGATGATAATAATACCTGGTGATACCCCATTTGTCATGATTATATTTGCTTTAGGTGATACACTTTATAATACACTTTAGTATTCAGGCTTATTTTATATGTTCAAATAATTCATTTATGCAAATGACCTCGAGCTGCAATAGATCATCCAGTTGAACTTGAGGACAGTGTGTTGACTGTGAACCCAAGAAAAGTGTGATTTATTACAGGACTACTTAAAAAGCTTCATCACTGCCAATGAAAATGGTTTGAATGCCCTCTAAAAACTAAATCTATTTGTCTCTGTGTCATCTTACAGCAAAATTATATGCAAATACAGAAACAAGAGCTTTTCTCAGTCAGAATAAAGAAATCAATGCTTTTGGGTTAGAAAGTCATAATTTATTACAATGTAATAACATTATAATAAAGTAATACATAATTGAACCCCATAATGTTTCTCCACTTTTCAAGTTAATTACAATTCATGAGATGACAAGAGGTACAACAGTCACTTTTTAACCTCAAAAAACTGACATCTGGAAAATGTGTCATATGCATTTTTAAACCAGTTTGCCAAGTTTTGTTAGAAGTGCAAATTGCATTAGGATTAGAGCTCTCATTTTATCTGTAATTATGGAGATATTAAAATGATTTTCACAAGTCCTCACATTGTTCCTGTCTACAAACAGATAACATAATTTGAGACCTTCAATATTTCACGTATTCTGAATTATCCCTTCATATTAATATTCTTCAGTTATCAGGCATCAACAATTTTCTGCCAACTGTTGCTCCACAACAGGATAGTTCACTAAAAAAATAAAATTAACCCTCACATCACTCCAAATCTGTTTAGCTGCTTTGAAATAATATTGTAAAAATCGCTTTACAACTAAACATGATTTGAACTGAATTTTGATCATAAAATGTCCACACTGACTGACTTATTTTTTTTTTTTAAATATCTTCTTTGGTGTTTCACAGAAGAAATATAAACTTTTGACTATGTAGCGTCATTTGACACATTTTGGATAAAATGCAAAGGTTTTAAACCTCTTGAGAGCTAATTCCACATTGATTCTGTTTCTGAAAGCCATTTATGGATTGCTGTTTCTTTCAGAAAAGGCCTCCATTTTATCCTCCCAAATTTGCTCTACTTCAACAGAACAAAACAAGACGTGCTTTCATACATGGATGCCTTTGAAGAAGTCTGTCAGACAGTCCTAAAATCTCCATATTAAACATATACAGACTAACCCTGCCTGTCGTTTACCTACCCAGGTTGGAAAATAAGATTTTCATGGTGGGACACACATTACATTGAAGCCACAAAGTAGAATGAATAGCCTGGGCCCAGAGCTTATTTAACAGTTGATGTCATGCACCTAGATCATTTGTCCAGGCGGGGTAACTCATTCGGAAAATGTAAAGTTCTTTTCAGCGATGAAGGATCTCTAATCGTCTAGCGGTGTGCAAGAGACATAGATTATGTCTCTCAGCCAGTCAATGCAATGGAAGAGTGCCCTGCAGTGTCTCTTGCTAGTGTCTGTGACAGGACTAAATTAATGGTATGACACATGCAATGTCACCTGAGCCTGAATCCCAATGTGAGCTAAAAGCGTGTTATACAAGAAGACTTGCATATGAATGCTAGATAAATTGGAATTCCTATTGTACACCACAGTAAAAGGAAATGTATACTGATCTTTGTCTTTCAAGGCACCGAGTTCATTAGTTGTCTGAGTTCGGTTCATTTGGCTGTTGTGAAATTGGTTTTCCGAACCTGAATGTGCACCATTGAAACAGGCTGTTTCAAAAGGTGGTCTATGTGGTTTGCAGTTGGACCGTCCTAAATCATGGAAGAGAACCACTATTGATGGCACATAATTTAAATCTTTGCACGGTCCTAGTCACACTTATTAATGTATAATGCCTTTCTCAAAGCTGCATGTCTCCAAATAAATTGCCTTTGCATCTCTCGCGGTACACAGGGAATATGGAAATGCTGTGCATGTAAAGTTTTGCTGGTAAATTAAAAATACTTTGTCTATTATTTGTTCAAATCAATAAATAGACACATCTGGATGGTTGCAGGCAGCCAATATCCAGTATTACCTCTTTCCCTGCCAACGTTTTTTTAATTTCATGGCCCCCAGAATATTTGAATATCTGAACGTGCAATATATCAAAAGAAAGAACAGACCCTCTGCTTTTAAACAACAAAAAAATATTCTAGCTTCATGCAAAAATCATGATTTTGGCAAAGACTATTCAGATCGGATTCAGAACGATGATCAAAACATGGAGTAGATCGAGTCCATCAACACCCCCAAACCTTGCACAGTCCTATAGCTCGTTCTGGGTCAACATTTCATTCAGTAACATTAGGCAGTTTTGATTTATATGCCGTTTAATGTTGAAGGTCACATTTGTTTAAATATGCATATGGTTACATATATGCTATCGCTTGTTTCTGTGTCTTCTTCCGACATGTTTTGATCAGGAGATTATGTACTCTTTCAGAAGATGCGTAATAGCGCCCCTTACAACATGGAAAGTTGGAAGCATTTTCTCACAAATGACGGAAATTTCTGTCACTGGTGGGGAAAGAGTTAATAGTGTTGATAAGAGTTTTGCTGTTTTCAGTTAATGCGTGAACAAAACTTCACTTAAAGTCAAAATGTCAAAATTAAATATGTGTTCTGAGTTTGTCATGCCACAGAAAAATGTGTTATTAACCACCCAGCCAAATTTTAATGATAAAAAAAAAACGCCAAGTAAATAAAATTAGCTTTATCAAAATCTTGAAAAAATAATTATCTGCTTTCAAAAGCTGGGGGCGAAGGCATAACTAGCTAGCTAACTATAGGCTGTAGTAACTAACAGTACTGACAGTAACTCGCGATTGAGCTGGCGAACTGATGCGAACTTGCTCTAGTTATTATAGTGTTAGGGGAGGGGCCATGCTCAGTGGCTCCAGTGCGTCATCAACAGTTATTATAGTGTTAGGGGAGGGGCCAGGCTCAGTGGCTCCAGTGCTCCATCAACAGTTATTATAGTGTTAGGGGAGGGGCCAGGCTCAGTGGCTCCAGTGTGTCATCGAGCCACCGTTTTAGCCCCGCCCAAGAAATCCTGAACACAGAAATGGTGAAAAAGTGTTTAATGGTCTAACAGTTCCACAATTCAGTACTACACAGTTCAGTCTTTGTAATGTGTTTCAGCAATACATTTCTAACATGTATAATGTGTTTAGAAACAAATCTCAGAATTGCCTTTACAGGAGCATTCTTTTATAGCGAGCCTCCCATCCAATAATAACAATAATATTTTGTGCTTTTGATGCTTTTAAAGATGCAGTCCGTAACTTTTGGCTCTCTAGCGGTTAATAAACAAAATGTCTCGGTTACTGACGTAACCTCGGTTCCCTGAGAGAAGAGAACGAGTATTGCGTAAATTAGCTTATGCTATGGGAAAAACTCCTTTTCTCGAGAATATTTTGCCAAAAATTATCCTTATAATTTTAAATATGTAAAACGCAGTGCAACTGCACAGCAGACCCAAGCGGAGCGTACTAGCGCGCTGATTGGCTGTGCTGCGGCAACTGCACGAACCTATGGCGAGGTGGCTGAAGCGTGCAAACCAATCGGGTCGCTTCGCGCCCAAAGCACGTCAACTACCGCCTAAATTTGCATGGCTAAGCTATAAAAGCCCATACTATGCCATAGGATTCAGATTTAATCTCCTTCAGCGGACTCACCCTTCGCTGACCTCCGGATTGTGAAGTCACCGCCGTCGACAAGCCTTCAGCGGAACTAGCTCCTGCCCTGCAGCTCTGAGGACACCGGATTCCTTCTTCTGGACTCCGCCTTCAGCCCTTGCTGTTCCAGCTGCGCCATCCAGAGTGTTCAATATCCTTTTATATCCTTACAAACTGTGTGTGTGTGTTCGCCACTGCAACACACACACTCACAAAAGAGCTGAGGCATTGTTTCAAATGCCTCATATATCCTGTCAGAGGTCCTCTCTTCGGCGGGGATCGTTACATTTCTTTGCACCCCCTGCTTAGGCCGTGATATGCGGTTAATGAACAAAACTGCATGTGCCTTGCGGAAGAGCATTGTAGCCAGAGCTAATGAGTAACGCAGGTACTGGGCTACTCTGCAGCGGTGGAGACCCGACTGGTCTAAAATAGTCAGAATATAAACTCTTATTATAGGAGTACCGTAGTGATTCAGGATAAGACAAAAACACGGTTTGGAAAATGGATTTATGATGTACTCGCTCATTATATAAATTTTGTAAAGTTTTAAACACAAAAAAAAAGTTACAGATTGCAGCTTTAATGTGGCTGGAGGTCAAAAAAAGTACATTTCGCAGCTTGGTACAATGTAAAAAAGAGACTGGAGGGTGGTGGAATCAAACACAGGTTTAGACCAAGCAATCAAACCAAGACAAACAGTCTTAAAGATCTCTGATGTTTATGCCCCGCCACCTTTGTGTACCGATAAACAGAGTGGGGTTATTCACAGGATCATTCAAGGGTAAACGCAGGCAAACACATGCATTGCACTTTACAGGCCCCTCATATAACAGACAGTAGGTTAAAATATAGGTTGAGGCAAACATTTTCACACGTGTGCATTCTTGCTTAAATCCAGTCCCCAATGGGTGGTAGTGCAGTTGTACACATGCACCAAATGAGGGTGCCCAAACACAAGGATAAGACACTGGAGACACTGTTGTTCTGAGGCAAAAGTTCATGTACTTGTATAACAGCTAAAATCTGTGTGTAAGATGTAGCATATTGCCAGACCTCTGACTAAATGTCTAAGATTGTTTAATTTAGATTACACCACAATACATAATAAACGAAATAATAATGCAGACTCCGGTTGAACAGAAAATACTATTGACTATTGAAAATAAAAATTGATTTTTGTCTGCCCAACATAAGTACAGACTGTTACTATTCAATAGAAACATAATTTGGGAAACAAAGAACAGTTATTTTTGTCGATATTTTGTGCTACTAAAAGACTAAAAAACCTTTCAATCTCTTTCAAGGATTTAATGCCATCATACTGATGATTCCAGTCAGGTCTTGGCATTTTTGTATCAGACAGTCAATGAATGAACTGTAAGCAGCCTGAGACTATAAGTAAACCATATTAATCTCAATAAACACATCACCTGTAGCAACACTAACTGGACCTCCAGTGACGGGAAATTCAAGCAGCAACCAAAACACAACACCACACAAATATATCAACTCAAAGCCAAAACACTTTCCCCCCCCCACCACACACATGATTCATTGTTTTTGAAATCCCCCAATCTGTATTGTCAGAGCATCATCAACCAGATCTAGCTGCTTGACTCACCAGACACACCACACGTTCACTAAATGATCAAGGCTGAGAGCTAGATGATTGTGGCATTTTAATTGTTGGGACAGCTCAAAGCAAACCACTTACACCAACAACAAAACCCTATAATTACATCAACTCCCATATTAGTGAGTATTAAATAGTATGTTTTGAAATACAACAGCTTTACAGTGATTAGTGAAAGTAGACACTGAAAGGAAAGTCTTTTTAAAATTATTATATGGTAAGCATGATGAAGTGTGGACTATCACACCTGTGCTGTTATCTGAGCACCACTGCTTCCCACGGGAATCTCATTTTTTTTTTTCTCTTTCTCTCTCTCTCTCTCTCTCTCTCTCTCTCTCTCTCTCTGTTCCTTATTGGCACAAATCTGGAAAATCACTTTTTCAAATATCTAGTGAGCTATGGTCAGAAATAATCTAATATCTAATACATTTTTATATTTTTAGAATTTTATCTGAACTGCTTAACAGTACAGTCATTTCAGAGACAGTCCAGATGGAGCAACCCAGAAAGTCCAGGTCATGAGTCACACTTGCATAGCTGGCATTTTGACAATCAGCATAAAGTCTGGTCCACTTCGCAGCTTATTCTGGCCAAGAACCGCCCACAGGAATAGAACATCTGACAATGGTAAAGTCATCAACCAACCACAGTTTGGTTTTTATAAGGTGTTTAGGTTTGGGTCAATCTGAAATAATCGACTGGTTTAAAAAGAAGATCATTCAAAATTTGGGATGGTAATCAGCAAATGTTTGTACAAAAAACAATTGTCTTAAGGATTAGTTCCTAGGTATATATGACTTTCTTCTTTCTGATGAACACAATCAGAGTTATATTAATAAATATCCTGGCTCTTCCAAGCTTTATAATACAAAGTAGCAGTGAACGGGGTTTACGAGTTTGAAGCTCAAAAAAGTGCATCCATCCATCATAAACATACTCCACACGGCTCCAGGGGGTTAATAAAGGCCTTCTGAAGCAATCGATGGGTTTGTGTAAGAAAAATATCCATATTTAAAACTTTATAAAGTAAAATATCAAGCTTCTTCCAGACCGCATTCCATATTCAACTTACGAAGAAAGTGTAACGCCTATGGTGTATACACCAGTGGTGTGCGGTGGTGTTTTAAAATGAGGAGGCAAAGTCCTCACATTTTTTAATATATCAAATGTAAATTTATGTCCCTGTTACACTTACATAAAAAAAGAGAGACCAAATACATTCTATTTTGTATTTTTACACTGTGTAATGTTCTATTCATTAAAACCAAGTATAAATTTAATCAAGTTAGTGTTTTACGCATTTTTATATTTGTTCCAAAATAATAAATAAAAGCTGCTAACAATTTAAACAATACATTTTCTTTGTGAATTAATGTTCAGCTTCTCTTTTTAATAGTCTACTTATTTTCAGCAGTCAACAAGCTTGTACACACTGGTCACATGTACCTTAAATTTCCCCAAGCTGATTGCTCACTAAAAAAACCCAGTCATTTTAACTTGACATAAAGCGGAGATAATTAAGTGGCTGAGTTGTTTACTTAATTATTAATTAGTCTTCCCATTAACGCCATCCTTGTCTTCATTCGGGGCGATACCAGAAGAGCATGCACGAAGGGATTTATCGCACGAACCAATCATAGCGCAATGGGGTCATTGCCTCCTCTCACGTGACTTATCCCCATTCATTTCAATTGCATCCCACAAAATTCACCGCACGCTTTAGTGGGTCAGTTAAAAGTCAATGGGCAGAGAGGAGGCGTGCCTCCCTCTGTAACTTCACCTGCGGGTGTCGCTGTTGCACAGTGTTACTTTATAAAAACTAGTGACTTTTACACTGTTTAATTTCACATTTTGTAATATTTGCGATGTTTTATTTTTGTTATATAGATTATTTCCTCATCCGGTTTATTTTGAGGAGACACTGCCTCCCTTGTCTACTCGGAGGAAACGCCTCTGTTATACACCTAGGATGGCTTGAGGGTGAGTAAATCATGGGATAATTTTCATTTTAAATTGAACTAATCCTTTAAGCCAAGTCAAGTCACCTTTATTTATATAGCACTTTACACAGTGCAGATTGTTTCAAAGCAGCTTCATAGTAATACAATGAGATTGTGTAGATATGACCATCCAAAAAATAAGTAATGATAAGGTATTTCTGTTCCGGTTTGCTTGCTACTAAGTGGTCTAAACAAAACTCTGAATATCCTTCAGAAATTTGAAGCCATGTGAATCCAGTCATTCTTGGCCCCATAAGCCATCATCAGTTTGGTACCTTTTGAACACATTTTTATTTACCCTGACTTTGGCACTCTAATTGGAACTTGATTGTTTCCAAAATGCATCAGATGATCAGGAAATGGACTGTGCGTGGTCTGTGTGGGATGCCCAAAAAAATCTACTGCATAAACCAGGAGAAAGTTAATCATCAACATTCCCATTCATCTCAATGGCAGTTGATCTACTGGTGTAGGATCCCAGAAATATGCTATCATGGGTGCTATCAAATGACGTCATAATAACACTGATTAGCCGATGGCACCATAACCTGGATATAGTCTATGTCACTTTTTTAAGATTGTTTCAAAAAGAATCAGGTAATGGTGCAATATCTACTACAGCATGAGGAAATATTTTGGGATTCATTTGGAGCTTGAAAAAAAAAAAAAAGTATTTAATCAGAATACACTGCTATAATGGTAATCAGTGAAAAAAGATGCTTTTTGCTCCCAGATGATAGTTACAACATGTTCTGTACATCTACCAGGGGCAAACTGAGTCATGTGTGACGGTTTGACGGGTGAACCGCACTATATATATATATATATATATATATATTTTTAAATTTTTTTTATTTTTTATCAGGGGAGGGGGAGTGTGACGGTTTCAGGTGAACCGCACTATATATATATATAAATATATATATATATTTTTTTATTATATCTCAAATGCAAGAGCCAATCAGAAAAAAAGGTGTGGAGGATCATGAGCGGAAATAAAAGAGGAAGTGGAAGCAGCAGTGGGAAGGTGGTGGTAACAGTGACGTATTGACTGGTTGTGAGAGTGCTGACAACAATAGAGGCCACCAAGTCGAGTCGCGGGCAGTTTGAATTAAATGCACGCTGGGTTTGCTAAACCGGAGTGAGCTGCACCAAAGGAGGATCTTCCTGACACTTACTGAACGTTGATTAGTACAGACGACAGAGAGTCGGGTTCCTAGAGCTTCCGCTGTAAGGGGTGTGTCCTGCTTTCCGAGGTCGCCTGCAGAGCGTTACCGGATCTACCTGCTGGCGTTCACTTCACCAAGGGTATGCTCCGGTTGCCTCGGATGAATGGGATTGTTCGCTGCGCTTTTGGATCTCCGAGGTCGATTGCAGAGCGTGTGAGTCATAAAGCTGCCGATTCACTTCAGGTACTCGCTCAACAACAAAGCACTCCTCAGTAAACTTCCAACGCTTCCAGCCATCAGCTATTTGCACGCCATAGTGCGCAAACACACACAACCCACACACACCCACACACATCCATACTTCCTTACCAGGAAAAGCTTTTTTATTTGTTTTGATTTCTTTCATGGGAAACTGATTTTGAAATGTTTTCTTTTATGTGTTTGTGATTGAAACAGTGTTGTGGCAACATTTCGTTTTTTTCCTTTTGTTGAGAAATGATCTCTTAAACCCCATGAACTAAGACACAACACGCCACAATCAAAGACTTTGTTTGAATTGTGTATTTGTATTAATATTTCGGTGTAAATTGCTTTTTGTTCCCTGGTTGATATACAATACATTACCATTTGGCATTGAAATTTTGTGTGGGATGTATTTGTTAATGAATTACCTTACTTTACTGTGATATTTATATTTGTGTAACAAGTGGTTTGAGTTATTCTGGGTTAAAATTGTTAACTTAAATCCTTTTGGTAGATTTCTTTCTGCCTGGCGCCCGAAGCAAATTATTTTAAGGAATTCATTTCTTATTAAATTCTTAGAGTTAAGGTAGCCACCGTTACAGAAGTGGCGCCCAAACAGGGACTTTGAACATTCATGTTTGTGAATTGTTTGTGTTGATGAATTAGTGAAAACCTTATGGTTCATTCTTAGGGTCAAGATTTTGTTACAAGATGTGTGTGAAAAAGAAAAAAAAAAAAAAAAAGGGAAATTTTGGATTAATGTGTGTGCTTTTGGTTGATGGGAGTATTATCTACTGAGGAAAAGAAATTTTAAAAGGGTTTTTTTTTGTATTTGATTGATAATTGAATGATTTGAGGTTGTCAGTGGAGGGTACCAAGATAATTGGGTAATTGAAGTGTGAACTAATGCCTTAAGACTTGTTGTGTTTTGATTGAACTGGAAAAAAAATTGGGTAATTTTGGTTAAATCTGTACATTTGTGGAAAGAAAAAAAAAAAAAAAAAGCTGTTGAAGCTGGGGAAATTGTACTCTGTACATTGTTTTTTTTTTTGCTAAAATGGAGGCTAACCAACAACAAATTCTCACCACATTAACGACGTTAACGAGATCCAATGGATTCAGATCAGCTAGTCAAAGCCATTAAAATGTTGATCTCACAAGAGCTACAAAAATTGGAGTCGACCTTGATTTCTGAAGTCCGTTTCATGGTGGATCAACTTCAGGTTGAACTTCAGCGAGACATCACAGCTACACAAAAGAACCTTCAAAAGGATCATGAGCAGCTCTCCGGTGAATGTAGTCACTGCATCACTCAGATTGACAAGCTAACCACACAGGTAAATGAACTTCAAACAAACATAGCGAAAGACAAACAGCCAGAAAAGGAAATGGCTGATCAGCAAGGTAAAGGGATACCCCCACCACCCCCTATTGTCACACTTACCACATCCTCATCACCAGTAGCAAGTTTCCCGATGGGTCCTCCTATGTCTGCTGGGAAAAGTGACCATTTAAAATTGACCTTTCCGACGTTTGGAAGACAGTCTGATGACGTTGATCCTTTGCTATACCTAACCCGGTGTCAGGACTTTTTGGCATTGTACCTACTTGCAGAGACTGACCTCCTGGTGACCTTCCACAGTGTACTCCATGGGACTGCACGTGACTGGTGGGAGGTTGCCAGATTTTCAATAACAACATTTAATGATTTTGAGACCGCTTTCCTCTCAGCTTTCCTCTCCAAAGACTACGAAGATGAGCTGGCTGAAAGGGTCCGCACAAGACATCAAGAAGAGAGAGAATCAATCAGAGATTTCGCCTTTACCTATCGTGCCCTCTGCAGAAGATGGAAACCTTCCCTAACTGAAAATGAAATGGTCAAAATGATTCTCAAACAAATAAAACCTTACCTTGCAAGCCAGCTACGTGGTCGTGTAAGCAACGTTGGAGAACTGGTAAAACTAGGGCATCAGATAGAGAAAGACCATGAGCAACAACTGCAATATGAAAAGTGTGTTAGCAGAAAATCGTCACAGGAGGTAACTCAAAAAACCATCAGTAACACAACTAATGTGCAGCCCCAAGTACAATGTTGGAGATGTAAGGGACAGCACTCTGGATGCTGTCCTCTTTAAGCCAACCCATCATCAAATCAACCTGCGAAACAGCAACATCCTTGCATTTAATTCCCGTAAGTCTGGAAGTCAAGCAACGAATAATTCCGTGACTGCAATAACAAATTAAATCTTATCCACTTCCAAGAAACCACCCACTAAACCAAAGCTCGTTACTCCTGTGGTCATTCCCCAACAGCTGATTGTTCCAATCCACATTGGAGGTTGGTCTGGAAAGGCCATCGTGGACACCGGAGCCAGCTACACCATGATCCATGAAAGTTTGTGGGGAAAGCTCTCTCCGCAAGAGAGCCTCCAACCTTGGTCTCTCGGTCCATTTTATTTGGCTAACGGCGAAGCAGAGGTTCCTTTGGGGTGGCTGCAGCTACAAATTCATATGCACAAAAAAACTTTCACTTTACCTGTTGCTGTCCTTTCCCCTAAAGCCCTGGCCTATGCTGTAGTCTTAGGACTGGATTTCATTTTCTTTAGTGGCCTGCAAATCAATGTAATCGACCAAAAATACTCCTTTAAGTCCTCGCCACAAGAAGATCATCCATTTCAACCAGGCAATGCAAGTGTCCCTAATATGAGTGCTCAATGCAAAAAGGCAGGACAACATGCAAAGATTATTAATCAAAGCCTCTCACTACTGAGTTCTATACCTCCACCACAACCTGAATGCCAGTCAACTTCACTTGTCATTACAGATGTACAAACTTTAATTGATAGTGCTGTGAGTGAAGCCCACTTACCCCCTGCTGAGAAAAATATACTGAGGAGAATCCTGGAGTTCAACCCTCAAGTGTGTTCTCTTCAACCAGGTCGTACTGATGTCCTCCAACACACTATTTACACACAGCATGAAGTTCCCATTAAACAGAGGCCTTACCGCATGTCCCCTGGCAAACGAGCAGTGGTACAAGAGCAACTCATCGAGATGTTTAATGCAGGGATTGTGGAACCTTCATATTCTGGCTGGGCCTCCCCTGTCGTCCTTGTTCCAAAGAAAGATGGCAGCCTTCGATTTTGTGTTGACTATCGTAAGCTCAATGCCATCACAGAGAATGATGCTTACCCACTGCCAAATATCACTGAGATCCTTGAATCTCTCTCTGGAGCAGCCATCTTTTTAACAATTGACCTCAACAGCAGCTACTGGCAGGTGGCCATGGACCCCCAGAGTAAACTGAAGACAGCATTTATCACTCCATTAGGGCTTTTTCACTGTAATGTCATGCTTTTTGGGTTAAATACACCTGCAACATTCCAGTGTCTAATGGAGACAGTATTGGGAGAGCTACGAGGAACCATTTGCTTTGTCTACATTGATGATATTATCATATATTCACCCTCGGTAGCTCAGCACTTCCAAGACCTCCAAACTGTTCTCCATAGACTGCAGGAAGCAGAATTGACCATAAACCTAAAAAAGAGCAAGTTCTGCCTTAAATAACTTGTATTTTTGGGACATGTTGTTAGTATCAATGGTATCAAGGCAGACTCATCCAAAGTTGAGGCTATTAGATCTTACCCTGTGCCCCGGAACATCAAAGAGGTCCAGCATTTTCTTGGATTAGCGGGATGGTATCACCGGTTTGTCCCGGATTTCTCCACAATCGCTGAACCCATCAATTCCTTGAAAAATAAAAGACATTCTTTTCACTGGTCACCCCAATGTCAGGAAGCTTTTGAGAAATTGAAGGCACATCTTGTGTATTAACACAACGGAAAAACCAGGGACTGGAGGAAGTCATTGCATATGCAAGCCGCACCCTTAACAAAGCTGAATCAAACTACTCCGCTACTGAGAAAGAATGCCTAGCAGTCGTATGGGCACTGGAAAAATGGCAGCATTACCTGGAGCACAAGATGTTCACAGTAGTCACCGACCATACTGCGCTTCAGTGGGTCATGAGTTCCCCGAAAACCACCAGCCATCTTATCAGGTGGGCCCTACGATTGCAAAGGTTTGATTTCATCATTGAATACCGTAAAGGCAACCTAAATGTAGCCCTGATGCTTTGTCCAGGATTTCCAGCTTACCTGGTTGCAGCCTGTACTCTAGCAAGAAAGAGGATGTTGAGCTTCTAGTCTCCACGGTGCCCATTTGGGAGGAACAACATAAAGATCCTGAAATTATCAAGGTGTTTAAAGCGTTGGCGGAGAATAACAACCGTGATTTGAAAGACAAATATGAGGTTGGGGATGACGACCGATTATATCATAAGACCCACCTGTCGGATGGCCAAGTCCACTACAGAGTGTACCTGCCTAGCAGTCTCATGCAGGTATCTATAAAAATCATTGAAAAATGTGATGTTCAATGTATATTATGAGAAAATGAGACCTTTGATGCATGTAAACCTGTTGTAGGGGACCTCCAAAACAAAATTAGGAGCCTTTAAAATAGCATAATTTTAAAGGTATCTATAAAACCTACAAGCATCTGAAAGATGTTGTATTTTGGCCAGGGATGTGGACCGACATCAAAAAACATGTTAAGTGCTGTTCAAAATGTCAAACACTTAAAAGTGAAAACCAGAAACCGGCGGGCAAGCTACAACCCATTACTATAGCACAACCCAACAAAATGGTGGGTGTTGACATCATGGGGCCATTGCCAAGGAGCACACAACGCCATGAGTACCTTCTAGTTTTTGTCGATTATTTCTCTCGCTGGGTTGAGTTTTTCCCCATGCGCAATGCTAATGCACACAACATAGCGAAGATTCTCAAGACTGAAATCCTTACCCGGTGGGGTGTACCAGACTTTATCTTGTCTGACCGTGGCTCCCAGTTTGTTTCCTCCATATTCAGAGAGCTGTGTGCAAAATGGAATATTACTAAAAAATTTACAACTGCCTATCACCCCCAAACAAATATGACAGAGAGAGTTAACAGAACCCTAAAATGCATGATTGCCTCGTATGTGGATGACAACCACAAGAAGTGGGATCAATATTTACCTAAATATTTACTTGTCACCATCAACTCCATCCTATGATGTTGTCCACCATCTTGCGCAACTGAAATTGAAAGCAGATGAGTGCTGTAAAAAAGCCCAAAAAAGACAACTCAGGAGTTATAATAAAAACCGCAGAGAAGCCTCATATGAAGAAAAGAGCCGGGTTTGGTTAAGAAATTTCCCTCAGTCCAGTGTGCCCTGCAACTTTAGTGCGAAACTGGCCCCAAAGTGGAAAGGTCCTTACCGGGTATTAAAACGGTTAGGTCCACTGAATTATCGGATAACATTGGAAGAAACTGGAGAGGACGTCCGCACCGCATACGTATGTAACCTTAAACCATGTTACCCGACAGCCGAAGAAGTAGATTCTCGTAGCCAGGGAAAACTCCTAAAAATATTTCAAGACACCTCTGAGGAAGAAGAGGAGTTTCAAGGATTTTAACCTTCTCTCTTTTTTCAACCATGGGTTGTATTTTCAGGGGAGGGGGAGTGTGACGGTTTCAGGTGAACCGAACTATATATATATATATATATATATATATTTTTTTTTATTATATCTCAAATGCAAGAGCCAATCAGAAAAAAAGGGGTGGAGGATCCTGAGCGGAAATAAAAGAGGAAGTGGAAGCAGCAGTGGGAAGGTGGTGGTAATAGTGACGTATTGACTGGCTGTGAGAGTGCTGACAACAATAGAGGACACCGAGTCGAGTCGCGGGCAGTTTGAATTAAATGCACGCTGGGTTTGCTAAACCGGAGTGAACTGCACCAAAGGAGGATCTTCCTGACACTTACTGAACGTTGATTAGTACAGACGACGGAGAGTCGGGTTCCTAGCGCTTCCGCTGTATCTTTCCGGTGTGTCCTTCCGGTGTGTCCTGCTTTCCGAGGTCGCCTGCAGAGCGTTACCGGATCTACCTGCTGGCGTTCACTTCACCAAGGGTATGCTCCGGTTGCCTCGGATGAATGGGATTGTTCGCCGCGCTTTTGGATCTCCGAGGTTGATTGCAGAGCATGTGAGTCATTAAGCTGCCGATTCACTTCAGGTACTCGCTCAACAACAAAGCACTCCTCAGTAAACTTCCAACGCTTCCAGCCATCAGCTATTCGCACGCCATAGTGCGCAAACGCACACACACACCCACACACACACACATTCATACTTCCTTACCGGGAAAAGCTTGTTTATTTGTTTTGCTTTCTTTCATGGGAAACTGATTTTGAAATGTTTTCTTTTATGTGTTTGTGATTGAAACAGTGTTGTGGCAACATTTCGTTTTTTTTCCTTTTGTTGAGAAATGAACTCTTAAACCCCATGAACTAAGATACAACACGCCACAATCAAAGACTTTGTTTGAATTGTGTATTTGTATTAATATTTCGGTGTAAATTGCTTTTTGTTCCCTGGTTGATATACAAAACATTACCATTTGGCATTGAAATTCTGTGTGGGATGTATTTGTTAATGAATTACCTTACTTTACTGTGATATTTATATTTATGTAACAAAATATATTTAATATTTGTGTAAGTGGTTTGAGTTATTTTGGGTTAAAATTGTTAACTTAAATTCTTTTGGTAGATTTCTTTCTGCCTGGCGCCCGAAGCAAATTTTTTTAAGGAATTAATTTCTTATTAAATTCCTAGAGTTAAGGTAGCCACCGTTACACATGCTAAACAGCAACATCATCTCTGAGACTTGATTTGATGAAAACACAAACAGCCTTGATACATAATTATAAAACTTCCAAGTTACTTTAAAATTCATAGTGTCTACAATCTTGATATCAAGATACGTCAATCACAAGTATTTATCCCTGTGTTAGCACACAGGAGCAGTAACCCATCATTGGTTTAGACCGTGCCATGCTATGAAAAGAGTCTGCTCTCCATCGCTTTAATTTGCATGTTGATAAGAACATGTATTACACTGACTCTGAGCTTCAGCGTTATCAGTGACACGGCCCGGATTACCTGCATGTAGCAAATTCCTGGATGGGCTCCGATTAGAGCAATAGATGCAGATAAGACTTGACTGAATTTAGAGTTATCAGTCATCAAACGTCATTTACTACACAATCAGAGCACTAATGAATTTTGGTACTGCTTAGGCAGAAGTTTGACTTCAAACTACATGAATCAGCGAGAATCTTAACTCTCTTTTCTGTGTCTAACAGTCTCTTTGCTTTCATCTCAAAGATGGAACTCACTAGGAATGAATTTAAGTCTCTAATAGTGCTGTTTGCATGTGCCACCTCTGTTATTTTTGCACTCACTTCACTAAAATATTTATGTACATCAGGTAATGTTGCAAATACGAACAAGAATTTAGTGCTAAATTCTGTTCGTATGCTGAAATTCTCCATGTTACAGGCCAGATCTGAATGCTAGGTCGTGGTGGAAGATGCAACAGACTACTGCAATATGGCGTACTTTACTAAGACTATATACGACAAAATATAGATTTTTTTTTTGATACATACCGATACTGAAATATCTGAAACGGTTCCAATACTCATTTTCCACAGTATCGATACACCGTTACCAGCTGCACTTTCTCTCTCTCTCTTCTCTGAGTTGACATTCCGCATGTTTTGCGCTCACACCCAAAGCGCACGTGCACAAAGCCACATCTGAAACAGGTTGTGAGTACCAATTCAGTTATTTTTCTGCCACTTTTATACAGTTATATTAAAGGCAAAGTATATGTAGGCCTATTGATATGCTACTTTTAAAGTTAAATCATTAAATGCCATCCTTCCGCTAGAAAAATAGTCCCTGACAGTGACAGTAAACGGCAACAGAATGTTCTTAATGTTCTCATTTTGTTCCAACATCAGCTGTTTTGGCATCCCTCAACCTCCTCAAATCCACCAACATAACACCTCGAGTCCCTCCACTGTGGACAGCAAGCCAAATAAGTTTAACCATAATAGCTTAAAGATTATATGGGCAAACAAACTTGTGAAAGTACTCTTGTAGTTTAAACCAGACCGGTTAGCGGCATAGTGTGATTTCGCCTATAAGAAGCATAATTAAAGTGCCCCTATTATGCTATTTTAAAGGCTCCTAATTTTGTTTTGGAGGTCCCCTACAACAGGTTTACATGCATCAAAGGTCTCATTTTCTCATAATATACATTGAACATCACCACATTTTTCAATGATTCTCAAACGACTTGGTGGATTAATCAGTCTCTCTAAATCCCTCCTTTCCGTGAACTTACTCTGATATGATTGATCTACCGCTTACAGTGCACATCGGAAACTAAATGGCCATTACCATAAGTGAACTTCAGCTCTGTCTGGAGGCTTCCTAAAGCTCAGCGATTGTACGCACTGTACATTTTACCATATCAATCCGAGCGCGAGTCCGATGATGAAACATTGGAAGAACTAGTTATTCAACCCGAACCTCCATCGCAAGGACGACTTGAGCAGGATGTTTCTCAGTGATACGCTACTCATTTTGAGGTACATTATGAGATGCTGCAACTGTAATTCCTCACCATCAGCATTAACAAGAGTAAATCCATCAACAAACCCATGTGTATATATCTAATTTATTGCGGTGCACATGCAGGAACTGCATGATTATGAGGAGCAAGCTGGTCCAAATAAACTGGGTACTGACCCATCTTTCAAGAGCAAGCGTTTTGCGAATCCCGCGTTGAACTCGTTGAACAGGGCGTTTGAGGGCTGGTCAAGTTGTTCACGGACGGACAACGTACAACATTTTCTAGTGACGTTGAACTGTCACGCAGTAGGATTCAAAATACAAACGACTCGTATAGGCGGTTCAGAGTTGATTCTTTCTTTTGGGAGACAATAAATTTATTTATCATGCACTTTTGATTTTACAACTTTCCAGAACGTTTACATTCACAAATAGCTATACTCACTGCATGAAAGGGAATATTCGAAAAACCATAATTGGGGCACTTTAAACAGTGTCCATGAACATACAGTATCATACCTGAAAAAGAAAACTCCCTCTGCACTTTGGAAACTGTGGGCTTCCACACATGAGAAGACTTTCTTTGACGGGGGAAGGGCGTGTTCTCAAAATTAAAGATGAATGATGCAACATAACACCAGCAGGGGTCACTCATACTTCATTACATAAATAATAAAAAGTTATTGCTGAAGTACATAACACATGGAACCGCAGCAACACCGATGCAGTGGCGCAGTAATACTGATGCAATGAGGATTACAGAATCAAGGACCGGAACTATCCGTTTTATAAAGACTATTTAAACATTCCACAGAGACAAATAACAGCATAGGTTTGGAACAACATTGAATATGAATAAATAGACTGAATTTTGATTTTTGAGTGAACTCTTACTTTCATTCGCACGCAGCAGTGCTATAGCAGCACACTGACAGCCTGATTAAACTGCATTACGGATAGTTAGTGAATAAAGTATTGCTTCTGTCTCTCTCTCTTTCCCTCTCAGTTTTTTGGGTTACACTGGCACACACATACACACAATGTGCAAATGTGAATACAGTTGTTTGTAATGGCCACAGTTGTAAACCAAAGTTGGAAAGCAGTGACCTCAACTCGACAGCAATTAATCACATGAGCGATACTGCGTCTGCCATCATTAAACCCCTGCCGCTGAGGAGTTCATTAATTACATGGGCTCTAAAGGAGAGAAATGGGGCGGTGATTTTAGAAAAGCATTTCCATCCACTACATTGTAATTTTAAAAGTCTCTCTCTTCCTGCTTTCACTTGATCATCAGCTACTTTTGTTTTTCAGCATTCCTCTGCCTTTGATTGTCCTTAGCAGTCTACACATGCAGAAAATAAAAATCAAATATGATGAAGCTTCTTTTCCACTGCGATAAAAATAGAGATCTTCTAAACACAGCACACACAAAAGCAGTGCTTGAGGCCATAATGACTGGCTATTATTCAGGGTGAATGTTGTAACAGAATATATTTAGTGGGATCTGAAGGAAGAAAACAGTACATAGCGTATTCATATATTCATACCCGCTGCCATTATGCATGGATTCTAATCTGTGAGCCATCTTGCCACTGATTGGCTTTGGCGTCATCAATCCCTATAATCGTTTTTCTTCTCATATGATGTTAGAAACACAGAACTAATCTTGCCAGACTCTCAACCATTTTTAGCCAGTACCATACAGTATAAATGATTAAATCAAAATCTCACCAGAGGGTAACTCAGGATATCACAGTTGACGCTTACACTAGACTAATTTGCTGAATTTTCATAAGGATCGATTTTCCCAATCCTCATCACATCATTCTTGATTCTTGCTCAATAAAATCCTAGACTGCTTTTGAAAGACAGCTGTGGACTCAAAGCTCTGCTCAAAGCACCCTGGAAAAATGAATGAATGAATGAATGAATGAATGAAAGAACAAACAAACGAATGAACTCATGATGTCTATGGAATGTCCCCATAAAACATGAAAACCCAGTGTGTGTGTGTGTGTGTGTGTGTGTGTGTGTGTTTGCATACAGTGAATGTGGATGACATTGAATTTTATTAAATGGACAAAAATGGTTGAAACATTCTTTAAACACCAAATTACATAGGCAACACCAACACAATCTCATGGCAATGTGGCAAACTATTTTACATTTTGGTGAATTGGTGGCTAATTCATATGAATTTGTGCAATCTCATTTGAACGTTTTTGTATGATCTGATTCCGCCACAGTGAAGGTTATGTTTAGGGGGTGAACAGTCATGATTCATTTTTATAATTATTTTTTTAATATATATATATATATATATATTTTTTTTTTCACATGATTCACATTGTACTCAATTACAATACAAATACAAAATCTCCCTCTCGTAAAATAGTTACGCTCTCCTGTGAGATCGGGTTGATAACACGTCCCCAGAAGTTTATCTACTGTAACTAGTCAAGCATTCCCAACCCAAAAGGACAATTTAGAATACTTTACTAAAAGTAACCTTTTTGTTTTTATTGAAGATCAAGTTCAACATTTCCTAATAAAACTGAGTGGATATTGTCTGAAAATCTAAATTGTTGTCTGTAGTAACTCATGCAGAACCTGAGAGAGTTCAACATCCGGTCTCACTTTATTTTAGGTGGCCTTAACTACTATGTACTTACATCAAGAAATAAGTACAATGTACTTATTGTGTTCATATTGTATTGCAAAACACCTTTGCTGATACTGAGGTGGGATACAGGGTAAAGTTAGGGACAGGTGTGGTGGTATGGGTAAGTTTAAGGGTAGGGTTAAGTGTATTCATTAATTACAGATGTAATTACATGCAGGTAATTTTTTTAATGTAAGTACAATGTAAAAACATGTACGTATCAAATGATCTTTATATCTAATATAAAGTGGGTCCCAACATTCTAATCAACCAATCAGATTTGAGGGACAAGTTTACAGTTTATGTCAAGTTTAGGCTTACAACCAGGGTTAGGTGGTTCTACATCAGTGTTATTCACCTACCATTTTCTTCTGATTTTAGGGATAACTTATGAGTAGGGTTAGGTTTAGGGGTAGAGATATGGTTAGGACTACATTTTCGGACGGGAATGTTGTTCCAGGAAAACGCTGCAAAATCAGAACGTGCGTAACTGACAGCATGTCACAGAAGCAGTCCGTTGCAAAAAACCCAGAATACTTCTTTAACAAGTCTTGAGGTAGAAGTAGTGTTAAGATAAACACGGCTTTAGTGGGTCCAATCCAATTATCTGTCAGTGCTATAAGACAATGCAAAACACCAAAGATGATAGTACAGACATCTCTTTTTTTTTACCAAGACCCCCTCCTCTTTCTCATTGTGTCCGTCTCTGTGTGTAAGGTGCGCTTCCACCATGATTTAAGCGGACAGGCAGGAGCGACGCTAGGATGAAATAATCACCAGCAGCTTTCCCAATCGTCCGTGAGTGGCAGGGTTCATCTGCGATGGGGATCAGCATACATGTGACAGCCGCCGACAACCTGGAACTAATTTATTCAGGAAATTCCATCCCTTAACTGTCTGTCGAACACACACTAATGCTCAGTTAGCAAATTATGCAGCCAAGGATTCAGGAAAACTGACGTGAAAAATTAACTGCCATCCCCTCTCCCCTCATTGCGTCAACCTTGCCTTGTCAGTTCGCTACAATTATTTTATTGTAATGAAATTCTTTGCCTGACTTTGCTAATGGAGTGTGTGGTTAGTCAGCACTTGGGGCCTCATCTCTGGAGAACTGTAACCGGTGCCTGATTGAGAAAACAAGTAAGCAAATGCATAAATGGGTGTCACTTTAATAAATGTATTGGACTATGAAATCAATTACAATTGATCCTTCATTTATGAAACTTGGCAGAACCATTTATTATGTCTCTAAGGGATTGAGGCCTGATTAAATAGGCAGTCTATGAGACTGAGAGCAAATGACTTCCCTGTCAGCCAACACTTCGCTTTTAAAAGTCCTTAAACAGCATGTCAGGTGCCATTTATGTATTTGGATTATGCCTTGTCACTTGCCCAGCAGATGTCTCACGGACAGCTGAACGACTGGCACTCTTCCAAACTACACGAAACGCCATTGTCCGGTCGAGACATCCTCACTTTTTTGGAATTATGACTTTGCTTAGGACTATGAAATATGAAGTCATTGCAGTAATCATTTGTTAATCAATATTCAACTTGTTTCTTGTAAAATATTGAAACATCATTTATAAGATGAACAAGATAAATATACAAAGAAGAGCACATTGTATAAGATACCAGGCTTTATACTCCAAGCAAATCTGATTTTTTTTTTTTTTTGGGCCACAGTTTTGTAAGTGATGAAATCCGATCCATTTGTTGGATTTACAGTTCTTATAGTCATGATGTAAGCATCAGTATAATGCCAAAAGACTGTATTGGGGACATGCTATTGTGTAAAGAGAGGACAGAAAACTGGACATCTTCTCATGCCCATTCAAGATGATCTCACAAGATGGATTTCACACTGGACTACATATTCTGATCTCACACTGGATTTCATATGTATTTATTAATTTATTTATTGCTGTTAAATCTAAAAAAAAATTTAAAAAATGACTGGCTGTAACAAAGCCTGGAACTTGTTTTCAGAGAATATAATAATTTCCTTAAGGCCCATTCACACCAATAATGATAACTATAAATATATAGCTATTTTTCTGTATCGCTATACAAATACATGTGAATTGAAGTGAAAGTGATTCCAACAATATTGTTTCTCTGTGTCGTTATTGTTATAGCTGTGCATATCGTTATGTGAACATATTCGCACAGAACTAGAATGATTATTAAAACTATATAGTCATAGTTATCATTCTTGGTGTGAACAGGCCTTTAAGTAAAACTTTTTTTCTTGTATATCTAAAGAAAAACTGTATCAATGGGTTTTTTTCTCCCTTTATGCATAATCAGAGGATCCCTCTTTAATTTTCATTAACAGTTTACAATACATTTCCATGGGATGCCATTTATAAAAAATGTACAGTATAATTTTGATTGACAAACCATTAGGGCATGATATTACTGACACAGATCAACAGTTTAATAATGAATCTAGGCCATTCATTGCTAAATATTCTTATGTTTTGCCACATTACACTGCGCTTCGCTTTCATTATCATTTGGTTAGATATTCTTATTTGTTTGCCATGCCAAATAGTAACACAAACAACAACAAAGTGATAATAACAAATGATAATTCACTGATAGAATTATGCATGACAAAAGAGAAACATGCTCATCAGTTAATGACTAGCTTCCTTCTTTAACACAAACCTTACACCAGGAGCAATCAAAATATTTGTAATTGTAATATACAGTCATTTGCAGCAGGATTTAAGACAAGAACGGTGAAGTGAAGAATCTAGGTGTTCCCTTTCGTTCAGTCACTCCGAGTTACATCAGTGACTGACGAATGGGAGGTTTCGCTTAGAAGCCTATCACCTTCGAGTTCTTACAAAACGAGCCAATGGCAAGGAATTGCAATGGGTCTGCGGAATTTGCATAGCGTAACTCCTCCCCACCGCGTGGGTATATAAGAAAGGATGCTGGCAATCTCGCATTATGTTTCTGCTGAGGAGCCAAGAGCATTCTTCACTCCTGCAAGCCTGCAAATCTGAGTTTTCTTCAGTTCTTCGAGACGAGCGGTTCTCCAGTGTGTTGGTGTGACGGCGCGTTCCAGTGATCTCACATTGCCTGCCTGCTGATCTGTGCAGTGATCTGCAACAGCTGTATGGGTGTTTCCCTGGGCGCTTCTGGGTGTGGTCGATCTCTGTCGCCGTCTGATGGGCACAATCACTGCTTGACGTGTTTGGGCTTACAGCACGCTCAAGCAGCGTTTGAAGGATGAGTCATGTTCTCACTGCAGGAACATGACCATCACGATGTTGCGGTCGAGACTCAATGACCTCCGTAATGGAGGTAGAGTCCCCTCTGCCACACCCCAATCTATCCCCTCCATGAGAGGTGATACTTTGGCTGGTGGCCAGGGTGACCTGAGGGTTACGGTGTGGAATAAAGCCCACACCCCCCTCTTGCACACCGCTACCCGCGAGTGTTCGGACTGAAACAGCGGGACCATCTGCGGACACCCTGCGTGTTTCGTTCGGCGCTCCAGATGACGACGAGATGTTGATCGCCGCATCTCAAGGTGGGCTGGAGTCCTCTGGGGATGAAGATTTGGCTATGCTGCCGCCTTCGGGTGTGCCAGCATTGCCCGAGTCCGACCCGGAGTTGGCAGCCATGTTATCTCGGGCAGCAGCGAGCCTTGGGCTGGAGTGGAACCCTCCGCCCTGTCCTGAGCGCTCACGGCTGGATGATTGGTTTTTGGGGGCGGCACATCCTGACAGCCGTCAGGACCCGCCCCCAATCATTTTCTTTCCTGAGGTGCATGGGGAGGTCACGCGGTCCTGGAAGTCCCCGTTGTCTTCCCGTGATCGTTTGGCGGCCTCCTCCACCTTCTCTACCCTCGACGGGGCTGCGGCAAAAGGGTACACTGGGATCCCCCCGTTGAACGCTCTGTTGCGATGCAACTGTGTCCGCAGAGTGCTTCAACGTGGTGCGGTGATCCTAAGCACCCCTCCAAGGCCTGTAGGTTCTCGTCTACCTTGGTGGCGAAGTCCTACAGAGCTGCGGGGCAGGCCGCCGCCTCACTGCATGCTATGGCCATCCTTCAGGTCTATTAGGCCAGGATGCTCAGGGACATGCACGAGGGTAGAGCTGACCCAGGGCTCATGGATGAGCTGCGTGCCGCCACCGACCTCGCCCTCCGGGCGACGAAGGTGACCGCACGCTCCCTGGTCAGGTGATGTCCACAGCTGTGGTCCAGGAGAGACACCTGTGGCTCAACCTGGCCAATATGAGAGAGGCTGAGCGAACCCGTTTCCTCAATGCTCCCATATCCCAGGCTGGCCTCTTCGGCGGCACGGTCGAGGACTTCGCCCAACAGTTCTCGGCTGCCCAGAAGCAGACTGAGGCCATTAAACACATACTGCCCCGGTGGCCAGCTGCTGCCTTCACCCAGCCACCGGCTTAGTCGCCTCAGTCGCCTTAGCCTGCTCGCCGCCGAGGGTGCCCTCCTGCGGCTCCCGCCCCGCCCGCCCGCCCGCCCGCCCGCCCAGCCCCAGCAGCAGCCCCAGAAGCAGCCCCAGAAGCAGCCCCAGAGGAAGGACCTCCTTTCTCAGAGACGGGCACTCTCTGGCACCCACGTCCCGATCTATGGAATCTGCACGTGTGGGTCCTGGATGGGACGCGGCAGGTTTGAGTACTCTACCACCACAGGTGGTGGCTACCGTCACTTCCGCTAGGGCTTTGTCCACGAGACAAGCCTATGCATTGAAGTGGAACCTCTTCGTCACATGCTGTTCTTCTCGCCGAGAGGACCCCAGAAAATGTCCGATCGGGTCTGTGCTCTCCTTCCTCCAAGAAGGGTTGGAACGAAGGCTGTCTCCTTCCACCCTGAAGGTTTACGTGGCCGCTATCTCTGCGTACCACGACCTTGTGGAGTCGAAAACGGTGGGTCAGCACGACCTGGTCATCAGGTTCCTAGGAGACTGAATCCTCCGCTCTCTCCTCTCATACCCTCTTGGGACCTCTCAGTGGTCTTATCCACCCTGCAGAGAGCTCCCTTTGAGCCTTTGCGATCAGTGGAGCTTAAGTTCCTGTCTATGAAGACAGCGCTTCTGGTTGCTTTGGCCTCCATCAAGAGGGTAGGGGACCTGCAGGCATTTTCGGTTGATGAAGCGTGCCTGGAATTTGGGCCGGCTAACTCTCACGTGATCCTGAGACCCCAGCCTGGATACGTGCCCAAGGTTCCCACCACTCCTTTCAGAGATCAGGTGGTGAACCTGCAAGCGCTGCCCTTGGAGAAGGCAGACCCAGCCTTGGCACTGCTCTGTCCAGTACGCGCCCTCCTTACTTACGTAGACAGAACGCAGTGTTTCAGGACCTCAGACCAGCTCTTTGTCTGTTATGGTGGGAAGCTGGTGGGAAGCTGAAGGGAAAGGCTCTCTCCAAGCAAAGGTTGTCGCACTGGATAGTGGACGCCATTGTCTTGGCTTACCAGACGCAGGGTCGTCCATGCCCCCTAGGGGTGAGGGCACACTCCACCACTAGCTCATGGCGCCTCGCGCCTCACTAACAGACATCTGCAGAGCTGCAGGCTGGGCGACACCCAACACATTCACGAGATTCTATAATCTCAGAGTGGAGCCAGTGTCCTCCCATGTACTCGCTTCCAGTAGCCAGTAACTAGGACCTGCTTGGTGTCATCGCTTGCTCGCCATTCCACTCCACAGACTGGATACGTGCGATATTTCCTCATTTGAGTTTCCTCCTCTGAAGCCCTGAGATCCTCCAGCACTGTTGATGCCGACACCAGAGTGCATGCCCGTTCGGTCAGCCCTCGTGTTAGGCTAGGTGCCCCCATGTGCATGGTTCCCCCGTTGGGCAACCCCCACATGTGTATTTCCACTGTAAGCCTCTCTGAGCATGTGTCTTTCCCTTGGCAAGCCCCTTTCCACCCCTGGGGTTGAAACATTCCACCCTTCGGGCTGGATACCCCAGTGTGTTCCATATGCATCCTGCTCGCGGGTCATATGTGTATTATTAAGTCCTCCCTGAGGGCAGGCAGTGTGTTGCATATTTCCACGTGGGATATGCTTCCCAGTGTACCTTGGTATTCCTGTGTTAAGTCGAGTCCTTCGTCCTTGCTAGTCTCACGACAGGGAGCTCAGACTTGCGCAGGGCACTGAAAGACAGCCGAGGTGGCGTGATTAGATTGGACCCCCATTTGTCAGTCACTGACGTAACTCGGAGTGACTGAACGAAAGGGAACATCTCGGAGGGATGAGGGAACACCTGAGGAGGGAACGGAGACGTTATGTCCCTCTGTCACTTCCTCTGTACCGCTGGAACAGCCGGGAGTTCAGTCTTGGCTCCTCAGCAGGTAACATAATGCTAGATTGCCAGCGTCCTTCCTTATATACCCACGCGGTGGGGCAGAGTTACGCTATGCAAATTCCGCAGACCCATGGGAATTCCTTGCCATTGGCTCGTTTTGTAAGAACTCGAAGGTGATAGGCTTCTAAGCGAAACCCCCCATTCGTCAGCCACTGACATAACGTCTCCGTTCCCTCCTCAGGGAACGAGGGTTACGTACGTAACCGAGACGTTTTATTTGATAAAGCTTTTAAATTTGATAAGCAAATAAATGCTGTTGTCAAATCCAGCTTTTTCCACTTGAGACTTTTGGCTAAAGTCAAGACATTTGTCTCTTCTAAGGACCTTGAGAAAGTCATTCATGCCATTATTTTTTCAAAGCTTGATTATTGTAAGTCTCTTTATATAGGAGTCAGTCAGGCAGCATTGTCGCATTTGCAGGTAGTCCAAAATGCAGCAGCTAGGATGCTGGAAGGTACGTGAAAACAAAAGCACATTACTCCAATTTTATCATCACTTCATTAGTTGCCAGTACGTTTCCGAATAGAATTTATGATTTTATTGTTTGTTTTTAAATCATTAAATGGGTTGGCGCCACCTTACCTTGTAGACCTTCTAAAACTACTAGATCTACTAGATCCTCTGATCAGCTGCTTTTAACTGTTCCTAGGTCTAGATTAAAACTTAGGGGTGACCGGGCCTTCTCGGTAGCTGCACCTAGACTGAGGAATATTTTATCTCTGCATGTTAGAGCAGCTACAACTATATCAAGTTTTAAAACTCAGTAAAATCTCAGGCTTTTAATTTTACTGCGTACTGAGCCATGTTTTACATTGATTTCTGTGTTTTACTTTGAATTGACCTCTGTATGTTCACAGCACTTTGGGCAACTGTAGTTGTATTAAATTGTGCTTTATAAATAAAGTAAAGTAAAAGTAAAAAGGAGTCGGGGTGGCGGAGAGATGCAGGAAAGTCTTTCTGAGTCGGCTATCAATGAGCCTTGGCCACCCATGACCCTGTCATCGGTTCACCACTGTTTCTTCCTTGGACCACTTTTGATAGATACTGACCACTGCAGACTGGGAACACCCCACAAGAGCTGCAGTTTTGGAGATGCTGTGACCCAGTCGTCTAGCCATCACAATTTTGCCCTTGTCAAAGTCGCTAAAATCCTTACACTTGCCCATTTTTCCTGCTTCTAACACATCAACTTTGAGGACAAAATGTTCACTTGCTGCCTAATATATCCCACCCACTAACAGGTGCCGTGATGAAGAGATAATCAGTGTTATTCACTTCACCTGTCATAATGTTATGCCTGATCGGTATAACATATAAGATAATAATACTTTTTTTCCAAATATACATTAGCTACAGGACATGTTCGCTATAGATACTGTTTTAAAGACCAGTTTTAGATTTGAAATGTAGACATTTTGTTTCAGCCACCACAACCTGTCAAAACGTTAAAAATAATCATAATTACAACAGTGTATTGATTCAGCTTTGTGACAAAATAGCATTGCTATACCATACTGATTCCCGCCCACTCCCCCACTACTAATATATAAAAAAATTGAAACAAGAGGTTCAGCTGTACTTGCAAAGCCTCTGGTCAAGAGATTAGCTGTGATTCTCTAGGGTCCAATGACTATGGACAGAACAATCAATGCTGAGAATTAAACACATCACCCTGAAGGCAGTGATCCATTTCGCCAACCATTGTGCATGCAGATGTAAATAAATGTGACGCATTTGAAACATTCAACATTTAAGAAATGTCACATGAGCAAGAATGTTGTTCCAAATATCTGATTCGAATTACCTGCAGCCTCATAGCTGGAGCATATCATAGCGTGCTTGATATATTTAAGACCAACATTACGATTGATATGGGTTTTATATACCAGTTCAGTAGACAAAAAGTTTTAGACATTTTAGACATAAATTGTTTCTTTTTTAGCACCGTCAATGCAAATTCCAAACTAAATCAAAGCAGAATCAACCGTTGTCTCAGAGCAAGTAGTGGCATTTCTAAATGAATATTTTTGAACTAATCATTTGAGTGAATGATTCAATGACTTACTTATAGAGACATAACTTGTTTTGTTCCTGAATTAATCAGCGCTTATGAACAAATCAATGACTCACTCATAAAACAAGGGGTGCTTCAGAAATAGACTGCAGTCACAGCACAAAAATACAATTAAAATATTTAATATATATATATATATATATATATATATATTAACTGAATTTCTATTAATGCAATAGAGTGAATGACAACATTCTGTGCAGTTTTATAACAATTTATAACAAAACTAAAGGAAACATGAATGCCTTCATCTTTGTCTTACACATACTGCAAATAAGTAAAACTGGAAAGGAAAATAGCAAATATAATGCATGTTGGAATAAGTTTATATGAGATCCTTTCAAAGTTCAGCACATCCCCAAATAAAACTTTTCACCTGCTTAGTCTGGCTCAGGAAAAATGTGCCATGACCTTTTGCAGGCAATAAATTTCTCATTATAAAACATACATTTTGCAAGAGTGAAGCTGCAAGAGAATAGAAATAATGGGAATGGGACTGTATTTCCTTTGTCTGCCAGTTTCATACGCAAGGAGTGGGATTATGAAATCTCAGAAATTGGTCTATTACTGAGGAGGTATTGCAGAGAATTCTAAATCATTCAGTATGGTTGACTGTGGAGAGCTCCTCTGCTTGAGTGAATCGAATGTGAAATACTCTATTTACTCATACCAACAGGCAAACCCTCCGTCACGCCATCCGTTCAAAGTTGGCCACAGGCAGTCAAATATAGTCACCTCTGAAACACGACTGCATTCTGGAACTTTAAGCAGCTGGAGTATTTGGAAACAGTGTGGTGTTTAGAAGTTTATCTCATCGTAATGCTTCACTAAAATTAGATTGTGTTAGCGTTTACCCTGTGGTAATAGTTTGAGGGATTTTTTTGTTTTGTATAAATATAATAATAAATATAAGGTATGTGTTGTGTTCATTAGTGTGACATTTACTCATACATATACTTTGTATATACATTTCAAAAGTTGGACAACATGTCAGCTGGTCTCGCTGTCTCTCATTTGGTGACCCTTATAAATCACAACACCTGTTTCTCAATTTTAAAGTATTTCTGGTCTCTCTGGTCCCTGTACTATAGTAGTCCTCGCAGGAGAGTCTTTCAATTACAGCATCTAAAGCAGTAGTTTTCTCTCTCCTGTTGGAGAACTGTGTGAACACACCGTGCAATACACTGATGGAAATCAATAGGAAGGTAATTACACATTTGCACAATTGATTATTTGAGCTTTAAACTCAATTTTGACATTTTATGGGTCTTTTTTTCTTGTAGGGTAGACGCATTGATTTTCAATCAAGTCAAATGTTCAGCACACTAAAAGACATATTTTCTTTTAGAAAAACAATTATGTTGTACTTTAGAAGACAGTAAGTGTGTTTTAGTATATAATATTGTTTGCTAGTTACAGTTGTGTATGTAACACAACTACTCATTCAATGGACCTGAATATATATATATATATTAAATTCCATATATTTTATTCCATTAAAACAGTAATGTACTGTTGAAAACAATGCATTCCAGGTAATCATTTGCACAGTAAGCAACTGCTGGTAATTTACAGCCCATTTTTAACAGTAATCTACTGTATTTCTGTATTACGGTTTTATACTGTAGTATGCAATGCATTGTGGACTGGTGCATTTTTGAAGCAATAGCACATATGGTGCTGAAAAGGTTTTTTACGGGAAGTCTTCGCCTATCCGGGGTTGTCCGGATAGGCTGTCCGGCGCTCATGAGAGTCCAATATATGTGGAAAATAGAAGAAAACAAACGAAGCAGAGAGGGAACTTTGAAACTGACTGCAGTGAGGAGCGTGTACTTTTAAAACTGGACTGGTGACTGTGGTGAGCACAGTGCCGATCCTCCCTATACGCAAACTACGCAAGCTGTATAGGGCCCCCGGTCCACCAGGGGGTCCCCTTGCTCATCACTATATAAAATAAACACGACGGTAATTTACCATAATGTGAATATTTCTTTATAACATGCAAATATATGTGTGGTGTCTGCTAAACATTTGCAGAGTCGTGGAAATATTTTGAATAATGGTTTATATTTATTCAATAACTGTTTCGGACTCGGACATCATGCAGTGTGGCTTTTGGTAAAGAAAAAAAGTACCAAGAATTAAAGTATGTATTTTTGTAACATTTTAATTTCTTATTTAGTCTTGACAACGCAATAAATTCATAAGCAAGTTGTAAACCAATAACTAAATAACCAATAACAAAAGTGTTAACTTTATAAATGAAAACACTTAATTGTTCTTACTGCCAATTTAACGTGTTTTAACGGGTTCCCTTTTTATATATATATACGTTTTCATAACTTGCAGTTTGTTTCCTTGATGTTTTAATTCCATTAGGCTAATGTAATTTAAAGTGGCAATGCACCTTGCATTAGAGCTTAGATCGGGCCCAAAAAATCAAGCCTGACCCTACCCGAGCCCGTGCACATTGTGTCAGAGCCCGGCCCGGCCGACACATTAACTGTAATTATGAGCCCGAGCCCGATTTAAACCTGACCATTTTTTAATACGTGGGCCGTTATAACTGACGTTCTCAACTACAATTCTGAGTTGCTTGAACTACAGAAATCTGTTAGAATTAATAATTTACCTTATTAGTAGTATTATTGTATTATTTCTTATCATATACCTTTTAGAGAAGACGAGAGTCGCGTTTGTTTCTATTGAGCCTAATTTCTCAAAATGGTGCCTGTGTGTGCTTATCCTGGGTGCCTTGACAACAGTGCCAGTTATAGTAAGCATGAGCGGCTGTTGACGGCTCGCACGCACTCACAGGACACGCACAGAGTAACGGCCGAGCTCACTATTTTGATTGAATAATAAGGTTTCTTTCTCGCTAAACCTTATAGTATGCCTCCTGAACACTTAACTGCCTTTATATGGAGGAGCGCGTGCAGGACATTTTTAAAATTTCTGCTTTTGAGGTCCGAAAAAGATAGAAGGACATAGGGCATTGGAACAACAGCAGGGTGAGTAAAAGATGGCTTTATTTTCATTTCAGGGTGAACTATCCCTTTAATGATGAACCTGTCTGTGTTCGCGGCACTTATGACAGTTCGAATGAGAGAACTTTGAAACTGACAGCAGCAAGGAGCGCGTTCTTTTATAACGAGGATTTTGTCAAAGTGTTTTCTCTCACACCAAATCACTCGAACGGTGACTGATGAGCTGGAACTGAACAAGCCGGAATGGCGCTTGAGAGTGAAGTGAGTGATTATAAACGCATTAAACAGAGAGGGTAAAATCTTGTCGATTCACTGTAAAACATAATTTAGGCCTATTTCCAAATTTCAGTGTTTATTAAGGCTTTCAGAATGTGTATTTCTTGGCGGCAGTCAGCCTGATGGTTTTCCCTCAGGTGATTCTTTTAGCACTTTTAAATCAGTGTATAACTGATCCAAGTGTTGGATTTGTTCACATTTGGAGTTTTTCTTTCTGTGTCATCACTTCATAATAATGAATCCATTTTTAATCTGATAGTTATTAATCTTGTAAGCTGACATCATTTGTCAAACCGCGTAGGTTTTCTGCATGAGTGAGGGTGTTGAACATCTGGAAAGATAATGACATGTCTCATGCAATGAATCACCATCTAGGGACTTTACACTGTAGACATGAAGAAAAGCTATTATTAAATCTCTTTCCTCTCACCCACCCTGAAGAGAAGTTGACCCACCACATTATTTGCATGTACTATACCAACTGTCAGACTATATCATTAGATATTTCATCTGTGGCTAGTCATCTGAAGTTGACAGTTTTAATCAACTGACAGTCATCTGACTGTCAATTGATTAAAAACGTGTTATTTTAATTTATTATTTAAAATAGTTGCATATATCAGTATTTAAGAAAAGCCACATTTACATTTTTTTCATTGCAGACGAGTTCATTGAATAGGCAAAAAGTGATTTTAGAAGTCAATATATTGTTTGTTTTATTTTCATTACACATACATGCAAGTCAGGGGGTGTCAATAATTTATTTTTATTATTAGTAGTAGTATTATTTCATAATTAAATCACACTAAATTAGCTTGTTAAATTAGTGGAAGTGACCTTGTACCGCTATGACTGAACACGTGTATATTTTAGATAAATTGAAAAGATTTTTTCTCCTTCATGTGCATCTTTGAACAGATCATAAATATCCATGCTAAACACTTTGGAATTAACTGGTCTACTGGGAGCTTTTTTATTGTAGGGTGACAGAGTTTCTTTTTATAAATGAAGGCAGGTTTGAGGGGCAAGGTTAGCTTCACATTATCTAGATTTAAATATCTTTTCAAATCTCTTGACTGTGATGTGAAAATCAGGCAAGGACAGCCTGGCAGAGGTCATTCTCATCAGCCCTGAGCTGTTTTAATAAAACTAAAGACATGGTGTCATAATATTTTAAAATCAGATTTAAACACTGAGCCGATGTGAAATGATTATTCATAACTATTGTCTATAAATTTGCGGAACTATATTCTCTGAATATATTTAATCAGATATTGTCCAGAGAAATTTATGGAAAAATTCCACAACAAAGTTGCATAGAGATGTGTCAAAAGCTGACCTTATTCAAAAGACATGAATAATGACAAAATAAATAATGAATTCTACCGGATAAAAGGAAAATTGAGATTTACTGGTTATCCAGCAAGAACAAGTATAGAAACATATTTTTAATGAACATATTTAACATTTTAGTGCAGTGCTGTGAAGCCAATTTGACAAAAGTGTTAACTTTATGAATGAAAACGCACATTTTGTGTCTTCAAGTTCAAATCGCATGGCCACACTGCATTGTACATGTGCCAGAAATCCAAACTTTTTATGGTCAACAAACTGTTGTATACTGTTAAGAATTGACTTTACAACAAATACATGACTGGCAGCCCAAACAGCCAATCACATCACTGTACTGAGAAGTTTTTTTTTTGCCATCTGCTATTTTGTCCATCAAGGTTTAAAGTCTGTCAAACTTTACTGAACTGACGGACACTAGCAAACCCATTTTTGGCAAATTACTTTAACTATAGTAGAAAAAAAGGTGTTGTTGTGGCAAATGTAATTCGGATACTAGGGGCCCTATCATACACCCGGCACAATGCGACGCCAGGCGCGACGCAAGTGATTTTTTGCTAATTTCAGCCCGATGCAGTTATCATTTTTACGTCCAGCGCCACGTTGTTTAAATAGCAAATGCACTCACGCCCATCTGTTCACCCATGGGTGTGCTGGTCTGAAAACGAGGTGTGTTCAGGCGCATTGTTGGCCCGTTGCTATTTTGAGGCAACCGCGCCATTGACCAACGCAGTTTTTTTTTGTGTTATTTAAAGGGAGCGTTAGTAATGTGTGCCTATAGGCGGGTGCACAACACAGGGACGCGCAGCAGCACACAAACATTTTTAAATATTAAAAATAAAAGGATTCCCCTCTGGAGAAGCGTTCAGTCTTTCAGCTCGCAAATTCTGCCATGTAAATAGCGAATCCACCATGGTGCAAGCGCAACTGGCTGTTAAAGGGAATAACCCTTTTGGCCTACCATTTTTTCCGTCATTAAACTAGCAAAAGTGGATTCGGACACGCCCTAAGTGCACCTGCACCATGCGCTTCAGACCATGCGCTCAGATCGTTAAAATAGGGCCCTATGTGTCCATAGTGGCTAATAGAGTTTCATTCATTTTGCACCTGAAATCAGCCAGTAATTTTGAAAAATGCAAGCATTAGATCAGATATATCATTCCTTATGACATTGACCTTTGTTCATTTCATACATCCATGATTCTGTGATGTTTTCCGAATTAAATAAAAAGACTGTGCGAATAAAGTGTACTTTACTAGATTTAATTTAGGGGAATTTAGAAGTATGCTTCGTTGTCAGAAATTTGAGGAGGATATTTGGTTTATTTCCTCAGTAAATCCCTATCTACAGATAGAGTAAACGTCTGCCTACTAAATGCAAATGGGCTTCATCCAAGATACTCGTGCATCTGTTGACTTCATGTGTGGATTATCTGGTTTTATTTGAAAAACAGAAACATGCTGAATGGACTTTACTGTGAATCTTTTAAAATCTCTGTGCTCTGGTAAGTAATAAATAATGTCCAGAACAAATACATTTACATTGCCATATCAGTTAAAACTAACCTGAGAGGTATCATGACCGAAATAGTTTTACAAATTAAACAAGGCATATTTGCTATATGGAAAGAGAATAGAGTTAAAAAAATAGGCTTTCATTTAGTTTTCACACTTCAGGTTTAAACCCCGCCCACATCAAGGCTTCTTTTCCACACTGTTCACAGTTGTATGTATTACTAAACACCCCATGAAGAAATCACCCATGACGACCATGACCTCTGTTTAACAGGAAGATAAAATATGAAACATTTCATTATGAGTGATGTTCTCTGTAGTGCTTTGAGGAAACTCAGCCCAAAATATATAAATAAATGGATCCTGTTGCCTTCACCTGTGAAATGAAACGGGCTCTACTCTTTACTTTTACCCATGAGTTAGCTCGAGGATCAAAACAACAGTATTATAGTTTATATGATCCTATACCAAACTGTAAACAACAGAGGAAATAAATAAATCATAAGTCGTTTTCTCTTTACCATGTCCCCTTCTGTCTGAAAACTGTGTTACACAGCTGAATGCTTTTGCAGATACATTTGACAAACTGTTACCTTCCTTACTTTTTATGCCGCCTCAGCACTTATGCCACGTTTGGAACTTTTTTTTTTAGAACAATTTCTTAGACTAGCTGAAGACAGAACCATTTCTCTGAATTATATATTCCCACAAAGATGGCAATATCCAAAATCCTTGACCTTGTGGGGAAATTTTGAGGTTATAAATCATACTATGTGGTGTTTTTTGAAAATGTAAAAATGCAGAAAGTTTTCTATGATGGGTAGGTTTAGGTGTAGGGCAATAGAGGATACAGGTTGTACAGTATAAAAAACATTGTTTATGGAAAGTCCCATAAAACATGAAAACACAATGCGCGCTTGTGTGTGTGTGTGTGTGCGTGTGTGTGTGTACTATATCCTGCAGAATAAGCAGCCAGTCACTTTAGATTAAACTTTCCTATCCTAATCTATCTACTGCATCAGTTGCATACAGAATCTGTTTGTTTGTAATAGGGCTATTGCAGATAAACTCAGGATAAAGAAACATTCACATGCATTGATCTTGTTTTTAACAGACAAAGCATGAAATTAAAATTGGTGATTTATGGCTTTTAGTCCATGTCCCTTAGCTTTGAAATTATCTATATGCTAGTGTACTCTTAAATGTACTCATAAAAAAAAAAAAAAAAAAAAACATTTAGCTGATATATACAACTAGATATCAATATTTGATGTTTTTGTGTTTATCTGGAACATAATTTTTAGAGCATTTACTCATCTCTAATACAGATCACAGAGACGTTCCCTGTAGAACATTACAACATCATTTAGCTCATGTTTTCAAAACATTTAGGATTTATGGTCTTTGTGATATTTTTTCTTTATTTATTTATAATTACCATGTTAAATTTATTTTGAAGAAAGATAGCATAAGCACACATTTAAAGAAAGTAAGTTCACATAAAGGCATTTGTTATATCTGAAATTAAACACAAACACACACACACACACACACACACACACACATATGGTGATACACCTATCAATATAAGGACATTCCATAGGCATAATGGTTTTTATACTGAGCTAATGACATTTTCTAGGCCCTAAACCTACCCATCACAGAAAACTTTCTGCATTTTTACATTTTTAATAAAACATTGTTTTGTATATTTATTTGATGATTTTAACTATAAGGACATTGGTTCTCATAATGTAGGGGCGTTCTGCATTTTTACATTTTCAAAAAACATCTTTTAGTAAGGTTTATAAGTTCTTGTCCTCCATAGGGACAAAAAAATGTTCCCATAATGTAGGGTTTACCAGGACCACACATAAACACACACATACACACATGTGGTAGGACATCTGTGTGAACTTGAGGAGAACAGACATCCACTAACATTCAATGGTTCAGTAGAGAGATGTTAGTTCGGAGAAAAACTATGTTTGTAGATGCATCTTGGTTTGATATTTTGTATCTAATGCAATGGTATTTTTTAAGTGTTCAGAAATTTTGGGGCTACTGTATTCTGAAAAGTTAAATTATGAGTAATTGATTATAATTCAGAGTAAATCGGTCATGTTTTCATCAGCCCTGTTTTTCCTCTCACTTGTGAGTCATTTGTTTTTTTACCCTGCCTCCTGGAAAAGAAAATGTCTTGTTTTTTTTTTTTTTGTTATCTTTTATATATTTCTATGAGATCATCCTGTTATACTTGTGATCGCTGCTGGTAGATGAGATAGGCACATCACAGATGTCTGAAATGTCAAAACACAAACCCGCTTTAGTATTGCAAAGATGCTTTCAAATTCACTCATAACAACATGATCTCATGAGAATATCAAATCAAATCACCTTTATTTATATAGCGCTTTTTACAATGGCAATTGTTTCAAAGCAGCTTCACAGTGGTAACAGGAAAATAATGCAACAGAATTTGATTCGGCTGTACAGCCGCTTTGGTGAAAACGGTGATGTCATCCAGCTCATTTCAATTATCATATAGTGTCAATGCGGGCAGATCAGTAATACAGTTGAAATTTAAGTGTCCCCAACTGAGCAAGACAAAAGGCGACGGTGGCAAGGAACCAAAACTCCTTCAGGGCCAGAATGGAGAAAAAAACCTTGGGAGAAACCAGGCTCTACACTCACCTAAAGGATTATTAGGAACACCATACTAATACTGTGTTTGACCCCCTTTCGCCTTCAGAACTGCCTTAATTCTACGTGGCATTGATTCAACAAGGTGCTGAAAGCATTCTTTAGAAATGTTGGCCCATATTGATAGGATAGCATCTTGCAGTTGATGGAGATTTGTGGGATGCACATCCAGGGCACGAAGCTCCCGTTCCACCACATCCCAAAGATGCTCTATTGGGTTGAGATCTGGTGACTGTGGGGGCCATTTTAGTACAGTGAACTCATTGTCATGTTCAAGAAACCAATTTGAAATGATTCGAGCTTTGTGACATGGTGCATTATCCTGCTGGAAGTAGCCATCAGAGGATGGGTATATGGTGGTCATAAAGGGATGGACATGGTCAGAAACAATGCTCAGGTAGGCCGTGGCATTTAAACGATGCCCAATTGGCACTAAGGGGCCTAAAGTGTGCCAAGAAAACATCCCCCACACCATTACACCACCACCACCAGCCTGCACAGTGGTAACAAGGCATGATGGATCCATGTTCTCATTCTGTTTACGCCAAATTCTGACTCTACCATCTGAATGTCTCAACAGAAATCGAGACTCATCAGACCAGGCAACATTTTTCCAGTCTTCAACTGTCCAATTTTGGTGAGCTCGTGCAAATTGTAGCCTCTTTTTCCTATTTGTAGTGGAGATGATTGGTACCCGGTGGGGTCTTCTGCTGTTGTAGCCCATCCGCCTCAAGGTTGTGCGTGTTGTGGCTTCACAAATGCTTTGCTGCATACCTCGGTTGTAACGAGTGGTTATTTCAGTCAGAGTTGCTCTTCTATCAGTTTGAATCAGTCGGCCCATTCTCATCTGACCTCTAGCATCAACAAGGCATTTTCGCCCACAGGACTGCCGCATACTGGATGTTTTTCCCTTTTCACACCATTCTTTGTAAACTCTAGAAATGGTTGTGCGTGAAAATCCCAGTAACTGAGCAGATTGTGAAATACTCAGACCGGCCCGTCTGGCACCAACAACCATGCCACGCTCAAAATTGCTTAAATCACCTTTCTTTCCCATTCTGACATTCAGTTTGGAGTTCAGGAGATTGTCTTGACCAGGACCACACCCCTAAATGCATTGAAGCAACTGCCATGTGATTGGTTGATTAGATAATTGCATTAATGAAAAATTGAACAGGTGTTCCTAATAATCCTTTAGGTGAGTGTAGTTCTGATGTGCAGCAAAAGATTGTTGAGCTTCACAAAATAGAAAGTGGCTGTAGGAAAATAGCTAAAGCATTGAAAATTCCCATTTCCACCATCAGGGCAATAATCAAGAAGTTCCAATCAACTAAAGATGTTACGAATCTGCCTGGAAGAGGACGTGTGTCTATATTGTCTTAATGCACGGCGAGGAGGAAAGTTTGAGTGGCCAAAGACTTTCCAAGAATCACAGATGGAGAATCACAGAGATTAGTTGAGTCTTGGGGTCAGAAAGCCTAAAAAAAAAAAAAAAAAAAAAAATCAAACAACCCCTACATCCCTCATGTTGTTTGGGAGGGATTCAAGAAAAATCCTCCTCGCTCATCCAGAAACAAACTCCAGCATATTCAGTTGTCAGACACGACTGGAAATTCAAAAGGGACCAGATTCTATGGTCAGATGAAACTAAAAAAAGAGCTTTTTGGCAGCAAGTCCACCAGATGGGTTTGGTGCAAACAGGGATAAAAAAGTACCCCATGCCCACGGTTAAAAATACCGCTGGACCTTTAATGTTGTGGGCCTATTTTTTTTGCTGGAGGTCCTGGACATCTTGTTCAGATACATGGTATAATGGATTCTAGCAAATACCAACAGATAAAAAAATCAAAACCTGATGGCCTCTGCTAGAAATCTTATAATGGGTCGTGGTTGGATCTTCCATCAGGACAACGATCCAAAACAAACATCAAAATCAACACACAAATGTGTCACTGAACACAAAATGAAGCTTCTGCCATGACCATCCCAGTCCCCTGACCTGAACCCTATAGAAAATGAGTGGGGTGAACTGAAGAGAAGAAGCACCAACATGGATCTGAGAATCTGAAGAGATTCTGTATGGGGGAATGGTCTCTGATCTCTTGTCAGGTGTTCCCCAAAACTCATCAGGCATTATAGGAGAAGACTCAGAGCTGTTATCTTGGGAAAAGGAGGTTGCAAAAAGTATTTAATAAAAGGGCGCCAACAATTGTGGCCAATGTGTTTTGGAGAAAAGCATTTATTTCATAATGTGATTTACCCCCCACTTTCATTTCTTTTACTTCAATGAAAGGTTAGATTTTTGTGAATTTTTTGAATAAAAGATCAAAAGGATAAACAATGCAGATTTATTTTTTACAGCCATATTTGATCATATTTACCAGGGGTGCCAATAATTCTGACCACCATTGTATATCTTTATGAAATGAAAGATTCGTGAATATTTTACATTTTTTAGATGTAAAAACGTAATAATGCTACATTTAAATGTCGCCAATACGTCCATATTTTACGTTTCAGCACCTAGCCAAACGTACAAAAATGTACGTTTTGTGTCTTTGAAAGTTACGTATTAATACCTACGAATTAACGATGAGAACAGGCTGCTCATAACGGGCAAAATCAAAGATGCTCAATAGACTACAAAAACAGCAATATATATTTGCATCAAACCAAAAGAAAGAAAGAAAGAAAGAAAGAAAGAAAGAAAGAGTTCAACAGTAACTCTCTTTTTATCATGCATTTCCCTTGGGAAAACAGGCATTCAGTGAGAAACTGCGGCGGGCAAGCGATGGGGTGTTTAGACTCCATATCGTTGTCAGGAGTGGTGACAGGGTCAAGAGATCCCAGAGTCACCAGTTTCTCATTAACACCAGTATAATGGGTGTCAACAGGAAGGTGATGTTGACAGGGAATGTGCATGGTGCTAGCCTCCCTCAGTGTCCTAGCACTCTCGCCTCAACATGGACAGAAGTTTCATGGCCGTCATCTGCTACATATAGCCCTATTTATTCTCACCCACATCTCGCTTATTGGACTTAGGTTGTGAAAATGGTCACTGGCGTGAATGACCTCATGTTGCCCATACTTACTGCCTGAATGGCTAATTCTCATCAATGTGATATTAGCATACATTGCATTAACATAAATTTGCAAACAAATTAGCGTTTATGTTCGAATTCCATTTGCTGTGTTTAGACCAACATCAATACTACTTTATATTTTCATTCCACAGACCCTGAAGGAATGTACAAACCAATTGAAGATGTCCTAACCACTTAATGTGCACTTGTTCGTATATTTCATCTTAAAGGTGCAGTACGTTTTTTTTTTTTTTTTTTTTACTAAAGCACAAAAATACATTAATATGTTTGGAGATTTAGGAAATGTGTTAAGTTCAAATACTTTCTCCAAAAAGCAATGCTACAGCCAGTTATTCTACTTTGAAATGTGCATTCCGGGTCAAAATGCTGTTTTTGTTTTGGTCTGTGTGATTTCGCACACTGCCAATTTACCCAAAAGTGTTTTTGACACCCTGGGTTGACAGTTGGTAGGAAACACTGCATATTGCAGCCCTGGACGCCAGCAAATTAGTTGTGGTCAGAGATCGCAGATTCTACCCGACCTAAAAAGTCTCAGCATCCATCTAAAAAGCTCTACCAGAGGCATAAAATGCGGATAAATATTGGAGATGCCCAGAAAGACTTTAAAACGAATGCTAAGTTGGCTAATTTTCTCCTTGATAGGTATGCATTGAGCTTCAGCTAAAGTTAGCTTAGCTGGTTTATAATTCACAAACAATAAAAGTATTGCACACGTATACATTAGCTGATTAACTTAGTGTAAGGCTTGCCGCTTTCCATTGTCAATTGTGTGCCTTCCTTAAACAACTTTCTCCAATATTTTGTTTCAACCGCTAAATACATACTGCTCCTTATTAAAAAAAAAAAATAAAAAATAAATATATTGGATTGAGATCTGGAGAATTGGATTGAGATCTGGGGAATTTGGAGGCCAAGTCAACACCATTGTTGTGCTCCTCAAACCATTCCTGAAGCATTTTTGCTTTGTGGCAGGGCACATTATCCTGCTGAAAGAGGCCACAGCCACCAGGGAATACTGTTTCCATGAAAGGGTGTATATGGTCTGCAACAATGCTTAGGTAGGTGATATGTGTCAAAGTAACATCCACATGGATGACAGGACCCAAAGTTTCCCAGCAGAACATTGCCCAAAGCATCACACTGCCTCCGCTGGCTTGCCTTAGTTCATCCTGGTGCCATGTGTTCCCCAGGTAAGCGACATACACGCACCCAGCCATCCACGTGATGTAAAAGAAAACGTGATTCATCAGACCAGGCCACCTTCTTCCATTTGCTCTGTGGTCCAGTTCTGATGCTCACGTGCCCACTGTTGGCGCTTTCGGCGGTGGACAGGGGTCAGCATGGGCACCCTGACTGGTCTGCGGCTATGCAGCCCCATACGAAACAAACTGTGATGCACTGTGTATTCTGACACCTTTCTATCAGAACTAGCATTAATATCTTGAGCAATTTGAGCTACAGTAGCTCATCTGTTTGATCGGACCACACGGGCCAGCCTTCGCTCCCCACGTGCATCAATGAGCCTTTGCCACCCATGAATGATAGATACTGACCGCTGCAGACCGGGACCACCCCACAAGAGCTGCAGTTTTGGAGATGCCCTGACCCAGTCGTCTAGCCATCACAATTTGGCCCTTGTCAAAATCGCTCAAATCCTTACTTTGCCCTTTTTTCCTGCTTCTAACACATCAACTTTGAGGACAAAATGTTCACTTGCTGCCTAATATATCCCACCCACTAACAGGTGCCGTGATGAAGAGATAATCAGTGTTATTCACTTCACCTGTCATAATGTTATGCCTGATCGTAGTGTGTGTGTGTATATATATATTTGAAGACTTCCTATGCAAAAGCCTCTAAAAGCCACCTCAGTCAAAAATGAGATAACGATACTGAGAGAATGCATATAGTATACGTTCATCAAATACTTTCACTTCAAACCCACTTAATCTCAGCCTCAGCCCATTCAGAAGTGCTGGTACTTGGGTAGAAACCTATACATAAAGCCTGACAAAAATCCTAATTTTAAAGAAAAACGCCAGATGGACTTAGAGGCTTTTGCATCTGAAGTCTTCATATATATATATATGTACATTATCCTTTCCTCTCAGGTGACTAAAAACAAGCCGTGTGGAGGGTCATTGACCCAGTATGCCACACTACACTCTAGTCGATAAAATAAGCTGTGAGGGGCAGACAGTATGTCCCGGCAACACTGATTAACTCTACATCAGCACTCAATGAAAACAGAGCAACAAAGAGAAGAATCTGACTTCCATAGTATGAGGGGGAAAATACTATAGAAGTCAATGGGGCCCATCAACTGTTTGGTTACCCACATTATTCAAAATATCTTCTTTTGTGTTTAGTAGAAGAAAGAAATTATAAAGGTTTGGAACAACTTGAGGGTGAATAAATGATGACAGAATTTTCATTTTTGGGTGAACTGTCCCTTTAAGTTCAACTAATTGCATTTAATATAAATTTCCCCTATTATACATTTTCATTTAATGGCAAATAACATGCAGTTAAGTGTCCAAAAGTATGTTATATGCTGATAAGTATGATGTGTGAATTTAAGTGGAAAGTACACCAGTGTCAACTGCTGCATAACAATGAATGAAGATGTAACGGATAGGTTTTTCCAGGCATGACCTCCTTGGCATGACCCTGTTTACATATGCATACAATAAAATTGCATAAACAGATTTAATATAGACTGACATTGCAGTATGAAGTATTTAAGTATAGCCATTGCTTCCTCTGCTAGTGGTTAGATGTCTTTCTGCATAACGTCACTTGTCCTGAATCTCCTCCAAGACACTGTGCTGACTTAGAATAACTTTATTTTCTGCTTTGCCATTGTAACATGAGTGCTGCAAACATGCCTCCATTTTCACCACAGTTTCGTCTCTGAGTGGGAGGAAGCAACCCAAGTCTCGGTGTGCAAAAAGAGCCGATAAGACCCTCTTTATCAGCACTCAATGGCCTGTAATGGAATCGCAAACCATTAAGAGGCAGATGTTGAAACTGGAGGAAAATATGATGTAAACTGGTCACCAGAGAAAATATTTACAGACCGTCACATGCAGTAGAGATCTATTTTTCACGAAGGCTATAAAAATAACACCGTTCACGACTTTGAGATGTGGTGGTTTTTATTTCTTGTCTTAATTGTGGTACACAATGGAAGCTTGTGTAAAGAAAACGGCTCTGCATCTCCTAAACAAGCCATCACTTTAAATTAAGCAATCAAATCCTCATTTGCAACACTCTTAACATGGCTTCTAAGTAAACGACACATTCTTAGCCACGTAATTGAATTGGAAAGAAGTGCCGAGGTGATAGACTGCTATGTTACATTTAAAAAGCTTGGTGGTCTTCATTGAGATTCTAACAGCTTCCCGTCGTGGACGACAGATTTTGCATCCATTGCCGAACAGCTGTATTCCCTAGAGCCATTAAACCTGATTGCGAGGCCGACGCAAGATTAATGCGTGAACTTCCCTTGTCACTGCATGGGCATGTCAGAGTCAGATGGGCTCTGAATGTGAGGTTGTCTGAAATAAAACCCATGAATAATGCAATGTTCGCTTTTACTGAAGCCAGGCTAATTGCAGGCGGCCCTACATGCAGTGATACATCAAGCCAAGGCAACACGTATTAACTGCAGAATTAATCCAGCTGAAGAGAGCATTACCTTCAGCCCTTCCAGTCTCCTCTCATTCCCTTAACAACATGATGAAATCAATCAGACCTAACTGGCACACCAGATCAGACACTGAGTGCAGGAATTTCGATTTTTCTGTCAAGCTGTGGGGAACTACGGAAGTCCTTGTGCGATCTGCACATGAAGAAGGGGAATATCTTTAATTCACTCACTCTCATGTCATTCCAAACCTGTTTGACTTTCTGTATTCTGTGGAACATGCAAGGGGAATCTTTCAACAATATCCTGGACTCTTATTAAATGGCTTTTCCCTATAATGAAAGTGACTAAGGACTGAGACCATTATAAAATGACAAATGATAATTTATTAAAGTTCGGGAGGAGCACATTCAGATAATCTACCCAATCATTGCGAGAGAAGGCTTTTAGAGCCGACTTACCTCTGATACACGACAGTTTTTCCAGCATCCCTCCTCCACCCCAACTTCTCACTCTCGATTACTATGCCAGCCAGGGAAAGGGTGGGAGATTGTTTCTGAAATTTCTGAGCTCGGAGCCCTCTAGCACGGCAAGAACGCATATTTTATACTATATCCGATTATATGCAAGTGTATGGAAGCTTGTTTCCGCCACAAAATAAAACATTTAAAAAGATAATTGCGACTTTTTATCTCACAATTGTTTACATCTCTCAAGTCTGACTTTTTTTCTCAGAATTGCTAAATATAAACTCGCAATTGCAAGTAATAAAGTCAGAATTGCATGATATAAAGTCAGAATTGCGAGTTATAAAATCAGAATTGTGAGATATAAAGTCAGAATTCTGACTTTTTTTCTCGCAATTGCGAGTTTATATCTCACAATTCTGACATTATATCATGCCATTCTGACTTTATAACTCGCAATTCTGACTTCTTTTCTCAGAATTGTGAGATATAACTCGCAATTGCAAGTTATAAAGTCAGAATTTTGTGATATATAGTCAGAATTACGAATTATAAAGTCAAATTCTGAGGGGAAAAAAGACTGACTTTTTTCTCAGAATTGCAAGTTTATATCTCGCAATTGCGTGTTATAAAGTCAGAATTGCACAATATAAACTCAAAATTGCGACTTTATATTACACAATTCTGACTTTATAACTCGCAATTCTGACTTTATAACTCACAACTGGGACTTTATATCACGCAATTCTGAGTCAGAATTGTCAGAATTGCGAGATATACACTCGCAACTGTGAGGAAAAAAATTCAGAACTGTGAGATAAACATTTTTATTCTGTGGCGGAAACAAGCTTCCATACAAGTGTGACCTATCTTTAAAATAAAAAACAAAAAAAAACAAGTAGAGAACATTATCAGCATGAATAATCTTGAGTCTGTAGATCTTAATTTGAATATGTCTTGATCTGTGTGAATTAATTCGATTATTGCACCTGTTTAAGATGTGGATGTTTCTTCCCCCAAAGAAAGTAATCACAGCCAACAAAAACATTACACCCACAAAACATCTGCATCTTTCCACAGAGTTTGTTTTGAGCCTGACTGAACGATTCAAGTCTCTCGTGTGCATATTTATAATGGTTAAAACGCATTAGAAGGCAGCTGCTTATGCAGACAGGAGACAAGAAGGCAGCTCACTAGGTTTTTTTTACAGAGTATCAGATTCAGTAACTTCCTTGTTTACATGGAGCTGAGCAGATAGTCTGCCAGACCGTTATCTTGAATCACAAACTCGTCTCTGCACAGGTTCATGGTGTCTGTCAACAAAAGCCAGCCAGAAAGAGTTTAAATGATGCCGAATGCTATGTCTTTACCAGACAATAGTGTGTGCATCCCAAAAAATGTCAACTTAAAATATTAAATAGCACACCTTTTTACAGAATAAGTAATGTGCGTGCTGATATGATCTTCACATTTTGGCCTTTAAATCCTTACTTAAATTTTTTTGTTCCTTTTTTTCTTTCTTTTTTCTGAAGAACGATTTGGAATTGTTTTCTGTGGCAATCAAGCAAATGTTGCCAGTTGTCAGTTGAAGTTAACTTGTATTGAATCAGAAACATTTCATGAGAGTGTCAGAATTCAGAGGTATGTTAAAAAATAATGTTGGTTAGAGGTTGCTTATTTCAAAACAAAGGAGTAGCTTGATGCCTGGATCACAGCTTTTATTATGCTACAGATGATCGCTTCCGCTTCTTCCAGTCATGCGTATGTGGGGTAACGCAACGCTGTTTTATCATATTAGATACATTATTTGAGTGTGTTGAAAGTTATGTTATAATGCTTCTCTGTGCATTTGCTCGGTGGCCACTATGAGACACTTGTTGCACACTGCAGTAAGCTAGATTGATATTAGGCATGGTAAAACATGGTACTCGCGGCAAATCAAGAAAACCAGATTTAAACAATAAGACTAACTGTGTTGAGCTACATAACAATGATTAGTTTTCTGTCCATGAATGTAACAGTTGCTCACCTGTCTAACCTGTCTAGTAAACACATAATATATTAATGTGTCTTTGGTGTTTCCATGATTTCTACAAAATAAAACAGGAAATTGAGGGTAACATGGCTATGATGTCATTGTTAGGCGACACACGGACACGGTCCATGTCCTGGTTAAAATTGCTTATTTCTCTGGATTTAACCATTCTTGGAAACATTTGGGATAATGTAAGTACACAAGTCAACAAAATATATAACATTGTTCTAGTGGTTTTTGGATATTTTAATCCAAAAATCTTACATATCGTGCCTTTAAGTACTGAGCAATTTTAAGTAACTACATGCACATCCTATAGGGTTAGAATTAGGGTTTGGTTTGGTTTAGGGTTAGTTATATATATATATATATATATATATATATATATACATACTTTACTATAGTAACTACATGTAACATATGTAACAATGACACTGTAAAATAAAGTGTTACCATAATGTGAAATATGCTACATTACCAAATGCAGTAGTTGTGAAACAGGTTATAAGATGTATACTTAAGAGGCATAAATTATCAGTTTTCTTGTTGGATGTAAGATTCAGAGCTTAGGAGTGCCACTTCTGTCCCCTGCCATTGTGGTGGGTTACGTAATACAAACACACTGGCAGCCAGTGAGACAGAAAATGTCTTGCTGTTTACTGAAGCATGATTGGACAACCAAAACACACTCCCTATCTCTCTTTCCCTCCCTCATAGTCTAGCTCTCACTCTCTCATATGCACTCACACAGACAGTTCTGAATATATTTATTAATTCCATATTAATTCCACATGCATGCTTTCAGAATGTTTTGACTCTCTTTGGCTATGCCATAATACTGTAGGATAGTATTCACCTTTTATATGTTGACCTGCATGGCAGGCCAGTAATGGCTTGTTTCTCGTCCTTGTACACACATCACTCAAGCATCCGCCTTTTGAGACCTTTTTAACAGTGTCATTGAAGAGAACAAATTACAGTTTGTGCAAAGAAAGAGCAGCACCCACAAGAAACAGATGAGCCTTTTTTAGCTCAAATGTTCAAATGGGATTATATTTGAGGTCGCCAATAATGGGAAGTACATTTAGAAAAGAGCTTTTAAAGCACTTTCTCTTTCGTTTTCGCTCTTGACAGCACTGTAATTGTGGATATTATTTTAAATAGCGGATGTGTTGATTATTTTAAATGGCTTACAATTGACCTGTCATAATTCTGTGCAAAATCTCTACATTTTAATGGAGCCTTTTCTCATATTAGTCAAAAGCAATGCCTGAAGAAAAGTGCAATCCATCAGTTCTAAAGAAACCTTGATTTTTTTTTTTTTTTTTAGCGCTGTGTCATTGTCGCCAAGCTTAACTGATTTGACCAATAAGGCAAGTCCTGGATCTGTCAGGAAACGGGAAATAACAGGCGGCAGGCAGAGATGCAGGATCCAAATGCAGGGGAGATTTTAATGAAAATAAACAATCAAACATAAATCAGGAACAAAATAACACTGAAAAAAAACACGGGGAACAGAGAACACCTGCATTACATTAAACAACGACCGACAGAGAACCAGAGAAAACATGGGCTATATATACAGTGGGGAGAACAAGTATTTGATACACTGCCGGTTTTGCAGGTTTGCCCACTTACAAAGCATGTAGAGGTCTGTAATTTTTATCATAGGTACACTTCAACTGTGAGAGACGGAACCTAAAACAAAAATCCAGAAAATTATACTGTATGATTTTTAAATAATTAATTAGCATTTTATTGCATGACATAAGTATTTGATCACCTACCAGCCAGTAAGAATTCCGGCTCTCACAGACCTGTTAGTTTTTCTTTAAGAAGCACTCCTGTTCTCCACTCATTACCTGTATTAACTGCACCTGTTTGAACTCGTTACCTGTATAAAAGACACCTGTCCACACACTCAATCAAACAGACTCCACCCTCTCCACAATGGCCAAGACCAGAGAGCTGTGTAAGGACATCAGGGATAAAATTGTAGACCTGCACAAGGCTGGGATGGGCTACAGAACAATAGGCAAGCAGCTTGGTGAGAAGGCAACAACTGTTGGCGCAATTATTAGAAAATGGAAGAAGTTCAAGATGACGGTCAATCTCCCTCGGTCTGGGGCACCATGCAAGATCTCACCTCGTGGGGCATCAATGATCATGAGGAAGGTGAGGGATCAGCCCAAAACTACACGGCAGGACCTGGTCAATGACCTGAAGAGAGCTGGGACCACAGTCTCAAAGAAAACCATTAGTAACACACTACGCCGTCATGGATTAAAATCCTGCAGCGCACACAAGGTCCCCCTGCTCAAGCCAGCGCATGTCCAGGCCCGTCTGAAGTTTGCCAATGACCATCTGGATGATCCAGAGGAGGAATGGAGAAGGTCATGTGGTCTGATGAGACAAAAATAGAGCTTTTTGCTCTAAACTCCACTTGCCGTGTTTGGTGGAAGAAGGAGGATGAGTACAACCCCAAGAACACCATCCCAACCGTGAAGCATGGAGGTGGAAACATCATTCTTTGGGGATGCTTTTCTGCAAAGGGGACAGGACGACTGCACCGTATTGAGGGGAGGATGGATGGGGCCATGTATCGCGAGATCTTGGCCAACAACCTCCTTCCCTCAGTAAGAGCATTGAAGATGGGTCGTGGCTGGGTCTTTCAGCATGACAACGAACCGAAACAAACAGCCAGGGAAACTAAGGAGTGGCTCCGTAAGAAGCATATCAAGATCCTGGAGTGGCCTAGCCAGTCTCCAGACCTGAACCCAATAGAAAATCTTTGGAGAGAGCTGAAAGTCCATATTGCCCAGCGACAGCCCCGAAACCTGAAGGATCTGGAGAAGGTCTGTATGGAGGAGTGTGCCAAAATCCCTGCTGCAGTGTGTGCAAACCTGGTCAAGAACTACAGGAAACGTATGATCTCTGTAATTGCAAACAAAGGTTTCTGTACCAAATATTAATTTCTGCTTTTCTGATGTATCAAATACTTATGTCATGCAATAAAATGCTAATTAATTACTTAAAAATCATACAATGTGATTTCCTGGATTTTTGTTTTAGATTCCGTCACTCACAGTTGAAGAGTACCTATGATAAAAATTACAGACTTCTACATGCTTTGTAAGTGGGCAAACCTGCAAAATCGGCAGTGTATCAAATACTTGTTCTCCCCACTGTACAACCAGGGAAGACTAGCTAAACAAGATAACAAGGGGTGTGGTGAATGGGAAACTAATCAACATGAAAAACTACAAAGAACTACAAACCTCCACAGGAACAGGACACAGAATCTAGGCATAAATAAACTTCAACATAAAAGTCACACAGAGTGCCAGACACAGAACAGATGTGACATTACTCCCCCCCCCCCCCCCCCCATCCCCCCCCCCATCCCCCCCCCCCCCCCCAAAGGAGCGGCTTCCAGACGCTCCAAAACCAGTCACGGAGGGAGGTGAAGTGGCGGCGGAACAGGGGGAGGGATGGAGGGTCAGGAGCGGACACTGGAAGCAGGATGTGACCTGGGGCGGATCGGGTGGCCTGGGTGGAACGGGGCGGATCGGGTGGCCTGGGTGGAACAGGCTGGTCAGGTGGCTTGGGTGGCACAGGCTGGTCAGGTGGCCAGTCTGACTCAGATGGGTCAGGTGGCCTGGGTGGAACAGACTGGTCAGGTGGCTTGGGTGGCACAGGCTGGTCAGGTGGCCAGTCTGACCCAGACGGGTCAGGTGGCCTGGGTGGAACAGACTGGTCAGGTGGCTTGGGTGGCACAGGCTGGTGACGGGTCTGTGCAGACAACAGGCCACTGGGCTGGGACACAGACTGGTAGCTGGCTTGTGCTGACAGCAGGCCACTGAGCTTGGATACAGACTGGTAGCTGGCTTGTGCTGACAGCAGGCCACTAGGTTGGGATACAGACTGGGCCGGAGCCCTCTCTGGGCTCTGTGCAGGGGGCCGGAGCCTTCTCTGGGCTCTGTGCAGGGGGCCGGAGCCCTCTCTGGGCTCTGTGCAGGGGGCCGGAGCCATCTCTGGATGCTGGTCAGAGACAGGGAACGTCGCTGGGCTCTGGACGGAGACAGGGGACGTAGCTGGGCTCTGGACGGAAACAGGGGACGTAGCTGGGCTCTGGGCATGGGTTGAAGGCCCAGATGTGGTGGCCATCCCGGCCGAAATCCTCACCACAAGGACGCCAGCGGCTCACATAGAGCAAAGCGCCGTGTCCTCCAGCCTTGATGCCAGGCTCCCATACCTCTGGGTTGACACCTCGGGAAACTAATGAACATGAAAAACTACAAAGAACTACAAACCTCCACAGGAACAGGACACAGAAAAGAACACAGACTCTAGGCATAAATAAACTTCAACATAAAAGTCCCACAGAGCGCCAGACACAGAACAGATGTGACAGGATCAACCTTTTGGTCCTGAAACAACCTTTCTATCTATCCATCTCTCTGTCTGTCAGTCAGTCAGTCAATCAATCCCGTGTAAGGATTTATGTTTACAGAAGCTACTGAGCGCAAATTCCAGGCAGTGAGATGCTTCAGTTGGGCATAAATAGTGCGAGATAAGACGTAAGTAGCAAAACTATACATTTCATATTTAAAAGCTGTTTTAGGATAGAAATGTTAAACGACAGACAAAAATAATCAGGCAAACTAATAAACTTTTGTCTAGTTTTGCCATTTTGAATTTAAAATAGGCCTATAAATGTACGCGATTCATATAATATAATAATTAGTAACTGTCAATGTGAGGGGACAAGAAACATTAATGAAGCTGTTTTCATCATATTAGTCATAAGATTAATAATGAATGTGTATATATTGTGAATGAATTTAATAAACTTAGTTACCTAGCTTTCCTGGTAGCCTTCAGTAAATTAAAGTACCCCTATTATGCTAGTTTAAATTTTCCTAATTTTGTTTTGGAGGTCTCCTACAACAGGTTTACATGCATCAAAGGTCAAAGGCTTTCATTTTCTCATAATATACATTGCACATCACCACATTTTTCAATGATTCTCAAACGAATTGTCGATTTTACCATATCAATCCGAGCGCGAGCTCGATGATGAAACATTGGAAGAGCTAGTTATTCAACCAGAGCCTCCATCGCAAGGGCGACTTGAGCAGGACGTTTCTCAGTGATTTGCTACTCATTTTGAGGTACATTATGAAATGTTGCAACTGTAATTCCTCACCATCAGCATTAACAAGCATATTTTTTTTTTTATTACCATTTATTTATTTATTAAACCAGGAAGGTCCCATTGAGATACAATATCTCTTCTACCAGGGAGTCCTGGTCAAGATAAGCAGCACAAGACATAAATTACAAAAAAAAAAATATATATATATATATACACACATGACACCTCACAATAAACAAGCAAAACCTATTAAAACATTTACACTGTTCCATAAAAACAGACTTTAGAATATTTTTAAACAAGGCATGAGATGGTACATATTTCATGTGTAGTATACCTTAAAGCTCATTCCATGCATACGGAGCATAATTAGAAAAAGCAAATCTACCTATTTCTATATGAAAAACTTTTACTCAAGATGCCAATTTATCTGTTGATCTAGTATTATAGATACTAGTACAGTATGTCAACAAACTAGAAATATACTGCGGTAATGTCCATCAACAAACCGATGTGTATATTTCTAATTTATTGTGGTGCACATGCGGAAACTGTATCAATAACAGTGCATACATTAGCCGAGCACTAACATGAATGACTGATGTAACATTAAAGTTTGCAAAACAAATCTTCTCCATCCTTTATCTTTACTCAAATTAGTAAGAACGACAGACAATCTGCAATAATAGACAGTTTTAGGTAATAGTGGCCCACAGCTGATTAGCATTAACTATTACAGTAAGACAGTAATAACGTGAGTTAGCTGGTTAGCCGTAAACTTACACAATATAAAACACAAAACTACATATTTTGAACACCCGGTAGAAAAATATACACAGATCAGACATAACATTATGACCACTGACAGGTTAAGTGAATAACACTGATTATCTCTTCATCACGGCACCTGTTAGTGGGTGGGATATATTAGGCAGCAATTGAACATTTTGTCCTCAAAGTTGATGTGTTAAAAGCAGGAAAAATGGACAAGCTTAAGGATTTGAGCGCGTTTGACAAGGGCCAAATTGTGATGGCTAGACGACTGGGTCAGAGCAACTAGATCTTGTGGGGTATTCCTGGTCTGCAGTGGTCAGTATCTGGTCCAAGGAAAGAACAGTGGTGAACCGGTGACAGGGTCATGGGCGGCCAAAGCTCATTGATGCACACATGGAGTGAAGGCTGGCCTGTGTGGTCCAATCAAACAGACGACCTACTGTAGCTCAAATTGCTGAAGAAGTCAATGCTGGTTCTGATAGAAATGTGTCAGAATACACAGTGCATCGCAGTTTGTTGCGTATGGGGCTGTATAGCCGCAGACCAGTCAGGGTGCCCATGCTGACCCCTGTCCACCGCCGAAAGCGCCAACAGTGGGCACGTGAGCATCAGAACTGGACCACGGAGCAATGGAAGAAGGTGGCCTGGTCTGATAAATCACGTTTTCTTTTACATCACGTGGATGGCCGGGTGCGTGTGCGTCGCTTACCTGGGTAACACATGGCACCATGATACACTATGGGAAGAATGCAAGCCGGCGGAGGCAGTGTGATGCTTTGGGCAATGTTCTGCTGGGAAACCTTGGGTCCTGCCATCCATTTAGATGTTACTTTGACAAGTACCACCTACCTAAGAATTGTTGCAGACCATGTACACCCTTTCATGGAAATGGTACTCCCTGGTGGCTGTGGCCTCTTTCAGCAGGATAATGCCCCCTGTCGAAATGGTTCAGGATTGGTTCGAGAAGCACAACAACGAGTTTGAGGTGTTGTACGAGCACCTCGCAACTTACAGGACTTAAATGATCTGCTGCTAACATCTTGGTGCCAGATACCACAGCACACCTTCAGGAGTCTACTGGAGTCCATGCCTCGACGGGTCAGGGCTGTTTTGATTTGAGAAGCAGTCGTCAAATTACATGTTTGAAGGCGGGTCAAGTTGTTTGTGGGTGGACAACTTACAACATAGGCAGGCATTATGCAAATGTATTTTCTAGCGATGTAGAACAGTCATGCAATGAGATTAAAATTTTCTTTTGGGAGACAATAACTTTATTTATTGTGCCCTTTTGACTTTACAACTTTTCAGAATGTTTACATTCACAAACAGCTATATTATACACTGCATGAAAGGGAATATTTGAAAAACCATAATAGGGGCACATTAACTTGTCTGAGAAAATGATTCATAAAACATAAATATAATTTGACACTATGTTTACCTTCTTCACTGACACAGACGAAAATGAAGACTTTCAATCAAAGCTCAGCTTTAGGAAGGGAAGAGACAGGGCAAGATGGAGACTGAGAGAAATAAAGAATGATGGAGATGAGGAGAGAGCAGGTATTGACAAATAATCAACTGCCCACTGACATGGTTTTAAAGCTATTGTTATCTGATTTTTTGACCTTCAAATGTCTTGAAATGCACATATGTAGATCAGAGAAATCAACATTTTCTTGGGGGAGCATGCCCCCGAACACCCCTAACCAGCTCAAATTTGGGACCTTTGTGATTATAAAACCCCGTCTCCTGCCTACTCCCTATTGGCTGGTTCCTATCCCAGCCAGTGATACAGGGGGAGTACCTTGGGTTCGGGCAAAATTCCGAGCTCAGAGCCCTGCCCCCGGACATTATACGCATATTCTGATTATTTGTAGAACTCGTGAACCATCATGAAAGTGATTGGTGACCATCTTACATATTGTTGTAGCTCCCAATTCTTACTTATCTGATTTGAATATATGTATTTATATATTCAATTACTTTAAAAACACAGTGTTATATTTAAATATATTTCAACAACCCAAATTTCAGTCTGGTTCTCCATGTCACACAAGTCATATGGACTGTGTTTGTGGATATCAACAGAAAGTTTGTTCTGACAATCCTGAAAGCATATGCTCACTATTAGTACTCACTATTTACTTGCTACAGTATTTACAGCATTCAATCAGAAACTAAATAAGTTCTCTATATCACCTATCCACTACATGTGAGATGCAGTCCTAATGAAGATTTCAGAAGCAAAGCTGATAGCAATATGAGCACAAAAGAGAAATAACTTTACCGCAGTCAAGTAGAAAATTGGAAGCTTAAGGATGGAGTAGACACAAACTAGTTGGAGAAGGAGTGTATTTACTTTACACTGGCTAGGAAAGCGAGAGAGGGAGAAAAAGGAGAAGAGAATGAAATCTATGCAAAAAATAGCCTGGAATGCTCCCCGGAGTGAACCGTTAAATGGTGCACTTTTTTCTGTGTTGAGGAGTGGATACTAAATTGCCCTGCTAATGGAAATATTGCACCCTTTATTAAGTGATACGTGAAAGTATGTGTGAATATTCACATACATACAGAACGATACATAACATGAAATGACTCTAAAAGGTCTATTTTCTATGATGTTATTGGTTTCAGGTGAGGGACAAGTATCTGTATAAATATAGTTTAGGGATTAAAATACCTTGGGTAATGCTCCTAGCTCCTCCGCAGATTTTTGCCTTCTACAGCAGAATATGCCCTCGGCTTTTCACTAGCTTCTCATTGTAAGTGGTCTGAGATTATTTGTCTGAGAGTATTTGGGGCCTTCATCGGTTTATCAACTCCATAATCTGCCAAAGGGGAGCCACAGCTAAACTGTTGTCTGCACTGCCTGACAGATCTGAGGGACAGAGGGAATTTTGTAGATAAGACGTGGAGTGTGACGTGGTTTTCAAGGAAATATTAAATGTCACAGAAATGTTTCTTACCATAGCACAAAAATATCTCTAAGGTCACAGAATTTCACATTATTAAGTTACATGATAAATACTGCAAGAAGCACTTTGTCCATGCTGCAAGGAATAAATCAATACAGAGTGTAAACAAGATGTATCTGACCTAGTCTTATATGCACATTTTATGAAAATTAAATGCATGTATAAAAAAAGACATTCAGTCTAATTAAACATAAAAGAGTAAATAAGTAGAAAACATGCACAATTTAAGGCTGTGCTGTATTGGCATGTGTGTGTGTGTGTGTGTGTGAGGAGGTCAGTGAGGTGTTCGTTCTGGAGGTTGCATGTACCTTTGACTCTAGTATGGAGGAAGCCTTTATAACCAAGGTATTTATGCTGGTATTTAAAAGCCTTTAAATACCAGCCGCTCCTAAACACCATCTCAGAGATCGGTTATCACGGCTGACTACTTGTTTTTATATTTGGCAGCTTAGGACAAACACACAGGCTGGTTGTAAGAGGGCTTCAACAACTTGGGATGCCCAAAAAGAGGGCTAAACGGCTAGCAAAGTACTGTGCTCTGTCTGCTATCATAGGCAGCCGCCATATATGGTGGAGATGCTGTTACTTATACACATAACAACTGAGAGGTATGCTTCATATTGTGAAGACCTGTTGTATGCCACTAGTCCATGATTTTGTACATGTATTTAACTGCATCTATAATGTTTATGTCCCTGTGTGTTCATGTTTTTCTATCTCGGTGGGGACTTTAACCTGAATGCACACTGACTCATGGGGACTTGTGTCACCGTGGGGACCTAATTTGAGGTCCCTATGAGGAAACAAGCTTATAAATCATACAGAATGAGTTTTTTTTTAAATGTAAAAATGCAGAAAGTTTTCTGTGATGGGTAGGTTTAGGGGTAGGGTTAGTGTAAGGGGATAGAATATACAGTTTGTACAGTATAAAAACCATTACATCTATGGAGAGTCCCCACAAAATATCCACACAAAGATGGCAATATCCAAAATCATTGTCCTTGTGGGGATATTTTTTGGTCCCCATGAGGAAAACAGCTTATAAATCACACTAAGTTATGTTTTTTGACAATGTAAAAATGCAGAGTTTTCTGTGATGGGTAGGTTTAGGGGTAGGGTAGGGGGGGATAGAATATACAGTTTGTACAGTATAACATCATTATGTTTATGGAAAGTCTCCATAAAACATGGAAACTAGGTGTGTGTGTGTGTGTGTGTGTGTGTGTGTGTGTGTGTGTGTGTGTGTGTGTGTGTGTGTGTGTGTGTGTGTGTGTGTGTGTGTTAAAGGGATAGTTCACCCAAAAATTAAATTTCTGTCATTAATTAATCACCCTCATGTCGTTCCAAACCCGTAAGACCTTCGTTCATCTCTCTGACCCCTCCATAGACAGCTATTTAACTAACACTTTCAAAGTCCAGAAAGGTAGTAAAAACATTGTTAAAATAGTCCATGTGACTCCAGTGGTTCAACCTTAATTTTATGAAGTGACGAGAATACTTTTTGTGCGCAAAAAACAAACAAAAATAACGACTTTATTCAACAATTTCGTACTAGCCTGTGTCAGACTCTTACACTGTTTACGCAGTTTCCGTAAATAGTGCAGTGCTCTCAAGATCTACGGCAGCCGATGCTGTTCACGTTGTAGTGGAACCTACGTGACACTAGAGGGCACACCAGTTCAGTAAAGGCTATAGAGAGTGATGTATAGGAAATAAGAGAATGAGAAATAAATGGATGTTCAGTGAATGAGCTGTTTGCGTGTCGTGATGTTCCACCTCAGAGTTTACGAAATAACCATCTGTAATTAGACGAGAATAGTCTGATGTGAAAGAAGTAAACGTTGATGCAGTCATGACAAAGAGAACATCTAAAGCAAGAATGACAACAATGAGAGCTGAGGGGACAGCACAAAGAACGCAAAGTACTCATGATGCAGCTCAGAAAATAAAACAGATGGATTCCTGTAAAAGATGTGGGAAAAGTCCACAGCACCCGTGGAAAATGTGTCCAGCCAGAGAAGCAGAATGCAGAAAATGCAGAAAAAAAGGACATTTTGCTGCAGTTTGCCGGTCAGCTCAAAGACTTGAAGCGATAGTCGACAGTTCTTATGAGTCTGCTTTTTTAAGAGCGATCCAGACCCAAAAACAAGAAAATATGTGGCAACAGAAAATCCTGGTGAATAAATAACAAATCACCTTTAAAATTGATACAGGTGCGGCAGTCACGGCGATTCCAGCCTCTATGTATTCAGCTGAAAAGCAAGGGAAACTCAAAGATTCTAAAAAGATGATCTTGGGCCCTAACAAGACTCCTTTGAAGGTGATGGGTACATTCAGCGCATGCCTGCAAAGGGACAAAAAGAGGATTCGGCAGGATATATATGCTGTAATGGATTTAGTGATGCCGTTACTGGGATTGCCTGCAATCCAAGGCTTACAGTTACTGCAGCAGAACCAGGGGAGCAGTACAAAGCAATGTTCCCTAGTCTTCTCAGGTCTTGGGAAATTAGAGGGCAGCTACACGATCAAACTGTCAGAAGGAGCTGTTCCGTATGCACTGTCAGCCCCATGACGAGTACCTCTGCCACTTATGGAGAGAGTGAAAATGGAACTCCACAGAATGGAAGGAATCGGAGTCATTCGACGAATCGAAGATCCTACCCCCTGGTGAGCAGGAATGGTCGTCGTGCCAAAACCGAACGGCAATATCAGGATTTGGTCGATTTCACAAGGCTGAACAAAAATGTGTGCAGAGAAAGACACATACTGCCAGCTGTGGATGAGACTTTAGCGCAGCTAGAGGGAGCAGCTGTGTTTTAAAAATTAGACGCCACATCTGGGTCCAGGAACGACTGGAACTCTTTGCCATGCAGACGATATCCTAGTGTTTGGAAAAGACGAGAAAGAACACAATGAGAGACTGTGTGAGGTGCTGAGAAAGTTTGAAAAAGCAGGACTGACGCTGAACGACAAGTGTGTGTTCGCAGTTGATAGAGTGAAGTTCCTAGGACAAACTGTAAGCGCCCAAGGGATCGAAGCGGACCAGGACAAGATTAAAGCCATTGTCAACATGCCTGAGCCACAGAATGTGGAAGGAGTGAGACGCTTCATGGGAATGGTTAACTACGTCTGGAAGTTTTCACCTCATCTGCCAACTCTCACAAAGCCACTGAGAGACCTGTTAAAGAATGACAGCACCTGGACATGGTATGCACAGCAGAAAGAAGCATTTGTGAAGGTAAAGAAAGAACTCAGCTCACCAGCTATACTGGTGCAGTATAGTCCGAACAATGTCAGCCGACGCTTCATCCTACGGTCTTGGTGGGGTGCTCATGCAGAAACAGAAAAACGGTGAGTGGAGGCCTGTTATGTATATCTCAAGAAGTCTAACACCCACAGAGACACAATATGCACAAATTGAAAAAGAAGCTCTTGCGGTAACATGGGCATGTGAGCGGCTCAGTGCATACAGTGGGGAGAACAAGTATTTGATACACTGCCGATTTTGCAGGTTTTCCTACTTACAAAGCATGTAGAGGTCTGTAATTTTTATCATAGATACACTTCAACTGTGAGAGACGGAATCTAAAAAATCCAGAAAATCACATTGTATGATTTTTAAATAATTAATTTGCATTTTATTGCATGACATAAGTATTTGATCACCTACCAACCAGTAAGAATTCCGGCTCTCACAGACCTGTTAGTTTTTCTTTAAGAAGCCCTCCTGTTCTCCACTCATTACCTGTATTAACTGCACCTGTTTGAACTCGTTACCTGTATAAAAGACACCTGTCCACACACTCAATCAAACAGACTCCAACCTCTCCACAATGGCCAAGACCAGAGAGCTGTGTAAGGACATCAGGGATAAAATTGTAGACCTGCACAAGGCTGGGATGGGCTACAGAACAATAGGCAAGCAGCTTGGTGAGAAGGCAACAACTGTTGGCGCAATTATTAGAAAATGGAAGAAGTTCAAGATGACGGTCAATCTCCCTCGGTCTGGGGCACCATGCAAGATCTCACCTCGTGGGGCATCAGTGATCATGAGGAAGGTGAGGGATCAGCCCAGAACTACACGGCAGGACCTGGTCAATGACCTGAAGAGAGCTGGGACCACAGTCTTAAAGAAAACCATTAGTAACACACTATGCCGTCACGGATTAAAATCCTGCAGCGCACGCAAGGTCCCCCTGCTCAAGCCAGCGCATGTCCAGGCCCGTCTGAAGTTTGCCAATGATCTGGATGATCCAGAGGAGGAATGGGAGAAGGTCATGTGGTCTGATGAGACAAAAATAGAGCTTTTTGGTCTAAACTCCACTCGCTGTGTTTGGAGGAAGAAGAAGGATGAGTACAACCCCAAGAACACCATCCCAACCGTGAAGCATGGAGGTGGAAACATCATTCTTTGGGGATGCTTTTCTGCAAAGGGGACAGGACGACTATAGCCAGTCTCCAGACCTGAACCCAATAGAAAATCTTTGGAGGGAGCTGAAAGTCCATATTGCCCAGCGACAGCCCGAAACCTGAAGGATCTGGAGAAGGTCTGTATGGAGGAGTGGGCCAAAATCCCTGCTGCAGTGTGTGCAAACCTGGTCAAGAACTACAGGAAACGTATGATCTCTGTAATTGCAAACAAAGGTTTCTGTACCAAATATTAAGTTCTGCTTTTCTGATGTATCAAATACTTATGTCATGCAATAAAATGCAAATGAATTACTTAAAAATCATACAATGTGATTTTCTGGATTTTTTTTTAGATTCCGTCACTCACAGTTGAAGAGTACCTATGATAAAAATTACAGACTTCTACATGCTTTGTAAGTGGGCAAACCTGCAAAATCGGCAGTGTATCAAATACTTGTTCTCCCCACTGTGTCTTTCAATGGGAAGGAGGCCATTATCTGGTTGTGACTGATTACTTTTCAAGATACATTGAGGTTGCGAACTTACCAAAACTCATAACAGCAACAACAGTGGAAAGGCTGAAGGTCATTTTTGCCAGGTTTGGAATTCCTGAAACACTGGTGACAGATAGCGGTACACAGTTTGCATCATGTGAGTTTGCAGAGTTTGCTTGAGACTACGATTTTGAACATGTTACAAGTAGTCCACATTACCCTCAGAGCAATGGAGAGGCAGAGAGAGCGGTGCGAACAGTGAAACAGATGCTAAGGAAGAATCAAGACCCTTAGAGAGCTCTTTTGGCCTACAGATCGATTCCATTAGCTCATGGGATCTCGCCTGCAGAACTCCTGATGGGGAGGAGAATAAGGTCAGCGGTTCCAGGTCCATCTAAATCTTTCACACCAAGATGGCCAGATCTGAAAGAGTTCAGAAGGAAAGACAGGATGTTAAAAGAGAAACAACAGGAAACATTCAGGTCTAGACACAGAGCGAAAGATCTACCAGTCATCATACCTGGACAGAAAGTGTGGATCAGGACTTCAAAGACCGCTGGAACAGTCCAGGGAGAAGCATCAACACCCAGATCGTATCAGGTAGAAACTGAGATGGGAACTTTGAGGAGAAACAGAGCTCATCTTACAGTTCTTCCAGGACCAACTCAGCAAGGTGTCCATGGAACAGTTACAAGGTCGGGTAGGATTTCCCGTCCACCAGAAAGACTGGACTTATAAGTGAACATTAGCATAGGAAAGACCTGCTGTCAAGAAAAGGGCAGAATAATACCTTCAGCAGAGTCAGGAATGTCCAGGCAGTCTACCCTGGCTTCCAGCTTAAGAAAAGAAAATATGCAAAAGGTATATAGTAAAAGGGGTGTTGAGACTAAAAGGGGGGGACGTAGTGGAACCTACGTGACACTAGAGGGCACGCCAGATCAGTAAAGGCTATAGAGAGTGATGTATAGGAAATAAGAGAATGAGAAATAAATGGATGTTCAGTGAATGAGCTGTTTGCGTGTCGTGATGTTCCACCTCAGAGTTTACACACGTGAGCACCACGACGCATGCGCGGGACACAACGTAAACAGCGTAGGAGACTGGCACAGGACAGAACAAATTTGTTGAATAAAGTCATTATTTTTGTTTGTTTTTGCACACAAAAAGTATTCCTGGCGCTTCATTAAATTAAGGTTGAACCACTGGAGTCACATGGACTATTTTAACAAAATAGTGTTTTAATGTTAATGTTTAATTATGTTTTAATACCTTTCTGGGCCTTGAAAGTGGTCGTTGTGTTGCTGTCTATGGAGGGGCCTGAGAGCTCTCGGATTTCATCAAAAATATCTTCATTTGTGTTCTGAAGATGAACAAAGTTCTTACGGGTTTGGAATGACATGAGGGTGAGAAATTGATGACAGAATTTTCATTTTTGGGTGAACTAACCCTTTAATGCTTCTAATCACTTTATTATGATATTACCCCGTATTATGTCATTATGACATCACCCTGAATCACTATATTATGGTATCACGCTAAATATTTTATATCAAAAGGAATCATTCATGTTTTGATGTCACTATGAATCACTCTATTATTATATCACTCTCCATCACTATATAAACACTATCATAGCATCTGAAATCATATACATCCCTACTATATAGTAGGCGAAAAACAGTACGGCAACAGAGTAGTTTGCTCAAGGCAAAAAGTGCCTGGATGATCTACTACTAACGCAGAGACTCTGACGTGTGCATTCGATGGGCACTTTACTGTCCCATGAGGCCAACTCCCAAGAGTTGTAAATGGCGGTGAAGCGACGCAACTGATGCTGTAGGTCACATGACAGTGACAACATGGTGGATGTAGTACATCTGAATTGTTTATTCATACTACACACATTCATACTATACAGAACATGTTTTTTTTAATGGTCAAGAAGTAAGTTTCAAACCAAATGTAGTACAGTACCTACTATATAGCCTAGTATGCGATTTCGGAAGCAGCACATACAATTTTTTCTGTCTGAATCCACAAACATCACAGTTTGTTAGTAAATTTGAGGGTAACAGGAGGTTTACATGTGTTAATAAACATGAAAGTGTACTCTTTTTAAGCACACTTCAGTAGCCTTTTATTTTGTTAATATTATATTATAAGGGTTATATTTAGTTTGTTTGCCTGAGTTCTCGTTCATTATTTGTTGTCATGGTTACTGATTGCTTTGTGCACCTGTTTCTTGTTCAGTTCGTTTTCTCCTGTTTATTTAAAGGATTAGTTCACTTCAAAATAAAAATTTCCTGATAATTTACTCACCCCCATCTCATCCAAGATGTTCATATCTTACTTTCTTCAGATGAAAAGAAATTAAGCTTTTTGAGGAAAACATTTCAGGATTTTTCAATTGGTTTTCAATGGCAACCAACGGGTTGAAGGTCCAAATCAATGCAGTTTCAAAGGGCTTTGAAGGGCTTCAGAGGGCTCTACACGATCCCATCCGAGGAATAGGGTCTTATTTAGCGAAACCATCTGTCATTTTCTAAAAAAAAAATTACTCTTTAACCTCAAATGTGCGACTTCGGTGTTGTTTTTCTTCACAACGTATGGCCGTGACGTACGTAGAAGTACCAACCCAGTGCCAAAAAAATCCATCTCATGTTCTCCTGCAACTTTGAAATTGTCCGACATCGTTGTTTTACCTTTATTTTTGTAAAGGGGCGTTTGATTTAGTCTTTGCACGTTCGTTTTAACACTGGGACGTGACCTTTCCGACGTGATGCCGTCATACGCAGTGAAGAATAACAACACTGAAGTCGCGCATTTGAGGTTAAAGAGTATATAAATGTTTATTTTATTTTTTTTAAATGACCGATTGTTTCTCTAGATAAGACCCTATTCCTCAGCTGGGATTGTGTAGATCCCTCTGAAGCCCTTTGAAACTGCATTGATTTGGACCTTCAACCCGTTGGTTGCAATTGAAATCCATTATGTGGAGAAAAATCCTGGACTGTTTTCCTCAAAAAACTTAATTTCTTTTCGACTGAAGAAAGAAAGACATGAACATCTTGGATGAGATGGGGTTGAGTAAATTATCAGGAAATTTTCATTTTGAAGTGAACTAATCCTTTAAGCCATCAGTTTAGCTCTACTCATTGTCCAGTATTGTCTTTCGCTTGCAAAGCTATTACATTTTGTTTTGGTTTTATGCTCTTGAATTTTGTTTCTATTATTCTGAAATACCCTGTCCACATGATTCTGCTTTTACTTCTGTCATCTGTGTGAATTAAAACACACTCCATATGGATCATTAACAGATATATCAGATGACTTCTGATATATCAGATATATCAGAAGTCATAACAGATATATTGGTTATTTGCTATATTTTTTCCACAATAAAAAACAGTTAATTTGCATCATCTGAAGTCCTCTCAGTCTTGGTGCACAAAGTTTGAAATGTCAATGTAGAGCCATTTAACACCTAGACAAGCTGACAGGCAAGGTACATTTTGGTAGGCGGATTTGTTTATTGCTTTTGAATACGACTGAATCCTTTTAGTCATTCAGCGTTTGATCTAGAGAGTCCTTTAATCATTTTACCAGAGCTTTTTGTATTTTACATTTCTATTTCCTGAAATGAATACCTTCAAAAGATAAGAGCGCAGGGCTGGAGGCACTTGCAAAAATAAACAAAAAACATGCAGACTTGCAAAAACATGCAGATAAAGAGAGACCTCCATCATGAAGATTAAGGTGCCCAACATAAGAAGGGAAGGCACAACAATTTGTCCTGTATCTTAGATCAGTGAGGTCACTAGAGAGCAATTGTAAATGGTATTAAATTCACCCTGAAATCAAAATTATTTTATATGGAATATATTGCAATAATTATTAAAAATGATTTATCTGTGCACATCATATTTTTTTTTTAATTCATTTTAATTCAATTTTTTTTAAATTCAGTTCTCTGATGATGTGTTTACTGGCGCGAGGACAACCTGTCACTCACATGAGATTGACCAATAGCAAACCACAATGATTCAATGATTCAATCAAATCCATATTGACAAAATCAAGTCCCACCCTAATTTTTTTCTTGTTTGCGAAGCCGTTTCACACAGATATACGTTACAACAGGGAAGAAAAGACTATTGAGACTTCAGTTTCATGTTTAAGTGTCAATATGGCATGCACACTGCATCTCATGCTGTGCATTTTGGATCTATGATGGTGCACTCATTAGTACCCTTAAGAAAACTGTTTCAGATTGCTTGTGTTGAGTTTTGACCTTCATTAAAGGAGCTTGTACACAATGGGCTATTAATTATGCACTACTCTAAGCAGTTTGCTGCAGTGTTGTTCTTTTTAGCCAGGATTGTATTTCATTTGGTCTAATTATGATGTAAATCAAGCTCTCACAGGAATTTTGTTAATGCAGTGTGTGAGCTATTCTTGTGTATAACGCATGGAGTTTCTAGACCACCAAGGGTCACATAAAGTGTATAGATAAATGAAGTTCAACAAAAAGCTAGGGAGTACACTATGACACTCAGGGCCCTATCATACACCCAGCGCAATGCGATGCCAGGCGCGACGCAAGTGTTTTTTTGCTAGTTTCAGCCCAACGCAGTTATCATTTCATGTCCAGCGCCACAATGTTTAAATAGCAAATGCACTCGCGCCCATCTGTTCGGCCATGGGCGTGCGTGTTCAGGTGCATTGTTGGCAAGTTGCTATTTTGAGGAACTGAAAACGACTCAAACAAAAACCTGGTTGCAGTATTTTTTGTGTTATTTAAAGAGTGCGTTAGTAATATGTGCCTATAGGTGAGTGCGCTCTGCTTATTACACGAGCAGCAGCACACAAACACTTTTAAATATTAAAAATAAAAGGATTCCTCTCTGGAGAAGCGTTCAGTCTTTCTGCTCGCAAATTCCGCCACGTAAATAGCGAATCCGCCATGGTGCAAGCGCAACTGGCTTTTAAAGGGAATAAGAGATGAGAATCTGAATATATATCTGATATATATATATATATATATATATACACACTCACCTAAAGGATTATTAGGAACACCATACTAATACTGTGTTTGACCCCCTTTCGCCTTCAGAACTGCCTTAATTCTACGTGGCATTGATTCAACAAGGTGCTGAAAGCATTCTTTAGAAATGTTGGCCCATATTGATAGGATAGCATCTTGCAGTTGATGGAGATTTGTGGGATGCACATCCAGGGCACGAAGCTCCTGTTCCACCACATCCCAAAGATGCTCTATTGGGTTGAGATCTGGTGACTGTGGGGGCCATTTTAGTACAGTGAACTCATTGTCATGTTCAAGAAACCAATTTGAAATGATTCGAGCTTTGTGACATGGTGCATTATCCTGCTGGAAGTAGCCATCAGAGGATGGGTACATGGTGGTCATAAAGGGATGGACATGGTCAGAAACAATGCTCAGGTAGGCCGTGGCATTTAAACGATGCCCAATTGGCACTAAGGGGCCTAAAGTGTGCCAAGAAAACATCCCCCACACCATTACACCACCACCACCAGCCTGCACAGTGGTAACAAGGCATGATGGATCCATGTTCTCATTCTGTTTACGCCAAATTCTGACTCTACCATCTGAATGTCTCAACAGAAATCGAGACTCATCAGACCAGGCAACATTTTTCCAGTCTTCAACTGTCCAATTTTGGTGAGCTCGTGCAAATTGTAGCCTCTTTTTCCTATTTGTAGTGGAGATGAGTGGTACCCGGTGGGGTCTTCTGCTGTTGTAGCCCATCCGCCTCAAGGTTGTGCGTGTTGTGGCTTCACAAATGCTTTGCTGCATACCTCGGTTGTAACGAGTGGTTATTTCAGTCAAAGCTGCTCTTCTATCAGCTTGAATCAGTCGGCCCATTCTCCTCTGACCTCTAGCATCAACAAGGCATTTTCGCCCACAGGACTGCCGCATACTGGATGTTTTTCCCTTTTCACACCATTCTTTGTAAACTCTAGAAATGGTTGTGCGTGAAAATCCCAGTAACTGAGCAGATTGTGAAATACTCAGACCGGCCCGTCTGGCACCAACAACCATGCCACGCTCAAAATTGCTTAAATCACCTTTCTTTCCCATTCTGACATTCAGTTTGGAGTTCAGGAGATTGTCTTGACCAGGACCACACCCCTAAATGCATTGAAGCAACTGCCATGTGATTGGTTGATTAGATAATTGCATTAATGAGAAATTGAACAGGTGTTCCTAATAATCCTTTAGGTGAGTGTATATTTTTTTTTTATTATTATTATTATTATTTAAAATAATTCCACTATTTACCATACACTATGGTATAACATTTAGTGTAAAATTTCTAAATGTACTGATTAACATGTAATTGCGCTGTTGTTTATGGCTTTTGTGTAATTGTAGTGTAGTGCATGAGTTGAACTACTTTTTTTCGTTTTGGATTAAATTATTGTGAATATACATATATTTGTTGTTGTTTATAGGTTAGGGTTAGGGGTTTGGATTAGTTTAGAGGTGTAAAATGGTCTACATACAAGTATAATGGTATTATTGCAAAGGTTTTGACCAAGTCCTCTGAAATGAGGTGAGAGTGTTGGTAACATTTTAATTCATGTTAATTCTTTAAAACATGTTAATTCCTTAGAATTAAAAGAGAAAGAATCACAAATATGTGTGCCTGACACATCTTCTGTTACATTTCTCATTCTAAGGTGCAATAATCAATTAACAGCTAGCTGAAGTTATCACACTGACACAAACAGAAATCCACCTCCCAACCTCCCAATCTACCACCCAAAACAAACTTACACTCCTCGCTCATTTATGTGATCTGATAAACATGCGCCACATTCTGTCTTGTCTGACATCTATAATCCTTATTTGCATAATTGTAGGGAAATGATGCTTTTTTTTTTGCCATGATCAACTCTGCACCACTGACTTCTCATATGTAAATTTGTACTGTAAAAAAAAGATTCTGTAAAAACACCATAAGGGCCAAAGTGTGTCACCCTGTAACTCACTTTGAAAAGCGAGGTGATGTTAAAGGGATAGTTCACCCAAAAATGAAAACTCACTATTGAAAGTAAATGGGCAAGGGTGCATACATAGGGGTCTTGATTTTACACATTAATTTAATTAATTAGTTATGGGGGGAAATAACGCGTTAAAATTATTAACGCATTTAACACACCCTCCCCAGACCAACGTAGGTCATCTTACATTTCATACAGTTGATTGGTAACGAACATGAAGCAGGGCAACAACTCGCTGCGTGATGCATAGAATGAAGTTAGAATGCCTCTAAAATTCAAGGTATAACTATATCATGAGATAAATATCATATTTATATCATGATATAGTTAAAGCTACACTATGTATTTTTTCTTCACTATAGGGGTCGCTAACCTCTTCAAAACAATAATAAAGGTGTAGATTGATGAAGCAGTGAATGAGTGTGGAATCATGGAACTTGTCGTCATACAGATGGACCTAATAATGTTTATGGGGAAATAACGTTTATGGATGAGTGAATGCATTCATGTTTTGATATGAAGTGACTGTGGTATGAAGCAGGGCGCGATTACTAATAAGAGACAGATATCAGATATCAGTCCCAGGGGATATAAATAAATGAGGACATTTCATTCTACCGAACTACCCACAAATGCTGAATTACTACTCATACAGGTCAGTTTATTTGACAAATTAAAATTGTGAAGAAACGCAATGCTGTTTCACTTGGTCTACACTATCTAAACTGCATTTGAGTGTGTTGAAAGTTATAATGTTATTCTGGCTGTATGAGACTAGCAGTAAGCTACATCAACATTAGAACATCATACTGATGATATTCTAATATTTCATCGTGTTGAACTACATAACATTGATTCGTTTTATGTACATTTGCTCACCTGTCTAATAAAGCATGAATGGCATCTCTTTCAAGTCGAAGTTTGTAGCTCTCGCCATCTCGAAAATGCCACGTCGATGCTGGTCCTCTTTTGATTTCTCATTTTGTTCCAGAAGTCTGTTTGCCATGGTCTATAATATTTGAACGAAACTACAACAGCGTGCCGCTAGACGTTACGCAGTTGTCCACGTCTGTTGCCATGGTTTCTACAGCAGTAAAAGCAGAAACTGAGGGTAACGTGGATATGACGCCATTGACAGGCGACTCCCTCACACGTCCTGGTTCCTTGGTTAAAATCGCAATTTTCTCACGATTTACAAATAGTTGGAAACATTTGCGATATTGTAAGTGCTCAACTGAACAAAATATATAACACTGGCCTAGTGGTTTTTGGTTTTTTTAATGCAAAAATCTTACATATTGCACCTTTAAGCAATATCACACGAGTAACGAGAGCAATATCAAACGAGTGCTGTTTTTGTCCTGAATAGCAAAATGAGTGCAAATATGATTATTGATTTTATACAACAGTTCAATAAATAAGAAGTTAATGTTATATTTTAGACACAATATTGTCTGCTTTTGCTCAATTTTGCCAACAAAAATATTACCTATAAAGCCAGATCAGAACTGTTGTGCGTCTCTGAGCAACACACAGCGGTGTTTAATTTCTGAATGAATCCGCACTTTGAACGAAACAATGGGTGAACCAATGATTCAATGGCTCATTCATAAAGAGAGCCATTTACTTTATTCCCAAATGAATCAGCCGTTTGAAGGAATCGAATGAATCAATGACTCACTCAATGCGACTTGTGCACAACAGTAAACTGATGCCTTGTTAAATTTCTGACATATTCCACGTGCTTGCAATACTTCTGACATGAAGGACAAATGTAGACATGGTGTACCATAAGTGTACAAATACTTAAGGGTCCACTCTATGTGTGTCTGTACCGTCAGGAAATCAAGGCCTGTGGTCTCACACCGAAGAGCACTAAGGCTTTGACACCAAAGACCTCATTACCTCTGCAGTAAAGCTAAAAAACCCAGTGAGGTCAGAAACTCAAGAGTGGACCCCATTACAATGAGCAAACCAGAGCTAATTAGTGTCCAAAAGCTGAGGTTATGGCCTTCGTAATTACAGAAAACCTAATGTTTTTAGTCTAAAATTGGAGGATTATTTCTATCTGGCTATTAGTCGCTCTCATTATGTAGCAATCATTCTGACCTCTTGACTTTAACCAATGTTCATGAGTGGGAATAGCGTGTCTGGTAAGAAGTATTGATTATATACACCCACTAGGGTGACAGTGTTTGACTTTTTTTGTACAAGACTTTTGTTGAGTAGACCTTATTAAGGAACATGAGCAGGCATACAGTGTTATTTCAGATGTTATAGGCATGATCTTTACCCAAACACTGGCAGTGAATAAAACAGCCCACTCATGCTGCAAGCAATCATTATATCTTCTTGGGCAGAACAATTTAAACATTTTTTTATTTATTTATTTATTTATTTATTTTTTGCACAGTGCATATATACTGTACATATATTTTCTGTCTGATTGTAAAATGAAAAAAAAAACAAAAAAACATTGTGACTTTACAGTATTTTCCTACTTGTTGCTATACTTCCACTGTAAATTTTACATTAGTACAGAACAGGAAAAATAAACAGAAAATGATTGAATCACCATCATTTTGAGTCATTCTGACCCTGAAACACATTTTGAGCTGCATGCACTGAATGAAGAAGGAAAGTCTCTGCTTTATAGTTATATATTTATCAAGTTTCTGTTGGCTGCTTTTTTATATCTATTAGCAACTCTCATTATGTTGTGAATTTGACCTCTTAATTTTAACCAGTGTTTTGTGTTGTCATATTGAATAGGAGCATAAATACATTCCGGTAATTAATTATTAACATATTAAACACAAAATACCAAACATAAAAAAATACAGTAAAATATTATTGATAAAATTAATAATGTGAATCTAACTATGTTGTATTATGAACAATCAGTCAGTAACACTGATTTAAAGCGGTCCTATTATGCTTTTTCACTTTTTCAACTTTAGTTAGTGTGTAATGTTGCTGTTTGAGCATACAAAAAGATCTGCAAGGTTACAAAGCTCAAAGTCCACTCCAAATGGAGATATTTTATTTAACAAAATCCACTTTCCAAGAACTACAATGAACGACTCGTTTGGACTACAACATGTTTTTTTCCAGGTTTTGTGAAGTCACAATGTTACTCATTTAAATTATCTCCGCCCACGGAATACATAAAAAAAGGGGATAAGGCCTGGTTGAGCTGCATTAGAGAAGACAGTGCTGTCGCTAAGTTAAAGAGATGCTGTTTTTTCCACCCCGTTTCTAAAAATCATTTGTTTTACCATCCTAAGACTGAGAACTTAGAGTGGTTAAAATTTATTTTAAACACTGTTCCTGAACATTATAACCCCAACATTTGTCTGTGTGCTGCACATTTTACGGAAAACAGCTTCCAGAACCTCAGAGAGTACAATGCAGGCTTCTCCTGAAAATGGAGCAGTTCCCACTTTCTCGGGACAATCTGTTGTTTGTGGATCACAAATTATTTGTAGTTGCGTTTTCTATTAACAGATCCAATTAAAAGTTTTATGTTGTTGCTACAATGTAAACAAAATGCAAAGGTTTGCCTCTGCTAGCCAACATTAGTGTTGATATAGTGTTTACTGTAGCTTTTGTAAGCTCTCGCTTTTAAGGTTGTTCACTGCCCCTTAGGAAAATTAACCATGATTACTGTTTGTATTACCATAGTTTTCGGACAACTTTTTATGTAAAATGTATCAAAAAAAAAAAAAAAAAAACCCTCTGAAACCATACCACTCCTGTGAAATCAGTACTTGCAAAGCCCATGCATGATATACACTCACCTAAAGGATTATTAGGAACACCATACTAATACTGTGTTTGACCCCCTTTCGCCTTCAGAACTGCCTTAATTCTACGTGGCATTGATTCAACAAGGTGCTGAAAGCATTCTTTAGAAATGTTGGCCCATATTGATAGGATAGCATCTTGCAGTTGATGGAGATTTGTGGGATGCACATCCAGGGCACGAAGCTCCCGTTCCACCACATCCCAAAGATGCTCTATTGGGTTGAGATCTGGTGACTGTGGGGGCCATTTTAGTACAGTGAACTCATTGTCATGTTCAAGAAACCAATTTGAAATGATTGGAGCTTTGTGACATGGTGCATTATCCTGCTGGAAGTAGCCATCAGAGGATGGGTACATGGTGGTCATAAAGGGATGGACATGGTCAGAAACAATGCTCAGGTAGGCCGTGGCATTTAAACGATGCCCAATTGGCACTAAGGGGCCTAAAGTGTGCCAAGAAAACATCCCCCACACCATTACACCACCACCACCAGCCTGCACAGTGGTAACAAGGCATGATGGATCCATGTTCTCATTCTCATTTGTTTACGCCAAATTCTGACTCTACCATCTGAATGTCTCAACAGAAATCGAGACTCATCAGACCAGGCAACATTTTTCCAGTCTTCAACTGTCCAATTTTGGTGAGCTCGTGCAAATTGTAGTCTCTTTTTCCTATTTGTAGTGGAGATGAGTGGTACCCGGTGGGGTCTTCTGCTGTTGTAGCCCATCCGCCTCAAGGTTGTGCGTGTTGTGGCTTCACAAATGCTTTGCTGCATACCTCGGTTGTAACGAGTGGTTATTTCAGTCAAAGTTGCTCTTCTATCAGCTTGAATCAGTCGGCCCATTCTCCTCTGACCTCTAGCATCAACAAGACATTTTCGCCCACAGGACTGCCGCATACTGGATGTTTTTCCCTTTTCACACCATTATTTGTAAACTCTAGAAATGGTTGTGCGTGAAAATCCCAGTAACTGAGCAGATTGTGAAATACTCAGACCGGCCCGTCTGGCACCAACAACCATACCACGCTCAAAATTGCTTAAATCACCTTTCTTTCCCATTCTGACATTCAGTTTGGAGTTCAGGAGATTGTCTTGACCAGGACCACACCCCTAAATGCATTGAAGCAACTGCCATGTGATTGGTTGATTAGATAATTGCATTAATGAGAAACTGAACAGGTGTTCCTGATAATCCTTTAGGTGAGTGTACATTCTGCATGATCCTCTTGTTTGTTAACATTCTTAAGTCTGAATCAGGCTTGAATTGGTTTGAAATTGACGCCATCCTTAATATTTACATCTGAGTAGATCTTGCGGTTATGGTTTCCCAAACACACTCGCGAAGTGGTGCCAATCACAACACACAGGGCCAGCTAACCAATAGGAGGGGCTTAATCGGAACAGGACCTAAACGGCGCATTCGAGACAGACTGGGGAGAGAGTTGCTGTAATAATGTAAAATATGTGAAAAATAACATGTTTTTTGAACAATCAAGCATGAAAGCATATTCTAGTACACTCCAAAAAAAAAATCAAGACTTCGTAAAAGGGCATACTGTAATAGGACTCCTTCAAATCTCACAGTTGTAAGTGAGACAATTTTTGATTTACTAAAAAGAACCAACTCATAATCTGTTTGATAATCTGACATACTCATAATTGGCATCTTTTCTCATGTGATTCAGTAACAGTGTTGTGGCACTGCTGAATAAGTACAGCGGGGAGAAAAAGTATTTGATACACTGCCGATTTTGCAGGTTTGCCCACTTACAAAGCATGTAGAGGTCTGTAATTTTTATCATCGGTACTCTTCAACTGTGAGTGACGGAATCTAAAACAAAAATCCAGAAAATCATATTGTATGATTTTTAAGTAATTAATTTGCATTTTATTGCATGACATAAGTATTTGATACATCAGAAAAGCAGAACTTAATATTTGGTACAGAAACCTTTGTTTGCAATTACAGAGATCATACGTTTCCTGTAGTTCTTGACCAGGTTTGCACACACTGCAGCAGGGATTTTGGCCCACTCCTCCATACAGGCCTTCTCCAGATCCTTCAGGTTTCGGGGCTGTCGCTGGGCAATATGGACTTTCAGCTCCCTCCAAAGATTTTCTATTGGGTTCAGGTCTGGAGACTGGCTAGGCCACTCCAGGACCTTGAGATGCTTCTTACGGAGCCACTCCTTAGTTGCCCTGGCTGTGTGTTTCGGGTCGTTGTCATGCTGGAAGACCCAGCCACGACCCATCTTCAATCCTCTTACTGAGGGAAGGAGGTTGTTGGCCAAGATCTCGCGATACATGGCCCCATCCATCCTCCCCTCAATACGGTGCAGTCGTCCTGTCCCCTTTGCAGAAAAGCATCCCCAAAGAATGATGTTTCCACCTCGGTTGGGATGGTGTTCTTGGGATTGTACTCATCCTTCTTCTTCCTCCAAACACGGCGAGTGGAGTTTAGACCAAAAAGCTCTATTTTTGTCTCATCAGACCACATGACCTTCTCCCATTCCTCCTCTGGATCATCCAGATGGTCATTGGCAAACTTCAGATGGGCCTGGACATGCGCTGGCTTGAGCAGGGGGACCTTGCGTGCGCTGCAGGATTTTAATCCATGACGGCGTAGTGTGTTACTAATGGTTTTCTTTGAGACTGTGGTCCCAGCTCTCTTCAGGTCATTGACCAGGTCCTGCCGTGTAGTTCTGGGCTGATCTCTCACCTTCCTCATGATCATTGATGCCCCACGAGGTGAGATCTTGCATGGTGCCCCAGACCGAGGGAGATTGACCGTCATCTTGAACTTCTTCCATTTTCTAATAATTGCGCCAACAGTTGTTGCCTTCTCACCAAGCTGCTTGCCTATTGTCCTGTAGCCCATCCCAGCCTTGTGCAGGTCTACAATTTTATCCCTGATGTCCTTACACAGCTCTCTGGTCTTGGCCATTATGGAGAGGTTGGAGTCTGTTTGATTGAGTGTGTGGACAGGTGTCTTTTATACAGGTAAAGAGTTCAAACAGGTGCAGTTAATACAGGTAATGAGTGGAGAACAGGAGGGCTTCTTTAAGAAAAACTAACAGGTCTGTGAGAGCCGGAATTCTTACTGGTTGGTAGGTGATCAAATACTTATGTCATGCAATAAAATGCAAATTAATTATTTAAAAATCATACAATGTGATTTTCTGGATTTTTGTTTTAGATTCCGTCACTCACAATTGAAGTGTACCTATGATAAAAATTACAGACCTCTACATGCTTTGTCAGTAGGAAAACCTGCAAAATCAGCAGTGTATCAAATACTTGTTCTCCCCACTGTATATAAGAAATCTTTAGAATGGTATTTTATCTGCGTCTGCAAAAAAAGAGAACCGTTAACAGAGCCGAATGTCATTCACTTGTGATATTTTCTACAAATTGATCCGGTCCTGAATAAGAACTCTACCCTATTTATTCCACAGTGCAGCACAATATGGGTATTATTTTATAGTTGACTTTGTTGTTACCACATAAAACGACATGCATTGCATTAATTGCACAATAAAAAAAAAACTTAAATCTCTTCCTTTTTTTTTTTTTTTTTTTTTGCTCAGACAGGTTGATGAAAGTCTTTTTCAGCTAGAAGAGGAATCTTTATAAATGGAGATTTGAACAGACCGAACATATGAGGAAACATAGGCAAGTGACATGGATTGCAGCTGTTTTCATTAAAGTTATTTTAATGAATATTACCTGAAGGTGGAGGAACAAATTTATTTCAATTCAGTGATGGTTTTAAACCAGCAAGAGAGTAAATGGATTTCAGGATAGGGGTGTTCATTTTAATATCGCAGCCCATTTATAAAAGTGAAAGGGAATGCAGTACATCAGCATATTGAAAACATTGTGGCTCTCTGGAGAAATTGGATAAGGAGCCGTCGCAGCCTCTCGCAGAATCTTCAAAACCAGACACAGACAAAGAAACATAAAATGCGTACAGCGAAAACAAAGAAGAAGAAAATACGACTTCCCTGGGGGAGAAGAAAGCTTTGGTCTGCCACTTTTGTGAGCGTAGGAAATGCTCATCTGGGGCCTTCAGACTGTATTGTCCTGTCAGTAACTGATCATGCAAAGACTTGCAGATGAAAAAAGGTTGATCACCTATGATGAGCATCTGTCTCTGATGACTCGATAGACATTTAATTCCCACACTGCAATCAGAATGTGGGTTTGGAGCTGAAAGTTTCTTTAATGTGGCTTGGTATGGTTCATTACACAAGTCATCTATGCATTCAACTTTCATGTTTATACTACTGAACAGTAGAGGTTTGGAAAATGGTTGTGCTTTTGCATAAGGCCACATTTACACTTTGTCTTAACATCCGTCTTGGGTGATCTGATTGGATATATTGGATATTGGATACTGGAATTGGCTGTCATCTACACAGTGACATAGATAATTTGCTTTGGATGAAAGTGTCTGCTTCATGAATAAATGTAAATTATGTAAAGCAAGCACACATCTGAAGTTCAGGTAATACAGATGCTAACTGAAATAGCAATGAGCAACTCTGACTTCATAATGTCAGAAAAAAAAGGCACACAATCTGTCACTGGGGCAGTACCCTTTCGAAAGATACACCTTTGTACCTAAAGAGTGCATTTTAGTATCTAAATGGTACATATTAGAACCTTTTTAAAGGGTACTGTCCCAGTGACAGCTTTTGTACAGAATAGGGCCTGAAACTTTTCTTGATCAAAAAATAGTAAAAAGGAATTGCTTAACCTTCAGAATATGTTATCAAACTAAATATTATAGGATTTTTTGTAGTAACCTTGCTTCAAAGAGATACCATTAAAGGATCTGCTATTTTGATACTTCTGTAATCGTTACATTTGCATCTATACATTTGGCAGACACTTTTATCCAAAGTGGCTTACATTGTATTCAATTATACATTTTTTTCTTCAATTCATGCATTCCCTGGATTCAATTAATTCGCCTTCCCATGGCGTTGTTAGCACAATGCTATACTGTTTTAATTACAGGAAGGCTGTTACCATACATTGGAGCAAGGCATGCCGAAATTAATAATAATAAAAATGTGATTTTATAATGTTTTCGCAATAAATATTCATCAAAATTAAATGCACACAATTAAAACAAAATTGGTAACTTTATTTTAGGGTTCAATTCTCGCTATTAACTAGTTGCTTATACTAGGATATTGGCTGCTTATTAGTACTTATAAAGCACATATTGTCACTTTTAGAGTTTGTTTTTGATCTGTTTATCTGTTCTGTTAATGTCTGTGTTTCTAGGTTGGTCCTACCCAATACCTAAACTTAAACGCTACAAAAACTATTAATAAGCAGTCAATTAGGAATTTATTGAGGCAAAAGTCGTAGTTAAAGGCACAATATGTAAGTTTTCGCTACTAGAGGTCGCATTTTCAAAACAAAGGTGAAGCTTTATGACGCTATGAATGAGAGTGAAACGATGGGCGATGTCGTTTTCACCATCCAGAGATGTATGGAATACACGAATCATGTTCACGGATGAGGTCATGAATTCGTTTTTGTATAACCTGTACGTTTGATCAAACTATTTTATGTCATCGTAATGAATTAGCTGCAAGGAACATTAAATGTAACGCTATATTAGACTGTTACTGATATGTGACTATTTGTCAAATGATTTGGTGGGTTAATGCTGCGCGGTTTTACGTGTTTAAAACAATCATACTAAAAGTAAATTTGAAAGATCCCACAGTATTTGCAAGTAATGGCTAAATATTTTTTGTGCAACACATACTGTATATAATTTCACTGCCATAGACTTGATTACCAGACTTGATAAAAAGCGTTACTGAAGTACAAACAAAGTGCAATATAACTGTATGTGTAATTTCATCAGCATAACCCACACAGAATTACATGACTATTACTTGTACAATAAATAATATATATTTGCTTACCTGTCTATTAAAACACATGCAAGAGCGTCTCTTTCAAGTCCAAGTTTGTCGTGAAGCTCTCTCCATCTCGAAAAGATGGATACGATATTGATATTTGTTTTATTTCTCCGTTTGTTCCAAAGCCTGCTTGCCTCAGTTGATCTACGTTTACGTTTTTGGGGATTTTCTGTACTCGCCAGTGAATAATCGTGAACCATGATGACGACAGAACAGCGGCGTGCTAGATGCTGTATAACCACCACTACCGCATTTGTCCACGTGTGTTGCCATGGTTTCTACAAGGTTAGGTTAGGTTACTTTATTAATATCCGCAGGTAAATTTGTTTTGCAGTAGAATGATATGATAAGATAATGGCATCCATCCATTATCTTACCAAGCAGAAACCGAGGATAGCGCGGATATTACGTCATTGATAGGCGACAATGACAAGGGACGAGCCATTATTTACAATTGGAATTTCTCTGGATTTACAAATGCTTGGGAGCTTTTGGGATAATGTAAATACACAGCTGCATGAAATACACTTATCAGGCATAACATTATGACCACTGACAGGTGACGTGAATAACACAGATTATCTCTTCATCACGGCACCTGTTAGTGGGAGGTCATAATGTTATGCCTGATCGGTGTATATCACACTGTGCAAGTGGTTTTTGGATATTTTATTACAAAAATCTTACTTATTGTGCCTTTAATAGTGAATAGTGTTTCCCATAGTAAAGTGTTCCTAAAAAATGCTCTGCCAGAATAGGTTGCAAATATATCCTAAATTAAGCTGTCATTCATTAAAGGATACTTAGATTGGGACCAAATGTTGGTTTATAGTTAGTGATACATTTATATTTCCCTTAAATTAAAGAAATAACTTTGGTAATGGGTTTGATTAATGGTAGTTAAAATTGTTATAATAAAATTGTTAAAGTAATAATTTTAATATCTGAATGCTGTGAATTGAATATCTATTTCACAGTATTAAAATCATGAGGTTGTGTTATTTTAATTGTTGGATATAGTCGAGAAGGTCCAGTTCTATGACGTGGGGAAGGCCAAAATCAACTCGGAAGGAATAGCTATTTTTCATGTCAATATTATGATAATAGTTTATCTGTCATACTGTAGGTCTCACTATACATGGGATTTGTGCCTCTACTGTTTTTTTTAAAAAGGTCATGGGTTTACATTTATGCCAAATGCCTAACACCAGAAGAGCAAGACTTTAGGAAGTTGCTTTTAATGTATTGCACCAAATTGTTGACACAGTTTGGTATACAAATGACAGAACCATTTTAATGTTTCTTGACAGATGAGCTCTAACAATAATGCACCGCTGTTTACGGCTGTGCTTTTCTATATTCATACAGCTTTATATTGAATTCTTCATTCAATGCTTTATGTCCTGACATGTTTTTGGACACATAATCACCCAGTCTAATTGCTGTGTCACTTTGCTTTCATTTTAATAATGTAATTAATCTAACTTAATTATTCACAGTTTGTGCGACATTGTTGTCTTCAGATTTATGGTGTGCTTTCAATTATTGTACCACCATTTATTAGATAGACAGGAAAAGTGTATTGTTGCTTGAATACTTGTAGACAGAAGTGATGAACTCTTAACGCAATACTAAGAGTCAGTTTAAAGCACATTTGGTAGATTTTAAGTGCACATTAGCACGTTTGTCATTAGGGAATTCACAGAAAATGCTCTTAAGCACACTTTGGAGAGCTAATACAGCAAGAACGATAATTGTTTCTCAGGGTAAAATCTACAAAATATTTACATGGCTCCTCCATAATAAAACCCAAACATTCAGATGGCAATTAATTTAGAGAGTTGCTGTAAGGGAATTTCTGTCAGATGAACTCAGAAGAAAGCTGTCTGTTAGCTTTCCCATTCATTTCAAAAGCAGTTGCTCGACTGGTGTCTGACCTTCTAGAAGGACGCGTTTCCTTTGCTCATGTGTTCTTAATACCTGAACCGTAAATACCATGTGACTTAATCACAGTTAAATGACTTTATGAAATGCTAATAATAATTCTACTTGGCTAAATTGTTAAATTACACAGTTAAGTGATTTACAACTGCAAAGACTGCAAATCAGAATCAAAGCAAACACTTCTGACAGTCAACTGAAATGAGAAAAGCCTCATTTGAAAGTGATTATAAATGATGACATAAGTGTAGTGTGTTTCTGACATTACAATGTAAATTAAATGGTGTTATTAATTTTATTTTACCTTGGAGCAAGTGTAGGTGTTCTTATTTATGGGTGAGGGAGTTTAATTCATAGCAGAAACTTTTTATTATTATTATAATTATCATTATTTAATGAATTGGAAACAAAAATAGCTTGTACATAAGTAACCTGTGAACTATACTTTTTACATTATTTATAGATAATTTCTATAAAATTGCATTTAAAACTGTAAAAATGCATTCATCCTCCATAGACTTACATTAGAAAAGAGCCAAACATAGTCTGAGAAAATAGTGGATGGCAACAATTGCTAAGGTAGGATTAGTCTGTAAAGTAGGGCTTAGCAAATGGTGGTTTGCTGCTTAATATTTTTGTGTAAACAATCATACTTTTTTTTCAGGATTCTTTGATGACTAGAAAGTTCAATGAACAGCATGTATTTGAAATATAAATCTTTTGTAAAATTATAAATGTTTTTATATTATAAATGTCTTAATTTATATTAAAAGTATTATTTTTTTATTAAATATTTTGAATATATATATTTTAAATATTTTGATTACTACGTACTGAGTAATATTAATTAACTACATGTACTTACTATAAAGTTACAGTTAGGGTTAGGGTTTGGATTAGGGTTAGTTACTTGTAATTATGCATAATTTACTGTTATTACTAGAGTAAGTACATGTAGTAACATGAAACTAAAGTGTTACCAATATATATGTATATTTTTTACTTATTCCAAACTTTGTAATGGCAATGTAACATGGGTTCTACAAAAGTATTAAGCAGCACAAAGTTGTTTTCAACATTGATAATAATAAGAAATATTTTTTGAGTGGCAACTCAACACTGTAAAAAAAAAAAAAAAGAAAATAGAAAACTGTTGATTCAACTTAAAAAATTAAGTGTCTGTGCTACCTTAAAATTTTAATAAAATAAAAATTTAGGCAACTCAAATATCCAAGTTGTCACTTAGTACAACTTCACATTTCAAGTTGACTAAACTTACAATTTTAAGTCAGCACAAACACTTTTTTTTTTTTTTACAATGAACAGAATCTGATGGATCATGTGACTGAAGACTGGAGTAATGATGCTAAAATTTCAGCTTTGCCATAGCAGGAATAAATTACATTTTAAAATACATTAAAATAGAAAAGTTATTTGAAACTGTAATAATATTTCACAGTATTACTTTTTTACTGTATTTGTTCAAATAAATGGAGCTTTGGTGAACATATGAGACTTCTTTGACAAACATAAAAAAAATTCTAAAACATTCTTTTTGACTTTTTGACTTTTTGACTTTTGACTGGTAGTGTAAATGCGTCAAATAAAACAAACATTGTCCAAATAGGGATTCAGAATAAATGCAGTCTTTTTAACAAATATAAACATCTCTTTCTTATCCATCTTGGAGCATCACTTAAGAACATTTTGTACCAGATCCATCTCCTGCAGTCATCCATGACACAACTCTTAGAGATAAAAATATGAAATAACACAGGCACGGGGGTTGACCTGTAGCATGATATGGGTTCTTGTTGACCTTACGTACATCTGCATATGGAACGGTGCTGTGAAATGCTAAATGTGAATGATGCAATCCCTGTAGATTCAGGATTCAGGGCCTTATCAGTCCGTAGCCCCTGGCATTAGAGATGGCAGCTCCATTACCCTGGCCTGTATCAGTTCCCTGGGCAGTGTGAAGCGTAGGGCACATCACACTGTGCCTAAAGCCTCGTATCATTTGCAGACATTCTTTCCGTGATTTCTTTCCCTTTCTACCCTTGTCATGCCTTCTGGCATAACTTAAAATGTCTGACACAGAGATGAGCCAAAGGAGCATTCATGCTATTATGATTGTTTCCCCTCTCTCCTCTTTCGAAGCAGCTGGCCCAGGGGAGGATCTGCTGACCTAAACCCAAATGACTGGGGACCGCTTTCATTCTCATGTTTAGCAATGGCATGGTAAAAAGAAGCCTAATCTTTTGTAAATGTATTCAAGGCTAAGGTTCAGAAATGACTAGGATTCAAATGGCATGCATCCTCCTATAGCTATTCCTGGGCAATTATAGACTTGGATAGACCTTATATCAAATTCAACCTTGTGACTTTGTTGATCCTCTGAAGCTAGTTGCTATTTCTCCCACAAGCTCAACATCATTAAACTTCTCACAAAGTTTGCATTATATACCATTACTAACAGTAGCTCAAAATAATAATAAAATCCATATATTATACTGTATGTGACACATTTGTGTTTGGTTTTGTTTCATGTTCATGTTTTCATGTTTCTTATTTCATATAAATCCTATAATTCTTCTGTGATTCTTCTACGTTTTAGATTTTTATTTCTGCATGAGTTGATACTAATGCTGCGTCAGGTAATTTTGCATGTACAGCATTTATACACCTTCAAGATAGATAGTACAGTACAGTGCTCTGAATGGTACAATATGACAAGCAGGCAAACAAGCATGTCAAATAAGATTTATTACCAATGAAAATCTACCTTGATTTAGCAAATGTTTTAGTAAATTTTGGATAGGTTCTACACCAGAGATAGACTGCGAGAGACTGCCATATGCACACTTTTGTGTTGTACTATTGCAGGTTCTCTGTTGAGAGTAAATACCTCTAAAGCACAGTGTTTGGTTGTTAAATTTTTAATGATGAATTAATTAGAGAGAGAGGAGGAATTAAAGACAAGGTAATGTATTATTCAGATGAGCAATGCCTGGTTGCTTTAAACTGCTTTTACAGTGTATTTGTCGTGGTACACCTCAGTGGACTCACAAAACATCTCATCAGACTCTTCATCATTCATCTGAGGTCACTCTAACTCACTTCAAGGCTAACAATTTATGTACACTTCACCCAGTAGGCGTGATTGTTGCATACAAATATCTGGTAAACATCTTAAAGATGCCATGAAGATGCTTTTAGTCTTTTAGCTTTGAGGCCAACTAATATTAGGGGTGGAAATCTTTAGGCACCTCGTGATCTGATCCGATTCCAATTCTGGGAATCACGATTAATTTCGAAAATGATTCTTGATCCACATTTTCTCCTTATTAACTAGGCATAATGAGTTTACCAACTTTCCCCTGGTTTCACAGACAAGGCTTAAGCCTAGTCCCAGACTAAAATGCATGTTTGAGCTGTTTTAACTGAAAGCAACTTGCACTGACATATCTTAAAATATGTTTTGTCTCAAGATGCACACCAGTAATGTTTTTTTCCCCCCTAATGTATGTTTATAAAAGCTACTTGAATATCCTAATTGAACTAAGGCAGCCAATCCTGGCTTAATCTAAACCCTGTTTGTGAAACCAGGCCATAGCATTTTTATTAAATCCTAAGCCCTTGATCAATTGGAATCCGCTATGGAGTTGATTTATTATTTACTTTTTTTCCCCTTACAAATTTGTTTAATGCAGCACTCTATATGTATATGTGTTTGGGTTGTTTTAAATAAAAAATAATAATAATAATAAATAATTAATATATCATTGTTACAGAATGTAGACTCAGACAGATATAAACAGTTAATGAAGAACTTTATTGACAGCAACTGAGCAGATCGGTGATAACGGGTAAGTAGGCAGTTCAAAGATCGTGAGATCGTGGAGGGATGACGGATGGCAGGTTGGATGCTCACACCTCGTCTGGGATGGTAAGAAAGATGGTTTGGTTATTTGCAGGAGAACAAAGGAGATCCAAGGGAGAGGAAGACTTGTCTGGAGGGAATTGCTGGAGATACATGCTGGGGATAATCACTGAGGATACACGTTGGAGGTAATCGCTTAGTAAGTTAATCGCTGGAGTAAACGCAGGAGAACCAGGAAGTCTACATGGTCTGAATGAGACTGGAAAATGAGACGAGGTGTGTGCTTTTGTAGCTGTCTTGATGAGAGGTTAGATGGGTTACAGGTGCGGGTGCTTGTGAAGTGTATGCAGGTGGGAGTCAGGAAGGATTGTGGGAAATGTAGTGACTAAGCAGCAGTGACTGAGCTGGTGACCATGACAGTACTCCCACCTTCCGGAAGGCACAACCTTGCGTTAAAATGAGTCCGGGCATCCTGGAGTCTTGGCAGGTAACCAGTGTGGTACCGGCAGGCTAAGAAGCCTCCAGGGCGGTACCGTTGACCAGGGGGGCACCGGCTGCTCAGGGGACCAACGAAGTGCCTGTAATGCACGCAACCATGGAGGCGCTGGCAGCTCAGGAGACCAGGGAGGCACCGGCACCCTGAACATTGGGAACATTACTCGGGAAATGAAGGGAGAGGATGTGGTGTTCTGGAGGCGGATTGACTGAGTAAGAGTGCATACAGGATATATTGCTCCAATGAGCCGTTGTTAGTATCCCAGAACAACATCGAATATACGATGGTCATCAGCTAATCATCCTTCAGATAGAAGCTCCAAGAATTCCTCTGCATACTTAGCAAGAGGACGGCCATTTTGAGAGAGGGAGTATAGCTGGTCAACCAGCAGGTTGGATGCACACACCTCGTCTGGGATGGTAAGTAAGATGGTTTGGTTATTTGCAGGAGAATACAGGAGATACAAGGTAGAGGAAGACGCTGGAGAATGATCGCTGGAGATACACACTGGGGACAATCGCTGGGGATACGTGTTGGGGATACACGCTGGAGATAGTCGCTGGAGTAAATGCAAGAGATAATCGCTAGAGTAAATGCAAGAGAACTAGGGAGTAGTCCTACCTAATTAAACGCGATCTGCGGTAATTGTGATATGTGGAGCTGCCTGAAGTGTACATATGAAGTACACTCACTCCCTAATTGCAAAATCGAGGGGTCCAGGGTCTGTCCATATAAACTTCACTTGTCCACTTCACAAAGTGGAACGCACTTCAAAATGGCGGCAAAGATTCCCCCGAGGGGAAGTACTTAAGGAAGTTTGCGAGTGTGTGTCTAAAAGCAAAGTGGAACGCAGCCCAACACTACATATTTACGAACTCTTCCTAATTAAACACACCTGATTCAACTCATCTGCTTGTTAGTAGAGACTCCAAGACCAAAAATATATGGGTCAATTAAGTAGACATCCAAAATGAGCACTGTTGGTGTGCCTCAAGGAACACTGAGCTTCAGGATGCTTTTAGGGGCTGTTTACACAACACCGCATTCAACTAAAAACGTTTTGGCCGTTCATTTCCACGACAACAGCGTTTTGGTGGGCTGAAAACACAAACTTTTAAAACGGGTTTCAAAGTGCAAGTTTTTGAGAACGATACCGTTATCATCCCGTTATCACTATCGTACCATTAAAAACGTGAATCTGTGAAAACTGTGACGGCATGCACATGCGTATTACATGTTTAGTCTATAGGCATGCGCTTTTGAATGCGTATGTGCGCAGGTGCGTAGTCTTTCTTTAAAAAAGTCACATTGCCAACTACTTGTCTGGCATGCATAATACACGTGGATCGTTTTGATAACATTGTCATCTGTATAAAGAAAAAACTTTTCCATTTTTTGTATATCGTTGTAGTGTAAACGTACCCTAACTTAACCAGCAGAACTTAAGAATAGTAAGTAAACCAATAAAAGTACAATAATCTTATAAATCATTATTTAGTTAATCTAAAAATCTTGTTTTACAACGTACTTTAAGGCTCACTGCAGCTTTCTAATAATGAGAAAGTAACGATGACACGTCCGCTCTGCTTTAGTTACAAGGGAAATTAGAGGGGAAAAGACACGATAACAGCCAAAATCCTTATTCATCACAAAATGAATTCCCTTCCAGGCATCAGCATAATCCCTCACACATCAATTACTTCTTTATCAGAGGGAGACAAGATAGATTCCCTGTCTTCAATCTTAGTAAGAATCACATTTAAAATGTTTTTTGTCCAAATGAAGTTTTCGGAACGTGTCTCAATATTTCATTGCTGTAATAGGAACATTTATCTTTCAAAAATAATGTGTTAGCTTATGTTTAATCGCTTACGCTCAGAATTTACCCATTTATGCCCTACTGTGCAGTGCGGAAGATATTTTTGATGTGAGAATGAGGATATGAAACTGTCTGTCAGTCACTCCACAGGCATTTTAAATGCATTTGATGGCTCCAGGAACTGGTAGAAAAGGGGTACCAGAAATATCCAGACACAGGGGACAACGTTTTGCTCTATTATAGCTCTGGAGACCTAATGGGATTCTCAGTTATGCTTTGTTTAAGTTTCAACTTTGTCTCAGATGTTTGTCTTAACTGTGCATCTCAAGAGAGCCAATTTAATTTAAAAAACTCCAATTAAACGGTGGTAAGCAAATCACCTTACGTAACATACAGTTGATTTGTTAAAATTAAGATGTACTGAGTTGGTGAAATTCTTAATTTTGTGAAAAATAATAAATTATTTTAAATTATGCAAGTCCATGTGTTCCATTCCAGATAATTTATTACTTAGGGAACTGAGAGCTAAGGTAATAGACAACAAAACCAGCCGCCTAATGACAGCAATGTGTGTGTTGTAGTTTTTATTTACCACCCACAGGAAAAAGCACCATTTAATATCTTGTTTATTCATGACAGCAATGAGATTAAATTAATCTCAATGTGAACTCAAACATTTCCCCACAATAATTTTATAGTACTCTAACAAAACACTTTAGAAAATTGTTTAAATTAGATTTATTTAAATGTGCTATTTAAAAGTTTATTATTTTCATTTAATTTATTAGATTTGGTACATTTACCTCATGCAAGCAAATTAGTACTCTTTGTTTAGGATCTGAATTGGGATGCCTTGGGGGTAAAATGTTGCCAAATGTCAACAATCATATTTTATTTATACTTTTATTTCTTTTAAAGACCTTTAGGAGAAACATCTGAGATAAAGTTAATAGCTAAATAAAACTATCCATATCTGGTCAATACATTTTCTTAATTCATTGAATTGAAGAACTTAAACATATACAATAATACAAATAATAATAATTAGTTTTATTTATTCAGCGCCTTTGCCAAGCTCAAGGTCGCTGTACAAGAAAATAACATACACAGCATCAATATAGACATAGATATACACACAAATACACAGTGAGAAAAAAAGCAACAAAAAAAAAGCAGAACACTAAAAAGAGGAGGGTTGGAAATACTGTAAGAAAAGATGTTTTTAGTTGAGATTTGAATGAGGATATAGTAGCAGTGTAACGCAGAGTAAGAGAGAGAGAATTCCAGAGTTTCGGAGCCACAGCACTGAATGATCTACCACCCATAGTTGAAAGACGGAAACAAGATACAGTAAGCAGTTTTAAGTCAGATGACCGGAGAGAACGAGGAGGAGTAATAGTGCAGAAGTTCAGATAAATAATATGTTTATTTTTTATAGCGCCTTTCAAGAACCCAAGGTCGCGTCACAAAGTAGTACAATAGTACAATCAATAGACAAACAAAAGTCAGTCAGTCAACAGTCAGCCTGCTTATTACTACAAATAAACAAGCAGATGGAGACAAAAAAATAAAATAAAAAAAATAACTACAGATAATTAACATAAGTTATAGAATCAAAGAGAACATTAAATACAATAAAGTAATCATATAACATAAAAATGAGAAAGTGGAAGGCAGAGAAGTAGAGAGTAAAATAATTATTTACTGAGCATAGAGAATAGATGAGTTTTAAATTGGGACTTAAAGGTCTGGAGAGTAGGGGTGGTACGAAGATTAGGGGGCAGCTTATTCCATAGTTTAGGGCCTATAACACTAAAAGCCCTACCATCCACAGTAGAGAGTTTATACTTGTCACAGGTGTGTAGTGCAGCAGGGAAGAGAAGATCCGGGGCTTCCACAAAGACGGGTTTTATTCACAAACTGATAGAGAACACGACACACACGTAAGCATAACAATACAATGGACAAGGAGTACAGGGAGTGAGTTCAATATAAAGGGAGAGCTAATGACAAAGACCAGGTGCAGGGAATCTGGGGAGAGAGGGAGAGACGATGAGGAAGTGAGTTCAGGTGTGAGACAGGGAGGATCCTGGGAAATGGAGTCCGGGACAGACGTGGATTGTAACAATACTTGGGTACGACAAGCAAATTATCATTGCTAGATCTTAGGGTCCGGGCAGGAACATATGGTTGCACTAACTCAGCAAGGTATTGGGGTGCAGGGCCATGACTGGCTTTATAAACTAAAACTAACAGTTTAAACTGGATACGACTGGCCACAGGAAGCCAGTGAAGTTGGTAAAGGATGGGAGTGATATGTGCAGATTTTTTATTAAATGTAAGGGCTCGAGCAGCAGAGTTTTGCACCATTTGAAGGCAATGTATAGCTTTGGTAGGTAAACCGCTATATAAGGTGTTACAGTAGTCCAATCTGGAGGTTATAAAAGCGTGGATAACAGTTTCAGCATCTCCAAAGTTAAGGGAGCAGCGGATACGAACAATATTTCGCAAGTGGAAAAAGCATGATTTAACAATTTGACCAATATGTGAGTCAAAACATAACGTGGAGCCGATCAATACTCCCAGATTTCGCACAGTTTTTGAAGGCCTAATCTGGACACCATCAATATCAATGAAAATTTCATGTCGGGGTAAACACTGTGATTTAGGGCCAATCAACAGGATTTCAGTTTTATCAGCATTAAGCTGTAAGAAATGATCAGTCATCCAGGTTTTACGTTCCTGAAGGCAAGAGTTAACAGAAGCGGGTAGACAAGCTGAGTTGGGTTTAACCGTGAAATAAATTTGAATATCATCAGCGTAACTATGAAAGTTGAGACCATGCCGTCTGATTATCTGACCTAGTGGCAGCACATAAATGAGAAATAAAAGAGGACCAAGTACAGAACCTTGAGGTACACCATGAGAGATAGTAACGGTACGGGATCAATCCTTACCTATCCTAACAAATTGCTTTCTATCTGATAGATATGAAGTTAACCACTGAAGAGCAATACCAGTGATGCCTATTGCAGATAGTCGAGAAAGAAGCGTAGAGTGGCACACAGTGTCAAATGCTGCACTGGGATCGAGAAGAACCAGGATACTGTGTGCACCAGAATCAGAAACCAGAAGGAGATCATTTAGCACTTTTAAAAGTGCTGTTTCTGTATTTTGATAGGGACGAAAACCAGATTGAAGCGGTTTAAAAAGATTATTTTTCTCTAGATGTGACTGCAGTTGTGCTACAACTACCTTCTCAAGTAATTTGGCAACGAATGGAAGGTTTGATATTGGTCTATAATTGTTCTAGATAGTGTTATCAAGGCCAGACTTCTTTAGTATTGGAGTGATAGCTGCTACTTTTAGATCATGTGGAACATAACCAGTGGCAAGAGATCTATTTATAATATGAGTAATGGGTTGAATAAGTAAAGGCAGTAGGGTTTTTAGAAGGTATGTTGGAATAGGATTAAGAGTGCAGGTGGTATATTAGATTTGATAATCAGTTGTTCAACCACAGATGTATTTGTGAGTAACAAAGTGTCGAGTGGACGACCTTTCAGACATGGAGTTGAATAGGAAGAGGCAGTTGGAGAAAATGTTTGATAAATGTTATCAATTTTTTGTAGAAAAAAATGACTGAAAACTTTCACAGAGATCAACAGAGCCAGTAATAGCTACGGACGATGGTTTAACCAGTTTGTTTAGTTCAGAAAAAAGAGCTTTAGGTTTGCACTTGGCTTTGTTGATGACAGTAGAAAGATAGTGTTAAGAATGTTAAGTGCTTCTTTATATTCCACTACTGAACCCAAAAAAGCCATGGCATGCACAAGAAGGGAAGATTTTTTGTAAAGTCTTTTCAAGACGCCTACATTTTGTTTTCAAAAAAGGAGAGGAGTGAGTAGACGGGACAGTTCTAGTTATTAATGGAGCAAGATCATCCAAAACATCACAAAAACATTCATTATAGTTTAAAACTATCTCATCAGGACTCAGGAGGTTGAGTGAAGAAGGAAGAACAGAGGCAGCAACAGTAGCAGAGAAATTGTCAACAGTTACAGATCTCAGGTTACGGTAAAATATCGTAGTTTTGGTGTTTGGTTTTACAAGAGGGAGTGAGAAGTCGAAGACAATTAGTTTATGATCAGAGATGCCCAAATCATGACCCTGAGCACGCACATTGTCAATACCAACAGTACAAAGCAAATCAAGAGTATAAGGTTGGGAATGTGTGGGAAAATCAATATGCTGAGATACTTCAAAATAATCCAGAACAGACATAAATTCTTTTGCAGAAGTACAATCAGAATCAACATGTATGTTAAAGTCACCTACTGTAGCATCATGATTCTATCATGCTGGGTACAGGCAAGAGTGAGAAGTTGAGTCAATTCAGAGAAAAAGTTTGTATTATATCTAGGGGGTCTATAAATCAACATAATCAGAAGTGGAGCAGGACCAGCAAGTTTAAGTGATAGACATTCAAAACTAGAAACATCAAGAACATCATTTTTAGTCACTTTATAATTGTTCTTAAAGATCACAGCCAGATCACCACCTCTGCCACTAAGGTTTTGTCAGGTAACTATATCCAGGAGGGGTTAAAAGGTTCAGTTCAATGAAATCATCAGGCGTTTGCCAGGTTTCAGTCAAGAATAGTAAATCCAGGTTTCTCTCAGTTGTAATGTCGTTCAGCAGTGCACCTTTGCAAGTCAGGAAACGAGTGTTCAAAAGAGCACAATTGTGTTGATGGGGAACAAGTGTTGACGAGTAGGTAGCATCTCTGGCTAAGGGTATGAGAGTCCCGACACGATGAAGAGTCACGTTGCTATGGTAACGCTTCGATCTCTGCGACCAGATCACAGGTATTGATAAAGAGGACTTGCAATCATAGAACCATCGACGTTTTGCAGACCGATGGATATAACGAGAACAACAAGCAATACCGAGGGTAGTACACCAATCAAATGTAGAGGTTTCCAGTCGAGAGGGATGATTTAGGTTATGCGGCTGCAGTGAGGTATAATGAAAATCCATACTGTCACTGAGAACCAAAACAAGCCCAAAAACCACTAGGGCCAGCAATCTCAGTGCCAGAGAGTTATAAATAGCAAAAGACATCTCATTGCACAGTTTAAGACAGCACTCACAGAAAGCAGTATGGCCACCCTAAACAAAACCACGTTAGCCAAACCCAGCTGATGCTAGGTGTGATCCACAAAACCAAACAGAACAACTCGCCAAACAAGTGGAGACTTGCTTACCGGTTGCGTCAAATGTTATGGGACCCATGGATATGCAGCAGTAGAGGGCTCGCGGGAAACGGTAAAGTGAGGCCACAGCACTCCACCTTAGCCAAGCCTGGATAGGCAGAACCACAAAGAGACACTACTCAATTAACAAGAGGAAGTTTACTTACCGAGAGTGCAGAGTGGTAAAGCCTAGGCAATGGGCAGAGGGCTCGCGGGGATTTCACAAAGTGAGACGCTGAACAGCAGTTTGCAGAAGCTGTCCAAAGAATATAGCAGTTCAAGATGCTTCACTCAAACATCCAACGCTAAAAGACACAAAATCGCACTGTTTCATCAGATCCAGACGTGAAGTCCCAAGCAAGTACATCCAAACTTTAAGTCCCAAAAATGCACATCCACACGCTTCATTATGGCGATGTCATTATTGATCCGGACATGTTGCCCAAACATCCGAATAGTAGTTTGATTAGGTCCAGATATTAAGTCCCATTGACGATAAACGATTAACAATCGATTAGCAAAAACAAAAACAACAACAATTAGCAAAAACAAAAACAACAAAACAACGAATAGCGATGAGAAGCGTCAGCCATTTCGCGCACAGCGTACTCTCACCGGAAACCTACCGGAAACACTTGCCACAATACCAATAATGGGGATAAAGTCCATTAAGACATTTAAAAGTTAACAATAGAATTTTATACTGAATGCGAACAGAAACAGGTAGCCAATGTAAAATTATAGAGCAAAGGGATAATGTGATCAGATTTCTTGACTTGATTGATGACTCTGGCAGCAGAATTTTGTACATATTTTAGTCTAGTGATTGTTCTAGCGGGCAGCCCAATAAGAAGTGAATTACAGTAGTCGAGACGAGAGGTTATTAAAGCATTAATTAGAGTTTCGGTATCTTTAGTGCTGAGAGCAGGTCGCAGTCGGGCAATATTACAAAGGTGCAGTCTTGGTAATAGAACTTATATGAGCTTGAAATGTAAGCGAAGAGTCAAATGTTACACCCAGATTTTTAACAGTGTGAGATGGAATTAATGTGGCCCCATCAATAGGTATACTCAATTCAGACTTTTTCAAAAGGGATGGTGGACCAAAAACAGTAACCTCAGTTTTATCGTTATTCAATTTAAGGAAGTTTCTATGTAACCAGATTTTAATGTCAGCAGTACAGGTATTCAATGAGTCCAGGGGAAGAGCAGAGACTGAGCGGGCTGATATGTAAATTTGCAGGTCATCAGCATAACAATGATAGCTGAGACCATGACTATGGATAATGTGACAAAGAGGTAACAGATAAATAATAAACAAAAGTGGTCCAAGAACAGAGCCTTGAGGAACACCCTGAGAGAGAGAACATGGAGAAGATTTGAAGTTATGAATAGTAATAAAAAATTGTCTATCAGTGAGATATGATATAAACCAAGATAAAGCACTACCCGTGAAGCCGATAGCTGATAGCTGAGAGGTAAGTATATGATGAGATATAGTGTCAAAGGCAGCTGTTGAGTCAAGCATGATGAGAACAGTAAGAAAACCAGAATCAGCAGACATTAGCAGGTCATTAATAATTTTTACCAACGCTGTTTCAGTGCTGTGGCCTGACCGAAAGCCAGATTGAAAGGGATCAGGAAGATTGTTAGCAGAGAGATGAGCTTGTAGCTGAGAGGCAACTACTTTTTCAAACAGCTTTGCAACGAAAGGAAGATTAGATATAGGTCTGAAATTATTCATAACTGAAGAATCCAGCCCAGGCATATACTTGTCTATAAGGCAGAAATGTATGTCAAACACTCAAGATCATGATAGCGGATCATTTCACTGTCTAGTCAACAATCTACCAAGGACTCTTAACAGCAGTGATCATAATAGGATTTAAATATTCAGTAATTAAATATTTGGTTTAATACAATTGGCTGGATACCACCGCATTGGTGAGTATGCTATCATAACTGAACAGTTTGTTTCACTGGAACAAATGGATTTGAGTTTAGATTCTTTCTGGTATTAATAATGAATGCTTTGGTGAAGGTTCAGGCTGAATATGAAGGTATAAACTGTAACAGTAGAAATACTGCAATAATACAGTCATTATACTATAATTGGGTACTACTGTTTTATGTTTTGTTTTGTTTTTTACACGTGAGCGTGAAGAAGAAACAATGAGTAATGTGAAAATACAAAGCAGAATGTGTCTCAGATAAGTCCACACAAGTAAAACTTGTTATTAAGTTGTCAAACTGGGCATTGATGTGTGCCACTTATGCGCTGAAGACAGACTGTCATGGGTTGATAGATAGATATGTATATGTATCGCAGTACATCAGGAAACATTCTTTAATTCAAAACTCAGGGACACTCTAGGAAACGGATCACACAACACCATAACATAGACGCAGACAGGACAAAGACCGAAGGAACACAAGGAGTATAAATACTAGACTAATGAGAGGAACTAATAAGATAATTAATTAGGCAACAGATGAACTGAATACAACAATATACATATTACACAGACTTCATTTACTATGAATAATATTAGCTTTTGCAGCATTACATCCATCAAGTTTTAGGGGGCGATTCGGTCAGTTTACCATCAGCTGGATATTGTTACAACACAGAAGGGACAGAGACAAGAGATACAGGTAACTGATGTTTATTTGAACAACCAGAAGAGATGACGGCAGTGCAGGTGAGTAAGCTTGGAATAAGCAAGGTTCTGATGAGGAATATTGAGTGATACAGTCTTTGTACTTGCAGGTGAAGCAGGCTGGAGACAGACTGGAACAAAGGAGATTTCTGGGAGGATCAACACGAGACGAGGGAACACGATGGAGACTTGGAGAAACACAGGAGACAGGTAAGTAGAGTTTGGTAGTCCTTAAGGTGAGTAGCAGGTAAGCACTTGATGCTAACGAGATCAGACAAAGACTGAGTGTTTGAGTGTGTCTTTTGTACTGCTGGTGATGACTGTGCGGATGAGGTGCAGGTGTTCGTGATCAGTACTCGGGTGAAGGAGTGTGCTGTGATTGGGTGATGGTGGAGCCTGGCGTGTCTGTAACAGATATACAGTAGTTACTCCATTAGTCTTGACAATCAAGGGTATCAACAAGCATAAAAGTAGCAAGCAATTAAACATTAATTTCAAAGATATTGGTCACTAACAATTCTCAAAACATAGCTTTCTTCACAAAGCTCTTTAAGCCCCAAAATGGTCTATTTATGTTGGTATCCTGTATGTACACTTATATAGTTAGTTGCATTTCATTTTTTGCATTTAGCTTTGCCTTTCTCATTTACGACACTACCTGCAAATACCCATGACACATATTTTTGGTTGAGACCCATCAGAACCACCGACATATACATAATTCTAGTCTTTCATGGCATTTCTAAAGCAGGGATGTGACGGACAGGTTGTGTGCAGTGCAAACCGGACATTTAGATTTAATCAAAGATACATAGCTCTGTAACCTACCATATTGAAACAATAAATATTGTCATGGCATTGGCAATACACATCCTACGTAGACTTCCATTTCTCATACTTTCAACTAATGTAAATTGTGTGTCCAGAGAATGGGGATAAGGTCAGTTATCAATAAAACAAAGCAATCTCCTGATTTCATCAGGACCGGATGTGTCTGGATGAGAAAACCCAGCAAGCGTCCTCAATCAAAGCTTTGCACCCCATGGCAGGTAATTGGAAAAGTCCTATCAGATCACAATGTATTTTATGCTGTATCTACAATGTACTTTCTGCCTGTTCTGCCTCATCAAGCTCATACGCAGCTCTGGCTTTCCCTCTGTCTGTGTGAGATTGCGTGTGTCTGAGTATCAGTCCTTCACAGCAGTGCCAAGACCAATGTTTTAGACGCAGAACCTCACAGGTGCTGTTTAAGACAGAATTACAAGCGAGACTGAGCGTGTCGTGGCCACCGGAGCGTGGCGGAGCGGATCATAACACAGACAGATAGCGGCGGCACGCAGACACTGTAAATCAGCGTGGCCAGGTTCAGGCCTGTAGGTGACAAGTCCGTTGGGGGAACGGAGCAGCGTATCGACAGGCTGCTGAGGAGGCTGGACGAAATGATGAATGTGCAAGCTGGCAAAGGAAGATATCTGCAAGCATCTCATCCAAGTCGGTACCTAAAGCAGGCTCACTGAAGAGGATTAGATGATTCATCAAATGTGACCAGGAGCTCGGCTTCAGGGATGGATGGATTTTTGATTTGATAAGGGAGTGCCCCTTATCAAATGCTTTGTATAATTTTCTCTTGCTTTTCCAAGGATTTGCTTGTGGTTCGCACCACAAATGTTTCTCAATAAACAGTGATTTTTCAGAGACTTGAATTGTAATGAGAAGCCATAAAGGGGTAGACTCAGGATTTGCAAAGTACAACAATACCAGGCTGGGACAGTTGTCCTGATATCATAATGAAGACAAAAACTAATAATACAAAAAAAAAAATATATATATATATATATTTATAAAACTGCTTCACTTCTTAATCATATTTAAACTGTTGTCCACTAAATCAGCATGTACTGCAGTGTAACCAACATGCCAAAACATGAACAAAAAATAAAATAATAAAATTCAATTTGCAAAATGTCGTGGTGCAACTCATCAAAAACATAGATATTTATGAATTCTTAAAAAGATTCTTAAAAAATGCAAAAAAATTCACACACACACACACACAAAAAAGAACAAACAGGAAATAACATAGAGAGACTCCTATGACAAGGGCAAGATTCATGTTGAAAACAGTTTTGTCATGTGACTCACCAAAAATGTAATTATATTAATGAATTTATTTATGATCACTTTATATGATGAACAGATTTATTTTCAGGCTTTTATTCACATATAAACATTAATCAACACACACATCAGCTATGGTAAACAGAAGCTCAAGCATGTTTGCTTGAAGTGTGAGAACCAATGAGGTTCATTCTCACTCATCAAGCAAATACAAATGAGCTTCTGTTTATGTTCGCTAATCAATGTTTACATGTGAATAAAAGACTAAATTCAATCTCTTTATCATATAAAGTGATTGTCTCTTCAGAAAATATGGACTGAACCGTTCTATTCATATGGATTAGTTTTATGATCTCTTTATGATCTTTTTGAAGCATCAAAATGTATGCATAGACTGTCAATGGAGGGACAGAAATCTCACAGATTTCATTTAAAATATCGTCATTTGTGTTCCGAAGATGAACGAAAGTCTTATAGGTTTGGAACGACATGATGGCGAGTAGATGATGACAGAATTTTCCTTTTTGGGTGAACTAACCCTTTAACAAGTTTCATCACATTTGGTTGCGTTCTATTTGCTGGATGTTTGACCTCTCTGAACCGCCATGCTGTGTGAGTTCGCTGCCTTTAAATTGCACCACAAGCCTCAAACGTAAACATGAGGTCCTCCCAAACCAATACAGCATCACTGATTCCGACATATGAACCAACAAACACACCGTACACTCTCATCTGAAAAGCTAACGGAAAACCGAGGGACTCATCTGCAGGGATAGAAAACCATTTTACACTCTCGCTCTCAAGGGAGATAACCTTGTATAGACTGTCTACACTCATTAAGAGTACCGCCTCCCGTTGGAAGAGCTCTGCCTGCATATCCCCTCCATAAACACGTTTTCAATACTCCAGACACCTTTAGCCTTGAGCTTATGCTACACCGTGGATGTTTTGACATGCATGATGTTTATCTCAAATGCCTTTTAAAGGCATTTTTTTTGTGTGTGTGTTTTTACCATTTTTATTTGTTTATTAAATGTCTTTATAGTTTTTTACAAATTTTTATTTCAGTTTCAGTTTTAGTTATTTTAGTACATCAAGTTAAACTAAATGAAAATATAGAATGTGTTTCCCATCTGTCACTACAACGTTATGCGCTTAGCTAGCGCTTCCCAGCCTGTCCCGCTGGCTCTTGTGGACAATCAGACTCGGCTATGCGTTTCAGTTCGGCAGGCATCCCCCCAAGTTCAGCGACATCTTCTTTACCTCGGTGGCAGGCAAAGACGCCCCTGTCCTGCACACAGAGATGCCAAGAAGAACACAGGGTTTTACAACCCTTACTTCATCGTACCCAAGAAAGGCGGTGGGTTATGGCCGATCTTGGACCTGCAATTTTGAATCGGGCCCTTCACTAGCTCCAGTTCAAAATGCTAACGCATTCTCACGTGCGTTCATCCTCAAGATTGGTTCGCAGCAATCGACCTGAAGGACGCGTACTTCCACATCTCAATGCAGTCCACGGACCGTTTTTTTGGTTTGCCTTTGAGAGTTGGCATATCAGTACAAGGTCCGCCCCTTTGGTATGTCCCTGTCTCCCCGTGTCTTAATTAAAGTTTCAGAGGCTTGCCCCACTTTGCATTTGCAGTCTCAACTATCTGGACAACTGGCTCATTCTAGCTCACTCTTAGTCTCACGTAGCCAGACCTTCAGACTGACGGCAGAAGGTCTGGACTCCATCGCAGCTTTTATTGGTCAAGGACCGCCCAAGAGGAAGTTTGACTGACATGTAACGCAACCAATCACAGTTCGTTTTGTTCTGCGTCACGTTTAGGGGTGTGAAAATGCAAAGTCGATGTCCCTGCAATAACACACCAGCGTGCATCTATAAATTATTCATTCATGAAAGTTTTTCAAGTTCACTGCAACAATGGAGCCACGAACTTCACATACTTTTGAAAATCCAGCGTTTAGTTGATCCTGGTAAGTGCTCATTGTCACAGTTGTATGCCAATGGTCCGTGGGCATGACGTCTGAGGCTGAGACTCATGTGCAGACCATCTTTTCTCGGTATGGAATTGGACTGAATTCGTTCAGGGCCAAAACAGTAGATCCACAGAAACAATTTCAGAGGCTTCTGGGTCATATGGCATCCGAAGCCACGTCACGCCGCTCAGATTTATGCATATGAAAGCGCTATAGCACTGGCTACACAGCCGAGTCCCGAGATAGGCATGGGGCCACAGCACACTCTGTGTGGTCATCACACCGATTTGTCACCAAACTTTCAGCCCTTGGTCAGATCTTGCCTTTCTACGGGACAGAGTGCCCTTAGAACTAGTGTCCAGGCATGTTGTTGTGGCAACAGATTCCTCCAAAATTAATAATCTTGTATATATATGTAGTGAACAGCAGACATGATGGCACTGGAGGTGCCCACCTCACAACAGGAGTTCCTTTGTCCCACTGTGATTAAGAAGACAGAAGGATGTGATAGGACCCGCAACGCTACCTAAAAAGACTATGGTAATGAGGACTGCCAGAATGAGGACAACAACGTCCCATTGATCAATGGGCTAATCTCATCACCAGTTGCCCATTGTTCAACTCTGCCCTCCATGCCTGAAATCAAGGTGTGAACGATTGACTGCCTAGGGCCACCAAACCAGTTCTGGCTTGAGCACAGCAAGAACAAAGAAATGCTCCAAGAGAAAGACAATCTACACACACACATTGGCTTGAAACCACAAAAATGGACAGGAAACTGTAAGGAACATGTCCTATATGTCTCCTTATTCATCCAGGAATCTGTGCACACACAGTGGAAACCGCACCTGGAATAAGAGCCAATGTAATCTCACCCACTGACATGGAAATGGACATCTGGATGATACCTCAACCAATGTACATCAAGTTTGGACCCTACGAGTTCAGAACACTGCCACAAGGACTTTGAGAAAGGTTTGGAATGGAAATAAAGTATTTCCAAAGTTCTAAAGACAGTGTTTTATTTAGCTGTGTATTTTGGGACAATGCAGCAAGCCCCACAGGATGGAAAGGTGTGACGTGATGGGAGGACACTTGAAAGGCTACTACCCAATCACAACACTACATTAGGAAGGCGGGAATTAATAATCCCCTCCCCAACTGGAAGGAATAAAAGCTTTCCCAAGCGAACACACCCTTGTTCTGAGTTTCTGGCCTGACGAGGGAAGGAACAACAGAACGACCAAGGTTAGACTCTTGCAAGTAAACTTTCACCCGCACGGACCTTCAAGCAGCCCAACTGCTCCTGCTGAGGACTTCGGCTCCAGAAATCAACGCTTGACCTGCTTGACTCTTGCCGTTGTAACCTTCAGTCTACAAAGGATCCTGTGGCTCGACCACCACCTGACCTACAGTTCTCCGGATTACACAAGGACCAGCAGTGAACTTGCAGCACTCGGTGCAGCTCTGCAACTGTTGGAAAGCAATCCAGTCTACTCCCACTGTGAGCAGTGGGATATTAATCAATATTAATACTAAATATTAATATTAATATTTAAGACCATAAATCACTACATATATATGTGACCTGTGCTGGCAAAACGAGTCGAAATGCGCACAGGCTAATTTCAAGCTATAAGCAAAGCAAGTGAAAAATGTAAATTTTTGGTAGAATTTGAGGTTTTCACAAAAAAGAGTTCATTAAGCCCTCGTCTACAATCCCAATGCTCCAAATACTAATTAAACATCTAAAAGTATCTTTATTTGTACGTTTTCTGAGAGGAGTACCTTTCTTTTGTCCATGAAAAATGAATAATGTAACATTATATTAAATCCGTGCGGGACAGTAGATCATAATATATAGGCCCTCTGTTTCATTAATGTTAATCAAACAATTGTGGTATCATTGGGAAAAGAAAGTTTAATATTTTTCCTATAGATATGAGTTTTTGATTTGGTGTGTGCCAAATTTGGTGTTATTACCAGGGATTTTAAGGTATGGTTGCTAGGTGAATTTGTTTTGGAACCTTCAGAAAACTCGATTTTTCTCAAAATTGACTTTGCTGATTCTATCGACTTCAAACAGGTGTAGCTCAGTCATTTTTTTTTTTTTTTTTGTCTGATTCCAACAAATCATCTATCATTTTAAAGTTTTTTTTTAACAGAGAATGTTAAAATAACAAGAATAGATTTTTGAAAATTTGCTAATTGCGACTCATTTTGCCAGCACGGGTCACATATATATCAATGTACAGCCATTTCTACCTGTTACACAGCTCTCTTTTATTTTAAATGCTTGTGTGAGTCATACACCCTCAGCAGGGTATGGCAGTCATAAACACACAAAAAAACTATTTAATTTACCCGTTGATTGGAAATGGGATTTGCTTGCAGTAGAAGGAATGAGCTCTTACTGGAGATTTCATCATAGCTAAGGTTTCACGAATATACTACACCAAGGTTATTAAAAATAAGGATGCATCACGTAGGCTACAACGAAAGCACATAAAAGAAAAAGTAAACAACAGACTGCACATGACTCATGTCAGGGATACTAATGTGATAAATGCAATAATAATGTCATGACAATAAAATAACCAATATTAATGTCAAATTAGCAATAATTTTACCCAAAAACATTGTATTTATCAATTTGTACCAAACTCAAACAGACTAATGCTGCCTTCATGTGCTATCGGAAATTGAAGTCGTGATTACGAGCTCATTGCATTCAAGCGCTTCGTTGTTGGAAATAACAGGATTCATAAAGAACACCAGGTTTATTCTTGCCTATTTTGGGGGAAAATCTTATTAAACCAAAATGATATTTAGTTTCCCATTCATTGATAACCATATAAACATTCACCATGCAATCTAGATCTGGATTCTGGAATTTCGGTCAAATAGATGCTATTTTCACTGTGTATAAAACATACAATACGCTTCCAATGGTTATTCAAATTTGTAAACGGCAAGACAAGGCGATGTAGCTGTTGTGGAAAAACTAATGAGGAATAGCAGTCACAGCAGCAATCATTCTCCCCTCCGCCATGTTTAAAGTTTATTCCCGCCCAGCTCGGGAACTTGGAAATCAAAATTATCCCAAAGCTTCCCAGTGGTAAATACGACTTGAGAGGATGGTCATGTCCAATTCTTAATTCCAAATACATTTTTTAATTCCAATAGCTCGTCAAGGTAGCATATACATTCACACTGCAGGCAAAAGTGGCCCAAATCTGATTTTTTTTTGCTCATATGTGACTCAGATCTGATTTATATATTTGTTTATACTTTTACGTCATTCTAGACTGACATTCGCACGATTCTGCGCTGATGGTCATCGCTCCAAAGATACATACCGGTAATTATTTGAATATGGAAGATGGCTGCGAAGTCAGTCAGGGGAGGAATGATGTGCTGTTGTACACATAAGTATTACGGTGACAGCTCTATACAAGAAAAACTTGAGGAAAAACTGTACAAGAAAAACTTTGCTCTCTTTCTCCTCATCCTTGTCTACATACCCCTTATCGTCTGCGCATAAATTCTCTGGATTCCACAGCACATAACCTTAGAAATTAACGCGGAAAATGCTGGCTTCAGTAACCTCCGTGTTTACTGGCCACATTTAAATGATGATGTGAACAGCCAAACAAAAAATATCAGATCTGAGCAATAAATCAGAATTAAGCATTAAGGCTTGCAGTGTGAACATAGTCTAAGCAGCAACAGTGTAGAGTAGAGTTAAACATCTTTATACACAGCATATAGCCTAATATAGCCACATCCTCTCCTGTGACAACTCTGCTGTCAGAATAGAACTCAATAATATAGTACAGATAGAAATCTCATTGATTTTCTTAAAGAATTAAATTTTTAATGGTAACGTATAAACCTTTCAAGACAGACCTGTGAACTCTGAGGTTCAGTAGAACCCATAAGTTGATGTTCAGCATAATATTTCCAAAATCATGTTAAATTGTTGAATTTGCGGTGAAATACTATGCTACTCAGAAAATTTCATGAGAGAATACATTCGTAAACAACATAGGATCCTAAAACAGTGGGTGGCCCATTTGTACAATGTGAATCATACAAAAACTTATGATTATTGGAAAATAAAGTAAGCACGAAGGTCCACCTCTAAACATACCTGTCACTGTATGTAGTGGATTTCTTATTCACTGTATGTAGTGGAATCTCATTCATACATTTGCATACCCTTAAGCAGATCATACGCAAATGTATGAATGAGATTGTACAAATTCATATGAATTAGCCACCAATTCGCCAAAATGTAAAATAGTTAAAAATTGCCATGAGATTGTGTTGGGTGGCCACTTCAACACTTTATTACAAGATGAGAAATTCTCATTCACTCATGGTTGCATGTAGCCAGCTAGGAGTACCGGCGCATCACAGAAAAGCATCAAACTTGGTAATTGGTAATGTTGTAAAACTCTCCACAGTAAATAAACCGGTAACACTTTAGAATACTGATCCATCATTAATGAATAACTACACAGGAACAAGTGAGTAATGCAGTATTAACACTCTAGTAACAACTATTAGTAAGTATAAATATAAATTATAAATTAGTAAGTAATAGTGCTTAGTCGAATGTGGTAGTTCAACATTAGCTAATTAGTAACTACTAAGAACTACTATACAGGTTCATAATCAACATGAATAATGTATAATGTATAATTAATTCTAAAGTGAAGATCATGGTAACCCACTAGTAATGACTCAGGTATTATTAAATCTTTCAGAAGGAATTACTAATTATTTGGATCAGTATTCTAAAGTGAAAAACATAATAACTCTGTAGTAATTGCTGAAGTCATTGTAAACTTTTTACATTTTTGTAAGGTTTTCGATAGTAATGAATCAAGTGTTACTACATACTTCTATAGGAATTACAAGTTATTTGGATCAGTATTCTAAAGTGAAGATCATGGTAACACACTAGTAATTACGGTAACGCTTTAGATTACAGCCCGGAAGGTACTGCGTAAGTAAAGCGAATTTACAGCATAACTTTCGGTAATTATAGTGTAACTATAAAGTAAGTGTGTGTAGTTATAAGGGAACAATATGTAATATTTGGGGAATAAAGGGGTAACTATCAGGAAAATTAACAAATTATTTATACTGTAAGTATTTTTTAATTAAGGTGTAATTATCCATGTAGTTACAGGGTAAGTATGAATCTACGGGATGTAAATTAAAGTGGTGTTTGTTCCCCTCTTGTTTCATGTAGTTACAGGGTAAGTGTGAATCTACGGGCTGTAAATTAAAGTGGTGTTTGTTCCCCTCTTGTTTCATGTAGTTTCAGGGTAAGTATGACTCTACGGGCTGTAAACTGGTCACGCGGATGTCGGATGCCGTCTGTTTTTATTTTCATTTTTTTAAATTAATGCTCACAACAGTAAACAAACAATAACATAATATATGATAATAGCAATGAGAAACAAACAAGACTAGAAGACAGAGACGCCAGAGAGACAGAGTCGCCACTTGCGCGAGAACGTCATGAAAGCTGACTTTACTCATGCACGCGCTGGTAACAGTTGGTCGGATGTGAAAAGATTAGTAAATTATGAGATCATTTCTGGGTGTACTTTTTCTTTTAATAAATAATAATACAGAATATCAAAAGACATGGGATTGCTCTTAAGATCCATCAGTGGAAATAACGAAAAAGAAGAAGAGGAACAAGAGGAGGAGAAGCCAAGCAAGAGAAACAAAAAAGGGACAAAACGTGGCACTTTCTGTCAGGACGTTATTATTTGAAATGAAAAGTTTATTTTAAAAAAAATGAATAAGAAGTGTCATAAATCTGTTTTGAATTAAGTTGTTTTTCAATAAATGTTTCCGAGTGATATCAGATTTTGTACGTGTTTTTTATTGTACTTACCCTGTAACTACACAAAACTATTAACAGCCCCCAGATTCATAGCCTACTTACCCTGTAACTACATGGATAATTACCCCTTAATTAAAAAATACTTTCAGTAAATCATTTGTTAATTTTCCTGATAGTTACCCCTTTATTCCCCAAATATTACATATTGTTCCCTTATAACTACACATACTTACTTTATAGTTACACTATAATTACTGAAAGTTATGCTGTAAATTCGCTTTAGTTACACAGTACTTTCCGGGCTGTAATCTAAAGCGTTACCGTAATTACTTAGAAGGAAATAAATACATATTTGGTTGGTGTAATATTACTGTAAGTGTTAAATGTCCAGATATTTAATTTGTTAACAATTATGTAATGTGTTCTGTTGTTGTTGTTATTAGAAGTAGTAGTATCAGGTTCGCAGTTACTTTTGACCAGGCATTAAAAACAGTTACCACCACCTAAGGGAGATTTCGAACACACACAGAGGAGAGATTTCAGCATGGAGGATAAAAACCAGACTCAACGAGTAAGTAAAGTCATTTTTTTTATCTGATGGCATTATCTTATGATGCCATTTCTTAGTTAATGAAGTGTGCAGTTTGCAGTGTTACAAAGTTGTTAGTCCACACCAGCTTTCTTATATTTTAACTGGTGTTTGTTAGAACACTTTAGTAATCACAGGATGAGTTGGCGATAAACGATCAATAAAACAACAATTTCAAAAATTTTAAAAAAGGTTATTTCCTTAAAAATGCAATCTCTACATCTTTTTTTCAAATGTAGGTTCTATCTAGCTCTATTTGGACATCATTTCTTTCAGCTTTGAGTGGTTTGTGTTGCAAAAGTGACAGGCAGAGTGATGACGATCTGTTCTACCCGCTTGTCATTCTGCAATGTATTAACACATTCATTTGTTCATTTGCACATTCAACTGATGTGTTACATTTTTTTTTCTTAACTCTTGCTGAAGCATTACATTCTCCAACATAAAGCTGGCATGTACTAACAACATTGTAACATTGCAAACTGCACACTTCATTAACTAAAACAACCTTTAATCATAAGAAAATGCCATCAGATAAAAAAAAAACAACTTTACTTAATCGTCTGGTTTTTATCCTCCATGCTGAAATCTCTCCACTGTGTGTGTTCGAAATCTCCCTCATGTGGTGGTCGCTGTTTTTAATGCCTGATCAAAAGTTAATGCGAACCTGATACTACTACTAATAACAACAACAACAACAACAACAACAACAGAACACATTACATAATAGTTGTTATTAAATGAAATATCTGGAGGGTATTCCAGAAAGCAGGTTATGTGACATACCTGGGTATGTTTAAAAGTAAGTAAGCGGATAACCTCAACTTTCGGTTCCAAAAACAGAGGTAACTTTCAGGGTATGTAAGTAGCCATAGCAACTCACTCTCTGCATTTAATTAATTAGCATCAAACAAACAATATAATCCCAATTCTCAGTGAATAAAGATTACTTATTAAACGAAAAGATTGAAAAAATGATTGCACAACCACCAAACAGGTGGCGATGTGCACTAAGTAGGTTATGTAAATCACCATTAAACAAAAGAAGAAGAGGAAGTAGAATGGCAGCTTTTTCTTATCGTCTGTTTCCATGGTGAATCATCGATTCGTTGCTCTGTTGAGAATGTCTTGTGTGTTAACCGGGAACATACTCTGGGTTGTCCAAACTTACTCACAGACACGTTTTTGGAACCAGCATACCTCGAATAAGCAAGGTTTGGGTTAATCAACTGTTAAGTATGTGTTACATTTACTGGTGTGTTGAGGGAGGATGCATTCTTTTGTCTAGTGTGCCCTTGTGTGTTCCTCTCTTTCTTGTCTCTACTCTTCTCGTCTCCACTCTCCTGCTGTAATTACTCAGGTGGAGTTGCTAACGAGTGCCCTGATTGGCGACGGGAGTGAATGCCGCTGTTTTTAAACGACCTGAACCATGGATGTACAGCTCCCCGCTCTCATGGCTTCCTTGACGGACAGATTTGTTCAGTGTGGTGTACATAGTGATTGTTAAAAGAACTGGTATACGAGACATTTGATGTAAACCACTATTTCTTTGAGTTGTGAGTTATTTATGCTAAGTTGAGATCTATCTTCCTTCCTGACCATTATTGAATTGGAGCATGGTAGGGAGGTGGGTGCCTTTTTAATTTATTGTTTGTTTTCTCCTGTTTATGTTAAGTAGGGAGGGAAGCTATTGTACTTTTTGTTTATCATCTGATTTCTAGGTTAGTATTGTAAAATTAGTTATCTTTGTTTTGTTATTTGTTTTGGCTTTGCCCCCTCCTGAAGTTTATGTTGCTCCTTATTTATTCTTGTTTAATAAATTCACTTTTGCACTTTAAAAAGCATTTGGTGTTTTGAAGCCTTGGGAGTGAGAGCGGGGACTCCAGGGATCTTGTTGATCGGATCCCTGTTAATTGTTGCGGGTATTTGCTTTCTCTTTGACTAGAGGTTTAATTTATTCGTAACACAACCGAGAGTTTAAGGTATATGTGACGGTAAGTTAACCTTGCTTTACCTTGGAATACCCCCCCCCCCCAGCCAGGAAGATCTCAAAAATACCACACACAAATGCAAAGCAGTCCAAGTGCGTGTGACAATTTGCAATTGCAGATTCAACGATCCATAAATACATGTAACAGCTTTCATAAATGTGTGATGGAAATTAATTCAAGAGCTTGCTATATACATATTTGTGTAAAGATTCATTACAAAGATATTTGCTTCATAAATCCTTTAAACACTGCAAGTGTAATGCCGGTCACAGCTGAAAATGATAATTTCAAGTAATTTCTAGTTTATTCCCATTCAGTTGTGACTGAAAGTGATGATGCCTGAGTGTTTGAATTGTTTACTTTGTAATTAGTCAGCGCCTTTCCACCAGTTTGACCCATTCAGACGGGTTTGCGGACTGATTGTGAGCATGAAATGTGAGCATTATCACATTTCGCCTACAATCACAGTAATATGGAGACATGGAGCCCTACTCTTAGCTAGTATTTGGCTTATATTTTGCTGGCATTTTTATCATTAAAAAACAATTCTATCCCCCCTTCACATCAACATGCTTTTTGTCTTTATATAACATGATTCGATTTGACATTATCATGATATACCAACCAACAAATTTTGGTTTAATGGTCACAGCAGTCTTTTCATGTTGCCATGATGTTACCTTTCTCATGCAAAATATGAGGAATAAAGAAAATAAAATGAAAATAATTCATAGCAAACAATAGTTAGTGTCCAAAGTAACTGGTTTAGTTCATTCTGAGGGCAACAGGTCCATCCAATACTTGTGAGTCAGGGCAGGCCAACCAATTTGGAATAAAGCACTTGAGGGCAGGTCGAACTCTGGGCATCATAATTCAGCCGCGGTCAAATACTTTTTGCCCTCAGAGAGTTTTGTCAACCTTAACATGTTCAAATTTACTTCAGTATTATGTTTTTGGTCATTCAACTTCATGTATTCTAGAATGTTTTAACATCTACTACTAAGTTAAGGGGGGGGGGGGTCCTAATGCTATTTAATGCATTCTGACTTAGTTACACTGTTAAAGAGTTGGATTCTCATGCTAAACATGGCCAAAATTTAACGAGTTGGACATATGACAGAGTATTTCTGTGACAAATACACTTCAGGATTCAAACAAGTTTCGTGAAGTTTTTTTCGAGTATGGCCCTGTATGACATCATAAAGGCCGGAATTCCTTACATGGGCACTTCTCCTGGATGAGCGCGTGCGCACAACAACCAGAGCGAGAGCAAGAGCACGCCCATCAACAAGCTTTGTTCGGGTTACAGAAGCCATCGGCAGCGCTGTCATTTTGTTTTTAGACAACAAAATCAACAGTCACTAAAGAAGTGTGTTTTACAAACCCGATTCCAAAAAAGTTGGGACACTGTACAAATTGTGAATAAAAACAGAATGCAATGATGTGGAAGCTTCAGATTTCAATATTTTATTCAGAATACAGCATAGATGACATATCAAATGTTTAAACTGAGAAAATGTATCATTTTAAGGGAAAAATAAGTTGATTTTAAATTTCATGGCATCAACACATCTCAAAAAAGTTGGGACAAGGCCATGTTTACCACTGTGTGGCATCCCCTCTTCTTTTTATAACAGTCTGCAAACGTCTGGGGACTGAGGAGACAAGTTGCTCAAGTTTAGGAATAGGAATGTTGTCCCATTCTTGTCTAATACAGGCTTCTAGTTGCTCAACTGTCTTAGGTCTTCTTTGTCGCATCTTCCTCTTTATGATGCGCCAAATGTTTTCTATGGGTGAAAGATCTGGACTGCAGGCTGGCCATTTCAGTACCCGGATCCTTCTTCTACGCAGACATGATGTTGTAATTGATGCAGTATGTGGTCTGGCATTGTCATGTTGGAAAATGCAAGGTCTTCCCTGAAAGAGACGACGTCTGGATGGGAGCATATGTTGTTCTAGAACTTGGATATACCTTTCAGCATTGATGGTGCCTTTCCAGATGTGTAAGCTGCCCATGCCACACGTACTCATGCAACCCCATACCATCAGAGATGCAGGCTTCTGAACTGAGCACTGATAACAACTTGGGTTGTCCTTGTCCTCTTTAGTCCGGATGACATGGCGTCCCAGTTTTCCAAAAAGAACTTCAAATTTTGATTCGTTTGACCACAGAACAGTTTTCCACTTTGCCACAGTCCATTTTAAATGAGCCTTGGCCCAGAGAAAACGCCTGCGCTTCTGGATCATGTTTAGATATGGCTTCTTTTTTGACCTATAGAGTTTTAGCCGGCAACGGCGAATGGCACGGTGGATTGTGTTCACTGACAATGTTTTCTGGAAGTATTCCTGAGCCCATGTTGTGATTTCCATTACAGTAGCATTCCTGTATGTGATGCAGTGCCGTCTAAGGGCCCGAAGATCACGGGCATCCAGTATGGTTTTCCGGCCTTGACCCTTACGCACAGAGATTGGTCCAGATTCTCTGAATCTTTGGATGATATTATGCACTGTAGATGATGATAACTTCAAACTCTTTGCAATTTTTCTCTGAGAAACTCCTTTCTGATATTGCTCCATTATTTTTCGCCGCAGCATTGGGGGAATTGGTGATCCTCTGCCCATCTTGACTTCTGAGAGACACTGCCACTCTGAGAGGCTCTTTTTATACCCAATCATGTTACCAATTGACCTAATAAGTTGCAAATTGGTCCTCCAGCTGTTCCTTATATGTACATTTAACTTTTCCGGCCTCTTATTGCTACCTGTCCCAACTTTTTTGGAATGTGTAGCTCTCATGAAATCCAAAATGAGCCAATATTTGGCATGACATTTCAAAATGTCTCACTTTCAACATTTGATATGTTATCTATATTCTATTGTGAATAAAATATAAGTTTATGAGATTTGTAAATTATTGCATTCCTTTTTTTATTCACAATTTGTAAAGTGTCCCAACTTTTTTGGAATCGGGTTTGTAGTTGTGAGGGAAAGATAACCTTGTTCAGCTTCCCAAATAACCCAGCGTTAAGGAAACAAGTTTGTTTTTCCAGAGCAGCAACGGAGTTCTGCAAGTGTGTTTGTTTGTTCCCGGTCATGAGCCGAAACCGCAGGCGGTGAGTGAAACTGCATCAAATGTCTGTGTTTTGTTGGCAATTGGCAGGTAAGTGCATATAATGTAAACAACACAAACGTATAGTGAATCGAAAGTCATCCAGGGATAATGCCATGATGTATTGTGTGTGTGTGTGTGTGTGTGTGTATGTATGTGTGTGCTCACGACTCTTTAGGTCCGCCCACTGCATGTCTTCACGAGCTCGGCTGTTTTCAGAAAGAATCGGTACAGCGTATCTGTCTTTTATAAATATGATAAAACTAAAGACTCTTCTGAGATATGAAAGATGCAATACTACTCTATAGGTACTCAAGACTAACATGAGATTCGTAGAAACTGTGTGTGTTATGTACCCTTTAAGAATATTGTATTTATTTATATAATTTCTAAGTACCCTTTTCACGTTTCCAGGGTTTTCAGAAATGATGCTGTCTCGATGTTGTCTCTCATCATTTTAGTTACACCAAACCCTGATGCATGTTGTCAGCACATGTGTCGACTTAGTGTACGAAGGGTCGTAGATATATTTTTATTATTCATATAAACTGAGAGGTTTTTCAAGCTACAAAGCCTTTCTGGACTGACCCATCGAAACTATTGTGACCTTAACAAAGAAGGGTGGCTGGGATCTTCAGTGCTTTCTGTCTAAGTTGTCTATTATCATTACTGCTGCTTGGTATAAGCGTGCAATGAAAGGCTGGAGCTGGTAAATCTGGTACAATGGGATAACAGTGACAGTTCATCAAATTAGTCTATATGTGTAAAGCCTGACAATGTGAGTAGAATAGAAGCACAGCTGATCCCGTATTCCATATTGAATGACACATAATATTTTTCACATCTTCTCCCGGCAGGTAGATGTTGAATTAAGATTTAACACTGACTGACTGACGGATGAATTCTCTTTTCTTTTGAAGATCTTCAATAAAAGCCTGCCTACTTTTCTATTTAGTTTCTCCTAAATCAGGCCTTATAGAAAGTAATGTCCTGAATGAGTTTTTTTGCTCTCAACAAACATCGTATCACACTTTTGATTTGAAGCTGCAATCGTCAGGAAAGTGCACCTTAACATAACAAAATAATTAAATAGTCAAAACCTCTGCATTAATTTTTTCTCCCCATGTTGGCCAAACTTTAACATTATTCACTGGAATCAAACTCTCTATGGATTCACTATAGAATAAAATTTCTTCATGTAACCGACTGCTAATTCCGCAAATACCAAAGGCTGTCTGCAGGCCTGTGGTCACAGTCCAGTAATCAATACGATCTGAATTACAGGGGCTACAGAGAGAATATATTAAAGCTCTTCTGGGTGGAAAGCATTATAATTCCCAAGCTGTTTCTCTAAACTTTTGTTTAGCTGTCAATACCTTTATTAAAGGAGCAACACAGCAAGCAGTTGAAATGGGTACGACAGTCCAGAATTCAAAATATTTCCATTGTCTCCTCTGTTCCAGACTCGTATCTCACTTGGGTTGCCAGTTTAAGGACACAAGGCAAATGACAATGGGAAGTGACGAGCCTTACACTAGGTGCCTAATGTATACATTGTTTGCAAATATAAACCAGCATATGTGAACTTTTTGGTCAGGTAGAATCTGCTATCTCTAAACAGTTTGCTGGCTTTCATGGCTGCAGCACCCTGTGTTTGCAAATGACAACCCTGAACAAGCAAACAAACAATAAATAAATAAATAAACATTACTAACTGTAATTCACATTTCAAAATATAATATAGAGTAAAACGGGGCTAAAGGCGTGCTGGGGTAAAAGGCGCATTTGACTTTATTCTCTTTTAAACCACTAGACGGCACAAAAATTCAGCTCAGCACTTTTCTGAACAACCGCTTTTGATGATGCATGTGAAAATTTGGTTGATCCTTGACGCGATCGTGGACAGCAACGCAAAGTTGATTCTGTACTAAATTAGATCTAATATTTAAAGGGATAGTTCACCCCAAAATGAAAATTACCCCATGATTTACTCACCCTCAAGTCATCCTAGGTGTATATGACATTCTGCTTTCAGACGAATACAATCAGAGTTAATAAAGGCCTTCTGAAGCGAATCGATGGAATTTTGTAAGAATAAAGTAAAATATTTAGCTTCCGCTGAACCGCCTTCCGTATTCAACTTACGAAAAAAGCGTAACTGGTGCGACGTATGACGCTGAACATAGCGTGAGCGTTTGAACGACGAGAGGCGGTACACTTTCTTCGTAAGTTGAATACAGAAGGCGTATTTGTTTGGGAATTGGATTACAGGGGTTGAACTGTAATTTTGGATACACTCAAAAGGATCATCTCAAAAGCATAATTCACTAAACTGTTAGGCAAGAGTTTTTGATCACTAAAAAGAACCAGTTCATATGAATAATTGTTTTGGGAATCAGACTGGTTGCGCTGCATGGCTATGTCCGAAATCGCATGGTTACTTATTTTGAATAAGTAATTACTTTGCAATTGTTTTTCAAATCTTTGTTGAAAATTGTCATCCGTTGATTACTGATGATCTTGTACAAAAATAAAAATGACTTTAAAGATTTTTAGTTGTCCAGCCAAATTAATTATAGGTAGGAAACTGGAAATCTGGCAATTAGATGTTTTAGTAATGAAAATGTATCTACATAAAAAAATCTTGCGCTCAAACTTGACTTTTGACCCCTATTTTAAAGTTACTGTACTCTGCCTTTGTATTGTCTGCAAAAAGTGAGAAGTCACACCAAGGCAAATAGCAGTTACTTCCACATGATCAATATTTGGTTGCTGATCACCATTTACAAAATCATTATCGTAACATCTGTATAAAATCTAGTGTATAAAAACAATCTCAATTGTTTTTTTATATGGAGCAGTTTGGTAGCCTATTCATTGGATAGCTGACTAGCCTATTTATGCTATAGGCTGCTAGCTAGCTAAATGAAGTAGATTGCTGGATCCCAAATGGCACCCTAAACCCTCACGGTCTTCCTCTGAGTCCGCACTTTCGCGACATAATGCCGCTTTGACTGCCGCTTTTTCCTCTGCGTAGCTCGCAAACTTGCGGGCTCAGCTGAAGTGTGCATCGAGGGCGCATAACGGCCACAAAGGGGGCGCTCGCGAGCACCCTTCTGAAACCTAAAATGATGAATGGGACACCCTACGGTCACCCGAAAGTGCATAGAAGTGTGCCATTTAAGATTCAGCCTTAGTCTAATGCATCTTTTGTGTTACACAATTTCTTACCATGACCTTGATGTCTGCATATCAAAGCCATCTCAACCATCCTTAACAGCTATTAGTAAAAACAAAACCACTCGACTATTTGTTTTACCTACACTTTTATTCAGGTATCGTGTGTGTCAGTGCTTCAGTGACAGATGTATGACACAGGCTACATCGTAATTTAAACACAGCAAATTTTAATAGACAGTAAAACAAAAGCAGTATACCGTAACTCCAGGCCGGCATCAGTTCATAACAATGTAACAAAATCTCTTATTTGGATACAGGAATAATTTGCAGATCAATGTCTTTTTTTCAGTATACAACATAAATAAAAGAATGCAGTTACAGTTAAATACAAAAATGGGATTTAGGAAAAATTAATTTTCATTACAATACTGTAAAGTGATCTTACAGTAGATGAAACGCACTACAGAAGAAAAGTTCAAAAAGCAAATAATTGAATATTAACTCGGTATGCAACACAATACAGTATACTGTCAATTTCAGTACATCAAAAAATAAAATCAGCATCCTCTGCACTTTGGGCCAAATTTCATTACAGTATACAGTATAGCAGTTTCTTGGTCTTTTGACAAAAGACTTTATCTCCCTTAGGCAGTCATTAATCAGTTCTGCAAAAATACAGTACAGGTAAAAAGAACTGGCTACAAATAAATTTCGAAGCTTTGATTTCGGAATACATAACAATCTCTGATTTGACGACCGGAGAGATACAACTGGACGATGTTCTGTCAGTAAATCCGCAAGGTACGGGGGGGCCAAACCATTTAAAAATTTAAAAACCAATAGAGGAATTTTAAAATCAACACGGTATCGTATAGGTAACCAGTGCAAAGAGCGTAGCACTGGAGTAATATGGTCCCGTTTTTTAGTACAAGTCAGAAGTCTTGCCGCCGCATTTTATGCCATCTGTAATCGGGATAAAGCTGATTGGCTGATCCCATAGTAAAGTGAATTGCAATAGTCTAGCCTTGATGTTAAAAATGCATTAATTACTCTTTCAAAGTTATTAAAAGATAAGACAGGTTTTACTTTAGCTAAAAGACGGAGCTGGAAAAAACAGGATTTGACCACTGCGTTTATCTGCTTGTCAAATTTAAGACCATTATCAAAAACAAAACCCAAGTTCTTTACCCAGGGCTTTGCAGAAAGTTTTAAATTTCCTAGGATCATTTGACTAGGAAGATCAGATGAGCCAAAAACGATTATTTCAGTTTTATTTTCATTAAAATTGAGAAAATTTAAAGATAACCATGCTTGCACATCAGTTAGGCAGGCCCTAAGTGATTCCACCCCATCCATATTTGGTTTTAGGAGTGTCGTCCGCATAACAGTGGAACGACAACCCATGTTTCCTGAAGATAGACCCTAATGGGAGCATATATAATGTGAAAAGAATAGGGGCTAAAATGGATCCTTGAGGAACACCACAAGACAGAACAGCTGCCTCCGACGAATATTACCCAATATTAACACTACACTTCCTATTTGAAAGATAAGATTTAAACCATTCAAGAACATCTCCTTTGATACCAACACAAAGCTCCAAGCGCGCAAGAAGAATAGAGTGATCCACTGTATCAAAAGCTGCGCTCAGGTCTAGTAGTACAAGTACAGTACCATACCCAGAATCGGCAGCTATTAACACATTGTTTAAAACCTTCAGGAGAGCAGTCTTTGTCGAATGATATTTTTTTAAAACCTGATTGAAAAGGCTTGAATACCTTATTTTTATCCAGTAAACTCTGCAGCTGTTGCAACACTGTCTTCTCTAAAAATTTTAAAATAAAAGGCAAATTAGAAACAGGTCTGAAATTTGCCAAAACATTTAAGTCTAAATTTAGTTTCTTTAACAACGGCCGAACTATAGCATGTTTTAACGCTTCTGGTACCGTGTATGTGTCCAGACATCGATTTATGATGTTTAAAAGATAAGGCCCTACTGCATCGAAAACTTGTTTCAAAAGAAATGGAGGGATGGTATCCATAGAGGAGCCCGACGGCTTCAATTGACCCACTATTTCCCGAAGATAAGAAAGAAAAAATAGGTTCAAATTGTTTAAACTCCGTCGTACAAGCCATCGGGATAGAAGGGTCAAAAGAGGGACACGATATCCCCAATCTAATGTCAGTGATCTTATTCACATAAAATGTAAGAAAATCATCACACAAAGTCTTTGATACAGCAGGATATTCATAAACAGGTGGATTAATAACAGAATTTAACACAGTAAAAAGAGTTCTAGGTCTATGGTAATTTTTAGTAAAATAATTGGATTTTGCTGCTCTTAAAGCCTTTTGGTATTTTAACAACGAATCCCTCAATATTTCAAAACAAACATGAAGCTTATTTTTCTTCCATCTACGCTCTGCTCTTCTGCAGGACTGCCTCAAGGAGCATATGTTGTCATCAATCCATGGGTCAGCTCTTGGATTAGGTTTTAAGGTCTTTACGGGAGCCACTGTGTTTAAAACATTCACACATGTATCATTGAACTTAAACAAAAGTTCCTCTGCACTTAATTCATACCGGTTTGCATCCATAGCTTGCATAGAATCGCAAAAAGCTGATGAAAAAAACTGTACTAGTAGCAGAGTTAATTAATCGTGATTTACGGACCAGCTTTTTGAATGGCAAAGAGTTTGATGATGTAGGAATAGAAAACATAACACATTTATGATCAGAAAACCCATTGTCCACTATCTCCAGATCATACAGAGACATACCATATGATAACACAAGATCAAGACTATGTCCACCCTGATGGGTAGGAACATTTACATGATGATCTAGGTCAAAAACATTTGTCAACGTAATAAACTCTTTGGCTAATGAGTCTGTTGTGCAACACACATGTACATTAAAATCTCAGAGAAGTAATAATTTATCATACTTAGGTACAAATTCACCTAAAAAATCTGCAAACTCGTTTAATAAGTCTGCGTTGTGTTTAGGAGGGTGATATAACAAGGCAATCAATAGTGGGCTATTCAATTCAAGTGTAAGCAATTGCAGCTCAAAACTTCTGTAATCACTTTGAACTATTTGGCGATGGGAAAATGTATCTATAAAAATAGAAAGTAATCCGCCACCCCTGCCAGTTAGGCGAGGCGAATTTAAAAACAAACATTTTGAAGGTAAAAGTTCCGAGAGAGGGCTTGAATCACGGTAAGCCAGGTTTCCGTAATAAATAAGCAGTCCAACGCACGTGAAGTAAAAAAGTCATTTATAATAAAAGTCTTATTTACCACCGATCTCAAATTTAGTAGACCCAACCTTAACCGCAGCGGATTGTCTGCACCTGAGGAAAAGTGCGAAGATGGCTGAAGCACACTCCTCGACGGAGAGCCATATACACCAGAGGTCACCGTGGCTGGGACCAGGGGATCACTCCACACATATGATAGATCCAAAGAACGTCAGTGAACAGAACAGTCGCCGGCCGAACACCTCTCCCGAAGTCCCAAAGGCCGCACACCAGACTGCAAAGCCAGATAGGACTTCAGCCTAACAGCACAGCCGCCCCGTTTTCCACGTCTCTTCCTCTGTCTCTTCACCGGTAACGAGCATCTCCGTAGATAACCAGGTATCGAAGATAGAAACGGGGGAGGTGGATAATATGAGCCATTTGAGGCATAGCCCAATTTTGAACTGTCCCGCAAACTTAAGATAGTTGACCTATCATAAACCAATATCGCGCACTGCGTAACTTTCACAATAAAACAAAATAAAATGCACAATACAAATAATAGACTGATGGCATGCCATGTACACCGGCGCCATCTTGCTGATAGCTATGTAAATCCAATGTACAACTATGTAATTAAGTGAACAATAGAAAGCCATACAAGACTTTCACTATGTCTAGTCTTATCTGTGTATAATGAACCAGCATAGAGAAATGTCATAACAACAATGAAGCGCAAAATGTCAACTAAACAAAAGGAGGCAAGTTTTGACCTCAGCACAAAAAGGAAGACTCGCATACCCACGGGAATCACAGTGACAACACTGTAACCTGTTAAGTCCCTTTGGCTGTGGATGTTACATGATATAAAAACCGGTATCAAAGAGAAGTGCCTTCTTTGTCATACATTTCAGAGGAAAATTACCACTGTTCTTTTAATATCACAGCAAAATGATCAATGAAATCCCATGAAAAAAGTCGACAGTCGCATTTACCATTACCAAACCTCTGCATTTGGCCAATGAGGTCTATGATACCTGAGGAAAAAAAGCTATCTGTTAGCATTCTCATTCATCTCGATGGAAGTTGCATGGCTGGTATGTAATTTGAAATGTGCAGATCAATGAAATATCTGTGATTTGGTAAAAGTTTGGAATAGTTTCAAAGTTTTTGAAATAAGTCTCTTATGCTCACTATTTATTTGATCAAAAATACAGTAAAAACAGTAATATTGTGAAATATGATTACAATTAAGTCCACCTGTAGTCAATAATTGTATCCTTTAAAACTCATCTTTGATCACCAAAATGACATATTTAAATGTTTTTTCTTGTGAAAAATATTTCATCATGCCTAAAATAGCTTCAATGTAACTACACCCTTCATTTAGTATAGGTGGAGCCATGAATATGCAAATTAGCCCCGCCTCCACTCACTTGCACGAGCTCAGAGATCCACTCACTCAACAATTACTGTAGTAAACACTGCACATTGGTATCGCTCTTTACAACGTCGGACACATAACAGTAATTCATATGATTAGTCTTTTGCTTGACTATGTTATCAAGCCGCTAATAATGTGTTGCTAATGTTACACAAACCATGTTCCCGTTCGCCATCTCAGTCTGCCTTCTAAAAATCAGCGTCCTCAGAAATGCTTTGAACGTCATAGAACGTCAGTGGAGAAAGGCATATAGATCATCATAACATCGTAATATACATCATATACACAATTCAGCCGTTATATAGCTAAATGTACATGATTTTTTATATCAACAGAAAAATAACCTGGCTTCTCTTGAGACTCCCCTGCTTCAAAGCATAGTAATGATGATATGCTAAAGCCCGCCCACGCGTTGACATTATTGGTTACAAGGTAGTTTTTAGTTCTTGGGCTGTTGGAGAAAATATAAAAAATTTACACAAGCGAAAATGATAACAATAGAATAATTTATAATAGTCAGCTTAAGGTATACTACTTATGCAGTAATGCAGTATAAGTATTATGCAGTAAATGTCAAAATTACTCCAATATCATACACTAGAGTTGTGTGGGGTGGGGGTAAATTAAGTGCAATTTGCTGTGACGTCACAATCATGCTGCACTGTGGTCTAGGCATCTGCCTGAATTGTACATATTGAGTAGACTCGCTCCCTCTGTCAAAATCGAGGGGTCTGTCCAATTAAACTTCCCTTGCCCACTAAGTTGAACGCACTTGAAAATGGTGATGGGGATTCCCTCGAGGGGAAGTGCTTAGGGAAGTTTGCGAGTGTGTCTAAAAGTGAAGCCCTGGATGTCTTTTATGAGGTCAGCTCTACTATTGGGACCATTGCAAAAAAGAGTGTCCTGTGATTAATGAGGTTAATCATCTCATTATTTCCCCTCAACAAGACATTTCTCAAATGTTTATCACATTTCCCCCACAGCTCGACTGCATCTCAATTTCCCAAATCAGTTTATTACACTATAATCATATTAGGCTAAACAGGACTTTCAGTGCATATTATCTGAATTTTTCAGCTGAGAAGTGAAGGCTAGTTTTCACCAATTTTCAAAATATCTCAGCATTCAAGGTTTTATTTTACAAAACACACTCAAATAGTGGTATTCAGCATTGTGTACTCAAATATGCTGAACATTAATGTTCTTTGTCAAAAAGACCACCTTGAAGGTAACATTTTGCTGTAAACAACTGCACAGATTTTAACTCTTTTGTTGTCATGTCAAAACATTCATCCTGTCAGTTCTAAGAAAATGCATTGTAGTTCAAGCTGTTTTTGGTTGTAAATGAGCATTGCATAAAAAAGAACAATGGGTGGCTTTTTATAGTTGTGAGAGAATTGGCATGCAAATGGTAATACAAACCTCTGTATTTCTCTGTTTCCCTCTATAAATAGCTGGAGGCTCTACTAATGTTTCCACTGTTTGGACTGCGCTCTGATGCTTGGATCTGCAGTGAAGCAGGCTGTATCTTGCTTGGCTTCTGTCCGACCATCCGTACTCTCACAATGAATCATCCAGCACTGTCACACTGCGACGGACTCACTGGAGCCAATCACCTGTGATGGATAAACAGGTAATAAAAGGCGAGTTAAAGCTGATCTGAACAGACTCAGTGCCGCCAAATCCTGTGTAAAGACGCAATGCAGCATAAAAGGTGTACTAAAATATGTCAGTGACCCATCTAATGCTGCTTTAGTTATGTGTAATGTGTAATGTGAAATAGTTCCTGAGTATCACACTTTTGATTAATTAGATGGAAAATTAATGCAGTTACAGGGTTGCAACACAGCTAAAATATTATGTATCTGGTAAAAAATGGTTAATGTTTAAAAATATATTTTTACTACAATTAAGTATTATTTCAGTTGGTTAGGTCAAAATTATGACGTATGTTGTATGATTAATTCTTGGATACTGAATGTTAACGGTAATATCACGTTAAGCATTCTACTAACTATAAGTAACTTTGCAATCACATGTTGTCACCACTTGTATTATACACACAAGGACAAAGATGAAGGATCAACAGTCTTTTAGTATATATAATACTCAGGAACACAGGTTTAGCTTTACTCACACAAGGACATAGCAAAGATGAGGCCAGACAAACTCAAACTGAAACATGGAGAACTAAATACAAGAGATAACGAGGTGCAGAGCTGAATGGAAGGGTTAACTTAACTAGGTCACTATGGTAACAAACTCAGGCAGGGAAAAGGTGTAAACAGAAAACCAAGTCCAACTGAACTTAACTGTAACAGTACGCCCCCTCCCGGGAAAGGCACAACCTTGCACTGACAGATGAATGGAGGAGGCTCTGGAGGAGGACGGGAATCCGGGAAAGGGCCAAACAAAAAGTCCAGGGTCGTGCAGATGGTGGAGTGAACCAATAGATGGCCTTGAGCAGGGACAAGTGGATGAAGATCAGGCCACAGCCAAGATTGCGCCCCACGGCAGCGTCGCAGGAGGAAGGAGGCAAGGTGGGATGCATGTAGACCCCATCATGTGGACGACCGGAGGCGACGATGACGTGGGAGGAGCCCATCGTGCAATCGGAGAGCCAAAGAAGCAAAGGGGCACTGATGACCTGGGTGGCCGCGATGAATTCACAGCGACGACCCCCCGAGATGGCAGCAGGGATCTGGAGGGCAGAGGTTGAGCTGGAGTGACCGAGGGTTTAGGCGACGCCTGAGGGCAGAGCTAGCGGACGGCCCGCAAGTCCACGGTGGAGGAGTGACGATGTCTGACCCAGGTGGAGCCGGTCTCCGAGGATGTTTGGCGAATGTCCAATGGTCACTGCTGACATCAAGGAAGTAAGGAGCATAGGCGCAGGAGCAAGGGCAGCGTGTCGAGGTGTAACTGAGTGCCCAGGGGCCGGAGACGGAGCCACGGGCTGTCCACGCCCAGGATGGCTCCCAGTAGGACCGAGGTGTAGCTGCGCCACTGAGAGGAGGCTGAGCTGCTACTGAGGGGCTGATGGGAGATAGCAATGACTCTGTGACATGAGTGGCTGGGGACTGGAGAAGGGACTGAAGAGCCACACAGATACTGAGGAAACATATACAGTCATTAGTGTTGGTTTGGAGAGGTGGTGGGAAAGGAAGGTTGGGTGGGATCACCAAAACTGGAAAAGAGAAGACAGGTTCAGACGAAAGCAATGGGTGCAGAGAATCAACCTCTCCAGTCAAGTCAATACAGTTCTCCAGTGCTGTAACCAACAACTCACTCTCAGTGGCAGGAGGGTGGATGGGGCTTACTTCCATGCCCTCGTATTCCACTAGCACGCCCTCTGCGATAGATGGTGCAGCCGGCACACACACCTGTTTAGACAACGTGTTGCTCAGGCTCCGTGGCGATGTTCAGCTCGGTCGCTTCCATGGGCGCTGGTTCAAACGTCTCAACGGAGTCAGTCTCGCTGCCTGAGGTGGGCTCATGCTTCCGATCCTCACAGACTAGTTAGTTCTGGCTTGGCACTGGATTGCGAGTGGTGCTGGCATCGTTGACGGGTCCGACGGAGAGCGGCGATCCACAAGGCACCAGCACCCACTCTACAAATTCAACGAAGCTCCCTCGAGGACCCTCCCCAGGTAACTGTGCTCGTGTGGCGATGTTGAGACCGGCGATCAGGAATGAACACTTGCTGTCATCCGGGAAGGTTGCTTGATGGGCCATGTCAACCAAAAACACGGCGGCGAACATGGCGGAAATGTTTTGGCAGAAATGTTTATTGGAAATGTTGAGCTCAATCCCGGACCTGACTCAAATATTTTTTTGACAACTTTAGGTATATTGCATTTATGGGGACTATATGCACATGCAAACTGCAACAGACTTTTTACTGCTGTACCGCAACCTCTGTGTATGTTTTTACCTATAACTCGAAACTATTTACCCTATTTTAGAATTCCAGTTCCGACTCTTGCTCCCCCATCTCTTCCGACTCTGCCCTTTGAAACATCTCTTGCTTGTCCGATAGTCAAAACAATTAAAGCACAAAGAAACATTTTTCACCCAAGAAAAAGCCCAATTAATATGTCAACTTGGTAGCACCAGAGGCTTTAAAATCTGCCACTTAAACATTCAAAGCCTTGTTCCTAAAATAGACAAATTTAAAATCATGCTTGCGCAATCAAAGGCACATGTAATGGCAATCTCGGAATCATGGTTAACTCCCAGTATTCTTGATTCTTTCCTTTCCACAGAAAATGATAAAATGTATCGTAAAGACCGTACTATTAAGATTGGCGGCGGAGTGGTCTTCTATGTGAGTCAGAAGTTGAGACTGAAACTGAAACTTTAAAACTGGTAGTACATTTTACACCCTAACACACAATTACTATTATTGTGACTTACAAGCCTCCTAATGCCACTGTAAGTGCTTATTTATCTCAGCTTTCTAACATAACTAAATATGTTACAACAAAGGAGCTTGTAATTTTGGGTGATATCAACCTTGACTGGAAAGATGTTTCATCAAAATCTTTGAAAGCCATTGCAATGAAATTCGGACTTTATCAATTAATCAAGGAACCAACGATAATTGGCAAAACACGTAGCTCAATTCTAGATCTCATCTTTACAAATCAGCCCTCAAAATATGCAATGCCTGCTGTTGTAGATTCGGCTATTTCAGATCATTCGCTCATTTATGCAGTTAGGACAATCTTAAAATCCTCAAAAACTCATGCTTCTCACTCTGTACCAAAAATACCAACTTCAAAACTACCGCAGTTTAATGCGGCATTTAGTGTTACTGACTGGAGCGATGAGATGACACTGGAAAATCCGGATCAAATTCTAACGCAATTTCACACTAAACTTCAGAAAATACAGAATAAATATACTACTGCCAGCAAGGTTCGACCTAGGCAGAGTAAACTACCATGGATAAATTCTGACATATTGCAACTCCTTAAACAGAAGGCCTCTCTCCTTAAAATATACAGGTTAAGTCGAACACCGGAGAGTAAAAATAATTTCATACAAATTAGAAATAAATGTACTGTTGAACTGCATAAGGCTAAGGCGGTCTATCTGCTACTAACCCAAAGACGTTATGGCAGACCCTTAAGGTCATCACTGGCAAAAATGAGAAGAAAAAGAATGTCAATATTCAAATTTCCCTACAGGGTACTCTTATTTTAGATTCAGAAAAGATTGCAAGTGCTTTTAATGATTATTTTGTATCATCTGTTAAAGAATTGGCAACAAATTTTGCAACTTCTTCTTCCTTCTCACCTGTTCTCTCTCTAACACCTGATCAGTTCTCATTTAATAAGATCTCACAGAACGAGGTGATAAGAATATTGCGCTCATTAAAAAACTCTCATGCCTGTGATATTTATGGTTTAAATACTTTCTTTTTGAAGACTCATGCTGATAGCCTTATACCTCTTTATACCTGCACTTAATCAATCTTTGCATCAGGCTTTCGATCTTTCCTACTGATTGGAAAAGAGCACAAATCACTCCAATTTTTAAATCTGATGATCCTACTCTTCTTTCAAATTATAGACCTATAGCAATACTCCCAGCAATGTCGAAGTTGCTTGAAAAAACCCTGCATAATCAATTAATTTCTTACCTTGAAATTAATAACTGGCTCAGTGATTGACAACACGGTTTCCGTGCTAAGAGATCTACCATGTCGGCATTACTACTCTTTACTGAACAAATACATGACGCTCTTAACAAAGGTCACATCAGTGGAGCTGTTTTTATTGATTTTTGTAAAGCCTTCGACACAGTGAACCATCAGATCTTGCTTAACAAACTTTATTCATTTAATTTGTCTTCATCTGTGATAGAAATGCTTTCTTCTTTTTTGACAAACAAGTCGCAAGCTGTCAAAATTAATCATGTAACATCTCAATCTTCAGTCTGTGATATGGGTGTTCCTCAAGGCAGTATTCTTGGACCTTTACTTTTTCTTTTATACATTAATGATCTCCCTCAAGTGTGTAATTACTCAGAATGCTTACTGTATGCTGATGATACTGTGATTTTTTTCTCTGACTCAAATCCTGACGTCATAAATTCTAAATTATCATTTGATCTTCAGTGTTTACATGACTGGTTGAAAAAGAATCACTTGACCATCAATGTAAAAAAAAACTGAATGTATGTATTTTCATTCACTTAGAAAAAGTCTTTCTTATACTGATTCTATTACCTTTGCAAATCAAAATCTTGTCACTACAAAGACTTATAAATATATTGGTGTGTTACTTGATACACACCTTACATACCGGTATCACATTTCTAATTTAACAAAAAAACTGAATCAGAAACTTTATGTGTATAACAAGATTAGATCATATCTTATATACACTCACCTAAAGGATTATTAGGAACACCATACTAATACTGTGTTTGACCCCCTTTCGCCTTCAGAACTGCCTTAATTCTACGTGGCATTGATTCAACAAGGTGCTGAAAGCATTCTTTAGAAATGTTGGCCCGTATTGATAGGATAGCATCTTGCAGTTGATGGAGATTTGTGGGATGCACATCCAGGGCACGAAGCTCCCGTTCCACCACATCCCAAAGAAACAATGCTCAGGTAGGCCGTGGCATTTAAACGATGCCCAATTGGCACTAAGGGGCCTAAAGTGTGCCAAGAAAACATCCCCCACACCATTACACCACCACCACCAGCCTGCACAGTGGTAACAAGGCATGATGGATCCATGTTCTCATTCTGTTTACGCCAAATTCTGACTCTACCATCTGAATGTCTCAACAGAAATCGAGACTCATCAGACCAGGCAACATTTTTCCAGTCTTCAACTGTCCAATTTTGGTGAGCTCGTGCAAATTGTAGCCTCTTTTTCCTATTTGTAGTGGAGATGAGTGGTACCCGGTGGGGTCTTCTGCTGCTGTAGCCCATCCGCCTCAAGGTTGTGCGTGTTGTGGCTTCACAAATGCTTTGCTGCATACCTCGGTTGTAACGAGTGGTTATTTCAGTCAAAGTTGCTCTTCTATCAGCTTGAATCAGTCGGCCCATTCTCCTCTGACCTCTAGCATCAACAAGGCATTTTCGCCCACAGGACTGCCGCATACTGGATGTTTTTCCCTTTTCACACCATTCTTTGTATACTCTAGAAATGGTTGTGCGTGAAAATCCCAGTAACTGAGCAGATTGTGAAATACTCAGACCGGCCCGTCTGGCACCAACAACCATGCCACGCTCAAAATTGCTTAAATCACCTTTCTTTCCCGTTCTGACATTCAGTTTGGAGTTCAGGAGATTGTCTTGACCAGGACCACACCCCTAAATGCATTGAAGCAACTGCCATGTGATTGGTTGATTAGATAATTGCATTAATGAGAAATTGAACAGGTGTTCCTAGTAATCCTTTAAGTGAGTGTATATAGTCACGCTATTACATTTTATTTTCAAATTCAAAATGGCACTTCACCAACACTTGCTGCACTTCATCCGAAATACAATATGAGACCAGTACGCCTCACTAGGTCAGTTTCACAGGCACTTATTCCAGTCCCTCCATATAGAAACAACTATGGTCAGAAATCCTTTTTTTATACATACACCAAAATTTGGAATGATATTCCACATCACATAAGAAAAATACCATCCATCACATATTTCAAAAAGGCATACAAACTGTTTCGTTTATTTATTGGCCTAGTCCTGTTTGCACTGTTTGTATTGTTGTTTTTAGTCGTTTGTATTTGTTTAGCCTGTGTTAATGTCTTGTATAAGTGTTTTTGACTTTATGTGTTGTAAATTGTGTTTTATGTTTTATGTTCTGCAGAACAGGAACCTGCTGGAAACCAGAGTCAGGCCCGTTTAAATTGTACCTTAATGTTACTTTTACAATAATGAAATTATAATAATATATAATATTATACCTGTATAATAAATGAAATGAAATGAAATGAAATGTCTGACCCAGGTGGAGCCGACGTCCGAGGAAGTTCGGCGAGGCTGACCAGCAAAAACGGAAGAGAGAAGACAGGTTCAGACGAAAGCAATGGGGGCAGAGAATCAACCTCTCCAAAGTCAATACAGTTCTCCAGTGCTGTAACCAACAACTCATTCTCAGTGGCAGGAGGGTGGACGGGGCTCACTTCCATGCCCTTGTATTCCACTAGCACTCCCTCCGCATGGCCTTCAGTCACCACTTGTAGTATACACGCATGAGGACAAAGATGAAGGATCAAAAGTCAGGAACACAGGTTTAGCTTTACTCACACAAGGACGTAGTATAGGTAAGGCCAGACAAATTCAAACTGAAACAGGGAGAATTAAATACAAGAGATAATTTTGGATTTGAATGAAAGCACAGTCCTTCACAGCAACAACCTTTGTTTCAAAGTTGATAAGCCTATCACCATTTTCCAAACAAGGCTACTGTGTTTTAAAGTATGACTGGCACTTCTGGTTTAGGGAAATTCCACACACACACACACACACACACACACATACAAAAAGACTAAAACAAATTATTTAAAATAATAAGGTTGCACTTCAAATAATCCTTATCTGTCAGTTGTAAATGTCCCTTCATTCTCTATTTGTATCTGTCGGTAAAAAAATGTAATGCTTGGTATTTTGATATAAGAATATTTATGGCAAGAGCTCTTTTCAGTCGGCTGTGTTCTGTTCCTCCTGATTATTTTCTTTGTATTTTGTTGTAACAGTATGAAAAAGACACCAGACACTGCACAATTGTGGTCTGCTATCCAATTTAATAAACAACATATCCCATGAATAATTCACTGGAATACACTAAGAATGTCTAATTTTTCTCACCAAATCATCATATCGCTTTTCCGGTTTGTTTTCACATGGGCACTTAAAAATAATATTCTTGTTCTTTTTCTTTTTCATATTAGAAGTATTGACTGTAAATTTTCTAAAGCAGGGAAATGCAATATTTTTCATGTTAAAGGGATAGTTCACCCAAAAATGAAAATTATCCCATAATTTACTGACCCTCAAGCAATCCTAGGTGTATATGATTTTCTTCTTTCAGCCGAACACAATCAGCATTATATTAAATGATATCCTGGCTCTTCCCAGCTTTGTAATGACATCGAGTAGTGCCCAAGGTTTTGAAGCTCCAAAAAGTGCATCCATCCATCATAAAAGTAATCCAAGCTGGGACCGAGATGGGTCTTGTGCATGTTGCCCAGTTGGGGCCCACCTGTCGACAAGTGCCATCCTATATGAAATCCATGTGGGCAATTGGCATGGGGCCATTATGGAACCCGCGGACAATCCCATATAAAGCCCATTTTCAGCCTATTTCATACCCACATGGGCCCCACATACAAGTGTTGGCTGGGTACAACTCCAGTTGTTTAATAAATGCCTTCTGAAGCAAAGCAATAGGTTTTTATAAGAAAGAAAATCCATATTTAAAACTTTATAAACTATAATCACTGGCATCATCCGATATGATGTAGGATGTATGAAATAGGTGTAGTGGAAGCTTAGGTGAGAATTGACAAACACGGAAGCGCAGAGGATGGTAAAGCAAAGTCATCCTTTATTTCTACACTTTAAAAAATGCTGGGTGTATATGAGTGTATAGCACATTTAAAAACAACAGATGTTGACCCAAAGTGCTTTACAGATCAAGCAAGCAAAAAAAAAAATAAATAAAATAAAAAAATAATAATTAAGAATTGAATATAAAACATAATACAATAAATTAGAACATTTAAATAAAACATCATATATTTTATCAGCTTCAAACCTATTCCGTAATCTATTCAAAAGCCACAAAATAAAGATATGTTTTTAAAGAAGATTTAAAAATGGCTAGTGATGAAGATGACCTCACATGGAAAGGAAGACTATTCCTTAATTTAGGACCTATCACAGAAAGGATAGAGCAAAACAAAACTCCGGTCACAAATTAGAAGTCTGAAACAAGAAGTTTAAAGAAAAATGTCGGAGGATTTCGATATAAGAGAAGAGGAGCTATGTCCTACATCATATGTTAGGTCAGAGGTCACCCTTCCGCCGGAACTCAACTACCTTGTGAATGTGCACCGTTGCCAGTGATCATAGTTTATAAAGTTATAAATATGGATATTTTTCTTACAAAAACTCTTAGCTCTGCTTCAGAAGGCATTTATTAACCCCCTGGAGTCGTATGGATTACTTTTATGATGGATGGATGTGCTTTTTGGAGCTTCAAAAACTGGGACACTATTCAATGCCATTACAAAGCTGGGAAGAGCCAGGATATTATTTAATATAAGTCTGATTGTTTTCCGTCGAAAGAAGATAGTCATATACACCTGGCTTGAGGGTGAGTAAATTATAGGATAATTTTAACTTTTGTGTGGACTATTCCTTTAAAATGACAAAAAGCACTTTCAAATATCCATGAATATTCCAGTTAATGACATTTTTTTTTATTAACGAAACACATGTATGTTATTACATAATATAGACATACATATCACTAGAGTAATATTTAACACATTCATAATATTGCTACAGAAAGACTCATCTGAGCTGTTGAGGTTTTTTCATGTTCTGCTGAATGTATTTGTTAATACTTTTACACTTTTAAGTTTCATTTTGCTGTTCAATGGTTGAGGGGTGAGGAGAATAATGTCACCTCATACCCAGTTTTTGAAAATGCTTATTGCATTCATAGAACACATAGTTAAAGGTTCATTGTCAGTCACTAATGGTTTATAGTTGAGCAGTATTTCCTGCAAAGCGTCATGGGGCGTAGGGGAAAGGCATATACAGTTGTATTTTAATACTGAACTACTATTCCCCTGCTGTCTGTGGCCTTATCAGAACAGATCTGCAACATTATTTTATTTATTTAGTTGCTACCAGTACTGGTGGTTATGCTTGGGTATAAAAAGCAGAAAGCTTCTTTCATAACTGTGCTTTAGTCCATTGCACTGCTGAAATGTCTGCAAGGTCATTTAAACAAAAGCAAGAGATAGAGAAAAAAAACCAAAAAACAAACAAAAAAACTTGATTTAACTTTGTCACTCAAATGAAAGTAAAATTCAAACTGGCATGCTTGATTACACACCAACAATCAAAACAACTCTTCTAAAGCTCATTTTTATATGCACATATATTACACACTGATTACTGAAATATTTTAAACATAGTTTAATATTAACCTTTTACTACACCTGGCAAAGGCAGATCAGTTGGGAACATTTATCATCTATAAATGTTTTTTTGCTATAAAAGCCATAAAACACGTTGTTGTTTCCCATAAAATGAAAGCATACAATGACCAGGGGCTGGATTCTCCATATATTCCAAAATTTGTTTTTGGAAGGCCTATGCATTGCTCATTGTTCTCATGCTTCTCATGTCTCATATTGAGTCTTAACTCTGAACCTGTGTCATTCTCTCTACCACCAATATGTGCACTGTCTCAGTTCACCACAACGGCATACAGATATTCACAAAATATGTATGTCTTGGAGGAGTAGGCAAATTGAATGCTGGAGCCAGGAGCTCACACTGCCAGTATTTGTGTGTTAGCAGTATTAAGAACTCTAAGCCATCCTGTTTTCTTACTTTGAAGTGCCTCCCATCGCATTTGTGCAGATAGTCAGCAAACGCAGTTCACCAGAAAATGCTGCTCTGTACAATGTCAGCCACAGCATCTCTTTCATGTCACTACCAATATCGATTTTTCAGTCTTTTTTTTTTTGTTTTTTTGTTTTTTTTACAAAGCATTGAAGATATAAGCCTCATTGAGCAGGAATACTAATTAGATGTTTCATCTGCTTTCTTGTGAAGCTGGTGGGCAATCCACCACTGTCCAAAAATCTATGCAATTCACCGAAGTAGCAGGTAATGTAAGACATCAATGTATTTTGATTCAACATCCTCCATTAGGTTCAGCTTCAGTTAGGATATATAAAATTTTTCCCACATTTGTGAGAATGGTCCAAATGACACACAGCAAGTACCAAATGCAAGTAAAAATTGGTTCTGAAGAGTAAATTAAATGTATTTTCAGTATCATCATTGACAGTAAGATGCCTCCATGTGATACGTAAATTTTCAATCGCATTAAGCCACCAACACACACACACACACACACATGAAATAAAATAAAATGTGTCACACATTGTGATTTGTTTTTACAACTTTCACAGAGATGAAGACCAAGTCTTATATACACTACTGGTCAAAAGTTGGGAATAATTACATTTTTTAAATGTCTCTTATGCTCACCAAGGCTGCATTCTTTTGATAAATACAGTAGAAACAGTAATACTGTGAAATATTATCACAATTTTATGTAACTTTTTTTATTTGAATATTTTATAACAAAATGTCCCCACAATAATTTTTTTTGGTCCCTATGCGGAAAACAGCGTGTAAATCATGCTAAGTGATGAATTTTAAAATGTAGAAAGCTTTCTGTGAGAGTTGTGTTTAGTTTTAGGGTTATGGTTAGGGGATAGAATGTACAGTTTGTACAGTAAACAAAAAAAGAACATTTTTGCAAAACTCGAAAACAAAGTACCTATACATATAATTCACTGCAATTCCCAGCTTAAATGAACACTAGTGGCACTAAAAAAACAACAAATTTTCTTTTTCAAACAACTTTTAATTACAGGGGCAAATTATCGATTAATAAAGACTTATTTTTTGCATGGTTCCTTGCACAATACTATGTTATCAGCTCAAAACACTTTTAGCATAGTACATTATTTGTAAACTAATACATTTCCATATGTTTGGTTTTCTGACAGTAAACGTTTTTGGTAGCGCACATGGTACAGCATTGCACTTGGGATTTATTTTCAGATGCTATAGCACATTTACCTGTGGGCAGTTGTGGCCTAATGGTTAGAGAGTCAGATTGGTAACCCGAAGGTTGCGGGTTTGATTCTCAATACCAGCAGGAAATGACTGAGGTTCCCTTGAGCAAGGCACCTAATCCCCAATTGCTCCCAAAAAAAAATGGCTTCCCACTGCTTTGTGTGTGTGTATGTTCACTACTCCTAATGTGTGTGCACTAACTTGGCTGGGTTAAATGCAGAGGACAAATTCTGATTATGGGTTACCATACTTGGCCTTCATGGGTCACTTTTCACTTTCACCTTTTAGCACCACTCTCTGGACATTTCAATTTGAAAGTGTGGCGAAACATGCAAGAAGCAACATAATATAATTTCGCAAAAATGTCTCAGCAGGTGTTTTCCCTTTGAGCCTGGGTTGGAATTATTCCTTCAAAGGGGTGGTTGATTGCCCCTTTTTACAAGATGTAAAATAAGTCTCTGATGTCCCCAGAGTGTGTATGTGAAGTTTTAGCTTAAAATACCCCACAGATCATTTTTTATAGCATGTTAAATTTGAGCAAAAACATGTCGTTTCCGTGTGTCCCTTTAAATGCAAATGAGCTGCTGCTTACGGGGCGGAGCTTAAAGAGCTTGTGTTAGCAGCTCTGATTACCTCATGCAGACAGGCAATGAAACTGTTCAGCCTTTTATGTTCAAACTGGAGTCGGACAATGATGGAGAGACTCAAGAAGAAGTGACAATATGTAGAATGCAACAATGTTCCTGAATGGTTAGTTGATGAATTTATGTAGCTGATGTGGAGTTAACTATCTTCAAGTCATTGAGTAGCATATTCTGTCATGATAATCTATAAATTCTCAACATGGCCTCACCCCCTTTGTTGCGTGTTCCCGGGGGCAGGGTTTATGTAAATTTCAGGGTTAGTGATGTCACTAACCCGGGAGGAAGCTTGTGTAGTCCCTACCAGCCGTTTGTTGTAGTCCTTAAAAAGTGATTTCTTTAAAAGAAAACATCTCCCTTTGCTTTGAACTTTGAGCGTCGTAACTTTGCAGATGTTGTTTATGCTCAAACAGCAACATTACACAATAACTAAAGTTAAAAAAGTGAAATCATAATCAACCACCCCTTTAATATCAATATATCAATATTTTACCCAAGTCTTCACATAGTTCATTAGCATAATATATGAATTTTTGTTTGGAAAGGGCAATGTGTCTGGGCCTTGACATTACATTGCTACAGACCTGCCAAAAAAATGAAATAAACCAATACAATACACAATAGATAAACGTAATGCCCTGGAAAAAAGGTTTTCATGAGTTTGCAGGCCTTTCTTGGTCTATTTGAGGCCCAACTGCCCACTAAAGATAAGCCTTCTTGCAAGTGGAACAGAAGCATGTACCTGCCACTCTGAAGGACATAATGCATTATTTCATCGTACAATTGAGCTCCACTTGTCTTCAGGAGACAAGTAACTAGCATGGTGCATTAGGCAGTGAAGTCATATCCAACCAGCAGAACAGACATGGTCTTACCTGAAAGGAGTTTGGCTCACTTCCTCTCTCCCTCTCTCTCTCCCTCTCCTTCTCTCCCTCTCTCCCTCTCTCAGTGTGAAGAATGTCTATTAATGAAATAATTCACAAAAATTTTTTCTTATTCTAAACCTATATGACTTTCTTGCTTTAAAGGTTCATGAAACCCAAAAACACATTTTTTGAGATGTGAACAGATATGTACAGGCTGCACATCACTTAAAACACAAAAAAAAAACACTTTTTTTAGCACAAAATTTTACCAACAAATGGAAATTGGTTATTTTTGTGTTTTTCTGAGCAACTTCGTTCTTCTGGGATGAAAAGCAAAGTCGAAGCAACGTCATGGAATGTGAGGTAGAAGCATGCCTTCGGAGTGTGTGACTGGCTGTGGGCACGATTCCACGTCAGCAGTTTCTGAGCGCTTCTCTGCATTATTCATGAGAATGAACTCTTTTAAACCAATTACTGCGCTGTATTACGCATGAGATCGCATTACAGCGGAGAATTCAAACAACATGCAGCACGTGCGGTTTCTGAGCAGAACGTCGCAATGAGTTTAACAGCGCTCGCCACGTGGATCATATACAGTGGGGAGAACAAGTATTTGATACACTGCCGATTTTGCAGGTTTGCCCACTTACAAAGCATGTAGAAGTCTGTAATTTTTGTCAAAGGTACTCTTCAACTGTGAGTGATGGAATCTAAAACAAAAATCCAGAAAATCACATTGTATGATTTTTAAGTAATTAATTTGCATTTTATTGCATGACATAAGTATTTGATATATCAGAAAAGCAGAACTTAATATTTGGTACAGAAACCTTTGTTTGCAATTACAGAGATCATACGTTTCCTGTAGTTCTTGACCAGGTTTGCACACACTGCAGCAGGGATTTTGGCACACTCCTCCATACAGACCTTCTCCAGATCCTTCAGGTTTCAGGGCTGTCACTGGGCAATACAGACTTTCAGCTCCCTCCAAAGATTTTCTATTGGGTTCAGGTCTGGAGACTGGCTAGGCCACTCCAGGACCTTGAGATGCTTCTTACGGAGCCACTCCTTAGTTGCCCTGGCTGTGTGTTTCAGGTCGTTGTCATGCTGGAAGACCCAGCCACAACCCATCTTCAATGCTCTTACCGAGGGAAGGAGGTTGTTGGCCAAGATCTCGCGATACATGGCCACATCCATCCTCCCCTCAATACGGTGCAGTCGTCCTGTCCCCTTTGCAGAAAAGCATCCCCAAAGAATGATGTTTCCACCTCCATGCTTCACGGTTGGGATGGTGTTCTTGGGGTTGTACTCATCCTTCTTCTTCCTCCAAACACGGCGAGTGGAGTTTAGACCAAAAAGCTCTATTTTTGTCTCATCAGACCACATGACCTTCTCCCATTCCTCCTCTGGATCATCCAGATGGTCACTGGCAAACTTCAGACAGGCCTGGACATGCGCTGGCTTGAGCAGGGGGACCTTGCGTGCGCTGCAGGATTTTAATCCATGACGGCGTAGTGTATTACTAATGGTTTTCTTTGAGACTGTGGTCCCAGCTCTCTTCAGGTCATTGACCAGGTCCTGCTGTGTAGTTCTGGGCTGATCCCTCCCTCATGATCATTGATGCCCCACGAGGTGAGATCTTGCATGGTGCCCCAGACTGAGGGAGATTGACCGTCATCTTGAACTTCTTCCATTTTCTAATAATTGCGCCAACAGTTGTTGCCTTCTCACCAAGCTGCTTGCCTATTGTCCTGTAGCCCATCCCAGCCTTGTGCAGGTCCACAATTTTATCCCTGATGTCCTTACACAGCTCTCTGGTCTTGGCCATTGTGGAGAGGTTGGAGTCTGTTTGATTGAGTGTGTGGACAGGTGTCTTTTATACAGGTAACGAGTTCAAACAGGTGCAGTTAATACAGATAATGAGTGGAGAACAGGAGGGCTTCTTAAAGAGGGCTTCTTAAAGTCTCACAGACTTCTCAGGTCTGTGAGAGCCAGAATTCTTACTGGTTGGTAGGTGATCAAATACTTATGTCATGCAATAAAATGCAAATTAATTATTTAAAAATCATACAATGTGATTTTCTGGATTTTTGTTTTAGATTCCGTCTCTCACAGTTGAAGAGTACCTATGATAAAAATTACAGACCTCTACATGCTTTGTAAGTGGGCAAACCTGGAAAAACGGCAGTGTATCAAATACTTGTTCTCCCCACTGTAGATCAGATACAGACCCGGAGCGAGCGCGTTTCAAGTTTTTTATGGACATATTTCACATACTCTAGTGCTCGAAACATGAACCAGCACCGTGTATATGCACATATTTAACCACGTCTTCTTCAAATGAAATATATGTGCAAATAAGGACACTGATACAGCCGTACGTCTGATCATGAACGCGATGACATGATGGATTATTCTGATACACAGAAGACAATGATGTAGACTGAAAATTCTAAATGTCTTTATTGTTTCTGTGTTAAACTTACGAGTGTCTTTTGTTTAGAGACTGTAGTGCTCTTAAATGTATTGAAAATATTATTAGACCTTTTTAAATGTTATTCCGCGTTTCTCCCTTGTTTTGGCAGTTTGATGTTATATAGGGTTAGATTTTTAAAATGCATCAAGGTGCCCTCAACTCTGTTTTTTTCTCTCCGTGGTCATACTTTAATATTCATGTGTCTGTATAATGAGCATGTTGTAGGTCTGTGTTTTCTTGGTTGCTGTCTCCCCTCTTCCCCCCTCTACACTCTCACTTTTCCACTGCTTTACACGCCCATTTTTAGAGACTTTTTCCAACTTCAAGGTGTGAACGACAGGCTAAAACAGGGGGGTTTCATGACACTTTAATGGTTGTTCTTTTAAGGTAGGGACACACCAAACCAACACTACAGAACAAGCACTGATGAAAGCCGGCTGTGTTGTCACCTCGCTTCACCAGCGTCGGGGCAAAAAAAGCTGCACTTGAACACACCGAGAGAACTACAGCCGACTGTCATCTAGCATGCGCGTTCTGCGTGTGAAGGAGATATCTGTCTATTTCTGCAGATATTCGTCTATATTTGTCATTCAAAAAGGGAAACTTACGCTGCAGACTGCAGATACACAAACTGTAAACAAAGCAGCGCCTGCTTACCGTTTTGAATATAAATCCTGCTAATCACTTTCTTTATTCCACTCCGCTCATGTTAATATTAAAATATTCGCCCAGGAACACTCAGGTAAGATTACGTCAAAATTACGAACAGCCTTCTATCTGTACCATTTTGACTTTGTTTGCTGTTTTGCTCTTGTTCTCGTGCACTGACTCGTTCACTAAGCTGAACAGCCAGTCAGTGCTCTCTCTCTCACCGATGGCCTGACGGCGTCCAACTAGAGCCAACGGTGCAGAACACACCGGAAAAACTAAGTCGGCCGACGCTCAAAAATGGCCTGATGTTGCCCGACGGCCGATCGTCGGCTTGGTGTGTCCCGGGCTTTACATGTAATTACAATGAATGGGGAATTAAGCTTTTAAGTATCAAAAAGAATGCAGATGCACCATAAAAGTACTGCAAAATTAGTCCATATAACTCATGCATTATATTTCAAATCTTCTGAAGACATACGATTCAGGTGAGAACTATTACTTGCTGTTAACCACTGCCAATGAATTGTACTCAAGAACTGGATCAAAACAACAATTTGATGTCAAACATTTTTCTTTTTTTTTTCTTTTTTGGAGTGAACTGTTCCTTTAAAAGAAAAATAGCGAGTATAGAATACATTTTTCTGTCATTTACCCCCTTAAATATTTGAACCGCAGCTCTTGCAACCTCTTTTATGGATGCGAATACTTTATGAACCCCCATGAAATCAGCATTAGTGAGACTCTGATCTCTTTCCCTGTTATTTTTCTCTCTCATTTCTTCTCCAGTTCTATCTGTCACACTTGTCTGGCAGCATGGTGATTCTGAATAATGCTGAATAATTCTCCTTCTGCTATTTCCTGCAGCAAGCTCAAGGGCCCAGCGTTCCGTTCGATTACTTTGCTTCTCAGTGTCTTTCACGTCTGCTACTCTGCAAGCCTCCAGGATCAAACATTTCACCATGGGTTTATTCTCCCAGTTATATCCAGGGGAATAGAAGCCCTCTGATCTTTTTTCATTTGTGTGTGTAATATGAACATGGTGTGAATGCCTTTTTCAAAACTATTTTATTCTTCACTCCTGTAGATTAAATTCTTGCTATGCTTCGAACTTGTAGTTTTAGACACAAAAGGGCTTTTCACTCTGCCCTTAACCTCGGGTTATCGTTGTTCTAAACACCCATTTAACCCTAAATGAATGGTTCACACTTGTAATTTAGTAGCGGGTTTAGCACTGCTTTGTGGTTGCAAACTTGTACAGTGCGAAACGATGTGTTGAAATGTTACGACTGTGTAGCAATTGACAACCAATAGCGTACCTCATATTCACATGCTTTGGACAGTCACGGAAACGCAGTGAATTGTATAAACAGTAGTTCCAGTGTTTGAGGGGAAAAATGTCAAACAGCGATAGAAAACGCGACAATAGGAGCGAAGAAGAGAGTTTCATTCTTACCTTTATAGTCCATCCATTCAGGATGAACTTGATAATACAGCTGGCAAATTCTGCAATATATAATATGAGGATGCACAATGCTACAGCCCTTATGTAAGCATATTGCGTTCATCCAATCAGTGCACTGACACCGCAAATATGCAAATAAGGACGTTAACCCAGGGTTTAGGAATGTACAGTGTGAAATGTCAGTTTATGAATACCAAGGATTAATTGTTAACCCCAGGTAAATTATGAACAATGTTATACGTGAATTAAGTTAACCCAGGATTCCATTTACCCAGGGTTTAGAATGACCCAGGGTTAACTATTAAGCTACCCTAGAGCCTAAAGGTTTTTTGGTGTGCTGGTTTGGTGTCATTGGTGCCAAATTGGCATTGTTTCTCATGTGTTGTCGGTTGATAAAGTAGGAGAAATAGGAACTGCAGAAAAGATTTTTGGAAATAACAACTTCAGTTTTGGTATGTTCTTCACACAAAGCTATTATGTGGATTTCGAAGACTTGAAATATAGTACACTTTAAAAATGCTAGGTTAAAAACAACCCAATTTGGCTGAATTTGGCAACCCAGCATTGGGTCAAAGAGGGATGAACCCAGCACTGGGTTGTTTTGACCAAGGGTTGGGTTAAATGTTAGGTTAAACGTTGGGTTAAATGACTACAGTAACAAGACAGGCAGTAAAACAGGTAAAATTATTTGGTAAGCAAGAATACCTATAAATGGACAAAAAATATAAACAAAAGTAAAAACAGGTACATGTTTTATGTAAATAAGTTACATTAATGAGTGCATAACTTGTGTTTAAGACCTAATTTGACCAGTTATTCCGTTTATTCTCCTCCACCTTTGAGTGCCACCAAGAAACACAGACTAAAAGCCTGTAATAAACACTAAATAAACTGTGTAGTACTTTTAATTACTCCTCTCAAACGTCACTGAGGAATTTTCAGTTCCTGCTCACCAGTCATCGGTCACCACTTGAGTGATATGTGAGAAAACACTCCAACAAAACCCTCCAGGTTTAAAAGAACACATTTCAAAATACAGGAATTTTAAAGTTCTCTTTCTCCACTTCAATTAATGTTCTTCTATTTTCCACACATATTCCTGTCAGGAGTATAGGCGAACAGATAGGCGAAGTGGTATCGACACTTAGAGTAGTTGGAACTTGCGCAAAGTACATATTATCTTTCTCATCCGCAAATCAGCACCGTTGAGTCACTGATTATGACCGATTATCAACCCAAAATGGCCCAACAGACTCAACTCAGCATTTGGGTTAAAATAGCCCAATGTAATGCATAGATTATATGGACTATTTGAATTTCATATAGTTTGAGTAATTCGAATGAGGGAAGCAAGGCTCTGGTTAACTGTGTGAAAGGTGGATTATACCTAATATAACTATTTTAGTGCCAAGGGAACTAAGCCATAAGAAGAAATAATCAGAGGAAAGTAGTAACACTGAAGAACAGAAATAAGGGAACTAATTAAAGAAAAGACATATGGAAACATATAAGATAGCTTGCTTAAAGGGCTCATAGTTTTAGGAATTGTCCTTGATCTTTTGAGATAAAAGAGTTTGATATACCTTGAAATCATGGTGCAACTTTCCGACCATTCCAAACTAAACGTGTCCAAAAAAAAAAAAAAAAAACCTACTGAAACTAAGCTGCTAAAATAGCTTGTTCTGAAATCCTTAGGATGCTTGACATCATAACATTGACACATTAACAAATGACTACAATTATTTACATTTGAAACTCATCAGTATCAGTGAGGTAATATGAAGGACGTAAGAGAGAAATTAATAGTAGGAGTAAAATTTGGCTGTGTGTAGCACCTACAGCTCCTTAGAATCTTAATATTGTGAAATAAGTGACTGAACTTTATCAGTCACAATATTTCAGCCAGTTCTTAATAGTATGACTTTTTGCAACACAGAACTATTTCACAAACAATAAAAGCATTTCTTATGGGGATAGCACCAAAAAAAGATTTAATTCTAAGAGTCAGAGAGAGGGTAGAAGATTTTCATGAAAAAATAACTTCTGTAAAACTGTACTAACACTGTAATGTGGAAAAGAATAAGTAATAAGACAGTATGCTATGATTTCTTTAAAAAAATGTTATGGAGCCCAAAGCAATATTTAGCCAAGGGGCCCAGAATTCTTCACGGCCCTATTGGGAAGTGGAACTTTAAATCAAAGGAAACTGTTCAGAAGTTTCAGAGCATGAATAAGTGTTAAATAAAAACAAGAAATGGAGGAAAATAGCAGATCTGAGGATGCAGACATTTCCTACAGCAGTGACATATTGATGGAACTCTGGCTCCCTGTAGGGCAGATTTGTAGTAGATGATTTATGGTCGGCCCAGTACTTTTGTCAAGCTGATAATACCACCCACATCTATGTTGTTAGATTTCCACAGTCCATCTCACTGATGGATCACAAGTGCACCTAAAGATTGTTGCCTTCTGTCTGCATGCTTGGAATAAAACAATCCAGGAGCAACTAGGGGCACAGAATCCATTAGAGCTGCATCAGGATCCTGTGTCCCTCTCCACATCTAACATAGTTATATTTCATGTCTGTGTCTTGAATGAGAGAAACTGTCTTCTCTGACTGCAGAGGAAATGCTGCGTTGGCTGTTCTCATGTGACTTGACACATGACTAGTTTCAGGCTCAGAGTAGCAGAGGACAATCTTAATGACAATTTTTGATAAATGTGAGATATGTTTGTCCAGTACTGAGAATCACAACACTTATTTTCTTTTTGATTCAAAGTTATAGGGGAGACTGGGCCTATAAGACTGGACCTATTTGAGACAAACATCTGTTGGTTTAAAACATCTACTTTAAAACGTCTTCGGTTAATTTTGTGAATTCTATCTCCTAAGTAAGATTTGAATGACATAATATATGAAAAGTAATTAATTACACTTTCTATTAGTCAAAACAAAAGCCAAACTTCCATTTCTGTAGTTTCCCAAATGATTTTTCATTGTTTTACGGTTTAAATTTAGCTGAAAATCCAATAAAAGGTCTTTAATACATTTTAAATACATATTTTGTGGAATGTGCATTTACATTTAACATTTACAGCACTTAGAGCGTGTAACAAAATCGATCATTTAAGTGACAATTTGTTTGCAGGCAGGGAGTCAGAACCAGATGTGTATTGTGCACAAGTTTTATTAATGAAATCACGAACACAACTAAACTAACAGAAACGCATACATACAATCACACATACATGGGTAGGATGGAAAGTTAAAGTTGTTGAAAAACACCTGGGAGAACCATCAGTGACTACAAGCTCCTTTGTCTGAACAAAGGGGTTTACAGCTTTAACTAACTACACAGCGATTTTGTATATCGTACAGTACTTGCATTGGCCTGAGCGGTTGAAGATCGTCCAATGTACAGTCACAGGAGAAAGTCTTGATAGTTCGGTCCGATGGTGTTGAAGTTGCAATCGATTTCTTCTGCGTTGACTGAAGAAGATATGATGAACTCGCACGGTTATTTCGACTCCGTCGAGGTTGAGGAAGTTGCACATGGCTTGAGGTGTTGGGCCTGCAGGCCCGCGACCGTGTGGTCAGATCGGGTTTCCGGTCCCACACATGCACATGGCTTGATTTGTGTGTAGGCCTGCCAGCCTGGACAGCAGAAGTGACGTGTTGGTCGTCGGTCAAGAGAGAGAGAGAGAGAGAGAGGGAGAGATCTGTGCTTCTCTCTTTAAAGGTCAGGGACAGGTCACACCCCTCAGGGTTGACTTGACCAATGAGGAAGGCCAAATCTTCCAAGCGGGAAGATTCCTCTGTTGGCGATTTTATGGTTCTTTGTTTCAAGCGTGTCCCTTTTGCATGTGCAGCTGGATTGATTGCAGATGAAGAAACTACTGAAGATTCTTGTAATACTAATATGTTGCGTAGCTATCTACACATCATATACACGATCATTTCAATCTTCAAAGTACAAATTTATAGAGACCAAACATGGTGTAGGTGAGGTTACATTGACCATTGGTTCTATCATGAAATTTCTTAAAACAAAAATACCATACAAAAACATTTCATGAGACAGTACTAATCATAAACACAATGTCCTGGGGTGCATGTTCATTTATAGAACAGTTCTTCTATAAATTAATGCAGGAAAGTCTGTTTAAGGGCTATGGGTCTCCCTATGGCCCTTGTTTTTCACATTCTTTCAAGCCATAAACAAGGTCTTATCTGATGATAGCCCTGGTAACTGAGACCTTTCCTGCCCTTTTGGGGGAAGGTTCGCTACTAAGCATAAAGCATTTAAAGCATATTTGTTAAATGTAACAAGTAATTATGTGTCTGATTTGTTTCAGTTGTTACATGGCCGTTAAGTGAACTGCAACCAGCAACTTATTGCTAGTGCTCACATTCGAAAACACGTAACGTACAAGAGGCTGAACGATCAATGCCTCGATATACTCACGGCAAAGTTATTTTTTGTTCTTCGCTTAGAAGTAAGCAGCAATATACTTTTAACGAACATCCGGACACCATCCCTGCTGCTGAGATTGACGTTTAGATGAATAGGTAAATATGTAATATACACGCTTTCCTCTCAATAACAAAATATAGACAACAAAAAATGACAGTGATGACAAAACAACAGTTAAGAAAGCATCTGATCATAGCGATGTAGATATGTTTGCACCAGCTCTTCAATTTACCGGCATCATATCAACAGATGAGGCAATTAAAATTACACTGTTATGATAGTTTAATTATAAAGTATATTTGAGACTATAGACTATATAGATCTGTATATGTGAGACTATATCTTGAATTAATCTCTTTTCTTTGCATGACACACAGTACAGAATGGCTCTTTCTGTATTATCCTGAACATTTTAAGGATTCATTTCATGTGTCATTGAACAGAAGAAAGGTTCTTGGGAGTTTGCATACTCATTACACCTTAGTCCTTTACATAAAAATAATCTACAGGCTTTTATAGACAACTTAGGAAGTCTGGGAAGGCTTTTTTTTTTTTAAGTTTGTTACAAGCTGCTCACACATTGGCAATGTCTTTTTTTTTTTTTTTTTTTTTTTTAAAGCGATTAATAAATTAAAATTCTTACAGATAGCCCCTTTAAGCATTACTACTATACTTTTTTTTCAAAATATTCAAATTTCTGAATATTCAAAAGTAACTCCCATAATACTTGCAAAATGATAAAATAGAGAAGACATCCCCTTAATTTTTTCTTTAAAGGGGTCATGAACTGAGAAATCAAATTTTCCTTGAGCTTTTGACATATAAGTGGTCATCATACTATAAGAATATCCTGTAAGTTTCAGAACTGAAAACTTCCTTGTTAGTCCAAAAACAGCTTTTATTGTTACCAAGCCCAGAGAACGACTCGATGTGGAATGTGCCTATCTAATAGATAGGTGAAAGAGCGCCTCTGCAGAAGAAGATCAACGCCTACTTCATCATTGCAACTTTTGCTCCGCCCACTGACATGTTAGTGAGATGACGAGGAGAAAAGAGCAATACAGGACGGACTACAAATAACATTACCTTCCAAAGGATCCGAATGCTAGGAATGTGGTATTTTATTTATTTTCAACAATGTGAATGTCTCAGTTGAGCATTATTTATTTGTATGCGGTACATTTCACTGTGAATTCTTTGGTAAATCAGTCACAATTTTGGCGCAGGCTTTGCAAACAGACTTTTACGATATGGACTCGACAGTATTGCCACAACAACATGTAAGTAACCGTGTTAATTCAAATGCCTGATCTGTGACCAGTGATTTCTGATATGTAATGTTTCATGTACAGTCAGATGTTCTTTGTCTGTGTCAATAAATCAAACCAGTGACTAAACGGTCAACTTCACATTGTTTCTCTTAGTAGGATGAAAATAATCTGTTATTTAAACTGTGAATAAATTATTAGTTAAACGTAATACTTAGCTATTTCATATACAAAGATGTTAGGCAATCACAGCAGTGGGCGTTTACACTGAAGTCTCACAACAGACACGTTTTTAAAACATTTACAAAACTGGACGTTTTGGGCATTTTGAATGTTCTGACTCTTAAAACAACAACAACAACAAAAACATTTGGTAACACTTTTTTTCGATAGTCCACCTAACACTTTGTTTTGATGGTCCCCCAACAGACATTCTAATAACTACAAGTACATGTCTACTTATTGTACTAACTCTAATCCTAACCTAACAGTCTACTAATATTCTAATGAGAGTTAGTTGACATGTACAGTTGCAAAGTTATTAGAATGTCTAAAGTGGACTATCGAATTAAACTGTAACCAAATATCTTTTCTATGCTTTCAGTTTTTCTTAATCCCTCCCTCACCATACATTTTGGGACCAGGAAAAAAGAAACATCAATGTTAAGGTTTCAAAAGAAATCTCAAATGCTAGCAAGCTAAATTAAACATCCTAAAGCATATTTTTATATGTTTTACTGTTAGCCCTTTTTTTACACACTGTGTCTACTGTGTACTGTGTCTGTGACACATGAGCATAGTGCATTTACTGTATTTCGTCGCCCACATTACCAAGTTAGAGCATTCACACTACACACTGTGACAAATAGTAGAGTTGAGCAAGTAGAGTTTTGGCACTATAAACCTATTCATCAACATGAGATTTTGCAGTATAGACTTTTTGAAGAAAGCTGGTGAAAATGGAGAAAAGATATATGTTAGACCTCATGCAAGTTAAACAGGCACACACTTTGGGCCCTGTTTTAACAATCCGAGCGTATGGTCTGAAGCGCATGGCGCAGGTGCAATTAGGCCGTGTCCGAATCCACTTTTGCTAGTTTAACGAAGGAAAAAAATGGTCTGCACCACAGGCACATGGTCCAAAAGGGTTGTACCTAGTCTCTTAATGAGTCATGGGTGTGTTTTGGGTGTAACATGCAATAAACCAATCAGAGTCTCATCTCCCATTCCCTTTAAAAGCCAGTTGTGCTTGCACCATGGCGGATTCGCTATTTACAGGACGTAATTTGTGAGTGGAAAGACTGAACGCTCTCCAGAGAGGAATCCTTTTATTTTTAATATTTAAAAATGTTTGTGTCCCTGTGTATGTAATAAGCAGAGTGTATACGCATTGTGCACCTGCCTATAGGCGCATATTACTAATGCGCCCTTTAAATAACACAAGAAATACTGTTTTCAGTTGCCTCAAAATAGCAACACGCCAACAATGCGCCTGAACACACCTCGTTTTCAGGCCCGCACGCCCATGGGCGAACAGATGGGCGCGAGTGCATTTGCAATTTAAACAACGAGGCGCTAGACGTGAAAATGATAACTGCATTGGGCTGAAACTAGCAAAAAACACTTGTGTCGCACCTGGCGTCGCATTGCACTAGGTGTATGATAGGGCCCTTTCTGTTCAGTAAATCTGACAGAATCAAAATGATTGAAGCCATTTTTAGCTACAACTGGGGGTTCTATACATGTAAATGAATGGCCATTTGAATGTAAATGTGATCCACCTCCTTGTGTAAATTAGATTTAATTACAATCAAAGTTATATTCTCAAGGTTTAGGGGGGTGAGAATAATGGACATACTGTAGGCCAGTAAGAGCTGTGCGTGTAAACCTCACTCCCCTGGCCTTAAGAGGCGCGCAAGCGACTGACACGGGAGAATCCCGCTCGGAGCGGGTAGAGTAGGACAGGTTACATTTGGTGCCACTGACCCGGATGGGAGTGAGGATTAGGAGGGGGAGTGTAACGTAGGCCAGTAAGATCTATGCGTGTAAACCTCACTCCCCTGCCCTCACGAGGCGTGGTAAAGGCTGTGGTCTATAGCGTCCTTGTTAGTGCACCCACCTCCCATGCCAGAAACCCCACTAATACTAATACATTAAATTATGTGAATTACTTCAATTTTAAAGACAAACACACGTTATCAAATTAAGTTATCGAATATGTCCAAAACAGATATTAGAATTATTCTACATTTAACTGTTAATGCAAATCTCCTCAAGCATATACAGTATAACCCTCCATGTTAATGGGTCTTTTTTAGATAATTATTTGAAATTAAATGAAAGAATATTTTGTTGTTCTGTCACTTTGATTGAAAATTGCAGGTAAACACAACGACCGGTTAGCCTGAGGCGTGGGTGGGAAAAATGTGCACCAGAAACTCCTGAGATAAACACAAATAAACCCTGGCTTGATAAAAACCCCATTCCAGAGTGAATTAGGCTACAGCTGCATGTTTATCCCTCACTGTCTTCTTTCTGTGATATGAAATAAATAAGTAAACAAGAATCCTTTTGCAGAAACCTCTCACAAAAGCTTTACGATTAGGGAGGGATGAGGGCACACTATGACATGCCACCTGATAACAATGACAGAGTGAAATGGAAAGTAAGAAAAGAGAAGGAAGAAGGGAGAAAACATCAGGTTAATTTTTTGACATTTCATACCCAAACCTGTCTCTTGCTTTGTGCTGAAGTGATTTTTCTAGATGAAAATGCTAACATATGGACACATACCAAATATACACTAAACTCGTCTTATACGCTATCTTGGCGTTCAAACGCCCACGCGCAGAAAAGGCTCTAAACCCCAACGGCAGCATCATAAAGTTATCTTCAGTCAAACACATGTAAGGATTGGAATACCCAATGTTTTCGTTCTCTCTTCTCGCTAACTGCTGATGATTTCTTCCTAGGTAAACTGTGACAAACCTTTAAAGGGCTTTTAGCCTGTAATGTCATTGCAGTCACCACTTGCGCACTCACTAGAGAAACATTTCCAGCAGGAAACAATGCATAAAATACAAAATCAAATATCTTAAAAGTAATTTCAGAGCAGCTAAGGCTTTGTAACCCAGCTGGGCAGGATTTACGAGCTGAAGTGTGGTTAATGGAATGATGAATGGTGTGCCAGGTATTATTTTCAAACAAGCATATGGCTATCTATTAAATATTAATGTGTTTCATTTTTACTATAGAAGTGCAATTAGAAGGGTAATTCTCTCACGCAGGGCACCGTTCACTGGAGGTGGAACTCAAACTCAAAGGTTTGTCCCCTGGCCTCTTGTCATATCCCAGATGTTTTTTTTCGTTGTTTTTTTTTTTTATTTTGATAGTTTGGGCCATAGTTACACTGTTGGCACTAATAGGAAATTTACTGAAAATTCCTGTGGACAGTTCCACCCCAATAATTAGAAATGGCCAAATAGTTGATCCCCCGATATCTATGGACTTTTAAGGTACTCAGCTAACCTAGCTAGTTCTCTTTATTGTTAGCATTTTATTCAATTTAAATATCTAAATGTTAGTGAGATTAAAATAAAATATGCGATGGACATATGCGATGCACATCTTTGCTGCTTATCTTTGCCCACTCCTTTGAAGGTATCTTGAGTAAAACAGCTCTATATTTAACAAAGCACATGCAAAAGACCTGAACCGGAAGCGATGCAACCCGTTTTACAAAAAAAAGTTTGTTGAGCATAACCCACATAAGGCAGGCCTTACTGTTCACAGAAGACGAGTGCAAACCATAGACTGTAAAAAAATATGGACGTAGTGTCCGTGACGTCACCCGTAGGTTTCTGAAGAGCATTTTTTAAGCATAAAGTCGGCCGTTGCCATCTTGGCCGTGCGTCACTCCCGGATAACAGAAAACGGGCAAAGAGTCGGGACGTGGCTGGAGCTAAGGTGACGTGATGACTAACAGACTGCAGACAAACGGCTAGTAGTGACAGCATCGGCGATCCACCTGTCACTCAAAGTGGCCACGCCCTTAATTATGCAGAACTTTAAGGCTTAATATAATTTAAACTAATGAGTTGTAAAAAAAATTCACCCCACTCACAGTTGTCATAAAGGTCAAAATTTGCTGTAAAATTACCCTTTCGGAGCCTGTCCCTAGCGGCCAGTTGATGAATTGCAGTTTAAGTCACTTCCGTATTGGCTTCAAGAGAAACTGGGGGAGGTTGCCGCTTGGTGCAAATGTGATGCTTTAGTTTCAATGGTGAAACAGTGCGTGGTAAGAGGTAAATAGTTTAACCTCTAAATAACATTTAAATAACATTTAATATTTGACCGCTGTTTTATGATGGAAATTTTCAACGACTGACAGTAATATCCAGTGATGCAAACTATTTAACTGTTTTATCAAATTTCTCTGAATTGAAAATATGCTATCATTTACATGATTCTGAATGTAATAACTGAATGTGACGAAGTTTGCATTTTTCTTGCACACAAGAGTGAATGTGTGCATATTTTAAAATAAAATATTATTTGCAAAGTTTAAATTGATTAAATGTTCTAAATGTATTATTATTTTTTCCTTAAATCCCTTTTAATCCTTATGTAATTCCTTTAAATAAAAAATATTTTTTTTACAACACATACAGTATACACACCGATCAGGCATAACATTATGACCACTGACAGGTGAAGTGAATAACACTGATTATCTTTCATCACAGGACCTGTTAGTGGGTGGGATATATTAGGCAGCAAGTGAACATTTTGTCCTCAAAGTTGATGTGTTAGAAGCAGGAAAAATGGGCAAGCGTAAGGATTTGAGCGAGTTTGATAAGAGCCAAATTGTGATGGCTAGACGACTGGGTCAGAGCATCTCCAAAACTGCAGCTCTTGTGGGGTGTTCCCGGTCTGCAGTGGTCAGTATCTATCAAAAGTGGTCCAAGGAAGGAACAGTGGTGAACCGGCGACAGGGTCATGGGCGGCCAAGGCTCATTGATGCACGTGGGGAGCGAAGGCTGCCCCATGTGGTCCGATCAAACAGACGAGCTACTGTAGCTCAAATTGCTCAAGAACTTAATGCTGGTTCTGATAGAAAGGTGCCAGAATACACAGTGCATTGCAGTTTGTTGCATATGGGGCTGCATAGCCGCAGACCAGTCAGGGTGCCCATGCTGACCCCTGTCCACCGCTGACAGCACCAACAGTGGCCATGTGAGTATCAGAACTGGACCACAGAGCAATGGAAGAAGGTGGCCTGGTCTGATGAATCACGTTTTCTTTTACATCAAGTGGATGGCCGGGTGCGTGTGTGACACTTACCTGGGGAACACATGGCACCAGGATGCACTATGAGAAGAAGGCAAGCCGGACGAGGCAGTGTGATGCTTTGGGCAATGTTCTACTGGGAAACCTTGGGTCCTGCCATCCATGTGGATGTTACTTTGACATGTACCACCTACCTAAGCGTTGTTGCAGACCATGTACACCCTTTCATGGAAACGGTATTCCCTGGTGGCTGTGGCCTCTTTCAGCAGGATAATGCACCCTGCCACAAAGCAAAAATGGTTCAGGAATGGTTTGAGGAGCACAACAATGAGTTTGAGGTGTTGACTTGGCCTCCAAATTCCCCAGATCTCAATCCAATCGAGCATCTGTGGGATGTGCTGAACAAACAAGTCCGATCCATGGAGGCCCCACCTCGCAACGTGGAGTCCATGCCTCGACGGGTCAGGGATATTTTGGCAGCAAAAGGGGGACCAATACAATATGTTATGCCTGATCAGTGTGTATATATATATATATATATATATATATATATATATATATGTATGTATGTATGTATATGTATATATATATGGTTAAAAGTGATGTCTGATGTCTGGAGGCGATTTTTGTTTTTTAAATGACCTTACAAGATTGATTAAACCATCAAAATAAGAGAAATATTTTTAAATATATAATATATATATATATATATATATATATATATTAAATATTTTAAAATGGGAGGGCAGAACAAAATGCTTAAATTGGCTAAGGTATTTATCTGAAAAAAATATTTGGCAAAAAGGCAAACTACCACTACAGGACAGGTTTTATTTTATAATGCAAACAAATATAGAAAAACAACAAGCTTTTAGGAAAAAGCATATTGTCAGGTGTATGTTTCGTATTATGGACTCTAATTTTGATAAACTGTTTTTTTTTTTTTTTTTAGTTCCTGTTTCCCTGCACTGTTTTGTTTCGGCAAAGCCACTGGAAGGGAAGCCTGCAATCTTTAGCTAAAAAAGTGTAACGGCTAATGCTAACGCTCCGGCTTTGTCGGTACACAGGAAAGGAGACCAGAGGCCGTTTTTTTTTAATGGATGAAAATGGAGAAGAGGCTTCACCACACTGAATAAACCGCTTTTGTGAGGAAACAGGTTATTTAATGAATCGACTGCCTGTCCACTAATCTTCAACATCATCTTTTACGCTAAACAGTACGTTTGTTGGGAATGATATGTAGATCTTACTATGATAAAAAGGTTAAAAGGTAATAAGAGAAGGGAGAGAAGGGAATGGCGCGACAGGTAGGACTAATTTACGGCATTACCATAATATTTAACAGTAATATTTAGTGATATTGTATATCGTCTAAAGAAAGTAAAAAATACTGAAGTTTTCTTTGGCTTTCAGGTTTTATCAGTTATGATAAGACTTGAATTGCAATGACTATTATAACTGCATGTATGCATATGACACTGATATTATGCATTTTAATGAATAAAGAGAAAATTAATAATTTTATTTATAAATATTGTGTTATATTGTATGTTGTTTAATGAAAATAAAAAATGAAGTGTTATTCCTATCGCTGCCAGGTTAGTCTTGTTTTGTAATAATTTATGACTGCTGTGTGCCTAATGATGATGATATAAGACTTTTTTAATGAATGAAGGTATAAAAACATATGATTTTAATTAATTAATTAATTAATTATGTATTAAATTACAATTATGTTTTTAGTGTACTCTTAAACACTTGGCACAATGCAGTCAGGCAAGTACCGTTCTCCTGGCAACCTCCAAACCCAGACTCGTCCATCGGATTGCCAGACAGAGAAGCGTGATTCGTCACTCCAGAGAACACGTCTCCACTGCTCTAGAGTCCAGTGGCGGCGTGCGTTACACCACTGCATCTGATGCTTTGCATTGCACTTGGTGATGTAAGGCTTGGATGCAGCTGCTCGGCCATGAAAACCCATTCCATGAAGCTCTCTACGCACTGTTCTTGAGCTAATCTGAAGGCCACACAAAGTTTGGAGGTCTGTAGCTATTGACTGCAGAAAGTTGGCAACTTCTGCGCACTGTGCGCCTCATGCGCTGACCTTGCTCTGTAATTTTTACGTGGCCTACCACTTTGTGGCTGAGTTGCTGTTGTTCCCAATTGCTTCCACTTTGTTATAATACCACTAACAGTTGACCGTGGAATATTTAGTAGTGAGGAAATTTCACAAATGGACTTATTGCACAGGTGGCAACCTACAGTATCACAGTACCATGCTTGAATTCACTGAGCTCCTGAGAGCGACCCATTCTTTCACAAATGTTTGTAGAAGCAGTCTGCATGCCCAGGTGCTTGATTTTATACACCTGTGGCCATGGAAGTGATTGGAACACCTGAATTCAATTATTTGGAGGGGTGTCCCAATACTTCTGGCAATATAGTGTACTTCCATCCTTTTGCTAGAGGATAAAATCACTGACATGTAAACAATAACAGAGCTTGTTCTTGAGCTGTTTGATGCAGTCATACAATAGCTGGTGAACAGATGTTTTCTCTCCATAATGCACGCTATCCATATAATCACAGAGTATAGATTTCCTTTAGTGTTAACCAGCCTGGTTAAATTATGATTTGTTTCTTTGTGTACATTGCTTATTGGGGGGAACATAAGTAACCTTATTTTCGTCATCTCGTAAATCTAAAAACAGCAAAATAAGAGCTCTTCCCTTATGCATGTGCCCTCGGGTCAACAGCCCCAAAGAGGAATCACCCTCATTTTAGCCTTGTCACTTTACAAATAACCTGATGCATCACTGCAACAAAGTAATGGATATACCAAATAGAAAATATCACAATTTAAATCTAACATTTAAAAATAAACAAATAACCTTTTAAGTTATTTATTATAAGGTTTTTAAGTCAGCAATGGTTAAAAATAGTACACTTTTTGCAGATACTTAACATCCAGGCCAACTGTGTTATTAAAGTCACCCATCTTATGCTCTGCATTCCCACAAGGCCACAGTAAGGGCACAGTAAGAAAATAAAAAATTTAAAATTTGAATTGTGAGTTCAATAGGTTGCACAGTAGTTTTATTTTTTCTATATGCATTATATGCTTTAGGTGCTACATGGATACTCATCTATTAATAAAGATAAGGAGAAGCAAGTAAACAAGACAAGACTAGATCAGATGACAAGATGTGACGAGAGGAGACAAGGAGACATAAAAAGGGAAGAAATTATAAAAACAAGACTGACAAGTATAACAGCAGAGAATTAATAATGCTTGTTTTTACTAAATGAATACAAGGAAGAATGGTGATATTTAATTATGTAAATTTACAGGCATCGATGTAACAATAGTAATAAACAATATGTACCTGTAGATTTTAATACATGACAAATACCATGTCGAACTTCCATTAACATTTTTGAGTTATGAAAAAAAACAAATCACTTAATCAGTGGAACTGATTAATAAACTTATGAAAAGAAAAAAAAGAAAAAATATTCTACTGGGGTTTGTCATATTTTTTATGTTTTTGAATGACGTTCATTGTGTTACCAAAGATGCATTTATTTTATCAAAAATACCTTTTTTCTATTTTAATAATATTTTAAAATGTAATTTATTTCTGTCATGGCAAAGCTGATATTTCAGCATTATTACTCCAGTCTTCAGTGTCTTCAGTGTCATGATCCTTCAAATCAAATCAAATCACCTTTATTTATATAGCGCTTTTTACAATGGCAATTGTTTCAAAGCAGCTTCACAGTGGTAACAGGAAAATAATGCAACAGAATTTGATTCGGCTGTACAGCCGCTCTGGAGAAAACGGTGATGTCATCCAGCTCATTTCAATTATCATATAGTGTCAATGCGGGCAGATCAGTAATATAGTTGAAATTTAAGTGTCCCCAACTGAGCAAGCCAAAAGCCAAAAGCCAAAGGCGACGGTGGCAAGGAACCAAAACTCCTTCAGGGCCAGAATGGAGAAAAAAACCTTGGGAGAAACCAGGCTCAGTCAGGATGCCAGTTCTCCTCTGGCCGACGAACAAATAGTGTATGATTATGATTCTGGCAACATTACAGGTCAGAAGTCATATTAGATCAATAGATATTCGTAGGATTATTCGAAAGATTGGAGTCATCACACCGGGGACGGGTTTAATGAGGATGTCGTGTCGATGCGGCATTTACAGGGGGGAGTTTAATTGACACGGTCTCTACAGACACTTCAGGGATATGGTCATCATGTCCAGGCTAAGGTCCACCATCTGGTCTGGATACGGCCCGGATCCGGCCGACTGCAGTAAACCTCGGGATAAACAGAGAGACTAACATTAGCGTAGATGCCATTCTTCTTATGATGTAACAAGTACATCAGGTGTTATTGGAAGTGTTCCCGGTTCCGGCTGACCTAGTTAATGCAGCCTAAAACAATCATTTAACTGATTTGAATAATAGAAATTAAAAATGTTTTATGTGTATGCCATAGTAAAGAGATGTGTTTTTAGTCTAGATTTAAACTGACAGAGTGTGTCTGCTTCCCGAACAATGCTAGGAAGACTGTTCCAGAGTTTAGGTGCTAAATAGGAAAAGGATCGACCGCCTGCAGTTGATTTTGATATTCTAGGTATTTTCAACTGGCCAGAATTTTGAGACCGCAATAGACGTGATGGAGTATAATGCGTTAAGAGCTCGCTCAAGTACTGGGGAGATAAACCATTTAGTGCCTTGTAAGTAATCAGCAAGATTTTAAAATGCATACGATGTTTAATAGGGAGCCAATGCAGTGTTGCCAGAACCGGGCTAATATGGTCATACTTCCTGGTTCTAGTAAGAACTCTAGCTGCTGCGTTTTGGACAAGCTGCAGTTTATTTATTAAGCGAGCAGGGCAACCACCCAGTAGAGCATTACAATAATCTAGCCTTGAGGTCATGAACGCATGAACTAACTGTTCAGCATTTTGCATTGAAAGCATGTGCCGTAATTTAGATATATTTTTAAGATGGTGGAATGCAGTTTTACAGATGCTAGAAACGTGGCTTTCAAATGAGAGATTGGTATCAAAGAGCACACCCAGGTTCCTAACTGACGACGAGGACTTGACAGAGCAGCCATCGAGTGTTAGACAGTATTCTAGGTTAGAATACTATCCTTCAGAAATCATTCTAATTTGCTGATTTGGTACTCAAGAAACATTTCTTATTATTATCATCACAGTTGAAAACAGTTGTGCTGTTTAATATTTTTGTGGAAACAAACCATTATACATTTTTTTCAGGATTCTTTGATCAATAGAATGTTCAAAAGAACAGCATTAATTAGATTTTTTTTATTTATTTATTTTTTGTAACAATGTAAAAGTATTTTTTTGTTAATTTAATGTGTCCTTGCTGAATAAAAGTATTAATTTATTTTTAAAAATAAATAAATAAAAAGTGTTAATTTCTTACTGAACCCAAACCTTTGAATGGCAGTGTACCTAGTTTAAAGGTTAAGGGCATAATTAAAGAAAAAAATAAAAAATAATAATCTAAATTAGCTGAATTTATGCTCTTTAGGAAATGGCCAAATAGACAAGTATTTTTTTATATATAAATTGTGTAATCATTGAGCATCAGCAGCACGCCAACAAAGAATCAACGTTATAGTAGAAAATGGGGCTCCCAACTGGGATAGTAAGTGACAATCTCATCAAGTCAATAAAATTCCTTCATAAAGCATAAAGTTTGAATCAGTTCAAACTTGTCACACTGTCCATGCCTGCAGGGACAGGAAATGTTATGCGACCTCCTGACTTCTTTGCACAGTCAAAAAACCTTTCACTTTGACAGGGAAAAAAAACCTTTATCTCAGCAGGACTGTTAATTCAGCACTAAAAGTCTCCCATGCTGACTGTGGAAAACAGCATTAAAAGCAGCCACTTAAACGTCTACCTGTCTCCTATTTCATGAATTTCCATCTAAGCTTCATGTCTGCCAACTGCTGCTATACCTCAGCTAACTTTACATAAAGTCTTTTTATTATATTATATTATTATATTACAATTAGCATATGAATTTACCACCAAATTTTCTTTTCAATAGTGTCATTATAGGTATTACTTAATTGCACTGATTTTAATGGTGTTTCATAACCTAAAACAATATTATTTAATGATCTTTAATGGCAAATGGCATTTGCTGTACATTCTGCACTGACAGGCACAATTATGCTTTAGAAAGTTTTACACTGATTTGATATTAATGTTTTCATTAAACAATACCTCTTTTTTCCTCTTTTTTTTACCTTTTTTCCTCTTGTCCAGACTTGACTTAAATGGGATGTAATTACTGATTGTTCTAGAATAGCTGAAAAGTCTGATTTCAGCAGTTACACTGTGTGTGTGTGTATTTGAAAATAATGGCTTACAATCACATCCAATAGCCATCATCTCAGTAATTATACGGTTTACTAATACATTCTCAAACTTGACATTTAGGTCAACCATTCAACATGTTAGCATAGTAAGTGGTTCACAAAATCACATAGAGATTTTTAAATGATTAAAAGAAAACTTGACACAGCATTGTCCTTTTGAATGAGCTCTAATGAGAGATCTTTAGTGAAGTATCATAAAAACCGCAGTGCTTTTCTAAATTTCACATTGTGCGAAACATAACCTCCTCATCAGGCATGAACAGAATTGCTCAATGAACAGTACAGATTCTTTGCAGAAAGTTGAAAAGCAATGTCACAACAATATGCCATAACAGAATCACTCCAGTAAGCTCATAACTAACTTTTTGTCCATGTATCAGCACTGCAGCAGGCATAGAGGCTGAATTCCTCTAGAGGAGTGACTCATTTGCATTTTTATAACAGTGCCGGCGGTTCTAGCTCTAATGACAGATTCTGTACACAGTACAAGGTGACTGATCGGCAAAGTGGCTCGATTACAAGACGGAGAAAACATACAATGTTAATAAATAATGTAAAATAAACTACCCACTCTCTTTACACAAAACACCACTCAACATTCAGGTGCAGCATTAATATTTTCAAATATGTTGTTGATTTATGAACTAAGAAATACAGCAAAAGGAATTGTTGAGTAACAAGCAAACAATCTATTTGATGAGTTATATTAATTAGTTTTAATGTAAAGAACTATTTCCAGTTTAGATTAGCATCAATGTCTTCTGTATCAAAATGTATGACAGTTAGTTAAAGCTGCACTATGTAACTTTCTTGTACTCACAATTTATATAATGAGTGAGTACATCATGAATCCATTTTCCAAACCGTGTTTTTGTCTTATCCTGAATCACTGTGGTACACTTATAATACGTTTTTATATTCAAATTATTTTAGTCCGGTTCGGGTCGGCACCGCTGCGGAGTAGCCTAGTACCTGCGTGACTTGTCATAGACATAAACAGAGAGAAGTAGCTCAGGCTACAATGTTCTTCCGCAAGACGCATGCAGTTTTGTTTATTAACCGCTAGAGCACCAAAAGTTACATAGTGTTGCTTTAAAGGTGTTGTATGTAAGTTTTTGACTGTACTAAAGCATAAAAATACCATCATATGTTTGCAGATATTTAGGAAACATGCTGAGTTCACATACTCGTTTCTCTGAAAAACAATGCTACAGCCAGTTATTCTACTTTGAAATGTGCGTTCCATGTCGGAATGTCTGTTTTTGTTTTGGTCTGTGCAATGCCGCACGTCGCCAATTTACCCAATAGTATTTTGCCACCACAGGTTGCCAGTTGGCGGAAAACACAGCATATGCAGCCGTGAAAGCCAGCAAACAAACTGGGTAAGAGATCGCAGATTCTACCCGACCTAAAAAGCCTCAGCACCCATATAAAAATCTCTATGAGCGGGAGCATATATTAAAACGCGATATCAACTCATCATAAATCAATAAATACACTCATCAGCTTACAGTGTGTAAGTCTCCTCGCCTTCCATTGTTAGTTGCGCTCATTCCTGTTGCGTGTCCTTAAACTGGCAACCCGCATGAGCGTCAGCTCGAGGAGGAGGGGGTGGGGCAAACAATATTTTGAATTTGGACTGCAGTACCCATTTCAACCACTGGCTGTCATTCTTACATACAGCACCTTTAACTCTTTCCCGCCATTGACGGAAATTTCCGTCTTCTGAAAGAGTACAGAATCTCCTGATCAAAAGACGTGAAGAAAAAGAAGAAAACGTTAGCATAAGTAAATAACGCGATCATCAATATTAAACAGCATATACACTCACCTAAAGGATTATTAGGAACACCATACTAATACTGTGTTTGACCCCCTTTCGCCTTCAGAACTGCCTTAATTCTACGTGGCATTGATTCAACAAGGTGCTGAAAGCATTCTTTAGAAATGTTGGCCCATATTGATAGGATAGCATCTTGCAGTTGATGGAGATTTGTGGGATGCACATCCAGGGCACGAAGCTCCCGTTCCACCACATCCCAAAGATGCTCTATTGGGTTGAGATCTGGTGACTGTGGGGGCCATTTTAGTACAGTGAACTCATTGTCATGTTCAAGAAACCAATTTGAAATGATTCGAGATTTGTGACATGGTGCATTATCCTGCTGGAAGTAGCCATCAGAGGATGGGTACATGGTGGTCATAAAGGGATGGACATGGTCAGAAACAAAGCTCAGGTAGGCCGTGGCATTTAAACGATGCCCAATTGGCACTAAGGGGCCTAAAGTGTGCCAAGAAAACATCCCCCACACCATTACACCACCACCACCAGCCTGCACAGTGGTAACAAGGCATGATGGATCCATGTTCTCATTCTGTTTACGCCAAATTCTGACTCTACCATCTGAATGTCTCAACAGAAATCGAGACTCATCAGACCAGGCAACATTTTTCCAGTCTTCAACTGTCCAATTTTGGTGAGCTTGTGCAAATTGTAGCCTCTTTTTCCTATTTGTAGTGGAGATGAGTGGTACCCGGTGGGGTCTTCTGCTGTTGTAGCCCATCCGCCTCAAGGTTGTGCGTGTTGTGGCTTCACAAATGCTTTGCTGCATACCTCGGTTGTAAAGAGTGGTTATTTCAGTCAAAGTTGCTCTTCTATCAGCTTGAATCAGTCGGCCCATTCTCCTCTGACCTCTAGCATCAACAAGGCATTTTCGCCCACAGGACTGCCGCATACTGGATGTTTTTCCCTTTTCACACCATTCTTTGTAAACTCTAGAAATGTTGTGCGTGAAAATCCCAGTAGCTGAGCAGATTGTGAAATACTCAGACCGGCCCGTCTGGCACCAACAACCATGCCACGCTCAAAATTGCTTAAATCACCTTTCTTTCCCATTCTGACATTCAGTTTGGAGTTCAGGAGATTGTCTTGACCAGGACCACACCCCTAAATGCATTGAAGCAACTGCCATGTGATTGGTTGATTAGATAATTGCATTAATGAGAAATTGAACAGGTGTTCCTAATAATCCTTTAGGTGAGTGTAAATCAAAACTGCCTAATGTTACTGAATGAAATGTCATCCCAGGACGAGCTATAGGACTGTACAACCTTAGGGAGTGATGATGGACTCGATCTACTCCATCTATGTTTTGATCATCGTTCTGAATCGACCCAGATGTAGTTTGACAAAAACACGTTTTTCTCAGCCTTTTGCTTAAAATGCTACTTTTTTATAATTAAAGGGGACAATTACACCCTTTTCACAAGATGTATAAATCTCTGGTGTCCCCAGAATGTGTCTGTGAAGTTTCAGCTCAAAATACCCCCAGATCATTTATTATAGCTTGTCAGATTTCCCCTTATGTTTTTGTTTGTGTCCCTTTAAATGCAAATGAGCTGCTGCTCCCCGCTCCCCTTCCAGCAGCTTCTTTACACGAGCATCGGATACAACGTCAACAACAAAACGAATCTCACTCAGCCTAAATGTCAGAAATAACTTGTGGAGTTTTTTTGTCCAATGATTAAAAATTCATTTTTTTCTGAATTAAGTTGCAGGAAATTACTAGTCATCCAATTTTTTATATCAGCTATGCATTCCGTTAATCTTGTGAATTGGTAAGTTTCGTCAGGGTATGAAGAAATATAGAGCTGAGTATCATCAGCATAACAATGAAAATTAACGCCATGCTTCCTAATAATATCTCCCAGTGGTAGCATGTACAGGGTGAAAAGATCGAGTAACACTAATAGAGAGATACAACCACAATCAGATGATAAGAGTAAATAATTTGTAACTCTAATGAGAGCAGTCTCAGTACTATGATACGGTCTAAATCCTGACTGGAAATCCTCACAGATACCATTTCTTTCTAAAAAGGAGCATAATTGTGAGGACACTGCCTTTTCTAGTATTTTTGACAGAAAGGGTAGATTTGAGATTGGCCTGTAATTGACTAATTTTGTAGGATCAAGTTGCGTTTTTTTAATAAGTGGTTTAATAACAGCCAGCTTAAAAGTTTTCGGTACATATCCTAATGTCAAGGATGAATTAATAATATTAAGAAGAGGATCTATGACCTCTGGAAGCATCTCTTTTAGTAGTTTAGTCGGTATGGGGTCGAGCATACATGTTGTTGATTTTGATGATTTAACGAGTTTAGCCAATTCTTCTTCTCCTATAGCAGTGAATGAATGTAATTTTTCCTCAGTGACACTACAATGCACTGTCTGATGTGATACTGTAGTAGATGGCTGCATGGTTATAATTTTTTTTCCTAATATTATCAATCTTACAAGTAAAGAAGTTCATAAAGTCATTACTGCTGTGCTGTTTACAAACATCAGAAGGTGAAGCTTTATCTTTGGTTAATTTAGCCACTGTATCGAATAAATACCTAGGGTTGTGTTTGTTTTCTTCTAAGAGAGTCGAGAAATAAGCAGATCTAGCAGTTTTTAGGGCCTTTCTGTATGTAATCATGCTCTCTTTCCACGAAATGCGAAAAACTTCTAGTTTTGTTTTCTTCCAGCTGCGCTCCATTTTTCTTTGCTCCAAGAATGCATTAAGCTAGAATATAACTTTTTTTTTTCTTTTTTTTTTTTAAAGCAGAGGGTCTGTTCTTTCTTTTGATATATTGCATATTGCATGCAGATATTCATACAACAAAATGTTCTGGGGGCCATGAACATTTTGTGAAAATTATCAAAAATGCATTAATGCGGTGGCTGGCAACATAAAAATGTTTATCAGAATAAAACTTATAAAAAATATAGAAACACTTTATAGGCATTTAAAGGGATAGTTCACCCAAAAATTAAAATTCTGTCATCATTTACTCACCCTCAAGTTGTTCCAAACCTGTATGAATTTCTTTCTTCTGATCAACACAAAGGAATATATTTGGAAGAATGTTTGTAACCAAGCAGATCTTGGCAGCCATTGGCTACCATAGTGGGGGGAAAAAAATACTATGGTAGTCAATGGCTGCCAGGATCTAATACTTGTATATAAATCATATAAAATAATTATAATAAATGATCATTGCTAAAAGCCAGACAATTTTGTATTTAAACATCTTTTACCATGTAGTGACCTTTAATTTGGAGCAAGAGAAACAGGGGCAGTGACTTTATTGTGTCAGAGATGTGTCACTTTGCTCTGGATTGACCCCCAGCGCTGAACCATTTAGAAAAAATTTTAAACAGTATGACATAATGAAGCCTTGTTTACTGAAATCACGTGACAGGCAGTTTGATACACGCTCCGAATCACTTATGTGAAACAATATTCGTAAATGTTTTGAAGCTTCATGAAGCAATGTTTCGAAAGCTCCCATCACTAATTTAGTTAATATAAGATTTGTCGGTTTTGTATATCGATAAAGTTTGTTAAATAAACTGAACTTGGGTTCAGTCAACTCACCATCAGTGGACTCCTTTGTTACAAGTAGTTTATCACTATGTCAAGGAAATGCTCTTATTTCATTGCGAGGGAGAAAACATCACCTCTAAAAGCAGAGGAGTGGAAGAATCAGTGGCAGTACAACCACAGTGTTTTGTTGTTTTCTCACCATTTTTCTAACAACTGCTTCTTGAACCATGCAGTTCAATGCAGGTCAGTGTGTAAGGACATACAATTTGTACCGTGATGTAGAGAAATGACAGTTATAACAGTATAGGTTGGCTATAAAATAAAAAAAATTACCACTGAAACGTCCTGCACTAGTCGTGCTTGCAAAGGTGGCTCGGGTCAATCAGCTTGTTTTTCTTGACTGTCAAAATGATTGGAATTCCTGTTAGAGCTCTTTGCACTATAGGCCAACAACAAATACTGAGGTTGGCTGACAGGATTTTACAAGACTCCTCATATGTCCTGTTTTCTGTTTTTGAGGGATTCCCCTCAGGGTGACGGCTTCACTGTCCAGGCTGTAGGACACAAAGGAGGAAGGCGACTTTTGTTCCTAAAGTAGTGCAGCTTTTAAATTCCCAACCATCTCTGACCCCTTGTTTACCATGCTGTGAATTTTCCTCCTCTTACTTATATTTTTTATAAGCCATTTGCACTAACTCCGCCCACTAAAGTCTGGTTAGGCCGGACAAAAGAATGGAAGACCGTGCGGCAGAAAGTTGACGCAAATCAACCCGAGGTTCGAATCCGCCTTCTGCTGAACTCGCCCTAATCCCTTTACACATCACATATCAGATCGGAAAGGCATTTATTTTCAATAAAAATTAAGAAAATATTCGAAAAGTGGAAATAAAGTGTCTATTGTGTGTTTATCGGTTAGGGGTAGGTTTAGTGAGGGCTTTATTGTCCCAATAAGGCAGCATTCATTTAATAATTTTAACAAATATAATCATTTACACCCTGTTATTATTGCATAATGTTTAATATACAACAACACTGAGGTGCAAATAGTACTTGCCACTATTTATAAGTATAAATATCATCTAACTAGTGTAAAAATAGCAGATCGCTAAGAAATGCTGCTATTTTCACTTAGTGTAAGTAGCAGCTATCGCTATTTGTACTTAGTGTAAATAGTATCTATCGCTATGAAAATATGTGTGATAGATGCTATTTACACTAAGTACAAATAGCAATAGCTGCTATTTACACTAAGTTTAAATAGCAATACATTATGTTGGTTCTGTTCTGTTTACCCTAAGGGGTTTAATCGCTGCTCTCCCTGCTCTTATCCATGCTAGGCTGTTTGCTAATTGTCAATCATCTTTGGCAATAGTGGTCCTGACAGAAACATTAGCTAAGATGAACAAACAATTAAAAATACTTCAAAGGCATTGTTCAACACAATATTTACTTATATACATCATTAAAATCAAACGTGTTATTATTATTTAAAGGACCTGAGTGAAGATGAAGTAACAATGAAATAACATTAACAAAGATTAATAAATACTGTAAGAATTGTTTTCTCATTGTCAGTTAACATTAGTTGATGCATTAACTAATGTTAACTAATGGGATCTTATTGCTAAGTGTTACCAGATTTTCTTATAGATAACAGATACTCAATTCAGAACCTAGTGAGCCACCTACATAGGCAGCATTTTAAGACATCATATTCGCTGTCCTGTAAAGAACATTGTTCTAAAAAGTAGAAAGTCAGCATTTTTAGAGAATCACATTGTTAGCTTAGTGACAACGGAAACCTGTATTGAAGTCAATTTGTGATTTGAGTCTCCTGTGGCTTCATTTCAGTTAAGATCCTGCCTTAGAAAGCAGCTGCCTATGGGGATATGGAAGTCTTAGATTTGAGTTAGACGCCTATGGATATGACATCAAAAGAAGTTTAATTGAAATCTTTCAGGATTTTAATGTGCTTATAGCTCCACATGTGATTTCCCCGAAATGTCCAGTAATAATATTACTCATTATTCCCATTTAACCCAAGTAGGGATCTATAAAATATTACCCATATCCAATAGGATTCTACGTGTCAAATAAGATTATATTGAATAACTGGGATTCTAAACTGGCAGTTGGCTGATAGATGTAAAAACTCTGCAGTATAAAGTGATGTTGTAGTTATGTTGGTGTAGGTAAATTCTACATGAATTAAAGGTCATATTCTTTTTATCCACTTATGTAATCCACTTATGAAATCTTATATCTTACTTTAGCTCTGCAGCAGAGGGGGGGAGTGAGAGCGAGAGATCCAGAGAGAAATGGCTCCACTCAATTTTCTGTTTTTCCGGATGAGCGCCCTGTGAAGGACACATGGAGGCTGATTAGATGTGGCACTCGTTGGACACAGTCCTTCCCGGCGTTTGTTCAGCTCCCCACACAGACTGTGTCCATATAGAGTCTCTCCAGCCTTCAAATACTCACATGCCACTCTAGCAGCCCGCATTTGGGTCATTCCTGTTATGCGCACACATTTACTGCTGCTCTGCAAAATTCAAGCAAAATCCAGTCATTTCGATAGGATTCCATGCGATCTGGAGTTTTGTGTGAGGTGAAAAAGTTCCCCACACAGATTTGGCTCATGATCAAGTTGGACACGCAAAGCCACCGCAAAAGCTTTGAAAGTGACTTCTTTGTGACTTTATACATCGCTACAGTATTGACAATGGATCTTTTTCCTGCAAATTTCACTAATGTGACTGCGCCTTAACTCGGTTTACCAAAAGCGGTATATGCACTGCCCACAAAGCTATGGCTCTGAATAATAATAACTTTTTAACTAAAAAAAGCCTGCCAGGTCAGTAATGGCATCATGCTTCAGTAAGTTTTTTTGCAGGAAAACGTCTCGGTTACGTATGAAGGAGGGAACGGAGACGTACGTCGGACGTCACTGACGAATTGGGATCACTTCTGGGAGCCCCTATCAGCTTTGAGTGTATACAGAACGGGCCAATGGCCATTGGCGTGCGAGATTTGCATCTCACTCTCCGCCCCTCAGCACGGGTATAAATAGGAAGCGGATGCAGCGCACATTTGTTTTTCACTGAGGAGCCGAACTAGTGACTCGGCCATGCAGTGATGGTACAGCAACCGTGGCAACGGGACGTACGTCTCCATTCCCTCCTTCAGGGAACGAGGGTTACATACGTAACCGAGACGTTCCCTTTCAGTCTGTCACGTTCGACGTTTGTCGGATGTCACCGATCAATTGGGATCCCTATGGAAAACGCCACGGCTGTTGCCACTTCCAGCGCCCCATGTAAGCTCCTCAGACCCCCGTCTGTTCAAGGTGGGAACTCACGCAGGGAGAGTCACTGCTGCTGTTCCTCAAGACCCACTCAGCAGAGTATTGGATAACGCTGGGAAAGCGTGCCCCGAAGGGACACTGCGGAAACCACATCCTACCCGTAGGGAGGTATCATGTGGAAAATACACATATGGATTGGCCATCCGGGCAGTACAACATACAAGTGTCCCAGGGGTGGCCCCGGCCAATCTAGGCGGGGGACTACACCGCACAGAGACGGCAGAGCGGGCTTTGCCAAGGGAAAGACAAGGACTCACCGTAGGGAGCCGTACCATGGAAGCGTGGACGGGACAGAGAAAAGCCAGGGCTGGGTCTGCCTCCTCCGAGGGCAGCGCTTGCAGGTTCACCACCTGGTCCCGGAAGGGAATGGTGGGAACCTTGGGCACATATCCGGGATCAGGATTATGTGAGAGTTAGCCGGCCCGAATTCCAGGCACGATTCGTCGACCGAAAATGCCTGCAGGCCCCCTACCTTCTACCTTCTGCAATGGTTCAAAGGGTGCTTTCTGCAGTGTGGTTAGCACCAGAGACAAGTCCCAAGAGGGTATAGAGTGAGAGCGAGGCGGATTTAGTCTCCTCGCTTCCCTCAGGAACCTGACGATCATATCCTGCTTCCCCAAAGACTTACCATCAACTACATCATGATGTGCGGCGATAGCGGCAACATACACTTTGAGGGTGGAGGGAGACAGCCTTCGCTCCAACCCATCTTGCAGGAAGGAAAGCACAGATTTGATCGAACAGGTTCCACTGAAAGCATAGAGGCGCCTCGTCCAGGGACCAGACATGGAGTTTCCATAGGTCTGGACGCGGGTGCCATAGGGTACCCCGTCTCTGAGTCAGAAGGTCCATCCGCAGAGGAATGGGCCAAGGAGGTGCTGTCGCGAGGAGAACTAGTTCCGGGAACCAGGTCCGGTTGGGCCAGTACGGCGCAACTAACAAGACCTGCTCCTCATTCTCCCTGACTTTGCACAGGGTCTGTGCAAGAAGGCTCACTGGGGAAACGCATATTTGCGCAGGTCCCAGGGCCAGCTGTGTTCCAGGGTCCCCTCGGTCAGGGAATAAAACAAACTGCAATGGGTCAAGTCCGGAGAGGCAAACAGGTCTACCTGTGCGGCTCCGAAGAGGTCCCATATCAGCTGGACAACCTGGGGATGGAGTCGCCACTCTCCCAGGAGTGTTGGCTGTCGTGAGAGCTCGTCAGCTGCACGATTGAGCGCACCAGGGATGTGAATGGCCCGAAGCGACCTCAGATGTTTCTGACTCCAAAGGAGGAGATGGCAGGCGAGTTGCAACATGCGGCGGGAGCGTAGACCACCCTGTTGGATGATGTACGCAACGGTCGCAGTGCTGTCCGTATGGACCAGTACGTGCTTGCCATGTAGCGGCCCTTTCAGGCGGCCCAGCGCAAGACGTACTGCAAGCAACTCGAGGCAGTTGATGTGCCAATGCAGTGCTGAAGCGGTCTCATATGAAGCAATCCGAGCGACGTTACCGCGGCTGCGGATGCCATATGCCCCAGGAGCCTCTGAAATAATTTCAGTGGGAACGCCGTCCTGCTATTGAACGAATTCAAGCAGCTCAACACTGACCAGACGCGCTCCTCCGTGAGGCACGCAATCTGGTTGACCGAATCCAACTCCATACCGAGATAAGAGATCCTCTGCACAGGGCAGAGTTGCTCTTGTCTCAGTTGACCCGAAGTCTCAACAGGCTGAGGTGACTGAGCACCATGTCTCTGTGTTCGCACAACTGATCCCGAGACTGAACCAGTATGAGCCAGTCGTCAAGATAGTTGAGAATGCAAACTGCGCGTTCTCTGAGCGGAACAATGGCTGCCTCCGCGACCTTTGTAAAGACGCGAGATGACAGGGACAGCCCAAAAGGAAGGACCTTCAGGTCGATCGCTGCAAACCAATCTTGGGAACGGATGCATTCGAAAATGCTCTTCTGCGTCAACATCTTGAATGGGAGTTTGTGAAGGGCCGGTTCAGGAATCACAGGTCTAAGATTAGTCATAACCCACCGCTTTTCTTGAGCACAATGAAGTAGGGGCTGTAGAACCCCATCTTCATATCGGCTGGAGGGACCGGCTCAATCGCGTCCTTCGCCATTAGGACTTCGATCTCTTTCTGCAAGACAGGGGCATCGCAGCTCCGCACAGAAGTGAAGTGGACACCCCTGAACTTGGGAGGATGCCGTGCGAACTGAATCGCGTAGCCGAGCCTGATGGTGCAGGTGAGCCAGCGGGACGGTCTCGGAAGCGCTAGCTAGGCTTCTAGAAACTGTACCAACGAACCCACCTGTACCACAGACGTACCCGCGGTAGGGCAGCGAAGTGGAAGGCAGGGACCCGATCCAAGAGGCATAGCGTCCTGAAGTGGGGAAAGCAGCACCTACCTGCCCCCACGGTTGGACAGAGGGTATGAGAGAAGGCATGGTAGCGTTCTCGAGCCGTACGCTGCTGTCCGCTGGCGACTGAAGGAGAGGCTGAGAGTGGCGAGGCTTCGTGGCGTCGCACACTGTCTTCCTTACCTCCTTCCTCAGCCGGGAACGAGAGCGGCGAGGCATAGCGTCGTGCACTGTCGTCCTCGCACCGCTGAGAAGAGGGGAATGAGAGTGGCGAGGCTCCCTGGGGTCACACACACACTGTCATTCTCGCCCTCTTGTGGGGAGGGGAACGAGAGCAGCGAGGCTTCGTAGCTTCACACGCTGCCGTTCCTGAGCTCCCGAGACCCAGAGGTATTGGAACTGCTCTTATTAAGAATTTGGGTAGCCCTGGCTGTAACACCAGTGGCAGAACAGAATTTACAAATGATTCTCCACCCAGCCCTCCTCCGGGGAAGAGCAGCTCCGACCAAGTCCGGGTCACTGACCACTTGGCGGCTGAGACGGGTGGCATCGTGGGACCGATGCCCATGGCGACGAGCAGACTGAGAGGCAGCCCACGAGTGACACTAGTCATGTCGGGTAACAGCTACCTCAGCCTGCTTTTGAACTGTGGAGGACTGCTGCTTTTTCTTTTTTTTGCACAGTCACCGACAGTGTCACTGAAAAGGGCCACCTTGTGAGATGAGAGCATCGAGAAAGCGTACTTTGGCGACGTCTCACACCTCTGCAAGGTTAGCCCAAGGGCGTTTCTGGACCACCAGGGTGGACATCGTCTGGCCGAGGGCCAGCGCTGTGACTTTAAATACGATCAGTCACTGTACGCAGCTAATCCTTGGCTCAGAACTACCCTTGTGCATTAAGAGTGCAGGGCAGAGGTGGTCTGCCAGTGGCACTGCCACCCCACCATCGAGGGTAGTGAGAGAGGCAAAAACCCCTTTGGTGTTTCATATTTTGGCACCAAATAGTTCCATACTGCTAAGTTTTCCGATGCACATCCGGGAAAAAGGCAAGGGGGCGGGCAAGGCGATTTACGCGCTGCACTATGCCTCAGCCACCGGGGAAAGCATGGCTGTCAACTCTGAATCTGATTCAGCATGAGCACACACTATTATAGTGGGAATCTCAGCATCATCTTCATTTCCAGCGCATAACAGCCCTCTCTCCGATGCAGCGATTGACATCTGTCCTCTGCCAGAGCCCCAAGAGCTCCAAACGCTAGGTCCTTTTTTTTTTTTTTTTTTTATAAGGACCAGCAATCTCATCTGTAAGCTACCAGCAGGCATGTGAGACAGTGAGCATGGCCGTCAGACTCGATGGCAAACAGCGCGCTGAACGCTCAAGCCCTTATGAAAATGGAAAGACGAACAACGCAACGACGTGGTCATGTTCTCATGAGAGAACATGAACCACCCACGAACACAGTCTCAGCATGCTTGCGATGCCATAGAGGAGTGGGGGGCCCACGGAGACGTACTCGGCGGGGAAAGCCCCACTGTAATTCTCAGGTCACCAAGGCTTATTAGCCGAAGTAGCCCTTTTCTGGTGCACCAGAAAAAAAAAATAGATCTGGGAATAGGCAAAGGGACTCAACCCCGTTTGAGGTTTCATAGTCTCGACCGCGCATCTAGAGCGCTGAGTGACGCGTGACAACCTGTGCTGTCAGCCGGCTGCTCGACGGCACACGGCGCGCTGAACGCTCAAGCCCTTACGAGAAAGGTGAGACGAACAGCGCACCGACATGATCACGTTCTCCTGAGAGAACGTAGATCACCCACGAACGCAATCTCACATGTTTATATGTGAGAGAGATCGTGGCCGTCAAATGAGGACAGGAAACAACTGCATCCAGAAACACACGGTTTGAATGACATCTTGAAAAAGACGCAGGGTCAAACCGTGTAGCTCTTTTAGGGAAAAAAGCTCTTTTAACGTGCTGAAGCACACAGGGAGATGGCCGTGGCAACAACACAGGGGATAGTGCAGCCTGTGTTTTGCACTCAACACTGGAACGCTCACCGAACCAACAGAGATGCTGTGATAACAGCAGTTTTTTAACTCTCAGTGAGTTTGCGGTCCTCGCTGTTGTGCCTTCACACCAACACAGACACAGACACAGACAAAGCTTCTCCTCTCTTTATAGCACTCTTCAGCAGCATACAGACGGCTCCGAAGTGAATGACAAATGTGCGCTGCATCCGCTTCCTATTTATACCCGTGCTGCGGGGCGGAGCGTGAGATGCAAATCTTGCACGCCAATGGCCATTGGCCCGTTCTGTATACACTCGAAGCTGATAGGGGCTCCCAGAAGTGATCCCAATTCGTCTGTGACATCCGACGTATGTCGAACGTGACCGACTGAAAGGGAACAAGAACGTAAACATCAGTAAGTATTAGCAACTGAGTTTTTCTATGGTGTTTTGTGGCACTAGGGAGTGTAGTTTTGTTCTCTTGGTTCTTTTGGTCTGGGTCAAAAAAGAAAATTATTATTATACATATAGAGCCAGATTTACTAAACAGGGCTAATTAGCGTGAGAGCGCAATTCCAAAAAAGCACAAATGGGAGTGGACAGTTCTGCATGTGATCTACTGACGACACACAGACACAGCCGGATCATTTCCATAATGACTAGGGGTGTAACGATACACCAATGCCATAGTTCGGTTCATATCACGGATTTTGGAGCCACGGTTCGGTTCTGTTTGCTGTGGAGGCAGGGTTCATGACAGGGCACCAGCAATAACAACACTAGATTCACTTTTAACTTAATAATAACAAAAACAATAATTTAACTTATTAACTTTATCTTTATTAACTTTATGCATTGGCTTCACGTTTTCTTTAGAGCAGTTATCATACCTGAGTAAACTAAAATGAAATAAATGCCTCCACTGTAGACTAGTTAGAAATAATCTACTCATTTTACCATTTACCATAATGTTAAAAAAAACAAAAAAAAAAAAACAAATGTATTACATAAAAATTGATGACACACACACAAGTAATACTTAAAGCTTACTTAAACACATAAATTGTATGAATATAACTAATACTGATGAATAAATAGGCCTATAAGTTAAAGCTATTAAATAGCAGTTTTTGTTAATACAATAAAGTAGTCACCACATTAATTTAAAAATAAACAAAATAACATAAAGTGAAAATAAAGTGGCATTTTGGGGTTATGGAAACAACAGTTACCATGGTGAATACATAATACATCATGAACTGTTAATGAGTCATATAACTGCTCCTGATGAATAGAATGAACATCATACCTGCATGCCTTCCCAGCTAACACACGTCGAACCACTTACGTTATTTATTGGTACTTTACTTTTATTTCATGACTTACGAATTGATAACGTATAGTTGCTCATAGTTTCTTTTGTGCTTTATGAAGTGATATACAGCGCGCCGCTGGCACATTTGCGTGTGTAATTAAAGAGTGTGCACTACGAGCACAGTATAACGGCTGACATGACAGGACAGGGGTTTTCTGAGGTGAGAGAGATTTTTTTATTTCGTAACAAGTTACGAAAATGACGATGTTGCTGGGACTCCAAGGTAGCATTTAGCCAACCTGGCTAAATGGGGAAACTGGCTCTCTTTGTCCTTCCACCATGTAACTTGAGCGATCACCCAAGTGTATATTTAGTAAATAATATTATTATAATAATATTTAGTAAAAATACAGCTCTTATTAGTTGTTAAAAGTGTAATTACTATTTAATCAAATGTCAAGGAAGAAAAAAATAATTTTGTGGCATAAGGTGAAGTGAGAGCTGGGCCAGGGCAGCAGGGGCGGGGCGCGTTCGGTTCAACATGAGAGTATCGCGGTTCGTACGTGGGTGGTGTATCGCGGTTTTTCAGTTCGGTTTGAATATCGTTACACCACTAATAATGACCAACGCAATCTACCAGTTAGCACGCTTTTTTGGGCAGTAAATAATGGCGCAAACATGTAAACTGACAAGCGCAAACCTTAGTAAATCACCTTGCATAATTCATTTAAATACTCTCCTCCCATAAATTTTGTGTCTGAAAGGGAAACTCCTACAAACACATGTGCAATAAGGTCAGCCGCAAAAATAACTGTGGATTTTGCGATGAAACTTACCAAACATGCAAAACAATGCTGTGTGCTGGGCTAAATGTGCTTGTTGTATGTGCATACATACCTATGATGGTGTTTTTACCAGCTGAGAATTCACAAATAGCTTATAAATTGTGTAAAGGGCCCTTACAAAAAAGAAGTATACTACAAGTTCATTTTATGAAGTGTATTTAAGTAATGTTCAAGTATATTTTATGTAATAATATCAATGTACTAGTAGTAAACTCGTAAGTGTACTATTTCAATACTGCTTCAATACTTTTTAGTGTATAAAAGTATATGTTTAAGTGTACTATACAGTATAGTACACTTAAACATATACTTTTTTACACTAAAAAGTTTAAGTTCCAGATTTACTAAATGGCAAATTAGTGTGAGAGCGCAATTCCATAAATGCGCCAATGGGAGTGGACAGTTCTGCGCGTGATGTACTGCCGACGCGCAAATTAATGAACACAGACGCAGCCGGATCATTTACATAATGACCAACGCAATCTACCAGTTATCTACCAGAGTCCAGGAGGGCGGTCTTGGGGGAGGGATGGCGGGCCCGTGCAGGGGAACAGGACTAGGACTAGGTCAAGCCCCCCCCCCAAAAAAAAACTCTTCTTGGGAGGCACTACGGACTCTGGAGCGAGGACAAGAGGGACAAAAGACAGAGTCATCTCTGGACTGGGGACGGAAGGAGACGGAGTCCTCTCTGGACTGGGGATGGAAGGAGACGGAGCCCTCTCTGGACTGGGGACGGAAGGAGACGGAGCCCTTTCTGGACTGGGGACGGAAGGAGACGGAGCCCTCTATGGACTGGGGACGGAAGGAGACGGAGCCCTCTCTGGACTGGGGACGGAAGGAGACGGAGCCCTTTCTGGACTGGGGACGGAAGGAGACGGAGCCCTCTATGGACTGGGGACGGAAGGAGACGGAGCCCTCTCTGGACTGGGGACGGAAGGAGACGGAGCCCTCTATGGACTGGGGATGGAAGGAGACGGAGCCCTCTCTGGACTCTGGTCACGGACTGGAGCCCTCTCTGGACTCTGGTCGTGGACAGGAGACGTCGTTGGGCTCTGGACGCGGACAGGAGATGTCGCTGGGCTCTGGACGGTGACTATGACGGGACGAGACACTGGACTGCAGTGCCAGATTGATATAAAACAGTCGTTTACTTTTCATGGGTTCAACATTTCATTCTGTAAAGTTAGGCCGTTTTGATTTATACGCTGTTTAATGTTTGATGATCACGTTGTTTTACATTTGCATAAGCAATCTTCTATCACTTGTTTCTGCTTCTTCTTCACCTCATCAGGAGATTCTGTACTATTTTAGGAGATGCATAATAGCACCCCTACCGTAACACTGAAAACATGGATAGCCAGGAAATTCAGTCAATGGCGGGGAAAGAGTAAAGTAGATTTGAAGTAAATTCCTATGTACACTTCCAGTAAACTAGTCTACACAAAAATTCAGATACTCAGAATTAGGAACATTTCTTATTCTTCTTACATACTTTCTTATTTTTAGTTTAAAAGAAGTATACTAATAGCACACTTGAATAAACTTCTTTTTTTGTAATGGGCTCAAAACAGCTCCAGGAAAAACAAAGATCTGCTGCAAGGAGAAGGTGGTTCAGATGCCTATACCTAACTGTTATGCATGTAGCTTACCGGAAGAACCAGGTATGCTTGACCATTCTGTCCTTTTTGGAGTCGCATCTTATGACATCACGTCCTTTTTTTGGTTTGTTTAAATGTCTTTGGTCCCTGTTTTGTTCGTATTTCAGTCAAACCACACCAGAGTTCATTTGGAAGCGCATCTGAAACGTGGGTCTTATTGATTCACTTGTTTAGTGCGCACCAGGGTTCAGATGGCAGTGTTCAGACTTATTCAAATGAACCGCACTAACAGAGCAATCGTACCAGAGTTCATTTTCATTGAACCAAACCTGCCACGTGTGAACACTCCCTTTGTTTGACTTACTCCATCATATTTCATAAAAGCACATAAATTAGTAAGATAAAATCAACATTTCCATGGACTAAACATTTCAAGCAATGACTTTGTTCTTTAGCTTTTTATTTCCATCTTATTAATTTAATAATCAAGTTAGTTAATAACGTTTAAGTGTCTGAGTTTGACCAGGTCATATTTCTGAAAGTCTAGTGTACACCTAATACAAATATTTTCTTAAATTATATAGGCATATTCACTGTTTATAAAAAACTGGTTCAAAAGGATAACATAAATAACCCATTTATGCTCACACAAGCCTGTTCCATGAACACATTGAACACTAGTCTTTCTCTTTATAACCGAGAATATCTATTTAGAGGCAAATTAATGCAGCTGTTTCTCTCAGAGCCAAGGAAAAATAACGGCTTTCCTCAACACTTATTTTGCTTCTGTCTTGTAGGACCAGCTGTGCAGGAAGTCCTCTTAACAGCTAAAGTGAACTGTGAATGAACAGCATGCATTTATGTGTTCTCGCACAGAGCAATTAAGAGCCATTGTGTTGAGTTATGAATATGACAGTGTATTCATTTTCTATGGGCATTGATTACTTATGAATTGATGATTGATTGCAACCTTATTTAGGATGAGAGTTCCTGTGAGAATCAAAATAATTAATTACTGTATATGTAATCACAACATCTGACTCAAACATGTTTGCTTTCTTTAGGATTTAAAGCGGTAGTTAACCCAAAAATGAAAATTATTCAGACTTTGGTTAATCTTCGAAACACAAATTAAGATATGTTTTAATGAAACCTGTTCCGTGTACCATATGTGATGTGTTCTATGCATGTGTGTTTATAAAAGGAGATTGTATTACTTCACAAGACTTGGATTAAACAGTTTATTTAATATGGATTAATATGATTTGTTTAATACAATGCCTTTATGACCTTTTTGGATCTTCTACATTTTGTTTACCTGGACTTTCAATGGAAGTACATAAATCTCTCAGGTATCATCAAAAAATATCTAATTTTGTGTTTTGAAGATTAACCAAAGTCTTATGAGTTTGGAACGACATGAGGGTGACAGAATTTTTGGATAAACCTTTAATAAAAAAAGCATTATTATTATTTTTTTTTTTTTTTAAGCAGCCTTAACACCTCTTCAATAGTCACCTTTCGGCATCCTTGCCTTGTTCTTTTTCCCCAACAAGGAATTACCATAGTAATTGTGTATAAACTGCCTTAATTTGCCTGATATTGGATGAGGCTTAATGAGGTGTGGTGAAGATTTGGGTCATTTCATGAGTTCATATGGTTCTATATCTTATGAGAATTACACCAACCGGAAGTTTACTAAGAGTCACAGTTGATCTCTGCCATTTTTTTCTGCACATTGATAGTAAATTACTACTTAGTGAGAACCTCTGTGAATGGCTTTGTTAAAAAAGAAAAACAAATGTCATGGGATGACCCATTCTGATCCCAAACTTTGAAAAAAAAAAGCTCTGATATCTGAGCAACCTTTTGATTCTGAAAATCAGAATATATTGCAATAACGGAAGGTTAACATTGTGCTTTGTTTTTTGAATGTTCACACAATATACTATTAAACAACTGCAATGTCAGAAATTAAGGTTAACTGATGACCTGAGGACCTACTTCATCTGAGGTTTGTCCCCCCCTAAAAATATAATTAAAAACCACACTGTGTGTTGTAAATAATATAATGATATATACTTCAAATAATTGTGTATGTAGTAAAATGATACAAACGCAAACGGGGCAACAACAAAAAAAACAAAAACGTTTTAAGTTTAGAAACATTTTGAGTCCCCCCTCCCTTTCCTCACAGTGCTTTGGTCCACTGCCTGCATGTTGCCAAGTCTGTGGTTTTACCACGGAATTGGGCTACTTTTACACTGTTGCCGTGGGTTATTTTCCAAGTCCGCGGGTTGAAGCGACACCAATAACGCAATATTTACTCCCCCAGAACACGATTAGGCTGGATGCAAAATCCTGGCAACCCTTACCTCACCTACACACACAAGTCTGGTGGGAGATAACAAAGTTCTTCAGTATTTGTGGAACTCCAGTAAGTAGGCTGTCAAGGCTATTTCATTCACTTTAAACATCATATGAAGTGTTTCTTTTCTCTTTAATACAGATGATGCTGAGTCATTAATAAACTAGTCATGTCAAAAAAATGATGATAACCGATGTATTTTTTCATGAGTCCGCTATATTTATGATTATAACGTTTCCTAGCTTGTTTGGTAGCTTGTTTAATACTGTAGCTTGTTGGATAGTAAGTCACCCACTACAACTAACATGATGATAAGCCTATGTGTGAACTGATATTAGGCTGATATTGTAGATCTAGCAGATCAGTTGGCTTGCTGTAGTTGAATATCGAAACCTAAAATACTATGTGGAGGACGCAAGATAATTTAATAATTATAATATGACCGTGTGGTGAACCTATGAACCTACAAGTACAAGTACAATTTTGCCTGTATTATATGTGTCCCCTTCAAACATTGCTCTTGAGAAATTGTAACCCCCCCCCCCCCCCCCATATAAACATACATGCATCTCTTGTTTTAACAGCAAAAACATGTTCGTTGTGAATTGGCGCTTAGTGGTTGTTCACATGAAACACAGTTTTGCATTCCACTGCACTACTTTTCCATTGTTTTCAATGTAAACACGCACTAGCCAGACGCGTTTGACCGTTGCGTTCATGTCTCATGTCTTTGGCACCACCAATGTAAAGACGCTAGATGGATACCTTTAAACCGCTGCACTTGCGTCTCTTGCACATGACATGACATTCTAAAAACGCAGTGCTCAGGTTAAAAGAAGTTCAACTTTTTAAAACGCATCTCTAGACTTTGCACTTTTTTCATTCCACTGACCTGCATCTCGTGTTTTTAATAGCAAAAATAGATTCTGTGTGAACTGGCCCTTATTCTGCTTTTAGTAAACTGACGTTGTACATCTTGGAGTTATAATGTTACATCATGCATATTTCACTAACAAATCTCCATTGTGAGTGGAACAGTCAATATTGGACTACTTTGTACACAGAATCCACTCAAATTCACATTAGATACAAACAATATTTGTAATCAATTTTAGATCAATACACATAATCAAATTTTAGATCAATTTACCAATTGTACCCCACTTCCTACAAGACTCACATCCCTATGTTTTCACTAATCAAGTGATGATCTCAGGCCAGTCTATCTAGCCATGTTGAAAAGCAATGTTAAACATTTCCAAATTAAAAGGAGAACTGAATACGAGCACCAGGTGAGATTTATAACCACATTTGAAAGTGGCCCAAAGCGGATGCCAAAAAATAAATGTGCAAAAGCGCCCTACATTACCCCTACAGTCCAAAAACACAGGTTCACACAGCAGGTAAAATCTCCCAAGACTCTTTTTCTCTTTGACCCAAGTCAAGCTGACATCCTCACCTCCTATCAGTAGTCTATTTCTGGAAGAGTGTAAGTCATGCTGACACTACTGCTCCTGGGGACTGGAAGCTTCCTTCCTGCTGCTTTGGCTGCAGTAACTCATCTACCTAGCATTTGTAAAAAAAAAATACCTTTTATGGAATATTATAATATGCAGAACTTGCTGTCTGATCTTTCTATGATGTTATTGGCAAGTATAGAAACACAGTAAACACTTCAGAATATCATTAATATATTAGTACATAATATACTACATATAAGTACATATTATAAGGCTTATTGATAAAACATATGATAAAAAAACTTTTTTTTAGTCCCTTCATACTCTTGCATTATAGATATTTCCTCTTATACAGACCGGGAACATTTCAAATCTTGCTTAACGACAACTGATTTTCCATTACAAACGCACAACAACGGCAGATGCAATGTCAAATTCAATAAATCATGCTTGGCTTGCGCTCTGAGTGTGAAGTTTTTGAGTGTATATTGCTGTGAGGAGCTTTGCGGTGAATTATTGTGTACCTAACTGTCTTCAGACTTATAAAACATTTCTATAAACAGCTCAAAGGCAGGTGATAACTGGGCAGCGATGCTGAATCTCCTGGGAAACTATTATTCTTTTCATCCAGCGAGAAAATAACATGCCACCGGTTCTACCCTGTTTTAATATTTGTGCTATAATCAGAGATTCAACCTTTACGAAGCTATTATCCTAGTATTGAAAATGAAAACATACACAATGTTATGCAGTGTTCTGTTGACAGTCTTTTTCGCAGTGTGTTTTAAAAAAAAAAGAGCCCTTCTAAATTTACACTTTTATGGAGAAACAATTGGGCCCATTTTCTGGTCATATTTTTTGATCAGTATTGGAGGGTAATGTTCCCTGTGCAGTCATAAATTAGCATAATAACCACTGTCTGGCAGTATGCTTCAGTTGGGTGGCTCTCTCTCCTCTTCTTCTTTTTGTAGCCAATGAAATGCATTACATGGCCAAAAGTATATGGAAACCCCAGTCACTTACACATGTATGTTGAACATTTAATTGTAATCAACGGGTGATAATAGGGAGTTGGCCTTTTCTTTGCAGCTATTATGAATAAGCTGATCATAGCTTAAGATACAAGTTTTTTTTTTTTTCCATTTAACGTGTTTTTTTATATTTTTTATATTTAGGTCCTTTTTTCCTTTTTTTTATGCACACCTTTTGGTGTGCATATTGACTGATTTGTTAACCTATATTCATATTTGGAAATAGTTCTTGATGTTTGTTTACACAGATTTTTGATGCACTGAATAAACTATATAGCTATGTTGATAGTTGATATGAAACGTCAATCTGTGACAGCAGTGTTAAATGTTTAAAGGGTTAGTTCACCCAAAAATAAAAATTGTCATTAATTACTTAATTATTAGTATAAATTATTATATTTAATTTAATGTATAACTATAAATTATTAATTACATTAATTATCCTCATGTCATGCCAAACCCATACGACTTTCGTTCATATTCAGAACACAAATTAAGACCTTTTTGATGAAATCTGAGAGCTTTCTGTCACTCCATTCTACGCAACAGTCTACGCAACTACCAATTTCAAGCCCCAGAAAGCTAGTAAAGACATCAACAAAGTAATCCATGTGACTCCAGTGGTTTAACCTCAATTTTATGAAGCGACATGAGTGCTTTGTTTGCGAAAAAACAAAACAAAAACAACTTTATTTAAAAAATATGAATCTCCAATGCGGTTAAACCACTGCAGTCACATGGTCTAATTTAATGATGTCTTTATTTCCTTTCTGGGGCTTGAAAGTGGTAGTTGCATAGCTGTCAATGAAGGGACAGAAAGCTCAATTTAGAACTGCTGCGATACCATAGACCATAAAAAAATATGGACGACGCACCTTCACTGTCTTCCATTGTAGAAAAGCCGCCAATGTCCCAATATGGCGCTGACATCTTGCGCTGATTCGGGACTGAAGTCTGCGCAGTAGTGAGCGCAAAGTGAAGCCATGGTATCAAGGCCCTGCCCACACTCCTGCAGAATCGGTTAGTACAGTTTACTGCACAACATCTCATTATGTCGGTGTGAAATAAACAGTTATGGAAATGTAGAAATCAAAGTTAAAGCTCCAATCACCTCCCGAAAATGGTGAAAAAATTCCATTGGTGCCTCAGTGACTACTTCGCTCAGAGAAGCTGTCAATCTCAACTGTCAATCATGACGTCACATCCCCCGTTTTTATAGCATCAAATAACTAACTAAAACCAAACTTATTTAAAAAACGAACACTTGAACTTACATCAACGTGATAAAAACTACCTAAAATGAAAGAAACTATCTTTGGAAAAGAAGTGTATTTGAAGTGTAATTTGATTGTTACATTTGTCTCACGTCCCATTATATTACATGGAGAGGGCACTGGGATCAACCACCTGGGGGCAATCGAAACGTTTTGGCTTCACTTTTCAGGACTTGTGCGGCACACTTGCACGATACGTACAACAAAGAACGTAATAAAACGTTGTCAGATTCATCTGTTTCGAATAAAACTGAACACGCTTTTAGCGCCACTCACTGGATATTTTGCTTTAAAACTGTCGCAAAACGAGCAAGATGCAACGAGAAATGTCACCAATAGGTATGTTTTGTTGTGCATATGGCACGATACAACAAATTCTCAACAGTAAACTGATGCCCCGTTCTATTTCTGACATATTCTAAGTGCTTGTGCTATTTCTGACACAAAGAACAAATAACAAAATCAAATGCGTCCGAAATCAAATATTGTCCTGCTATATAGTATGCGAAATACAGTACGCCAACAGAGAGTATGTCCATATACATAGTATTCGAAAAAACAGTAGGCGAAAAGTACCTGGATGACCTACTACTTCCCTCGAGATTCTCAAATGAGCATTTGACAGACACTTTAATATCCCATGAGGCCACGGAAGAGGATTTATGAATGGCGCTGAAGCGACGAAACTGACGTTAGTAGGTCACGTGACAGTAACAACATGGCGGATATAGTATGTCCGAATTTCATTCATACTACCATATTCATACTATATAGAACATACTTTTTTAACGGTTGCGAAGTAAATTAAAAATTAAAATGTAGTACCTACTCAGACAGTAAGCAATTTCAGATGTACCCATAGATTTGCAATGGTCGCTTTGTTGCATCCAGACAGTGGATGTTGCGGCACAACATGACAACTGTTGCGTTTGGTTTAGAACAGTAACTAAAATATAGATAGACTTTTATAATAAAATATAATAAACTTCAGTGGGATTTTGAACACTGAGCTCCTTGTTACAATGGCAGAGTAGACGTTCTGAATCATGCAATTTTTGCAAATTCTGTAATGTTAAAAATCAAGTGTCAACTAGAAATTGAAGTAATTATCACCTTTAGTATCCTACTGTACTGATACTGTACTGTAGTGATATTGAATAATAAAATGTTATTAAAAATGATAAATATAATAAAAAGTTACATTAAATGAATGGTATATTTGTATTAACATTTTCCCCGCCACCATTTTAGAAAAAAGTTGCCAGCGTCAGCATTTTTGATCATTTTCACAAAAGTTTTTTGGCCCCCAGAATATTTTGTTGAATGAATATCTGAACATGTAATATATCAAAAGAAAGAACAGACCCTCTGCTTTTAATAAAAAATGTTTTATTCTAGCTTCATGCATTCTTTTTTATCAACACTTGAATGTGTTTTCATAAGTTTTATAAAAAAGCAAAAAGCTGAGAAAATCACGTTTTTGTCAAAGACTACTGTGGCAAGCAGGACGAGGTCGAGGGGCTATGAGAACGGGCCGAGGCCGGTGGCACGAGTGTTAATGAGTGTCACCTGCACACCGCACTGGTCTCAAGTTTCTCACGGAGGAACTTCAGGAGCATAAAAGGGGAGGCGACAACAGTGAAGGACGAGAGAGGACCAGGCCTGGACTTGCATTGTGTTTTGTTTATGTGTGTGCAGCAGTCGTCCATGAGGGGCTGCCGCTTTACTTTCATTTTGTGTTTGTTTCTTTTATAATTAAAGTGTTGAATGTTCACCGGTTCCCACCTCCTCCTTCCCTTATCAACAAACCTTGTTACAACTACATCCAGATCGGATTCAGAACGATGATCAAAACATAGATGGAGTAGATCGAGTCCATTAACACCCCCAAAGCTCGTCCTGGGTCAACATTTCATTCAGTAACATTAGGCAGTTTTGTTTTATATGCTGTTTAATGTTGATGATCGTGTTATTTTACATATGGATCTGCTTATATATGCTATCACTTGTTTCTGCTTCTTATTCACATGTCTTTTGATCTGGAGATTCTGTACTCTTTCAGAAGATGCGTAATGGCGCCCCCTACAATATAACAGGGAAAACACACAAAGCCAGAAAATTCTGTCAATGGTGGGGAAAGAGTTAATAATATTATAATATTGATATAATATTATTAATCAGAATAAATTCTTCTGCCAGGTGATAGCCTGCTGTAGGCTGTTTATCAGCTGATGTGCAATCACTTGTATGTCTGTGTGTGTGTGTTAGCATTTTACAATGGCTTTGATCATGTATCATCCAATCAGAATTCAGAGCCTGAACTATCCATTTTATAATTATTGGTTTGGTCTCCACTGATGAACCCTGTTCTGATTGACCAGTGATCATCTGACTGTATACATGATTCTTGGTATCTCTGACTGGTCTGTAAATACTTTTTCAGGTCATTTTTACATTATATTTCCAACATTCATAACACAAATGATTAAATCCAGCTAAACCGAAGTTGCTTGATTGATTGTTGATGTTGACATCTCATCCTGCAGAAAGCATCTTTCCTTCTCTTCTAACTCCCCCACCCCCCCCCCCCCAACACCTCCCCATACACTTACCGCCACCACATCGGCCCTAATTTGCCTTTTAATTCCCATCCGTGGTGAAGAGCAAACAGACGGATGCATTTGTAAACAAATGTCTCGCCGCTTTCTACCTCACTGCCTTGATGCGACCCGGAGGTGTAGCTGACAGTTTTTTTTTTTTCCTCCCTAATCTGCAGGTTTTCTCTCTCGTTCACTCTCCCACTCTTCTGCATCTGAATAAATCACTCTGACAGTCCTCCCTTTTCTGTTATCTGCTGCTGGACACTAATACATCCCTCCATATATGGCACACTCCCCTGGACCTTGTGCTCTGATGCGAAAGTTGACAAGGTGCCTTAAAGGCAATGAATCGCATACATGTAGTTTGCTAATGTTGTACGCTCAGGCGAAGGACTGCCCTTAGATGAACACTGATTCATCCCTCTCGCTCTGTATTTTAAAAGGTTGGAGTTATCTTATGTCTATTGAATGAAGTAGGTTAATTCACACTGGGAATTTTCAGATAACAATTATCATTTTTGCCATTCCAATTAGTGGCGCAAAAATTACACACTTAAACCTTTCACAGATGAATATAGAATAATTCCTCAGTTGGTAAACACTTTTAGCCTGTATTCAAAGAATCAGTGCTATGCAAATGATTTGTGCTTTTTCCGAAAGGACGAGGGTAAGTGAATACTCGGGAACGTCATTCTTGCGAAATGCTTTGAAACGCCTCTGGCTCTTGGATGACTTCATATCCATTCCACTTGTTTGCCTTGGCAGATTGCTATGATTTGGACATGATGTACTGACTGAGGCAGGGACCCATCTGTTCCCAAGAAAATTCAGTGTTCATATTCAAGAAGAAGATGAGGGGAGAACGGGAAAGAGAGAGGGCGAGGAAAAGACAACACACAAAGAGAAGCAACACTACTGCAGGCGTGTCCAGAGGATCATCTAGTATTGAATGAAAATAAGAGCTTATTCTTGTGTATCTTCAGATGCTCTGTATGAGGAATGCCACAAATGAGTCCAGGCTCTCACATGAATATAGACAACGGTTATAAACTCCTGTGTAAACTCTTAAAATACAATCCAAACTGAACTGGAAAGTCAGCAAGTTCTTCTGCTATAAGACTGGATGTCATATGCTCAGTCTGAAGGCAGTGTCAGTCAACTGTAGCAAAGTGTGATTGCTGCTCAAAGTGATTCCCCAGACTGTTTGGTGTATGGAGTTTGCTCCTTGGTAGTGTAGAACAACAGAGAATTGCAGCACAACAGAGCCGGAGGCTAAATTTTACTCTCTAGTCACAGGAAGAGCACAGCATGTCTATGAGTTTGCCGTCATAAAATAGCTGGTAAAATATCATTGTTTGTAAAACATTGTAAAACATGTTTTGTAAAACATTTTGACAACGTGTGATTAATAAAATACACTGCAATTAAACTAATAATAATAATGAAAATAATAATCAGGTAGAGTTAGAGTGAAGACCACATCCTCCAAGACCCAGAGCAAAACTACACCTCTCGAGGCTGAGATCCAAGACCTGTCAGTCCAAAACAAGAACGTCCATTTTAATGACCTGAAATGATGAAAATGTTTTACATAATTCATTTTGTTGGAAAGAAAATTCACCTCTCCTTGAGTCTCTCATATGTATCTCCTGAGAAAAAGACTCCAGTCACCATATACTGTATGTGTCTCCTCAATAAATCAACAATAAATCTCTACTCACTCCGATTTACCAAAGTCTGAAATGACAAGCTATACAGCCGTAGCCAAAAGTATTGGCAGTGACTTAAAGGTGCACTATGTAACTTTTCCGTCCGCTAAAGTTCGCCTATTCAAAACAAAGGCGTAGCTTGATGACGCCAAGTTTGAGCGCAGAATCTTGGGACATGTGGTCTTCACCTCACAGCCGGTGGAAAAGAATCGGGATAGGACTCGGGCAGAAATCATGTTCATGGATGCGATTATTAACGTTACTGTAGTATGAAGCAGAGCAGGACAGAGTGTTGTGGGAGCTGAGCAAGGCCACTGGAGCAATTGTTAATAAGATGAACACAACACACGCCTCGCGAGCAGCGGGACTTTTATTATGCCACAGTCACCGGCACCATTTCCGCTTTTCCGGTCATGAGTATGAGGTAACGCAGCTCTGTTTATCATATTAGATACATTTGAGTGTGTTGAAAATGATGTTATGATGTTACTCTGTACATTCGCTCGGCGGCTGCTATGACACTTGTTGCACACTGCAGTAAGAGTAAAGCGTTTCTGCAAAATAAAACTGGAAACCGAGGGTAACGCCGATATGACGCAATTGACAGGCGACTCCCTCACACGTCCTAGTTCCTTGGTTAAAATAGCAATTTTCTCACGATTTACAAATAGTTGGAAACATTTGGGATATTGTAAGTACTCAACTGAACAAAATATATAACACTGGCCTAGTGGTTTTTGGATATTTTACTGCAAAAATGTTACATATTGCAGCTTTAAATTTTGTGTTTTGCATTTTAAATAATTGCAAAGGGCTTCATTAGCCAAAAAAATGGACTTTATCACAAAAACCTAAATGTCTTGTTTTTTGGCCCTGGCACAAACAACATCATTTCACTAATCATATCATCAGCACATGGGGAAGTGTGAAAGAGTACTAGTCAGTTGAAATCAATATTCTGATTGGATTTTAAGAGCAGACTATAAAAGGAGGGAAGAAGTGCTTCCAATCATTGTGTTCTTGTGTTAGCAATGGTTAATTCCAAAGAGAGACTATGCTATGAACACAGCTATGTTTCCAACCACAGATTTTTTAGGGCTGCATGGGAGAAAAAAATCTATTCACCTAACTATCGCAATTGTTTTGTTTACAATTTTAAAATCAATTTTTTTATTCCAGAATCTCACTTCATGAATATTAATATAGTAATGAATGCACTGAAAAGCCCTTGTGCTACTCATATATGCTTTGCGTCAGATATCAATGCTGAGAGAGATAGAGTATAAGACAGCAGAGCTGCAGGATTAATCTTTAAAAGATTCTGATCTCGAATCAAACACCCACGCGATATTATTCCTTAATGACAACATTTCGTCGGTCTATTAAACCTTTGACAAAATCATTTCGCAACATTCAAATCTGTGTTGGCCAGTGTTGGGCAAGCTACTCTGAAACTGTAGCTTTACAAGCTACAAGCTACTTGTAAGTTAAAGTAGTTAAATTACATTCAAGCTACCCTTTTGAAAAAGTAGTTAGCTACACTACAAGTTACTATCAAAAAGTAGCTAGCTACATTGAAACTACTTTTCTTTTTTTTTACAATGACATTGTTACAAATTACTGAATAATTGTTAATGAAGAATGTTATAATATTTGGGGTTCAAGCAACATAATGCAATGTAATTATGATTTCAAAGAGTATAGGGTGAATTCAGGTTGATTGGGACACTTTTTTCCCAGTCATTTCAATGGCAAAAACTGTCTCACGTGAACAGTGCACTTTGCTTGACTATTTCTTTTAGTTTCGAATTGTTTCGTTTAAAAGTGGACATTTCAAGCTTTCTATACACATATTTCTCATGTCTGTGAGCCTGCTGAGCCTGCTGAGTTTCGGTTTATTTACGAGACGTGCTCCAGTTCATGTGCAATGCAAGTGATCGCTCCGGTGCCTCCATGTCACGATTATTGTCTGCTATAGTCTATTTGCTTCTTATTTATTAAATCCAGGCAATTGGCTGATGAAACATTGATTAAAATTAAGATACAATTTATACAAAACGAAATTCACTTTAAAGAAAGGCTTTCTACAAAACAAAACTTAATGAAGTGGTCAAAATCATTTCTGACCCTATGTCTTTGACATTTATTACGCATTTTTGCACTTTTCATAATCAATATAGCCTAGATGAAATTTAAAAATAACATTATAATATTTAAACATAAATATGAAACAAAATACATTGTTTAATGTCTACAACAAGTATAGTAGGCTACAGTACAGATAAATTTCATGTCTGAGCGGGATTTGAGGCAACGTTGTTTTACCGGTGAGCGGTTCATGAGTGGAGTGCGCTGGTATAGAGCGGATTATTGAGCTGAGCATCCGTCACACCGCTCCGCTTCGCTCATTACAGGCTTGTTCTTGTCAGAACCTAAAAAGGAATGTAGCTTTTGGTCACGCTACACCGCTACTTGCTGCATAAAGTAGTTAGCTACTGGAAAAGCTACACTGTTTTAAAAGTAACTGAGCTACTGACAAGCTACTGAAAAATGTAGTTAAGCTAGTAGCGTCGCTACTTGTAGCTCGCTACTGCCCAACACTGGTGTTGGCGCTGCCGCTGATCCAGAGAGAGCTGCTGTCATTATTTCAACCTCATTTCTGTGATACAATAGTTAAAATTATCATAGAAGTACTGGGATAAAAATGTATAGTTCGAATATAAACACTGATGTCTATGGTAGCGATCAAAATAGTTATCACCTTTTGAAAATGGCGCTAAAAATAACAGCTGTATAGTTTACATTGTTGGGAAATGACTGTTAAAAATGTGTTTGTCATTAAATCATTTAATGACAAAGAGCCAGATCTGTGGTGCGGCGCAGCTCAGCAACCGCCTCAGAGGACAGCCCCGCCCCCTGATCGAGATCCCCCAGCAGATCAGCCTGGTACGCCTGCAACACCGCTATCGTGTGCAGGGCAGCACCAGCCTGACCCGCTGCCGCGTATGCTCTGCCATTCAACCGCAAAGTTGTTTTTAGCGGTTTAGATGGCAGGGTTGGAGCTCTCGTCTATCTATGGGAGGCATCGACACATACCCATACTCACCCATCCCCTCAACATCAGCGAAACTAGCCCGCTGATGTCGGTGGATGCGGGCCGAATATAGGTTCTTCCATGCCCCCTTGATCTCAGTATGAAGATCCGGGAGAAATGGAAGGCTCACCTGAGCTGCCGGTCTATGGCCAGGGAGAAATCGATCGTCCAGTCTACCGCGAGCGATCTCTCCCCTAACGCGCCGCCAAGGCAGCTGCAGCCTGCAT